>JAQPPZ010001844.1:2427777-3034722 GCA_028583015.1 Wollemia nobilis | reverse complement strand
CTTCAACTGATCCTCCATTTCTTTGATCATATCTAGCCCAATTATAACCCGATCATCTATGTTATCCCAAGACAATGGTATTCTACACTTTCTTCCATACAAGACATCGAAAGGAACCATACCTAGAGAGGAGTGATGTCCATTATTGTAGGCTATCTCTACAAGATATAGGTAGCTTTTCCAATTAGAATTTTTATCCATGTAGTACTTGTGAAGCATGTCCTCTAGTACATGGTTTATCCATTCTATTTGACCATCCATATCAGGGTGGTATTATAAACTCATATTTAGTTTCAATCCTACTACATGATGAAGGGCTTTCTAGAATTCAAAAGTAAATATAGAATCCCTATCTAAAATTATTATTTTAGGAAACCCATGCAATCAAAATATCTCTTTGGAAAATCTATTAGCCACTACCTAAGAATCATCCTTGATGTTCCTTGGTATGAAATGTGCAACCTTAGTCAATCTATTGCCTATTACAAGGATTGCATCATGTTGATACTTGGTCTTAGGTAACCCTACTATAAAATCCATATATAACCTATCATTTCTACATAGGTACATCATGTGTATATAATTGTCTTACATGATACCTACATTCTACCTTAACATTTTGACATTCAAGGCATCAAGCAATAAAATTTGTGATATCCTTCTTCATTTCTATCCAAAAGAAGTTTCTTTTCATGTTTTCCCTCATATTGCCCCCCAAGGTGAGTAGAATAAGGGGATCTATGGGCTTCTTACATTATTAATTTCCTTAAATCACCCATTCTTGGTATGATGATCCTACCTTTGTAGCACAAAAGGTCATCATTAATTTTAAATTCCTTATTATACTCTAGATATGTACTCAACTTAGATTGAATTTCATTTCAATATTAATTTGGAGATCACTCTTCCCTCACCTGATCCATTAGATCCAAGTAACTTCTAGTTATAGTTGCTATGTGCTTCCTTCTGCTCAAGTCATCACCAACCTTATTTTATTTTCCTTTTATATACTCATTATAAAATTCATATTCAATGAGAAACTTGACCCATCTTATTTGTATCACATTGAGTATTGGTTGAATGAATATATATCTCAAACTCTAATGGTTAGTTTTCAACTCAAATGGATTTCCTACCAAGTAATGGTTCCAGAATTTTAAAGCATGCACCACCACAACTAGCTCTAAATAATGCATAACTTAATTAATTTCATGATTCTTAATATTCTTTAAATTATATGATACAATTGACTCTTCTTGTGAGAGTACTCCTCCTAACCCTTGTAGTGATGCATCTGTGCATACATAAAAGTTCTCTTGAGGGTCTAGAATTTTTAATATTTGTGTGGTAGTGAGTTTATATTTTAGAAAATCAAAGGCACCTTCACACATTTCTGACCACCTAAATTCCTTTCCCTTATTTTAGAGGTTAGTTGTTGTTGTTGTAATCTTAGAATAATCCTTTATATAACGTTTATAGTATCCTGTAAATCCCATGAAGCTTCACACTTCTATCACATTGGTAGGAGGTGGCCAATTCAAAATGACTACAATTTTCTCTGGTTATACAATAATTTCTTTTTTTATGTGATGTTTCCAAGATACCTTACATCTGAGATATAAATCACTTTTTATGATATTTCCATAGATTTGGTTCTCTCTTAGCAACTCTAATACGATCTTGAGATGTTGACCATGCTCCTTCTTGTCTCAAGAGTATATCAAGATATCATATAAAATTATGAGGATAAACTAAATCAGATGCCTTCTAAACACATTATTCATTAGATTCATGAATGTAGTTGGGGTGTTTGGTTAGTCCAAATGGTAGGACTGTAAACTCATAATGCCCATACCTAGTTTTGAATATCATTTTGTGAGTGTCCTCCTCACGTATTCTTAACTGATGATACCTTGATCTCAGATCAATATTTGTGAATACTATGGGATACCTTAGTTTGTCAAACAAATATTTGATTCTAGGTAAAGGGTATCGATTCTTGATTGTAGCCTTATTAAGCATCCTATAATCAATACATAATCTTAAAGAATCATCTCTTTTTCATAAATAAAATTGGTGCACCCCAAGGAAACACACTTGGTTTTATTAATCCTTTTTCTAATAGCCCTTGTAGTTGCACTTTTAATTCCTGCATCTCAATAGGATTCATCCTATATGGAGATATATGGATAGGTTTCGCTCCTAGCACAAGGTCAATAGTTAAATCAAATTCTAGAATAGGAGGAAGTCCAAGAAAATTCTTAGGAAATACATCCTTAAAGTCTTGCAAAATTGGATGTTTCTCCAACACCTCTCTCTTATTATCTTCTCCAACTTCATTGAGTTTTACAACATGGACTATTCCTCCTTTCTTGAGGGCTTTATTCAACTACATAGATGACAACATATAGGGTTTAAATACCCCTTGTTCAATATAGATTCTTAGTCTCTACTTACCATTTTTTGAATATTCCATCCATATATATTGGAATTTGATCAAAGTTTTATGGTCCTACAACCAATCCATTCCTAGGATCACATCAAAGGAATGAAGGAGATATATACAAGCAACCTTCAATGGTACCACTAATTAAAATAATATCTACCATTGGAAAACATTGGTTTACTGAGTAGGTTTTTTTAGAACCATACTCGAACTTCCATCCATGGGAAAAATATCTTGTCCTTTCTATCATATCCCTTACTAAACTATAAAAAATAAAACTAAGAAAATGATTGGGAAAAATATTTTTTACATTTCCAAGTGAATGACATGGATGCTTGATTCCAATTCTATTTTCCTGCTACCACCTATTTTCCAGATTTTTTTCCTTGGCCTGAATGCTTGGTCTTGATTTGATTAGGCAATTAGTCACATAATGAGGACCTCCACACTGGTACCACCCTCCCTTGGGGTGATTTTTTTCCCCAATTCCCTTCCTAAATTACCTTATTTGGGGTGACTCTACCCATTCCTATTTACTCAAGGTTTAGTGAGCTTTGGGATTTGGTCCATTCATCCACTTAATCAATGTTACTTTATTGGGGCATTGCGGTTGTCCACATATGTGACAACCTTCTTTGGAACCTTCAAGGTCTTTCTGAATCTATTTTATAACTTGTTCTACTTGGGATGCCTTCAGTTGACTTTGACATTTTCTATAGCCTAGTTTGGCTATAATTTTCTTTATTTGTATGGGTTTGATTTGGATTAACCACCCCTTATGTTGACATCTCCACTCTAAATAACTAGCACTTTACCTTTGGGGTTTTCAGTCCTTGTTTGTCAGCTTTATAAATTAGGAATCATTGAATTACTTTTGTTGTAGTATTTATTCTCATTGTTGATCTATTAGTTCCCCTTATTGTTCTATTTGCTCTTGTAACACCATAGAAATTGTGATGAGGTTTTCCACCTCTTTTCTTAAGTCTCTTGAACCCTTTTCTTGGGTACTTCATTTAGAATTATCCTTATTGTGTTACCTACAAGGGGAAGCAGTATTTCCTTGTATCAACTTGCGTGTCATCTATCCTAATGATGGATAGTAAGAAAAGGTTAAGTTACAATTCCATCTTGGAATTAACTACTAACTCAATCCATAATGCATATTTATCTTGCTAAAACATCAATAATAAAATTAGGTTAGTTTTCTAAGGTTATGATTCAACATCAATGCCAAAGTTCATACTTATAACTAATATATCATAATGTTCCAATTACCCTCGGGTTTAACTCCCATTAGATTCTAGCAAGCAAGGGAGTCTAGGTCTTCCTAACTTTAGCTTAAAAATTTAAGCAGTTCTTCATAGATAAACATCCAAATCCCTAAAACACATTAAGAATCCATATACCATCACACCTATAGCTCTGATACAAAATGTAATGACCTCAAAACAAGCACAAAAAACACATAGAAAAGAAAAAAATATATATAGTGAGGTATTCCTAAACCCCTAACTACCATAAGGTTTGTCTATTGTTTAATATTACTAATATTCCCAACTTTCCTATTGAGTTATATCTCACCAAATACCCTACACAAGTCCATCTATGTAGGTATACTATGTGTTTCCATAAATAATCCTATCTATCTTATGAATCTTGATGAGCTAAACTTATCAACCTTTGTACAATTGAAGGTATATGCCCATATCCATACCATACACAAGTATATCTATGTATGTATGCTACATGTATTGCAAGTTAATCTATCCATATCGTCTCCACTATGAGCTATATTAACTCATATGTAATATTATCCCTAAGGGGGTCTCACTTCCTTTAGGCCTTTCCACGTTCACCCTAAGATTTCATTTTCTTAGGTCCATTCTAGGTTCATCCTAAGATTTCATTTTCTTAGGTCTATTCTTGGTTTAACCTAGGATTTCATTTTCTTAGGATACTTTTATATTTAGCAAGAAGACAAGTTTAACTCTATCTACTCAAAAAAACAAAGAACAAAATTCAAAAGGAACATAGATGAAATACTTAGAAAGGAAGCAACATTTAAAAGGAAAGTAAGCATTAAATAGAAAGAGAAGCTAAACAACAAGCATAGATAATCCATAACAATAAATTAAAGATACATTTCTTATCAATACCGAAACCTATTACATATATTCAAGTATGGTAAAACCTCCATACTTATGAAGAATAAAGTAATACATCATTTTCATCTAGAGATATCTCTCTATAATTCTAGTCTAATTGATCATAAGTAAATCATTGCAATAGTAAATAAAACCAATGTATAGGTTCCAGTTGCCATATTTGGTCCTCCTTGTCTTTCCCTTGATCGTTGAGGATAGTAGGGAATCAGAAAAACTCTTGGATATATGATAGACATGCTTCTAAATGTATCTACTATGTACTTTTTCAAATTGCAACTATACACATTTGATCAAAGTATCTAACCATCTACTACATAGTTGATATCATAGAAGATTCACTACTTTTATTTTCTCCTCTCAATTACCCTTAGAGATTCATTTCAACATGCATGGCTTAGATCACATGTTTTACTTATAATCAAATCATTTTGATCTATATATTTAGAAAAATAAAGTCTTATATTAATTTGCAAAATAAACTAGATTCTTTTATTTCCATAAATCAAGTCTCATTACTTAATTCAAAATATAAACCATTTTCCATTATTTCATAAATCAAAGTCCCATATCTTCAATCTATAAAATAAACTATTTTCCTTTATTTCATAATTCAAAGTTCTATACCTTTAATCTATAAAATAAACTAGTTTCATTTCTTAATAAATTAAATCCTCACTACTTTAATTGATTAACCAACTATTTTCCTTTGTTTCATAAATCAAAGTCCTCACACATTTAATCTATAAAATAAACCGTTTTCATTTCGTAATAAATTAAAGCCTCACTACTTTAGTTCATTAGTAAACTATTTTTCTTTAATTCATAAATCAATGTCCCACACCTTTAATCTATAAAATAAACTATTTTTATTTCTTAATAAATTAATGCCTCACTACTTTAGTTCACTAATCAACCACTTCTCTTTATTTCATAAATCAAATTCCCATACCTTTAAATCTATAAAATAAACTATTTCCATTTCTTAATAAATTAAAGCCTCACTACTTTAATTCATTAACAACCCATTTTTCTTTATTTCATAAATCAAAGTCCCATACCTTTAATCTATAAAATAAACTATTTTTATTTATTTCATAAATCAAAGTCCCATACCTTTAATCTATAAAATAAACTATTTTCATTTCTTAATAAATTAAACCCTCACTACCTTAATTCATTAATTAACCATTTTTATTTTATTAAGTCAAATAACATATAAACCACAATATTAGATTGATTTAAAGTTCCCATTATTAAATCAATCAATAATTCATGAACTATAACTAAGTAATAGTCAGAGGGTTTAATATGCCAATCATATTTTGGATAATGATTTCTCATTAACTTAGGGAAAAACGAGTGTTAGACTACACTCTCATCATTTCATCGAGAAGCATACTATAATGTAAATGAGTAAGCCCAACTAATGATATCCTAGGCTAAAGAATAAAATACATAAAATATCCAAAAAGGATCTCAAACTTCCATTCTTGGTAAAAGTGAAAACAATATAGGGGGATCTGATTCTTAGATATGCAACAATCTCGAATAGGAAAGTGAAATAGGGGATCAAGTATTTTTTTTTTATTTGTGGAAAACATCCCAAAAGGGATGCCACTTTCGGGTAAGACCCAAGGAGGCAGGGGTATCCATTCCACCAAAAATTCCCAGGACTCGGACCTGGCCTACCACCTTTGACATACTCAAGGAGCAAACAAACACACAAAACCAAATTAAAAAAAGTAAATAACAACAAAAATAATAAAATAAAATAAAAAACATGCTCCTTGAGTGTGTCAAAACCAAAAGCACAACCAAACACGCACAATAAGATAAAAGAAACCACAACACAAACCACATAGAAAAACACAAGAACCACATAACAAAACACAAAAAAACAAGACAAAAACAACAAACCACTACAAAGACATAACCCAAAAAAACATGAAAAATAAACACAACCAAAACCTAAAAAATAAAATAAATAAAATAAAAATAAAAATAAAAATAAAAACAACCAACAACAGACAATAAACAAAAACAAAAAACATAGAAAACACTCACACATAAAAAAATGAAATAACACAAACAAAGAGAAACCCAAGAACAAGAACGAAAAAAACACAAGAACAATAACAAAAACCATAAAAAAAAAAAACAACAAAAACACAAGAACAACAAAAAACAACACAAAGAACACAAAAACAAAACAAAACAAAAGAACCCACCCACCTTAAAAAACTAAACAAAAAAACAAAGAAGACAAAAGGAAAAAAAATGAACAAAACAATGACCTATCTAGACCAGAAGACTATTAATGCAAGAATCAACAGAGGAAACAAAATAAAGAATAGAATGAGCTAGGGAACTAAAAAACCTGAATGAACCAAAGGGAAACAAAAAAAAAATAAGAAGAAACTAGGTACCTTCAGAACTGGAGCCATCCAAAGAAATGATAGAAAGAAGAGCTTCCCTAATTTGAGAAGCCCACCATATAGGAGGGTGGCCATAACAAGTAAGATCACCTTTGTCCAAAGCCCAATTAGCTAAAGCATCAACACTCTTGTTTTGATCTCTGACCACATGATTGTAATCAACTTTCAAAAATCCCATCTGGATTAACTGAATCTTCTCAATAATTCTTTTTATTCTCCAATCCACCTTATGATTCTTAGGAGTCTTCAAGAGATTAATCATAAGTTGAGAGTCAGACTCAACTAACACCTTTTCCCATCCAACCTTAGTAGCCTCCTAAAGGCCTCTAAGGATACCATACCCCTCAACAAGGTTATTGGAAAGAATACCCAAATTCTTAGCAAAAGTAAAAACCAGGGAGCCATCTGAAAGTCTACCAATTCCTCCCACACTGGCTTTTCTAGGGTTCCCTCTAGAGGCTCCATCGGTATTGACTTTTCCAAAATCCTTAGGAGGAGGTTGCCAATTTCTAGTCCTATCCATCTTACTAATACTCACATTCCCTTTAAGTTGGTTGCCCTTAGAAGGTTTAATCTTCAATCTTTGCATCACTTGATCCCATATTTGGTGGGAGTTTTGGGGGTGATTAAGGAGTTGATGGACCGATTCAACTAAGTTGGCTATGGTCTTTTGCCAAATATAGTGAATATCCTTCCTATCTTGATTAAAAATTTGACTGTTCCTTTCATTCCAAATATTCCAAAGAAGAATGGTAGAACCCATCCAAACTAACTTCCTAATAAAATGATCAACACCCTCTTGATTAGGCCAATCCCTCCAAAGTTGTTCAAAAGTGAAAAAATTGGACCACTATAAGCCAAGTAAAGTTGCCATTCTCCTCCATAGCTCGAGAGGCTAAAGTACACTCAATAAAAATATGGTTGATATTTTCTACATTCTCTTCACACATTTCACATCTAAAAGGGCCATGAAAACCATGCTTCATAAGTTGCTCACCAGTAAGCACCCTACGATGCAATAAAAGCCAATTAAAGAACCTCACCTTAGGCCAAAGATTTTGAGCCCACAATTGAGAAAATATGTCAGAAGAATGGTTGGGATTATTATGGCATAAGGTCAAATAACCTTGAGCAACTGAATACTCACCCTTAGTAGTGTTGTTCCATCCAAAAAAATCTTTTTCATGGGACCAAGAGAGGGATCTCATATGAAGGATGCCTTGGATATCTTGTCTTTGCCTTTCTGGGATTTGAATAGGCCGGTCCTCAATAGGGATCCAATATCTACCAACCTTTGAATTACCAGTATGGTACCGATGAGTAATTAGCCACCTTTATCCAATTAGCTCGGTGAAGCTCCTCCATCCAAGGCCTCCAATCGGGAAACCGAGTTATCAAAGGCTTGTGACCATCCCAAGAATCTGTCCAAAAATTTGCATGTTGACCATTATGAATGATCCAAAATAATTTTTTCTTTATCAAATCCTCACCAGTCTTAAGAATTGCTAAAATGGGAGAACCTTTGGTAGGAAGTTGATAGCGAACAAGGTCTTCAGGACTTTTGTTCTCAGCATATTTAGCACAGATATTATTGGCCCAAAGAGCATTGGGGTTATGCAACATCCTCCAATATAATTTAGCAGCTAAAGCTTTGTTGTTATTAATTGAAGACCGAAATCCTAACCTCCCTTCACTCTTAGGAAGACATAAAGTATCCCATTTCACCAAGGCCCATTTTCTTTTCTCCTTAGTACCACTCCAAAGGAAACGATGACTGATTTGATCCAATTCTCGAAGAACAACCTTTGGGATATTCAAAACGGAAGAAACATAAATAGGAATAGCTTGAAGGACTGATTTTACCAAGGTGATTCTACCCCCAGAAGAAAGCCACTTGTTGGTCCACTTTCCAATTTTCTTCTTGACTTTGTCCAACAACCAATTCCAATATTTATTTTTCTGCCTTTGAATATTTATGGGAATACCTAAATAAGTGATTGGAAGAGAGGTCTTCTTATATCTTAATTTATCCAAGACCATGGATTCTCGTCTAGCGAGAGCGGTGAAAGAAAATAACTTTAGATTTGTCTTCATTGATCAAGCGCCCAATAGCCTTAGAAAAATAGCTAATGATTTGCTTAATATTAGAAGCTTCCTTAACTGTAGCTTTACCTAAAAGGGTAGAGTCATCCACAAATTGAAGATGAGAGATAGGTCTAGCTCCATGAGCAATGGTAACTCCCTCAAGGGTTTTTTTCCCTCTTTTTGGTTATAGTCCTACCCAAGCATTCAAAAAGAATGATGAATAAATAAGGGGATAGCGGGTCACCTTGCCTAATACCTCTGGAAGCTGGGAAAGACTGAGAAGGCCTACCATTGATAAGAACTAAGTAGGAAACTAAAGAGATACATCCCATAATCCAATCCATCCAATCCTTAGAGAAACCAAATTGCCTCAAAACTTTGATAAGGAAGTGCCAATCCACTCTGTCATAAGCTTTGGATAAGTCTAACCGGATGAACATAGAAGGAGAATTTTGCATATCCATGGAATGGATGGCTTCTTGAGAAAGAACTATCTCATATACTATTTGACGTCCTTCCACATATCCCCCTTGCTCGGGGAAATAATCTTATGCAAAAGAGGCTTCAACCTTTCTGCCATGATTTTAGTAATAATTTTGAGAAGAACATTACATAAAGCAATAGGTCTAAAAGATGAGATATGATCAACCTCTTGAGCTTTTGGAACAAGAGTAATATAAGTTTTATTGATAACCTTCAAAATTTCTTTGGATTTCCTGGCTTCTTCCACCACCTCTAATAAATCAACATGAAGGATATCCCAGAACTCTTGGTAGAACTCAATAGGAAAACCATCAGGACCTGGGGTTTTCCATTTTTGCATTTTAAAAACTACTTGTTGAAGCTCATTGATAGTAATAGGAGCAGTCAAAATAGAGTTCTCCTCAGAAGTGATAAGAGAAGGGATTGCTTGAAGAACATTTTGTTGTGAAGCTGAGTCAAGAGGAGTAGTAGCAAAAATATTGGAAAAGTAATCAACAACAATAGAGTTCATGCCATCCCAAGTATAAACAACATCTCCAGAATCTGATTTTAAGGAAGAAATAAAGTTGTGAGATCTTCGAGCTAGAAGAGATTTGTGGAAGAAATTTGTGTTTCGATCTCCTTCTTTGAGCCATTGAATTCTAGATTTTTGCTTCCATAATATTTCTTCTCTTTTTTCCCATTCCTCTAACCGAGTTGTGAGTTTAATTTCATCTGCACTTCTCTTCTCTGTGAGGCCATCTAAATGGATTTTCTTATTCAAATTTTCAAGATGAGCAATAACTTCATGTTTTTTTTATGAACATCCCCAAACTCTTTCCAGTTCCAAGTCTTGATTTTGGATTTAATGTATTGCAATCTTTTGGCAAAATAGAACATCTTAGTCCCATGCCTAGGTTTACCTTCCTTCCACCATTGTTGCACATGAGGTCTGAAGGAAATGTCTCTAAGCCACATTAATTGAAAACGAAAAGGAGAGAAACTCACATTGGTTTTCCACATTTCCACCATGATTGGCCAATGATCCAAACCAGCATTATTAAGAGTCTTCACTTTAGGAATGTGACCATGGATTAAGAAATTTTCAGAGAGAAAAAACCTATCCAATCTCTCCATTATACAAGCTAAGCCTTGCCTTCTATTAGACCAAGTCATAAGGCCATTATCTGGTTGGATATCCACAAGATGGAGGTTTGCAATATATTCGCTCATGAGGTCAGTACTTTTGTCCAAATTTCTATTTCCCCCCTTTTCTCATCCAGAGAGAGGATGGTATTGAAATCTCCTCCGATCAAGATCCAAGATTTAGGAAAATGAGAGATAATATGAGTAATATCCTTCCACTGTCTTCTTTTTTCCTCCAAAGAAGTCGGGGCATAAACAATAATGCAGAGCATAATCTGGTTGGAATGTCTACTTTGAATAGCTATAGCCAACAAACCCCAACTACCAACCATATGGTGAATAACTACCTCTTTTGGGTCCCAAAGACAAGCAATGCCACCCGAAGTCCCTTGGGAACTGAGGGAAACCACTTTTCCAGCTGGCCAAATTTTACTGGCAATTAAGTCCATATCCTCCATTGACATCTTTGTTTCTTGAAGGAAAACAAGATGTGGATGATTTATCTGAATCATTCTTCTAATTTCATTTTGTTTTGAAAGACTCCCTTTGAGTCCTCTAATATTCCAAGTGATGATCTTCATTAATACCAGGGCTAAAAATTTTGGGAAGGGCATTAATCTTACCTTCCTCTACAAGCTTTTCACCTTCTTTTACCATATGATATTGATTGGTCTTGCAACCTACTTTTTTATTAGAATCCATCTTCAATTTTTTTTTCCCTGTTTCTTGACTTATTCCAATTGAATCTGAGATGGCTTCTAACCTTGAAGAATGCTCATACACAGCCAAAATTTTACTAGATGGTTCAATGGAGTCTATATTGGGACCTGCATTATTTGAAGTTTTGACATTTGAAATATTGTTTTTCTTGTGTAAATTTTCTCCTTTTTTTTTCTGTTGAAAACCTTTGATTTGTTGGTTTGTCTCTGAGTTCTTTCCTTCATATTTAAATTGTGTTTCTAAGATTCTAGTTTCCATTATTTCCTCTTCCTCACTTGGGACATCATTTGTGGAAAGGATTTCAAACATATTAGCAAATGACTTTGATTGATCCTTCATTACTAGTTTTTTCTGAGTGTTCTTCTTCTTAGGTATTTGGAAACCTGTTGAGTTTATATCTTCTTTCTTTTGATCAAGAATTTTATTTGGGCAAGCACTGGCCAAATGACCATATTCATGGCAAATTCTACAACGAAAAGGGATGTTCTCATAGTCCACTACTTGCTCCCAAGTGTCTTCCCCAAATTGTAATGTGATCTTTTTAGGTAGGGGTTTGTCAAAATCCATTAAAACACAAATTCGAGCATAAATAATATGTTCAAAATTTTGAGTACAATCAACGATCATCATAAAAGTTCCTAAAGAGTTTCCAATTGAAGAAAAAATAGTAGGATTCCAAAATTCAATAGGGAGGCCAAAGAGTCTAACCCACACGGGAGCTATAGAAGGCATCTCTTCTTCGGCTTTAAATTTAGTATGCCGGGGCTTCATGAAAAGCCCTGCCCTTCCAAAAAACCAAGGACCCCCTTGAAAATTTTTCTCTCTATCTTCATTATTAGCAAATAAAACAAGAAAATAACCATTTGGATAAATAGAGATTTGTAACTCACCTTTAGTTTTCCAGATTTTTGCAGCCCAGACTTTGAAAGCAGATAGACTCGGATGAAAACCCACGAACCAAAAAATTAGTCCTCTTTTTTCCAAATCTTCAATGCCAATCTGAATGTTACCCATATCAAGCTTAACAATAGGAGTTCCATCAATTGCTTTAAGACATCCTAACTCCGTTTTCCTGGGATCAATATTAGGCATTCTTAGAGGTTTATGAGAAGCCCTAATATTGATATTAGCATTGGGCTGAGGCTGTCCACCACGAAGGGCATCCCTAAAATTCATTTTTGGGACTGAGTCTTCAAAATTCTTACCCTTGATAGGGGTTTTCATAGTAGAATTATTTTGTGGGTGCACCTTAGCACCAGATTCACTTGAGATATGAGCCATTTTTTGATCAACTGCTTGAAACTTATTTTGTGGTCTCTTTAATCCTTGCCCTAGACACCGTGGAAAGGTATGGTTTTCACTTTTCTTTTGTGCAAAAAATTGGAAGCCGTTGTCACTCAAGTTCACAGTATGATCTATTGAAAGACAAATTTCTAACCCATATTGTATCCCCTACAACATTTCCTGCTAAAATATTGAGCATAAACCACAAAAATATTGGCCGCTAGGGCCCGAAGGCCCTAAAAACCAACCTCTGGAGCTGCTTGCACTCAACCCAGATGAAACCCCGACATAGCCGCTTGCCAAATATATCATTCACACATAGGGATGCACTAGGATCTATGTTGATCCAAATGATATGAAAATTGGTGGAGATGTTCTAGGGTTTTTCAGGAATCTACCCTCAAAATTTTAGCTCAATCCGAGTTCGAATGAGTGAGATATGGCCGAAACAAATTTGGCAGTTTGGGCAGTCCTACGAAAAACGTCTCCTCTTTTTTCAAAATGGGATTTTGAAAAAATTGGGATCAAGCATTAACCAATACAATGATGGGTAGTTTACAAAAACCAACCATGGAATCAAAATAATGTTTCCCTTTTAAGAGGCAGATGTCAACATAGAAGCGGTAATGAAAAGGTTTAACCTTCAACTAAGGTTTGACCATATGCCACACACATACCACAACACAAGAGTTGACCAAAATATTACACATAAAACCATGAGCATAGGTGGATTTGACCAAAATATTACGCATATACTACGAACACAAGGTTTTGGTTTACCACATTATGTACATACTATGAACATAGGGGTTCGATTTAACACATTACGTGTATACTACAAACATAGGGAAGTGATTTAACATATTATGTATATACTACGAACACAAGGGTTAGATTTAACAAATTACACATATACTACAAACACAGGGGTTTGATTTAACACATTACACATATACTACAAACACAAGGGTTTGGTTTAACATATTATGCACATACTACAAATACAAGGGTTTGATTTAACATGTTACACTCATAATATGAGCACAAGGGTTAGATTTAAGAATGACTTCCATGAAGATACTTACACGGTGGTACCTAAATGTTTGTGACCTTAGACCAAAGTCGATGGTTGTCCATGAGCACAATGATATCAATAGCCAACTACAAGGGGAGTCATTTGAGGAGAACATTCTCGACCAATAGCATAGAATCTAGGGAGACATAGGATAATACATAGTTGACTTGGGGTGAAAGGCATTTTAGTTTGAGAGAAAATAATCCCATGATACCACAAGAACGCACATATTCATACATAATAAAAGCAAGAATAAACCCAATTGAACCAAACATAGAAGGGTATTTTACTCAAAATATTTAAATGACTATAGCAAAGTGGTTTGAAATCATTAGTTTCCAAAAGACAACTTGTATCATCGCTCCTTCTTCCTCTTGCCTTCACAACATCCTCCTATTTTGAATTGAACCAACCAACCCACTCCTCTACCTCTACCATATTTTAAAGGGAAAATGGAGTCTTCATTGCCCTCCTTTCCCACATGCTCTCTCTATTCCCCATGTCTTATCCCTTCCTGCCAACTTTATGCGTTTGCCATTAATTCTCCCATACTCACTTAAGGTGGCACTAGAATTTTTCAAATTTAAAAGCATTATTTTCTTATCCTAAGGATCCCTTATTTAATGGAGCTCTTCGAATAATATGGTGGGGAGTTCCCATCCAACCGAATGCATACCCAACATTATAAAACAATTACAGATAAATTTCTTCTAAGAGAAAGTGTACGAAGGAAAAAGTGTAGTGATATCGCTACACTTTTTCTTTCGTACGCTTTCTCTTAGCTTTGGACAAATACATGTCGTGATATCGTGACACTTTTTCTCCTTGTGCTTTTTCTTTGCTTCTGGCCACGAAAATACATGTCATGATATCGTGACACTTTTTCTTCTTGCTCTTTCTCTTAGCTTTGGCCCGTGAAAATGCTACATGTCGCGATATCGCGACACTTTTTTGTCCGTACGCTTTCTATTGCCTTCGGGTCGCAAAAACGTGACATGTCGCAATATCGCGACACTTTTTCTCCTTAGCACTTTCTCTTGCCTTCGGGTTGTGAAAACCTGACATGTCGCGATATCGTGACACTTTTTCTGCTTAGCACTTTTTCTTGCCTTCGGGTCGCAAAACTCGACATGTCGCAATATCGCGACACTTTTTCTCCTTAGCACTTTTTCTTGCCTTCGAGTCGTGAAAACCCGACATGTCATGATATCACGACACTTTTTCTTTCGGACTCTCTCTCCTACAATATGTCATGAAATCGCGACACTTTTTCTTCCATACAAACTCTCTTGCAATATGTCGCGAAATCGCGACACTTTTTCTACTTGTCTTTTTCCCTTCCAACATGTCACGAAATCGTGATAGTTTTTCAACTTGTGTTTTTTATTTCCAACATGTCACGAAATCGCGACAGTTTTTCCCAATTGAACCAAACATAGAAGGGTATTTTACTCAAAATATTTAAATGACTATAGCAAAGTGGTTTGAAATCATTAGTTTCCAAAAGACAACTTGTATCATCGCTCCTTCTTCCTCTTGCCTTCACAACATCCTCCTATTTTGAATTGAACCAACCAACCCACTCCTCTACCTCTACCATATTTTAAAGGAGAAATGGAGTCTTCATTGCCCTCCTTTCCCACATGCTCTCTCTATTCCCCATGTCTTATCCCTTCCTGCAAACTTTATGCGTCTGCCATTAATTCTCCCATACTCACTTAAAGTGGCACTAGAATTTTTCAAATTTAAAAGCATTATTTTCTTATCCTAAGGATCCCTTATTTAATGGAGCTCTTCGAATAATATGGTGGGGAGTTCCCATCCAACCAAATGCATACCCAACATTATAAAATAATTACAGATAAATTTCTTCTAAGAGAAAGTGTACGAAGGAAAAAGTGTAGTGATATCGCTACACTTTTTCTTTCGTACGCTTTCTCTTAGCTTTGGACAAATACATGTCGTGATATCGTGACACTTTTTCTCCTTGTGCTTTTTCTTTGCTTCTGGCCATGAAAATACATGTCATGATATCGCGACACTTTTTCTTCTTGCTCTTTCTCTTAGCTTTGGCCCGCGAAAATGCTACATGTCGCGATATCCTGACACTTTTTTGTCCGTACACTTTCTCTTGCCTTCGGGTCGCAAAAATGTGACATGTCGCGATATCACGACACTTTTTATCCTTAGCGCTTTCTCTTGCCTTCAGGTTGTGAAAACCTGACATGTCGCGATATCGTGACACTTTTTCTGCTTAGCACTTTTTCTTGCCTTCGGGTCGCAAAAACCTGACATGTCGCAATATCACGACACTTTTTCTCCTTAGCACTTTTTCTTGCCTTCGAGTCATGAAAACCCGACATGTCATGATATCACGACACTTTTTCTTTCGGACTCTCTCTCCTAAAATATGTCATGAAATCGCGACACTTTTTCTTCCATACAAACTCTCTTGCAATATGTCGCGAAATCGCGACACTTTTTCTACTTGTTTTTTTCCTTCCAACATGTCGCGAAATCGCGATAGTTTTTCAACTTGTGTTTTTATTTCCAACATGTCACGAAATCGCGACAGTTTTTCCCAATTGAACCAAACATAGAAGGGTATTTTAATCAAAATATTTAAATGACTATAGCAAAGTGGTTTGAAATCATTAGTTTCCAAAAGACAACTTGTATCATCGCTCCTTCTTCCTCTTGCCTTCACAACATCCTCCTATTTTGAATTGAACCAACCAACCCACTCCTCTACCTCTACCATATTTTAAAGGGAAAATGGAGTCTTCATTCCCCTCCTTTCCCACATGCTCTCTCTATTCCCCATGTCTTATCCCTTCCTGCCAACTTTATGCGTCTGCCATTAATTCTCCCATACTCACTTAAGGTGGCACTAGAATTTTTCAAATTTAAAAGCATTATTTTATTATCCTAAGGATCCCTTATTTAATGGAGCTCTTCGAATAATATGGTGGGGAGTTCCCATCCAACCGAATGCATACCCAACATTATAAAACAATTACAGATAAATTTCTTCTAAGAGAAAGTGTACGAAGGAAAAAGTGTAGTGATATCGCTACACTTTTTCTTTCGTACGCTTTCTCTTAGCTTTGGACAAATACATGTAGTGATATCGCGACACTTTTTCTCCTTGTGCTTTTTCTTTGCTTCTGGCCACAAAAATACATGTCATGATATCGCGACACTTTTTCTTCTTGCTCTTTCTCTTAGCTTTGGCCCGCGAAAATGCTACATGTCGCGATATCCTGACACTTTTTTGTCCGTACACTTTCTCTTGCCTTCGGGTCGCAAAAACGTGACATATCGCGATATCGCGACACTTTTTCTTCTTAGCGTTTTCTCTTGCCTTCGGGTTGTGAAAACCTAACATGTCGCGATATCGTGACACTTTTTCTGCTTAGCACTTTTTCTTGCCTTCGGGTCGCAAAAACCTAACATGTCGCAATATCGCGACACTTTTTCTCCTTAGCACTTTTTCTTGCCTTCGAGTCGTGAAAACCCGACATGTCATGATATCACGACACTTTTTCTTTCGGACTCTCTCTCCTACAATATGTCATGAAATCGCGACACTTTTTCTTCCATACAAACTCTCTTGCAATATGTCATGAAATCGTGACACTTTTTCTGCTTGTCTTTTTCCCTTCCAACATGTCGCGAAATCGTGATAGTTTTTCAACTTGTGTTTTTTATTTCCAACATGTCACGAAATCGTGACAGTTTTTCCCAATTGAACCAAACATAGAAGGGTTTTTTACTCAAAATATTTAAATGACTATAGCAAAGTGGTTTGAAATCATTAGTTTCCAAAAGACAACTTGTATCATCGCTCCTTCTTCCTCTTGCCTTCACAACATCCTCCTATTTTGAATTGAACCAACCAACCCACTCCTCTACCTCTACCATATTTTAAAGGGAAAATGGAGTCTTCATTGCCCTCCTTTCCCACATGCTCTCTCTATTCCCCATGTCTTATCCCTTCCTGCCAACTTTATGCGTCTGCCATTAATTCTCCCATACTCACTTAAGGTGGCACTAGAATTTTTCAAATTTAAAAGCATTATTTTCTTATCCTAAGGATCCCTTATTTAATGGAGCTCTTCGAATAATATGGTGGGGAGTTCCCATCCAACCGAATGCATACCCAACATTATAAAACAATTACAGATAAATTTCTTCTAAGAGAAAGTGTACGAAGGAAAAAGTGTACTGATATCGCTACACTTTTTCTTTCGTATGCTTTCTCTTAGATTTGGAAAAATACATGTCGTGATATCGTGATACTTTTTCTCCTTGTGATTTTTCTTTGCTTCTGGCCATGAAAATACATGTCATGATATCGTGACACTTTTTCTTCTTGCTCTTTCTCTTAGCTTTGGCCCGCGAAAATGCTACATGTCGCGATATCGCGACACTTTTTTGTCCGTACGCTTTCTCTTGCCTTCGGGTCGCAACAACGTGACATGTCGCAATATCGTGACACTTTTTATCCTTAGCGCTTTCTCTTGCCTTCGGGTTGTGAAAACCTGACATGTCGCGATATCGTGACACTTTTTCTGCTTAGCACTTTTTCTTGCCTTCGGGTCGCAAAAACTCGACATGTCGCAATATCGCGACACTTTTTCTCCTTAGCACTTTTTCTTGCCTTCGAGTCATGAAAACCCGACATGTCATGATATCACGACACTTTTTCTTTCGGAATCTCTCTCCTACAATATGTCACGAAATCGTGACACTTTTTCTTCCATACAAACTCTCTTGCAATATGTCGCGAAATCGCGACACTTTTTCTACTTGTCTTTTTCCCTTCCAACATGTCACGAAATCGCGATAGTTTTTCAACTTGTGTTTTTTATTTCCAACATGTCACGAAATTGCGATAGTTTTTCCCAATTGAACCAAACATAGAAGGGTATTTTACTGAAAATATTTAAATGACTATAGCAAAGTGGTTTGAAATCATTAGTTTCCGAAAGACAACTTGTATCATCGCTCCTTCTTCCTCTTGCCTTCACAACATCCTCCTATTTTGAATTGAACCAACCAACCAACTCCTCTACCTATACCATATTTTAAAGGGAAAATGGAGTCTTCATTGCCCTCCTTTCCCACATGCTCTCTCTATTCCCCATGTCTTATCCCTTCCTGCCAACTTTATGCGTCTGCCATTAATTCTCCTATACTCACTTAAGGTGGCACTAGAATTTTTCAAATTTAAGAGCATTATTTTCTTATCCTAAGGATCCCTTATTTAATGGAGCTCTTCGAATAATATGGTTGGGAGTTCCCATCCAACCGAATGCATACCCAACATTATAAAACAATTACAGATAAATTTATTCTAAGAGAAAGTGTACGAAGGAAAAAGTGTAGTGATATCGCTACACTTTTTCTTTCGTACGCTTTCTCTTAGCTTTGGACAAATACATGTCGTGATATCGTGACACTTTTTCTCCTTGTGCTTTTTCTTTGCTTCTGGCCATGAAAATACATGTCATGATATCACGACACTTTTTCTTCTTGCTCTTTCTCTTAGCTTTGGCCCGCGAAAATGCTACATGTCGCGATATCGCGACACTTTTTTGTCCGTACGCTTTCTCTTGCCTTCGGGTCGCAAAAACGTGACATGTCGCGATATCGCGACACTTTTTCTCCTTAGAGATTTCTCTTGCCTTCGGGTTGTGAAAACCTGACATGTCGCGATATCGTGACACTTTTTCTGCTTAGCACTTTTTCTTGCCTTCGGGTCGCAAAACTCGACATGTCGCGATATCGCGACACTTTTTCTCCTTAGCACTTTTTCTTGCCTTCGAGTCATGAAAACCCGACATGTCATGATATCACGACACTTTTTCTTTCGGACTCTCTCTCCTACAATATGTCACGAAATCGCGACACTTTTTCTTCCATACAAACTCTCTTGCAATATGTCGCGAAATCGCGACACTTTTTCTACTTGTCTTTTTCCCTTCCAACATGTCGCGAAATCACGATAGTTTTTCAACTTGTGTTTTTTATTTCCAACATGTCACGAAATCGCGGCAGTTTTTCCCAATTGAACCAAACATAGAAAGGTATTTTACTCAAAATATTTAAATGACTATAGCAAAGTGGTTTGAAATCATTAGTTTCCAAAAGACAACTTGTATCATCGCTCCTTCTTCCTCTTGCCTTCACAACATCCTCCTATTTTGAATTGAACCAACCAACCCACTCCTCTACCTCTACCATATTTTAAAGGGGAAATGGAGTCTTCATTGCCCTCCTTTCCCACATGCTCTCTCTATTCCCCATGTCTTATCCCTTCCTGCCAACTTTATGCGTCTGCCATTAATTCTCCCATACTCACTTAAGGTGGCACTAGAATTTTTTAAATTTAAAAGCATTATTTTATTATCTTAAGGATCCCTTATTTAATGGAGCTCTTCGAATAATATGGTGGGGAGTTCCCATCCAACCGAATGCATACCCAACATTATAAAACAATTACAGATAAATTTCTTCTAAGAGAAAGTGTACGAAGGAAAAAGTGTAGTGATATCGCTACACTTTTTCTTTCGTATGCTTTCTCTTAGCTTTGTAAAAATACATGTCGTGATATCGTGATACTTTTTCTCCTTGTGCTTTTTCTTTGCTTCTGGCCACGAAAATACATGTCATGATATCGCGACACTTTTTCTTCTTGCTCTTTCTCTTAGCTTTGGCCCGTGAAAATGCTACATGTCGCGATATCCTGACACTTTTTTGTCCGTACGCTTTCTCTTGCCTTCGGGTCGCAAAAATGTGACATGTCGTGATATCACGACACTTTTTATCCTTAGCGCTTTCTCTTGCCTTCGGGTTGTGAAAACTTGACATGTCGCGATATCGTGACACTTTTTCTTCTTAGCACTTTTTCTTGCCTTCGAGTCGCAAAAACTCGACATGTCGCAATATCGCGACACTTTTTCTCCTTAGCACTTTTTCTTGCCTTCGAGTCATGAAAACCCGACATGTCATGATATCACGACACTTTTTCTTTCGGACTCTCTCTCCTACAATATGTCATGAAATCGCAACACTTTTTCTTCCATACAAACTCTCTTGCAATATGTCGCGAAATCGCGACACTTTTTCTACTTGTCTTTTTCCCTTCCAACATGTCGCGAAATCGCGATAGTTTTTCAACTTGTGTTTTTTATTTCCAACATGTCACGAAATCGCGACAGTTTTTCCCAATTGAACCAAACATAGAAAGGTATTTTACTCAAAATATTTAAATGACTATAGCAAAGTGGTTTGAAATCATTAGTTTCCAAAAGACAACTTGTATCATCGCTCCTTCTTCCTCTTGCCTTCACAACATCCTCCTATTTTGAATTGAACCAACCAACCCACTCCTCTACCTCTACCATATTTTAAAGGGGAAATGGAGTCTTCATTGCCCTCCTTTCCCACATGCTCTCTCTATTCCCCATGTCTTATCCCTTCCTGCCAACTTTATGCGTCTGCCATTAATTCTCCCATACTCACTTAAGGTGGCACTAGAATTTTTTAAATTTAAAAGCATTATTTTATTATCCTAAGGATCCCTTATTTAATGGAGCTCTTCGAATAATATGGTGGGGAGTTCCCATCCAACCGAATGCATACCCAACATTATAAAACAATTACAGATAAATTTCTTCTAAGAGAAAGTGTACGAAGGAAAAAGTGTAGTGATATCGCTACACTTTTTCTTTCGTATGCTTTCTCTTAGCTTTGTAAAAATACATGTCGTGATATCGTGACACTTTTTCTCCTTGTGCTTTTTCTTTGCTTCTGGCCACGAAAATACATGTCATGATATCGCGACACTTTTTCTTCTTGCTCTTTCTCTTAGCTTTGGCCCGTGAAAATGCTACATGTCGCGATATCGCGACACTTTTTTGTCCGTACGCTTTCTCTTGCCTTCGGGTCGCAAAAATGTGACATGTCGCGATATCACGACACTTTTTATCCTTAGCGCTTTCTCTTGCCTTCGGGTTGTGAAAACTTGACATGTCGCGATATCGTGACACTTTTTCTGCTTAGCACTTTTTCTTGCCTTCGGGTCGCAAAAGCTCGACATGTCGCAATATCGCGACACTTTTTCTCCTTAGCACTTTTTCTTGCCTTCGAGTCGTGAAAACCCGACATGTCATGATATCACGACACTTTTTCTTTCGGACTCTCTCTCCTACAATATGTCATGAAATCGCGACACTTTTTCTTCCATACAAACTCTCTTGCAATATGTCGCGAAATCGCGACACTTTTTCTACTTGTCTTTTTCCCTTCCAACATGTCGCGAAATCGCGATAGTTTTTCAACTTGTGTTTTTTCTTTCCAACATGTCACGAAATCGCGACAGCTTTTTCCCAATTGAACCAAACATAGAAGGGTATTTTACTCAAAATATTTAAATGACTATAGCAAAGTGGTTTGAAATCATTAGTTTCCAAAAGACAACTTGTATCATCGCTCCTTCTTCCTCTTGCCTTCACAACATCCTCCTATTTTGAATTGAACCAACCAACCCACTCCTCTACCTCTACCATATTTTAAAGGGAAAATGGAGTCTTCATTGCCCTCCTTTCCCACATGCTCTCTCTATTCCCCATGTCTTATCCCTTCCTGCCAACTTTATGCGTTTGCCATTAATTCTCCCATACTCACTTAAGGTGGCACTAGAATTTTTCAAATTTAAAAGCATTATTTTCTTATCCTAAGGATCCCTTATTTAATGGAGCTCTTCGAATAATATGGTGGGGAGTTCCCATCCAACCGAATGCATACCCAACATTATAAAACAATTACAGATAAATTTCTTCTAAGAGAAAGTGTACGAAGGAAAAAGTGTAGTGATATCGCTACACTTTTTCTTTCGTACGCTTTCTCTTAGCTTTGGACAAATACATGTCGTGATATCGTGATACTTTTTCTCCTTGTGGTTTTTCTTTGCTTCTGGCCACGAAAATACATGTCATGATATTGCGACACTTTTTCTTCTTGCTCTTTCTGTTAGCTTTGGCCCACGAAAATGCTACATGTCGCGATATCTTGACACTTTTTTGTCCGTACGCTTTCTCTTGCCTTCGGGTCGCAAAAACGTGACATGTCGCGATATCACGACACTTTTTCTCCTTAGCACTTTCTCTTGCCTTCGGGTTGTGAAAACTCGACATGTCACGATATCGTGACACTTTTTTTGCTTAGCACTTTTTCTTGCCTTCGGGTCGCAAAAACTCGACATGTCGCAATATCGCGACACTTTTTCTCCTTAGCACTTTTTCTTGCCTTCGAGTCGTGAAAACCCGACATGTCATGATATCACGACACTTTTTCTTTCGGACTCTCTCTCCTACAATATGTCATGAAATCGTGACACTTTTTCTTCCATACAAAATCTCTTGCAATATGTCGCGAAATCGCGACACTTTTTCTACTTGTCTTTTTCCCTTCCAACATGTCGCGAAATTGCGATAGTTTTTCAACTTGTGTTTTTTCTTTCCAACATGTCACGAAATCGCGACAGTTTTTCCTGCTATTTCTCTCTCTTCCAACATGTCACGAAATCATGATAGTTTTTCCACTTGTGTTTTTTCTTTCCAACATGTCACAAAATCACGACAGTTTTTCCTGCTATTTCTCTCTCTTCCAACATGTCACGAAATCGCGACAGTTTTTCCTCCTTTCTACAAACATGTCACGAAATTGCGACAATTTTTCTTACCTGCTATATATGTCATGATATCGCGACACTTTTCTTACTTGTCTTTTTCTTTGAACTTTTGTAAATGGGCCACTTCAATCTTCTTGGAAAATCACTGTACATGCTTTGAATAACCTTTGAACTCCTGTCTTCTGCATTTGACTAGCCTTGGAACTTCTTGTCCACTGCATCAACAGATCTATCTGACTGTGTTGACAACAATGACAATACTGTCGCTGAACCTTGCTCAACATAATATGGTGGGGAGCTCCCATCCAACCAAACGCATACCCAACATTATAAAACAATTACAGATAAATTTCTTCTCATTTAATATTTTCCTTTATAATTTTTTAAGATTATTTAAATAGAATCTCTAGTTTAAATAAAATATTTATCATGAGATTTTATTGTCTTTTAAACAAATTCTACTTTCTTTTGAACGAAATTCTACCATAATAAAAAAAAAAATTATTGTTTTAATAAAATCAATTCTATTCTTAATTAAAAAAAGCATTCTATTATTTTTAAATGAAAATATTTTATCATTAAACATAAATATTTGTACTATTTTTAAATGAAAATTTATTATCATTAAAACAAAGTTTTGTATTGCTTTTAAATGAAAATATATTATCATTAAAATAAAGCTTTTGATTGCTTTTAAATGAAAATCTATTATCATTAAAATAAAGCTTTATATTTCTTTTAAATGAAATAATTTTATCTTATTTTATTTTAAAAATAAAGTATCAATTATTATTAAATGGAATTATATTATCACTTAGAATAATAGCTTATTATATATATTCGTAAGAAGATTTCTTTGATCCTATACTATCATTATGCTATATTTTTCTTAAAAAGCAACACAAGGAGTTTCAAAAGGCAACCAACTTATGCACATTTTATTAAAAACCAGTGATGCAGCAAGTGATGAAGTAAAATACAATCAATAATATGCAATAGATAAAGAGGGAGTCTTTCCATAAACCCAGTCACTTGTCTTAGCCTGATAATTTACTATAGCTACTAGGCTATCAATTCGAGGCTCAAGGTTTCTGGCTAGTTGATGATTATCCCTATATGATAATGCATGCCTATATGAAGGTATCCATCAATGTTACCCCCGATTTGTCTTAGTCATTACTTTCCCAGCCTCAAGTACCCTATTTTTGGTGGACAATTCTACCTCTTCCACCCAATAAGTGTACTTGATTATGCACATTATCAATATGTCAGAACTACCATGATATTTTAAGATATTAAACTAAGCATCGCATAGTTTGTTCATTTGCATAAAACTAAGTATCAAAGCATCACAAATCAGTACATAGTTTTCATACCCAAAAGCTTGCCAGGGAGGGTCATGATATCCTACCGCTTGGGGCTAAAAATTGTCCTTGGTGTTTCCAATATTACAAAAATAAAATTATTATATAATATTTTCAAAAAAAAAGGAAAATTGTTTTTGCATTTCCTCCACTTTATCCCAAGTGGTATTTATTTCAAAGAAATAGTCCCATTGGACCTTACATTGCTCAAGATTTTGGTTTTGCATAGACTTAGAACAAAAATCAAGAATCTTTATTATTATCACTTCAATTA
The DNA here is from genome assembly GCA_028583015.1 of Wollemia nobilis. Lineage (NCBI taxonomy): Eukaryota > Viridiplantae > Streptophyta > Pinopsida > Araucariales > Araucariaceae > Wollemia > Wollemia nobilis. Next base: position 3,009,566 of record JAQPPZ010001844.1, on the reverse strand, counting down.
TATCTAGTTCTACCATATGTAATTTAGAAATATTTCACACATATTCAAGGTTTGTAACATATTTCTTAAGTAGGGATATATAGAAGGTGTCATTGATCTTTGAGAGATTTGGTGGTAAGGCAAGCCAATATGCAATCGAGATAATATTCTCAATGATCTCAAAGGGTTCCACATATTGAGGATCCAACTTTATGGATTTGATAACACTCTTCTTTGGATTAACTCTTAAGAACATTTTATCTCTTACATAGTACTCTCTTGGAGTCCTTTTCATATCTATATAACTTGTCTATCAATTGATGGATTATTTAGGCCTTTGCCTGATCACCTTAAACTGATACTCTATTTCTTTGTTCATATCTAGACCAATTACAACCCAATATTCTAGGTTATCCCAAGACAATGACATTCTATAATTTATTCCATACAAGGCATCGAAATGAGCCATCCCTAAAGAGGAGTGATGTTCATTATTGTAGGTAAACTCTTCAAGATGTAGGTAGTCTTCCCAACAAGATTTTTGATCCATTTAGTACATGTGAAGGATATCCTCTAGTACTCGCTTTACCCATTTTGTTTTACCATCCATCTCCAGGTGGTATGCCAAAATCATAAGTAGTTTTGTACCCACTGCATGATGAAGGGATTTCCAGGATTGAGAAGTAAATTTAGAATCCCTATCTAAAATAATTATTTCAGGAAAACCATGCAGTTGGAATACCTCTTTGGAAAATTGGTTAGCCACTATTTTATTATCATCCTTGATGTTCCCTAGTATGAAATGTGCAACCTTAGTCAATATATGAACTATTACAAGGATTATGTCATATTGATACTTGGTCTTGGGTAACCCTACTATAAAATACATAGATATAACCTATCATTTCTAGGTAGGTACATCATGTGGATACAATTATCCTACAGGATGCCTACATTCTACCTTAACATTTTTACATTCAAGGCATCAAGCAATAAAATTGGTTATATCCTTGTTCATTCCTATCCATAAGAAGGTTCTTTTCATGTTTTCACTCATTTTGTCCCCCCCAGGGTGAACATAATAAGGGGATCTATGGGCTTCCTAAATTATTAATTTCCTTAAATCACCCATTTTTGGTATGATGATCCTACCTTTGTAGCACAAAAGGTCATAATTAATGTTAAATTCCTTATTATCCTCTATATGTATGCTCAACTTAGATAGAATTTCCTTGTAATACTCATATAGATATTGCTATTCCCTCACTTGATCCATTAGATCCAAGTGACTTATGGTTATGGTTGCTATGTGCTTCTTTCTAATTAAGGCATCAATAACCTTATTTTTTTTTCTTTTTATTTACTCAATCTCAAAGTCATATTCAGTAAGCAATTTGACCCATATTCTCTATCTCGCATTGAGTATAGGCTAGGTGAATATATACTTCAGAATCTGATGGTCAATTGTCAAATCAAAGGGCCTTCCTACCACATAGTAGAACCACACTTTTAGAGTGTGCACCACTGCAGCTAGCTCTAAATCATGTGTATCATAATTAATTTTATGCTTCTCAATCTTCTTTTAAGTATAAGATACAACAGACTCTTCTAGCGGGAGTACTCCTAACCCTTCTAATGATGCATCGTTGCATACAAAAAATATCCCTTGAGGGTCTAACATTTTCAATATTGGTATGATAGTGAGTTTATATTTTAGAAAAGCAAAGGAATTGACCACTTAAATTCCTTTGCCTTCATTTGGAGGTTAGTTATTTATGCTATAATTTTCAATCCCATGAAGCTTCGCACTTTTGTCACATTGGTAGGGTGTGGCCAATTTATATTGGTTTCAATTTTCTCTGGATCTACAACAATTCCTTTTGTTGATGTGATGTGCCCAAGATATCATACCTTCGATATATAGAAATCAATTTTTGTGAGATTTCCATAGATTTGGTTCTCCCTTAGCAGCTCTAATACAATATTGAAATGTTTATCATGCTCCTCCTTGCCTCAAGAGTATATCAATATATCATCTAAAAATATGATGATAAACTGATCTAGATGCCTCCTAAACACACTGTTCATTAGATTCATGAATGCAACTAGGGCATTTGGTTAGTCGAAAGGGTAGGACTATAAAATCATAATTCCCATACCTAGTTTTGAATATAATTTTGTGAGTGTCCTCCTCACTTATTATTAATTGATCATACCTTGATCCCAAATCAATCTTTGTGAATGCTATGGCATCCCTTAGTTGGTTGAAAAAATCTTCTATTCTAGTTATAGGGTATCATTTCTTGATTATTGCCTTATTAATCATATTATAATCAGTACATAATCTCAAAGAACAATATTTCTTTCTCACAATTAAAACCAGTGCACCCTAAGGTGACACACTTGGTTTTATTAATACTTTTTCTAATAGCCCTTGTAGTTGCACTTTTAATTCATGCATCTCAATAGAATTCATTCTATATGGATATATGTGGATAGGTTCTGCTCTTGGTATAAGGTCAATAGTAAAATCAAATTCCCAAACATGAGGGAGTCCAAGAAAATACTTAGGAAATATATCCTTAAATTCTTGTAGAATTGGGTGTTTAACACATCTCTCTTCTTATATTCTCCAACTTCATTGAGTTTTACAACATATACTATTCCTCCTTTCTTGAGGGCTTTTTTCAACTTCATAGATAATAACATCCAGGGTTTGAATTCCCCTTGCTCACTATATATTCTTAGCCTCTCCTTGTCATTTTTTGAATATTCCATATATCTATCTTGGAAGTTAATAAAATATTTATGGTCTTGCAACCAATCCATTTCTAGGATCACATTAAAGGTATGAAGTGTAGCTACATACAAGCAACCTTTAGTAGTACCACTAGTTAAAGTAATCTTTGTCATTGGAAAGCATTGGTTTACTAAGTAGGTTTATCTAGAACCATACTCGGCCTTCCATCCATGGGATAAATATCCTAACATTTTTAGAATATCCCTTACTAAAATAGAAGAAATAAAATTGAGAAAATGATTCTAAGTTAAAACATATCTTATATGAGAGAATTTGTTTTACATTTCTAGGTCAGTGGCATAGACGCTTGATTCCAATTCTACTTTCTTGCTATCACTTATATTCCAAGGTTTGTTCCATTGGATTGAATGCTTGGTCTTCCTTTGATTACGCAATTATTTGCATAATGAGGACCTCCCTTGGTGTATTTTCCCTCAATTCCATTCCCAAATTACCTTATTTGGGGTGACTACTCATTCCTATTTCCTCTAGATTGAGTGAGCTTTGGGGGTTGGTACATTCTTCCACTTAATCAATGTTGTTTTATTGGGACATTTTATTACATAGTGTGGACCTCCACATATGTAGAAACCTTATTTAGGACCTTCAAGGTATATCAAAATATGTTTTACAACTTGTTCTACTTGGGATACCTTCAATTGACTTTGAAATTTTCCATAGCCTAGTTTGGCTATATTTTTCTTCAGTTGGAAAGGTTTGAGATGGCTTAACCACCCCTTATGTTGACCTCTTCACTCTAAATAACCATCACTTTCCCTTTGGGGTTTTGATCCTTCTTTGTTAGATCTACAAAGTAGAAATCATTCAAATGCTTTTATTGTAGTATTTATTCTCATTGTTGATCTATTAGTTTCCTTGGATTTTTTATTTTCTCTTATAACACCATAGAAATGGTGATGAGGTTTCCACCTCTTTTCTTAAGTCTCTCAAACACTTTTATTGAGTCCTTCCTTTAGCATTATCCTTATGGCACTACCTGCTACAGGAAGCAATCTTTCCTCCTCTCAACTTGGGTGTCATCTATCTTGATGATGGCCAATAAGAAAAGGTTAGGTTACAATTACACCTTGGAATAAACTACTAAATCAATCCATAATGCAAAGTTATCTTGCTAAAAACATCAATAATCTAATTAGGGTAGTGTTCTAAGGTTATGATGCAAAATTAATGTCAAAGTCTATATTTACTTATAAGTAAGGTATCATATGTTCTAATTTCCTTTGGGTTTAACTCCCATTAGATTCTATAAAGCAATGGATTTTAGGTCTTCCTAAATTTAGCTTAAAAAATTAAGCAAGCCTTCATAGATAGACATTCAAATCCCTAAAACACATTAATAAGATCTATACCTTTGTACCTAGAATTTCGATACTAAATGTAATGACCTAAAAACAAGCACACGAAATGCATAGAAAAGAAAAAATTTATATATATAGTGAGGGATTCCTAAACCCCTAACTACCATCTAGTTTATCTATTGTTTAAGATTACTAAGACTCTCAACTTTCCCATTGAGTTACATCTCACCAAATACCCTACACAAGTCCATCTATGTAGGCATACTATGTGTTTTTACAAATAAGTCTATCTATATCATCACTCTTGATGAGCTAAACTTATCACCCTCAGTACAATAAAATGTATACATCCATCTCCATACCATACACAAGTCTATTTGTGTTGGTATGCTACACTTATTACGAGTTAAACTATCCATATCATCTCTACGATGAGCTATCTTAATTAATATATAATCAATTGGTTTTCTTAGTTAATATTCTCCCTAAGGGGGTTTCATTTCCCTTAGTTATTTGTATGTTCACCCTACTATTTAAATTTCTTAGGTGCATTCTAGTTTCACCCTAAGATTTCATTTTCTTAGGTGCATTCTTTTTTTTTGGTAATTAAGGAACATATTCATTACAACCGGGTTTTACAGGTTGACCCAAAACCTATTACAACAATAGCACAATGCTAAAACGGGACAAGAACTCAAAAGGGACAGTCTGTTTAGCCCTCTGCTGAGGTCACATAGCCAACAAAGAGCAACACCCTTACAAAAATTTACACACACCTTGGAACAAAGGCGATCGACACCTCTGCCTTCTAACACTTTCTCTTTTCTTTTGGTCGCGAAACTGCGACATGTCGCGATATCGTTACACTTCTCCTTCCTCCTCTTTCTTTTCTCTTTTCATTGTGAAAAATTGACATGTCGTGAAATCATGACACTTTTCCTTCCCATACTTTCTCTTCTCTTTTGGTCGCAAAAATACGACATGTTGTGATATCGTGACACTTTTTCCCTCTTGCTTATTCTCTTCACTTTTGGTCACGAAAAAGTGACATGTCATGATATCACTACATCCTTTCTTTCATTCTGAACATATCATGAAATTGTGACACTTTTTCCTTCCTCCTCTTTCTCTTCTCTTTTGATCACGATAATGCGACATGTAGCGATATCGCGACACTTATCCTTCTTGCTCTTGCTCTTCTCTATTAGTCGCGAAAGGATGACATGTTGCGAAATCGTGACCCTTTTTCCATCTTGCTCTTGCTCTTCTTTTTTGGTCACAAAAAACCAACATGTCGTGATATCGCGACACTTTTTCTTTCTTGCTCTTTCACTTCTCTTTTGGATGCAAAAATCTGACATGTCACGAAATCGCGATGCTTTTTCCTTCATGTCCATCCCATCTCCAACAAGCGACAATATTTCCTTCTTGCTCACCATGTCGTGATATCGCGACACTCTTTCTTTCTTGCTTAGCATGTCGCGATATTGTGACACTTTTTCTTTCTTGCTCTTTCTCTTTTCATTTGGTCACAAAAATGTGACATGTCACAATATCGCGACATTAATTCCATGTCGAGACATCGCGACACTTTTTCTAACATGTCACGATATCGCGACACTTTTTCCTGCCTTCTCTTTCACTTCTTTTTTGGTCACGAGAATACGACATGTCGCGATATCGCACCACTTTTCCTTCTTGCCCTTAGTCTTCTCTTTTGACCACGAGAAGACGACATGTCACGACATCGTGACACTTTTCCTTTCTTGCTCTTTCTCTTCTTTTTTGGTCGTGATAATGAGACATGTCGCGATATCGTGACACTTTTTCCACTTGCTCTTTTTCTTCTTTTTTGGTCGTGATAATGAGACATGTCGCGATATCACGACACATTTTCCATGTAATGAAATCGCGACACTTTTTCTAACATGTCGCGAAATTGCAATATTTTTCCTTCCTTCTCTTTCACTTCTTTTTTGGTCGCGACACTGCTACATGTCACGATATCATGCCACTTTTACTTCTTGCCATTAGTCTTCTCTTTTGGCCACAAGAAGATGACATGTCGCGACATCGTGACACTTTTCCTTTCTTGCTCTTTCTCTTCTCTTTTAGTTGCAAAAAAACATGTCGCGATATCGTGACACTTTTTCCACTTGCTCTTTCTCTTCTTTTTTGGTCGCGATAATGAGACATGTCGCGATATCGTGACACATTTTCCATGTCGTGATATCGCGACACTTTTTCTAACATGTCGTGACATCGCGACACTTTTCCTTTCTTGCTCTTTCTCTTCTCTTTTAGTCATGAAAAAACAACATGTCACGATATCGCGACACTTTTTCCACTTGCTCTTTCTCTTATTTTTTGGTCACGATAATGAGACATGTCACGATATCATGACACATTTTCCATGTCGCGATATCATGACACTTTTTCTAACATGTCACAAAATTGTGACACTTTTTCCTTCCTTCTATTTCACTTCTTTTTTGGTCATGATACTGCTACATGTCGCGATATCGCACCATTTTTCTTTCTTGCTCTTAGTCTTTTCTTTTGGCCATGACAGGACGACATGTCGCGACATCGCGACACTTTTTCTTTCTTGCTCTTTCTCTTCACTTTTAGTCATGACACAACAACATGTCGCGATATCACGACACATTTTCCACTTGCTCTTTCTCTTCTTGTTTGGTCACGAAAATGTGACATGTCGCGATATCGCGACATTATTTCCATGTCACGATATCGCGACGCTTTTTCTAACATGTCATGAAATCTCGACACTTTTTCCTTCTCTTTCACTTCTTTTTTGGTCATGAGACTGCGACTTGTCATGATATCATGCCACTTTTCCTTCTTGCTCTTAGTCTTCTCTTTTGGCCGCGACAACACGACATGTCATGACATCGCGACACTTTTTCTTTCTTGCTCTTTCTCTTCTCTTTTAGTCATGAAAAAACAACATGTCGTGATATCGTGACACTTTTTCCACTTGCTCTTACTCTTCTTTTTTGGGTGCGATAATGCGACATGTCACGATATCGCGACACTTCTTCCATCCAACATGTCGCGATATTGCAACACCCTTCCATTCTTAGGTGCATTCTAGGTTCACCCTAAGATTTCATTTTCTTAGGTCTCTTCTTGGTTCACCCTAGGATTTCATTTGCTTATGTTACTTTTATGTTTAGAAAGAAGAAAAGTTTAACTCTATTCACTCAAACAAACAAAGACAAAATCCAAAATGAACATACATGAAATACTTATAAAGGAAGCAACATTTAAAAGGAAAGTAAGCATAAAATAGAAAGAAAATCTAAACAACAAGCATAGATAATCCATATTGATAAATTAAGGATACAATTCTCATCAATACAAAAACCTATTACATTTATTCAAGTATGGTAAAACCTTTATACTTATGAAGAATAAAGTAATACATCATTTTCATCTAGATATATATCTCTACAATTATAGTCTAATTGAGCATACGTAAATCATTGCAATTGTAAATCAAACCGATGTATAGGTTCCAGTTTCCATATTCGGTCCTTCTTGTATTTCCCTCAATTTTTGAGGATAGTAGGGGATCATGGAAACTCTCGAATATATGATAGACATGCTTCTAAATACATATACTATTTACTTTGCCAAATTGTAACTATACAAATTTGATCTAAGTATCCAACCATCTACTACATAGTTGATATCATAAAATATTCACTACTTTTATTTTTCTCCTCTTGATTGCCCTTAGAGAGTCATTTCAACATGCATGGCTTAGATCACAGGTTTTACTTTTAATCAAACCATTTGACCTATATATTTAGCCAAATAAAGTCCCATACCTTTAATGGCCAAATAAACTAGATTTTTTTATTTTCATAAATCAAGTCTCATTACTTAATTCATAAAATAAACCATTTACTTTATTTAATAAATCAAAGTCTCGTACCTTTAATATATAAAATAAATTATTTTCCTTTATTTCATATATCAAAGTCCTATACCTTTGATCTATAAAATAAACTACTTTCATTTCTTAATAAATTAAAGTGTCACCACTTTAATTCATTAATTAACAATTTACTTTATTTCATAAATCAAAGTCCCATACCTTTAATCTATAAAATAAACTATTTTTATTTCTTAATAAATTAAAGCCTCACTACTTTAATTCATTAATCAATCGTTTTCCTTTATTTCGTAGATCAAAGTCCCACACCTTTAATCTATAACATAAACTATTTTCATTTCTTAATAAATAAAAGACTCACTACTTTACTTTGTTAAAACCATTTTCCTTTATTTCATAAATCAAATTCCCATACCTTTAATCTATAAAATAAACTATTTTTATTTCTTGATAAATTAAAGCCTCACTACTTTAATTCGTTAATCAATTATTTTCCTTTATTTCATAAATCAAAGTCCCACACCTGTAATCTATAACATAAACTATTTTCATTTCTTAATAAATAAAAGAATCAGTATTTTAATTTGTTAAAACCATTTTTCTTTATTTCATAAATCAAATTACCATACCTTTAATCTATAAAATAAACTATTTTTATTTCTTAATAAATTATAGCCTCACTACTTTAATTCATTAACATAAAATCTTGTCAAGTATAAAAATCATTTTCATTTAAATAAAGACTTCTCTAAACACGTTTTTTTATCAAATTTCTATTTGAAGCATAAAATAAAAATCATCCATAGACTAGAAAAATAAATATTATAGATAATGCTTATGTTAAATCAATGCAAGATGGGAATATGAAGTGACAAACACTATTGCATTAATGGAATATTCATATGTGTTTTACTTCAAAATACTAAAGTTTACATCAATTTTAATGATTATATTTTCAAGTTATGATGTTTGAATCATATTTCTAATAACAAAGATGAAGGAACAAATAGAGATCACAAAATCTAAAAAAAAATCAATTTCTAAATGCTAGTTTAAGTCCCTATACAAATGATAAATCAATAGGCTTGGTATGATCAATTCAGGGATATATAAAGCATGAATTCTTGATGAAGAAATGGTATGATAAATTTAAGGATATATAAAGCATAAATTCTTGATGAATAAATGATCAATATATAGTATATCTTACATGCCCAATGTGTTGATTTATCTTCTATTAAATCAATCAAATGTTTTAAGGGCTAATAACACTACTACAATAGAGTTGCTAGGTGTTGTTTGTTGGTTGGTGAATAAATTTAAGATCTAAAAAATTAAACCCTTATTTATATGACCTCTAATTTATGTAACAAATTTAATATATACCAACAAAGATATAAATAAAAATAAACCTTTAGGTTGATAGATAACTATATGTAGGAGGTAGGAGAGTTTCCCCATTAGATAAATTATAGTTGATTTGTTTCTTATCTCTATAAAATCCTTTATAATTTTTTGGAAGAGTCTTCATGTACAAAATATAATTTTTCCTTTGAAATTTTGAGTGCAAAATTTTTAGACTTTTTCTTAACTCCCTACCCTTACCTCATTACTGACAATTGACTATGTGATTATTGGTATCTTTCTTCATTCATTCATCCATGTCATATGAGAGAGTTGATTGTTGTTGATAACACCAAGGCAAATGTCCAATTAGACCTTTGAAGTATTAATAATTAAATTTATATATAGTCAAGAATTATAAATTATTTTTATGATGTATTGATCATCATATATATAATCAAATATGGTCAATATACAAATCAATGATATTTTAAATAATTTTGAAATAGGGTCAATACTTAGTATGCAAAATGTGATTAATAAGTAATCAATTATATTTTGTGATATCTAGTTTAACTAATATCAATAAATAATTAATTTAATTAAAAATAATCAATTTAAACTATAAAAAAACAAATGAATTACAATAATTTTTTGAGTATTTTTAAAATTAAAATTAAAATATTTGATCACAACAATGCAAATAATATAGTATTATTTTTTGGCCCTATAATATTACGATACTAGTTCTAAGAGATCATGTCAATATGCTACTTTATTATTTATATAAGATATTTTATTTCTACACTTGATATGCATTTTAATGATAGACTATTATTAAATAAAAATTATACAAAATCCTCTCTCTCAATTAAATCTAGATCCATATCCTGCATTATGATAAACGTTTTAATAATAATATATTTTATGGTAATAATATATATATATATATATATATATATATATATATATTATTGGAACCAACAATTATATTCAATAAAAATAAAAGATGTTACAATAAAAAGGAGTTGGAAAGATCATAGCTTGGGACGTAAGGCCACCCATACAATCAAAACTGGAACCAACCCCTAAAAGGGTGAATATACAACATAACTAAGCATAGAAAAATAAACTGGAGTAAAAAAACCCCAACTATAGAACTATAACTCTAGGTACCAAGTATACTTATTGCTTCATCATCTTGAATCTATTCAAAGCCAACGCCTATTGGATATTTTGAATCCCTACATCAAATTTGTCATTGATGTCACCATTGATGCCACCATATGGAGTCATCATTAATACCAAATATTTAATTAGGAAATAAAGGTGATAAATATGGTCATTTGATATTTAGCAAGAAGGCAGAAGTTGAAGTGAAACAGTGTAAAATATAGAAGTTAAAAAGGAGTTATAATATTTATTTTATAAATTATTTAAATTCAAGATGAATTTAAATTTTATAAATAAATATTAAAAGGTAATTTATCAAAGGTGAAATTCATGTTTGACTTAACAATGAAAGGAAACAAAAGCAAGCACGTTGATTAGTTGGAAGGCAACAAGGCACCTTGGCCTAGTGGCAAGTGGGCTATAATCTTATGTTTTGGTGTGCATGGTGGATAGTGTTTGAATTCCATGGAAGCTTGGTGGACGTTTTGAAGGCGCCAATAATTAGGCACATACATTTTGCAATCCAAGGAAGGGGTTTTGAAGCACGTGGTGCTTCTTCCTTACCAATAAGCTTGTAGCTCATGTGGTGGTTTGCGCCATGGGCAAAGACATTTGTGTGGGCTGCATTGAGAGTTTGAAACTCTCCAAAGGCAAAGGTACATTTTTTATGTTTTATTTTATTAATGGCTAAGTTGGATGTATAAGGTATTTGGTGGTTGAAGTCTTTGCATTGTGATAAAGGCTAGTAGTTGAGAAATAGCATTAGGAGTTATAAGGATAATTCTATTTTTATTTTAAAGTCTTAAAATTTGCTATTGTGAAATATTGAAAAGTTAAGACTTTGTGGGTTGTATGTTATTTTGAATAAAGGGTTTGTAATTATTGTGAGGATATTTATTGTTGTTTGAGTTGGAGTGATAAGGTGTAATTGTGATATTAAATTTGTGATATAAAAATTATCCTCTAACCCTTATTGAGTTTGTCAAAGAAGTAATTGTGAGTGTGGCAAATTTGTAAGGGCAACTACTCTTCAAGAAAAGGTATGGGAAAATTTCTTCTTTGTTGAGTTAGGTGATTGGATTGATTAAAAATTAAGTTGGAGTGAAAAGGAATTTATTAGGGTTTCCTTTTCGAGTGAGTTAATGCTTCAAGGTTTTTTGGATTGAGAGTTGTCATTAAACCTTTTTTGATAAGCATTATTTTTTAAACCATTGGTTGAGTGAAGTACATTGAGTTAATGCTTAAAGGTTTTCTGAATTGAGAGTTGTGATTAAAACCTTGTTTTATTAGCATTGTTGTTGAAGCCAATGGGTTATGCAAAGAACTTGAACTTGAGTTAGAAAAGAACATGAGTATCATTGTTATGTGATATTTGTGTTGGGTATTTTTGGAAATATTTTGAGTTGGGTGATATATGCTTGGACTAGGGTTTGTGTGAAAGGATTATTCCTTGAGGTGATTGGTTGAGTAGAGTTGATTGAGCCTAGTCAAGTGAATGTGTGAAGTGGTTGTTCAAGTTCCATGAAACAAACTATTCTATGAGATTGATTTGAGTTGAGATTGAGATTTGAGAATATAACATATTGAGTCTCTAACACATCTCTCTTTATGCTTCTATGAGATTTATTTGAGTTGATATTGATATTTTAGAATAGAACATATTGAGTATCTAACAATTATTTTTATGCTTCTATGATATTTATTTGAGTTGATATTGAGATTTGATAATAGAACATATTGAGTCTCTAACAATTCTATTTATGCTTCTATGATATTGAATTAAGAAAGTGATTGGGCATTGAGAATAGAACATATTGAGTCTCTAACAATTCTCTTTATGCTTCTATGAGATTGAGTTGAGATTGAGCTTTGGGAATAGAAAATATTGAGTCTCTAACAATTCTCTTTATGCTTCTATAATATTGAGTTGAGAAAGTGATTGAGCATTGAGTATAGAACATATTGAGTCTCTAACAATTCTCTTTATGATTCTATGAGACTAGAAAAGTTCTATGTGGACTTGTTAAGCTGATGTGATTCAAGTCTTTGAGAAGGCTTGTGGATTGTTTTTGTGTGAACTTTTATGGATGCTTGCAATGCAAATTTGAGCAAGTCCTAGAGAGGAATTATTGAGAATATTTGGATAGGTTATGTGTGGACCTATTGAGAAAATTTGGACAGGTTTTATGAGGACCTTTTGAGTAGATTTGGACAGGTTATGAGTGGACATATTGAGCAGAGTTGTGCAGGTTCTAAGTGGACCTGTTGAGAAGATTTGAGCAGGTTATGAGTGGACCTATTGAGAAAATTTGAGCAGGTTATGAGTGGACCTATTGAGTATATTTGAGTAGGTTCTGAGTGGACCTGTTGAGTAGATTTGAGCAGGTTCTGAGTGGACCTGTTGAGCATATTTGAGTAGGTTCTGAGTGGACTTGTTGAGCATATTTGAGAAGGTTATGAGTGAACCTATTGAGAAGAGCTTTGGAGATGATAGAGCAAAGAGTATAGAGTCTCAAGTGGATAGATATTCATTAGCCAGGACATTGAGGACAAGTCTTCTAAGTGAGGACAAGAGACTTCAAGTGGAGAGAGATACACAATCAGTGAAGTGGAGGCAATATATTCTAGAGGATCACAAAACAAAGTAGAGGATAAGGAGTTCTCATGTGGATAGAGATACACAAAATAGATTTAGGGGATCAACATCTCCTTTGGACAGAGGTCCATAAACATTGTAATTGGGAAGGATTCCTAAAATATTATTTGAGAAATATTTAGAAGAAATATTTAGAATGTGCAGGTATCCCACATTGGGTGAGCCACATTAAATCTATGTCTCTATTATGTATGGTGTTTTGTGTGTTGCTTTTATTACTGATATTGATACTGCTATCTATACACTACATAATATTGATTTGAAAAGAAAAGTAAAAAGTGGTCTTATACTATTTACCCCCCTATTAGTATAAGCTTGTGTTCTTCAATTGGTATCAGAGTGGGTTCCTTCAGAAGAGTTTGACAGCTTGAAGGAAAAGCGGTCTAAGAACACAATGGATCAAAAGGATAAAAGGGATGGGTCCACAAATAATGTAGTACCATTATTTTATGGAAGTAACTTCATGTATTGGTGTGTGCTGATGAGATTTCACCTGATGGCACTTGGCAATAAAGTTTGGGATGCAATAGAATTTGGATATGATTTAGTAGTCAATTCTCCTACAGATAAGTAAGGTAAGATTCTAATGCATACAAATTCAAGAGCTATGAATGCAATTATAAAATTTTTGTGTAGATCAAAATCTATGAAGTTTATGGAGTGTACAATAGCAAAATATATGTGGGAACTATTGCATACCATATATGAAGGAGATAAAAGTGTTAGGAAAGATAAGATCATAAATATCAAAGGAGAATTTGAGAACCTAAGAATGTGGAATTATGAAAACATTCATGACTATCTAAACAAGGTTGATGAACTTATACATGAGATGAAAGGTCTTGGAATGAAGGTTGATGAATCTGATGCTTGTGATAATATATTGAGAACCCTTTCAAAAAGGTACAGTGAAAAGGTTTCTGCTATAGAAACATCAATTGACAGTGATTCTCTGACAATAAATTATTTTCTTGGCATGCTTACGAATTTTGAGATAAGAACAAAAGATCTTATCCCTCCAAAAGAGGTTGCATTCAAATTAAACAAGAAGATAAAGGATAAGAAGTCAGAATCAAGTAGTGAGTCATATATTGATGAAGAAGTAAATTATGGTAGAAGATATAAAGGTTCCAAAATACCTATAGATATAAGATATGTAAAGTGTTTTAATTATGGAAATTATGGACATTATACAATAGAGTGCAAAGAGCCAAAGAGCAAAAATGATGAATAAAAATAGGATCACAGGTACAGGGAATCAAAAAGACAAAGATACCAGAATAAAATCAATGATGGACAAAAAAAACAAGGAAATAAGTTCTTCCAAAAGCAAAAGAGAAGCTACTATGTGGATAATGCAAGTAAGTACTCAAATGATAGTGATGCTAGTTTTTCAAACAATGATAGAGATGAAGTCCTATTTATGGTTGAAGAGAAAGATCCAGTTAAGAAAAGGACTCCAATTATTTTCAAGTGTTTTAGATGTGGTAAATTTGGACATATTGAAAATTATTGTACAAGGGATGGTTATAGTTTCAGTTATTATGATTTTTAATATGCACTTGATAGACCATATGAAAATTTTCTTATGGCATTAGAATAAGGGAGTGATCCTATAGAAGAAAATCCAAAAAAAAAAAAATCATATGGACAAAGGTAAATAAATAGAGGATTATTCACCAGAGAATGATTATGATCTCAAGGGAGAACTTATCTATTACCTTGACACTATAAATAAGGTAAGAAAGCAACACTCTAAGCTTGAAATTCAATTTCAGGAATGTGATGAAGAAATATTATTGCTCATAGAGGATTTACAAAAATAAAAGGCTAAGGCAAGCAAGTTCAAAGATAAGTTAGAAGCAAAGATCTTGGAGTGTGATATGCTAGCAAAAGAAGTGGCTCTACTAAAGGAATATGTAGAAGACTCAAATAATAAGCTATACAATTATGTAAACAGTACAAAGAGTGTGGATAAAATAGTCAAGACATAAATAAGAGCAACAAAAAAGATAGGTCTTGGTTCTAAATAAGTTCAAAATAAAATGGAAGAATAGTCTACTTCTAGTCTTGAATAAGAAGAAACTTCAAAAGAAGATACATCAGAAGAAGATAGTGTAAGTGGGAGTGAGACATCAGAGGATGAGTTGGAAAACAAAGAGTTCAACAAATATAGGAGCAATGCACAGAGAAGATACAGATGGAAAAAAAATCAGAACAAGAGACCAATGAGGTCAAGACAATGACGCTTCAATGGAAGATGTTTTTCATGTCATAGGTTTGGGCACATGGCTTCACAGTGCAAGACACATGAAAGATAGGAATATGGAAAAAGAGAGCTTTTCCAAGGGTATTGCTATTCATGTAATGATTTTGGTCATAAGGCAATGAATTGCAAGATTCATGATAGAAGAGGATATGGCTTAACTAGGAGAAATCCTAAGACAGTTGCACCTCCAAGGAATAATAACATTAAGTGTTATAAGTGCAATAATGATGGTCACACAACATGATGGTGTAGAAAAAATATTCAAGAATTAGGAATGAACAAGAATAGGAATATGAACAGAAATAGGAACAGGAACAGGAGTAGGAACATAGATGAGAATAGGAACAGGAATAGGAACATGGATGAGAACAAGAACAGGAATAGGAACAAAAGTTATGACAAGAACAAAGATGATGACTTGAAAAGAAATAGTCAGAGGATTTAGAAAACTCAGAAAAGAAGAGAAAAATATAAAGGTAAAGAATAGTGCTTTTGGGGAGTAGAAATACTCCCACCCTAGAATTAACCACCTCATGTGGAGGTGGGGGAGGGGCTAATATAAGAGGCTCATTCTTATCCCCGAGCCCCAAAGGTGACCCTTTGCCATTGATGTCAAAGGGGGAGAGATTTGTGTATTGGAGAGATATTTTGATTTCTAATAGAGCATTGAGCCATGGGGAGCAATGTCCCAGGGGGAGAAGAAGAAAAAGAAAGGTCAAGTTTCAATAAAAGGATATGGTTTACCATCAATGACAAAGGGGGATATTGTTGGATATTTTGAGTCTCTAAGTCAAAGTTGTCATTGATGTCATCATTGATGCCACCAGATGGAGTCATCATTTATACCAAATATTTTAGCAAGAAATAAGGGCGACAAATATGGTCATTTGATATTCAACAAGAAGGCAGAAGTTCAAGTGAAACAGTGTAAAAGACAGAAGTTAAAAAGGAGTTATAATATTTATTTTATAAATTATTTAAATTCGGGATGAATTTAAATTTTATAAATGAATATTAAAATGGTTAGAAGTGCCATGGTGAAAACCCAAATAAAATATTTGTAATTTTCATTACAATATTTTATATTGCAAAAGTGGGTTGGTTTATAAAGTCTAAAAACATCTTAATAAACCCAAAGGTTGGGTTTAAATTTTTAAGACCAAAGAATATTTTAATAAATCCAAAGGTTGGATTTAAAGTTTTAAACAAGGCAAAGTTTATTTCCGCCGACATCATAGAAGCCAAAGGGAAGCACCGAAGTTTTTTATTTCAAATAAATGCATATAAATACCATGCCCAAAGTTTATTTTTGAATTATCCATGATCGAATTGGAAATAGAAAGCATATGAATTAAATGCAGAGCTTGTGAGATAGAATTACAAAATTCATGTTTGAATTGACAATGAAAGGAAACAAAAGCAAACGCGTTGGTTAGTTGGAATCCAACAAGGCACCTTGGCCAAGTGGCCAGTGGGCTGCAAGCTTACATTTTGGTGTGCATGGTGGATAGTGTTCAAATCCCGTGGAAGCTTTTTGTGGATGTGTTGAAGGTGCCAATTGTTAGGTGCATACATTTTGCAAGGCAAGTAAGGGGTGTTGAAACACGTGGTGCTTATTCCTTTCCAATGAGCTTGTAGCTCGTGTGGTGGTTTGCACCATGGGCAAATACATCTATGTGGGCTGCATTGAGAGTTTGAAACTCTCCAAAGGTAAAGGTACATTTTTATGTTTTATTTTATTAATGCCTAAGTTAGAGGTATAAGGTATTTTGTGGTTGAATTCTTCGCATTATGATAAAGGTTGGTAGTTGAGAAATACCATTTGGAGTTATAAGGAGAATTTTATTTTTATTTTAAAGTTTTAAAATTTGCTATTGTGAAATATTGAAAAGTTAATACTTTTTGGGTTGTATGTTATTTTGAATAAAGGGTTTGTGATTATTGTGAGGATATTGCTTATTGTTTAAGTTGGAGTGATAAGGTGTAATTGTGATATTATTTTTGTGATATAAAAATTATCCTCTAACCCTTATTGATTTTGTCAAAGAAGTAATTGTGAGTGTGGCAGATTTGTAAGGGCAACTACTCTTCAAGAAAAGGTATGGGAAAAATTCATCTTTATTGAGTTAGGTGATTGGCTTGATTGAAAATGAATTGATTAGGGTTTCCTTTTCGAAAGTGGTTGAGTTAATGCTTCTAGGTTTTTTGTATTGAGAGTTTTTATTAAACATTGTTTGATAAGCATTAGTGATTAGACCATTGGTTGAGTTAATGCTTCCAGGTTTTTTGAATTGAGATTTGTGATTAAAACCTTTTTTTATTAGCATTGTTGTTGAAGCCAATGGGTTATGCAAAGAAATTTAACTTGAGTTAGAAATAACATGAGTATCATTGTTATGTGATATTTGTGTTGGGCATTATTGGAAATATTTTGAGTTGGGTGATATATGCTTAGACTAGGGTTTGTGTGAAATGATTGTTCCTTGAGGTGATTGGTTCAGTAGAGTTGATTGATCCTAGTCAAGTGAATGTGTGAAGTGGTTGTTCAAGTTCCATGAAATAAAATATTATATGAGATTGATTTGAGTTGAGATTAAGATTTGAGAATAAAACATATTGAGTCTCTAACAATTCTCTTTGTGCTTCTATGAGATTTATTTGAGTTGAGATTAAGATTTGAGAATAGAACATATTGAGTCTCTAACAATTCTCTTTATGCTTCTATGAGATTGATTTGAGTTGAGATTGAGATTTGAGAATAGAACATATTGAGTCTCTAACAATTCTCTTTATGCTTCTATGAGATTGAGTTGAGAAAGTGATTGAGCTTTGAGAATAGAACATATTGAGTCTCTAACAATTCTCTTTATGCTTCTATGAGATTGAGCTTTGGGAATAGAACATATTGAGTCTCTAACAATTCTATTAATGCATCTGTGATATTGAGTTGATAAAGTGATTGAGAATTGAGTATAGAACATATTGAGTCTCTAAAAATTCTCTTTATGATTCTATGAGATTGGACAAGTTCTATGTGGACTTGTTAAGCTGATTTGAGGTAAGTCTTTGAGAAGGATTGTGGACTATTTTTGTGTCAGCTTTTGTAGAATCTTGCAATATAGATTTGAGCAAGTCCTAGAGAGGACTTATTGAGCGGATTTTGACAGGTTTTGTGTGGACCTGTTGAGAAGATTTGGACAGGTTCTGTGTGGACTTGTTGAGAATATTTGGATAGTTTTTGAGTGGACCTGTTGAGCAGAGTTGTGCAGGTTCTAAGTGGACCTATTGAGTAAATTTGAGTAGGTTCTAAGTGGACCTATTGAGAAAATTTGAGAAGGTTCTGAGTGGACATATTGAGCAATGTTGAGCAGGTTCTGAGTGGACCTATTGAGTAGATTTGAGCAGGTTCTGAGTGGACCTATTGAGCAGATTTGAGTAGGTTCTGAGTGGACCTATTGAGCAGATTTTAGCAGGTTTTGAGTGGACCTATTGATCAGATTTGAGAAGGTTCTAAGTGAACCTATTGAGAAGATCTTTGGAGGTGATAGAGAAGAGAGGATAAAGTCTGTAGTGGATAGATATCCATTAGCCAGGACTGAAGAACACAAGATTATACTGAGAGGGGGGGTGAATAGTATAAGACCACTTTTAACTTTTTCTTTTAAAGCAGCTTTCAATTCAATAACATGCAGAATAAAGATAGCAGTAATCAAAACAATGCATGAAATACAATCCACAAAGTGACACAACAATTTACGTGGTTCACCCAAGGTGGGCTACTCCACGGATAAAAATTTTCTTTTAAAAGTTATATCAAAGTCCTCTGGGAATCCTTCCCGAATACAATGTTTATGAGCCTTAGCTCAAAGGAGATACCTTCCCCTAATTCTGCTTTGGATGGTGATCCTCTAGAAGACCTCTACCTCCTCTGCCCTTAGCAAGTGGAACTCTATCCATAGAAGACACCTGTATTCCCTGCTCTGGCTAGAGATCTTTGTCCTCAACTCTGTCATGGCAAAACTGGTCCTCTTATTTGCACCAAAACACAGTCCTTCGGTTTGGCACAAATCTGTCCTCTTCCTCTTTTCTTTTTTGTTACAGTTGCACTTGGTCGAAACTAAATTTTCATAGTCTATGCAAACACAATAGCACTTAATCAACTTCTACTCTTCTACGAAAAACATAGCAGCATAGTCTTTGCACATATAGTAGCACAGTATTTGCATAAACAGTGCAAACATAGCAGTATCGACTTCGCGCACTCTGTCTCCTTACAGTATCCTACACTTAGACGATTCAACGAAATGCACTCTTATACTGCAATAAATCTTTGCACTCTACTTTTTCGATGATCGAACCTCATTGTCGCACTAAATCTGTGAACGCCACTCTTCGAACGAACACTTCGATTCTTTATAAAACTCTTCAAACAACCCTCATTTTATACACATAATCTCAAGATTAGAACCTTGATCTTAGTCGGCTGTATTACCCTTTGATCATGTCGACTGCAAAACCCTGCGCTGCGTCAGCCCAAATTTAACTCTATCGGCTTCACTACCTCCCTGTAGCTTCTAGTGCGAAACTACATGTCACGATATCGTGATATATTTGCTTACCGTACACCTTCTATGCTTGCTATCATGAAATCACGACACTACTGCCTTTGTCGACCTCCTTACCACTTATGTCACAAAATCACGACACTTCCTGTCTTTATTGATGTCATATTCTCTTCTGTCATGAAATTATGACCCTTCTGTCTTCATGCCCTTCCTTTAAGCTTCTATCACAAAATCATTACACCTTTGCCTCTTGCTGATGTCATCACACTTTTGTCGTGAAATCGTGACACTTTAGTCTTCATGGCCTTCCTCTCAGCTTCTATCACGAAATCGTGACACTTTTCATTTTTGTTGACGTCATCTTCACTCTATCGTGAAATCATGACGCTTTCATCTTCATGGCCTTCCTCTCAGATTTTGTCATGAAATCATGACACATCGGCTTCTGCTGATGTCATCTGCAACTATGTCACGAAATCACGACACTTTCGACAACTACATGCTGCCAACTCAACCTGTCATGAAATCATGACACTTTCTGCAACTGCAAGCTGCCAACTCAACCTATCGTGAAATCATGACACTTTCTACAACTGCAAGCTACCAACTCAACCTGTCGTGAAATCATGACACTTTCTGCATCTGTACAAATTCTTTGTAGCCTGTCATGAAATCACAATGCTTCTCCTTTCAGACTCTTCTCTTTGCTGCAAGTCATGAAATCACGACAGTTCTCACTTCAAGCTTTTCAGCATGTTATGAAATCACAACAATCCTCAATTAGAACTTTGCATCATGTCATGAAATTGCAACAGTCCTCACTTTGTCTTTTGCAGCATGTCACCAAATCATGACAGTTCCTGAATCACTTTCTCTCTCTTCAAACTTGTCACGAAATTGTGATAGTTAACACTACAGACTTCCTCTTTTGCAACATGTCACGAAATCATGACACTTTTCCTTTTAAAATCTCTCTCCTGCAACATGTCATGAAATCACAACACTTGCTCGTCCAAACAACTTTCCTGGCAATGTGTCGTGAAATCGTGACACTTTTCTTTCTCTGCCTTCCTGCGCTTCCTGAGTCGCAAAAATGTGACATGTCACGAAATCACGATAGTTTAGCCTGCTTCGTCTCTGCCTTCCAGCATGTCATGAAATCGTGATAGTTTTTCCCGAACTTTCTCTCTCCTCAAACATGTCACGAAATCATGACAGTTTTGCCAAAAATTTCTCTCTCCTGAAACATGTCACGAAATCACGACAGTTTTTCCAGCCGCCTGCAAACTTTTTCTAACTTATCTATTTATGGATCTTTTGCAATTGGGCTACTCTGATTTTCTTGGAGACTTACTGACCAACTGAAACCTTCATAAAAACACATACTTAGAAATAAAAAAAAATTGCTCCAAGAAATCCTTAATATCAAAGACAACAACTACCAAGAGCTCCTTGACATCAATGACAACAACTATACTTGAGCAAAGGCAATGTACTCAAGGTACCCAAAATTGCCAACAATCTCCCCATTTGTCATTGATGGCAAACCTTTACTAAATAACACATCTTCAAGAGCCAAAACTGAAATCAATCTCTTTGAATTTTTGCTCCCCCTGACTTGAAGCTTTCCTCTTCACTTGAAGATCTCCCCCTTACTCATATCTCTCCCTCTTTTTCAAATCTCTCCCCCTTTGTCATCAATGGCAAAGGGTCACCTTTGGGGCTCGGGACTAAGAATGAGTCTCTTAGCTTAGTCCCTCCCCCACCTCCTATTGAGGTGATTTTAAAATAGGGTTGGGAGTGAAACTCCCATTAGACACTCATCATCATCAGTGTATTTCTTTGCCGAGCCTTTTCTTGAGCTCTTTGTTAATGTTTCTATTCTTGTCACTTTTCTTGTTCTTGTTCTCATCTCTTTTCTTGTCCACACCTTGATCCTTGGACCTGTTTATACCACTATTTTTGTTCTTGTACCTTTGAAGATCAGCTCTGCACTATCTGGATGTGTGACCTGTATTGTTGCACTTGTAACAAACAACATTGTTTCTTTCAGGCATAGCTGTTCTTTGAATCTGCCTGTTCTAACTAACCCGGTTCCTGTTATTTGCATTGCAAAAAATTGCCTTGTGCCCAAACTGATTACAAGAGTAGCAATACCCTTGAAATAAATTACGACTTCTAAAATTATTGTTAACCTTCTTCATTTGAGACATGCAATGTGCAGCCATGTGTCCAAACCTGTAACACGCAAAACATCTATCGTGAAATATTCTTTTAATCGATCTCTTGGGTCCCTAGAACTTCTGCTTCACATTTAGAAATATGTTTTCTATTTCTATGCATTCATCACTCACGGACTCATGATATGAAGTACTTTCTTCATCAGAACTTTCTTCCTTATGAAATCTCTTGCTAGATTCCCCAACCTATTTTTTGTGCGGCTCAACAAAACCAAGACCTATTTTATCTGCTGGATTTCTTTGATTTTTGATGAGAGACTTAACCTTCATGGAGCTATCCTGAAACCTATAGATCTTATCCTTGTAATCATTATTTTCTTCTTTCAAAGAAGCCATTTTCTACTCTAACTCATTATACTCACGAATCTTAGACTCTAACTCATCCTTGAGTTCCTGTGTTTTGGTTATAGAGAAGTCAAGACTTTCTATAAGATCGTCTCTCTCCATACAACATTCATCTAACTTAATCTTGAGTCTATCATTCTTCTTTCTTTCCTTTTTCAAAACACTGAGAGCATTATTGAGTTCACATTCAAGATCCTCTATTTGATTGCACTTTGAATTATCAAGACCTTTTTTAGATTTCTTATCACTAGAGGTGCTGCCATTTTCAAAAACCATACATGCATCTTCCTTATCATTTTCTGAAGCATCCTCATACATACTAGTAACCAATTCATTATTTGTGCAATCATCCTCAAGGTGCCCAAAATTTCCACATCTAAAACATTTCATGACAATGAATTTATGTTTCGGTTCTTCCTCCTTTTCTAAGATGAACAACATCTCATTTTCATTATCACTGGAAGATCTTTCACTATCACTGCTAGAACACTTACTTGCTTTGTCCAAATAGAAGCTCTTCTTGTTCTTGTGTGAATTCCTCTTTCCTTGATTGCTGCGCTCATCATTGTTATTTCTATAATACCTGTGATTTTTAGAACCCTTGCTCTTAACATCCTGTATATCTTCATCACTTTCATTTTTGGAAACAATACAGTTAGTAGCATAATGACCATACTTTCCATAGTTGAAACATCTTATATTTTTCTTGCTTTTGTGCTTTCTAGAGAACTTGCCTTTCTTGCTGTAATATGCTTCTTCCTCACTAGAAGACTCATCACTCTCTTGAATCTGTTTGCCTTTTGATTTCTTGGTAGCTTTGAAAGCTGCCTCTTTCTTTATATAAACATTCACTTGAGTTATCAGATCAAATGCTACAAGAATACTATGGAGTTCATCCTTTTTCAACTTGTCTAAATATTTGGCTTCCTCAATAGCAGAAATATTTTCACTAAATATATTAGGAAGATATCTTAAAATCTTATCACACACATCATTTTCAGCAAGTTCAATACCAAGGTCTTTCATAGAATTACCAAATTCATCCATACGGAGCATGTAGTCACTAATATTTTCATCATAATTCATCTTGAGTTGTTCAAATATACCTTTGAAGTGTCTCAACTTGGCCTTTCGAACATTTGCATCACCTGTATGAACAACCTGCAATTGTTTCCACATTTCACTAGTTGTCTTGCAGTGAATAACTTTGGTAAGATCAGCATTTTGTAAACCCTTCAGGATTGCATTCATGGATTTTGAGTTGTTGTGATGTAGGAACCTATCTTCTCTAGTATAAGGACCATTTGCAGGAATGGTGTACCCATATTCAATAACTTCCCATACCTCATTACAAAGAGCCATAAGATAGACTTTCATTCTTGCACTCCACAAACCGAAATATGATCCATCAAGAATAGGTGCTGCATTGCCACTTGAAAAATCCATTATGTTCTTAACCAGTTCTTCCTTACGACTGTAAAACCTTTTTGAAGGAACCAAATCTGATACCAATTGAAGAACACAAGCTTATACTGAGAGGGCGGGGGGTGAATAGTATAAGACCACTTTTAACTTTTTCTTTTAAAGCAGCTTTCAATTCAATAACATGCAGAATAAAGATAGCAGTAATAATAGCAGTAATCAAAACAATGCACGAAATACAATCCACAAAGTGACACAACAATTTACGTGGTTCACCCAAGGTGGGCTACTCCACGGATAAAACTTTTCTTCTAAAAGTTATATCAAAGTCCTCTGGGAATCCTTCCCGATTACAATGTTTATGAGCCTCAGCTCAAAGGAGATACCTTCCCCTAATTCTTCTTTGGTTGGTGATCCTCTAGAAGACCTCTACCTCCTCTGCCCTTAGCAAGTGGAACTCTATCCACAGAAGACACCTGTATTCCTTGCTCTAGCTGGAGATCTTTGTCCTCAACTCTATCACTGCAAAGCTGGTCCTCTTATCTACACCAAAACACAGTCCTTCGATCTGGCACAAATATGTCCTCTTCATCTTTTCTTTTCTGTTATAGTTGCACTTGGTTGAAACCAACTTTTCACAGTCTGCGCAAACACAGCAGCACTCGATCAACTTCTACTCTTCTACAAAAAACACAACAGCACAGTCTTTGCACATACAACAACACAGTCTTCGCATAAATCGTGCAAACACAGCAGTATCAACTTCATGCACTCTGTGTCCTTACAGTATCCTACACTTAGAAGATTTGACGAAATGCACTCTTATACTGCAATCAATATTTGCATTCTACTTTTTCGATGATCGAACCTCACTGTCGCACTAAATCTGCGAACGCCACTCTTCGAACGCACACTTCAATTCTTTATAAAACTCTTCAAACAACCCTCCTTTTATACACATAATCTCAAGATTAGAACCTTGATCTTAGTCGGTTGTATTACCCTTTGATCACATCGGCTACAAAACCCTACGCTACATCAGCCCAAATTTAACTCCGTCGGCTTCACTACCTCCCTGTAGATTCTAGTGCAAAACTACAACATGTCATGATATCACGACATCTTTGCCTATCGTACACCTTCTATGCTTACTATCATGAAATCGTGACACTACTGCCTTTGTTGACCTCCTTACTGCTTATGTCACGAAATCGTGACACTTCTTGTCTTTGCTGACATCATCTTATCTTCTGTCGTGAAATCGTGACCCTTCTGTCTTCATGCCCTTCCTTTCAGCTTCTGTCATGAAATCATGACACCTTTGCCTCTTGTTGACGTCATCACACTTCTGTCGTGAAATCGTGACACTTTAGTCTTCATGGCCTTCCTCTCAGCTTCTATCACGAAATCATGACACTTTTGATTTTTGCTGACATCATCTTCACTCTGTCATGAAATCACGACGCTTTCATCTTCATGGCCTTCCTCTCAGATTTTGTCAAGAAATCATGACACATCGGCTTTTGCTGACATCATCTACAACTATGTCACGAAATCGTGACACTTTCGAAAACTACATGCTGCAAACTCAACCTATCGCGAAATCATGATGCTTTCTGCAACTGCAAGCTGCCAACTCAACCTATCACGAAATCATGACATTTTTTGCAACTGCAAGCTGCCAACTCAACCTATCATGAAATCATGACACTTTCTGCATTCGTACAACTTCTTTGTATCCTGTCGTGAAATCACGATGCTTCTCCTTTAAGACTCTTCTTTTTGCTGCAAGTCATGAAATCGTGACAGTTCTCACTTCGAGCTTTTTAGCATGTCGTGAAATCATGACAGTCCTCAACTGGAACTTTGCATCATGTCATGAAATCACAGCAGTCCTCACTTTGTCTTTTGCAACATGTCGTGAAATCATGACAGTTCATTTCTCTCTCTTCAAACTTGTCGCGAAATCATGACAGTTAACATTGCAGACTTCCTCTTCTGCAACATGTCATGAAATCGTGACACTTTTCCTTTTGGAATCTCTCTCCTACAACATGTCATGAAATCGTGACACTTTCTCGTCCGAACAACTTTCCTGGCAATGTGTCGCGAAATTGTGACACTTTTCTTTCTCTGCCTTCCTGTGCTTCCCGAGTCGCAAAAATGCGACATGTCACGAAATCATGACAGTTTAGCCTGCTTCGTCTCTGCCTTCTAGCATGTCACAAAATCACGATAGTTTTTCCCAAACTTTCTCTCTCGTCAAACATGTCGCGAAATCGTGACAATTTTGCTAGAACTTTCTCTCTCCTGAAACATGTCGCGAAATCGCGACAGTTTTTCCAGCTGCCTGCAAAATTTTTCTAACTTATATTTTTTTGGATCTTTTGCAACTAGGCTACTCTGATTTTCTTGGAGACTTACTGACCAACTGAAACCTTCATCAAAACACATACTTAGACATAAAAACAAATTGCTCCAATAACTCCTTGATATCAAAGACAACAACTACCAAGAGCTCCTTGACATCAATGACAACAACTATACTTGAGCAAAGGCAATGTACTCAAGGTACCCAAAATTGCCAACAAGGACATTGAGGATAGGTCTTCTGAGTGAGGAAAAGAGTCTTCAAGTGGAGAGAGATCCATAGTTAGTGTAGTGGATGCAGTGTCTTCTACAGGATCACCATCTAGATTAGAGGAGGATTTATCCTATGGATAGAGATACACAAACTAGATTTAGGGTATCAAAATCTCCTTTGGACAAAGGTCCATAAATATTGTAATTGGGAAGGATTCCCAAAATATTATTTGAGAAATATTTAGAAGAAATATTTTCTCTATGGAGGTAGCCCACAGTGGGTGAACCACGTTAAATCTGTGTCTCTATTATGTATGGTGTTTTGTGAATTGCTTTGATTACTGCTATTGATACTATTATCTATACACTACATAATATTGATTTAAAAAGAAAAGCAAAATGTGTTCTTATATTGTTCACCTCCCCCTCTAAGTATAAGTTTGTGTTCTTCAACACCTCAAACCTATTAAAATTGTTGGGTCGAATGGGTAAATTATTTTTTATATAAAGTATCTCCATCTTGTTTCCCCTATCGAGGACTACAAGAAAGGTTAAACCACACAAAAAGGGAAGGATATTCAGATTTTTCTTCATCCATAGGAACCACCAATTCCATTGATGATGGCTCTACATCCAACAGTATAACCTTACTATCACTAAGATAATCAAACACACTATAGATATTGGATGAATCAGGAACATAACTAACCAATTGAACACTGGTCATATGAAGTTGCTTCTTTAGAGTAACATATTCTTCTATAGATCTCATTCTCGGGTTATGGGAGTACCTTGTGTTAGCCAGGAGGAATGTACTATAGGATTGGTCAATTAAGCAGACTATGAAGCAACCACTATTGCATCCCATGGGGTATGAATATGTTGAGACTAAGGAGCCTTATTATTGGTAGTTTTAGCTGGGGGACCAACTCTTTTCTTTTCATACCCCTTTTCTATTAACTTTGATACATGTATCAAGTTGGATTGTGTACCTTTAGAAGTAGCTAAACATGTATTTATACACCCTTCTATAGCCATCCAACCATCCTCCTCAAGTTGAGGAGTGGCCACACTTAGTGTGGTGGGGCTCTATTTGTCCTTGTTATGCGACATCAAGGAATAATATTTGATCTTGTGTGTTGAGGACTGACACCAAAATATGTGTTGGATAAATTAATATAGAGGACCCACTCAGATAGCAGAGTGTCACTAACATATATGTAGATAATCTCCTTGAGATCTCAATAAATATCAATCTTAACACAAACACGTTTTGAGGGTATGCGTGGAAATATTTTTTCACCTCCACAAAAATGACATACCCTAGAGGGGTTGCTATGTGATTGAGAAAGGGACAGAGAGGTAGAGGGAGTCCTTGTAATTCCACCCACATAGGTACTTTGATATATCTTTTCTCAAAAATAAAAATTCATGGGTCCAAGGAGAAAAAAACAAGTAGAGAGCTTCTCATGTACTAGGGACCATACTCGTAAATTACCTTAGCATGGGTTGTTTCTGCAAACCAAAATAATAAAAAGTACTTTATAAGGTTTTGAGCCATCGTTAGCTTGAATCCATGGTGAGTCCAAGTTGTGTTAATCCAAGCCCTAAGGGAAGACTCATTAGGGATGCATCCATAAAAATACCCAACAAAAGTGAATGATTCTAAATAGTGATATGCAAAATCAAATTTAGGCAATGTAATAATTACATCAGGAGAACAAGAGTTACATTGTGGACAATTCTCAGCACAAACCTACATAGTCGATTGAGAGGAGCCATTATCACATGCATTCCCTTATGTGGCATCAATGTTGTGCATTAGTTCACTAGGATTGGGAACCATATTGATACTCAAAACCCTAATCCCATAAATAATAATTTTAAATTAATCCTTTTTTTATCTCCTAGTACACTAATATTATTATTATTTTTATTTAAGAACTTTCATACTTATGTATATGACAAAACATTGCTTAACTAATAAAATTTTATCATAATATATACTATTATAGCAATATAATTTATTTTTTTAAGCATAAATAACAGAAAATAGTATCTATAAACAATTCTTATAGTAAAATTATTGCATATAAGTCTTTGACACATTTACCCACATTATACAACTCAATTTTAAAGGTTAATAGGATATATACCATAGATTTTGAAACTATTTATTGGATGGTATCATGAATGACAAAAAAAATATTAAGAGTTTATCATTTTAAAAGAGAAGTTTACATGATAAAAATTGTATAATATTGTATTGAGTGTGCATGATGTTGGATATTTTGAGTGATAAGTTGTCATTGATGTCAAGAGTGAGTGGTCATTGATGTCGAACCTTTAGCACCAATCAGTGGTAGTTTCATTTGGCAACATCCATTTCGGTTTTAGTTTCAAGATCCAGCTCCAAGAAGTCAGATAAGGTCCAAAGTGTGAGAAAAAGCCCAAATAAATAATATTATAATATTCTTTTATAATATTATGCAAAGGAAGTTTAAAATTAATTATAAATTAATTTTAAATTAATTTATTAGTTAATTTACTTAACTTATAAAGTTATTTAATTAATTAATTTATTTAATTATTAATTAATTTAATTATTAATTATAAATTAATTTAAGCTAAGGTTAAAAACCCTAAGGTGGGTTATTAAAAATAAAATTCAAAATTTGTTTTCGAATAACAAGCGTCGACGTGAAGAAAAATCAAAATGTGTATATAAAGGGGGAACTCCCACCCTACCAAATTTACCATGCCTTTGATAATCATTGCGAGCTTTAAGAAATTGTGAGCCATAACGAATAGCATTGCATCCAAAGCGAAGGGGGAAGTGTGCACGTTTCATGAGGTTTTGATGGCGAGTGAAGGCATAAGAAGAAGGTGCTTTACCTTCTTTCACGTGGGCATTCATAGCCCATGCGGTGGGCTCCCAAGCACTAAGGCGCTTAGGACTAGAGGAGATGGTAGATCGAATCTCGTCGAATCCCCTTTTGTGGGAAGTATAAGGTATGCTTGGAAATTGGATCACCATAAATTTCACTGATATAGTTTGGTCATTTAAAATTTAATTTTTGTATATTTAAATTGGTTCTAAGGTTGGTAAAGGAGTTATAAGGGTTTTTGCAAAATTAAATTTTTAATGGTGTATGCTCTAATGTTTTGAAAATATTGTAAGGTGTTTGATTGATATTTTTATGGTGTTGGATATTATTTTAAGTTGGAGTTTATAAGGTGTATCAAGGAAATTATTTTTATGTATGGTATGATGAGTGTTATGTTTAATAGGGAGAAATAAGGCATAAGTTGAGTTGTGATTGTTTTATGTCCAAGGAATATTTTGGAAAGTGTTGAAGTAATATTATTGTGTCTAACCATTGGAATTGAAAAGAAGAAAATTGTGATTAAGATAGGTTTTCTAAAGTCACTTCTACATCCAAAAAAAGGTATGGGCATATTCTTCCTAGTGAGTGATTGTTGAAAATTGTGAATGAAAAGTTGGAGTGAAAATGATTGTTTGGTTTGCATTGTTGAGAGTGTTTTGAATTAATGCTTCAAGGTTTTCTAGAATTAAGAGTTGTTGATAAAACCTTGTTTTATAAGCATTGTTGTTGAAGTGAGTTGTTGAGTGAAGAACTTGAACTAGGAACATGAGTATCATTGTTATGTGAAGATTATTTTATAAGCATTGTTGTTGAAGTGAGTTGTTGAGTGAAGAAATTGAACTAGGGTTTGGAAAGAACATGAGTATCATTGTTATGTGATATTGGTTGATAAAGCATTGTTGGAAATATTTGAGTGAGTCGTCATATGCTTGGACTAGGGTTTGTGAGTAAGGATCATTTCATTGAGTGATTGGTTAAGTAGAATTGGTTGTTCCTAGTCAAGTGAATGTGTGAGGTGATTATTCAAGTTCTGTGAAACAAATTATTCTATATTCTCATTGATTTGAGAAAGAGGTTGAGTATTTATGGGTGTGAAGCATATTGAGTCTCTAACAATTATCTATATGTTTCTATGATAAGTAGTAAGAATAGTCTTTTTTTTTTTTAGAGAGTGATTGAAAGTGATTGAGTATTGAGGTGAATGTGAAGCATATTGAGTCTCTAACAATTATCTGTATGTTTCTAAGAGAGTGATTGAAAGTGATTGAGCATTATGATGAGTGTAGAACATATTGAGTCTCTAACAATTATCTTTATGTTTCTATGAGATTGGACAAGTTCTAGTGTGGACTTGTTGACCAGATTTGAGGTAAGTCTTTGAGAAGACTTGTGGATAAATTTGGGTAAGCTTTTGTGGAAGCTTACAATACGTATGCGAGCAAATTTGGATATTCTGTGAGGTTGTGAGTAGATTTGGATAAGTTCTAGTGAGGACTTATTGAGCAGATTGGACAAGTTCTAGAGAGGACTTGTGGACATATATTGGTGTGAGCTTTTGTGGAAGCTTACAAGGCATAGATTTGAGACAAGTCTTTGAGAAGGCTTGTGAGTAGAGTTGATTGATTGATTTGTTCAAACCTTGGGTTAAGGTTTAGGGAAGATCTAGCAGAGTTAATTTGATATTTAGTCAAGCTTTGAGTTAAGGCTTAAGGATAGATATTGAGGATAAATTTGTGCTAGACTAGAGGGCTATATGTAGGATATATTCGAGGATAGAGTTTGGTGCAGATTTGAGGACAAGTTTGTGCTAGACCAAAGATAGATATTGAGGACAAATTTGTGCTAGACCGAAGGACTATGTTTAGTGCATATTTGAGACATAGCTAAGAGTAATATTTGTATGTGATAGAGTATAGAGGACGAAAGTCTCTAGTGGATAGAGATCCATCAACCAGGTCAGTGAGGACATGTGTTTTCAATGGATAGAGATCCATTAGCCAGTGGTAGTGGAGGCAGCAGCTCTTCTAGAGGATCACCAACCAAAGTAGAGTTAGGAGATAGGTGTTCTCCTATGGATAGAGATCCATGGAATTGATTAGGGGATTGGTGTCTCCTTTGGATAGAGATCCATAAATATTTTAATAGGGAAAGGATTCCCAAGAGATTGATTGAGAAAATTTTAGTGAAATATTTTTTTGTGGAGTAGCCCATATTGGGTGAACCATGTTAAATTGGTGTCTCTATTGTGTGTGATGATTTGTGCATTGCTTTGGTTATTGCTATTGATACTGCCATTGATTATATTGGATAATACTGTTTAGGAAAGAAAAGTAAAAAGTGGTCTTATATTGTTCACCCACCCTATCAGTATAAGCTTGTGTTCTTCAATTGGTATCAGAGATGGATTCCTTCGAAAAGGGTTTAACAGCTTGAAGGAAGATCTTACAAGAACACAAATGGCAAAGAAAGACAAAAGTAGAACCATGAGACACAAGAAGAAAATAACACACATGGTCATGAAAGAAAAGGAATATGAATTTAATGTTGTTGTTTTAGGAGGAAGAATGGAAATAGATTCAAGATATGAATCAAGCAGTGGAGAGATAACCAAATTGATAAATTTTTGTACCAGATGTAGGAAGATAGGTCACCTTGCAGCTTATTGTCCACAAGAATATGAAGAATATTTTGTTTGTGGTCAACTCGATCATGATGCAAGATATTACCATGGGTTCAGTAGTAGTGAAGATGAAATAGATCTAAATGATAATAAGGACAGTCAAAATAGGTTTGAATAAGAAACTCTACTTTCAGTAATAGAAGAAAAAAAGATGCTCCTATAGAAGATCAAAGAAATAAATAAGAGGAAGATTCATAAAAATAAAAAGAGGAAGCCACTCTTAAGGAACTTGTTGAATTGAAAAGGCAGAATTTAGAATTGAAGGCTCAAATACAAGAAGATGAGATATGCAAGATAAAGGTTCTACAAGATCTCTCTGACTTGAGAAATAAGGTTGAAAAGGTAAGAAGAGTTGAAGAAGGTATGATTGAATAGTCAAAGGTAAAATTTATAGAATGTGAAAGACTTATGGTTACTCTTGAAGAACTAAAAAGGATAACTCAGGATTAAGGGTTCAAGATCAAGAATATGAGAAAGCAAAAGCAAAGTTCTACAAGATCTCATTTAACTTAAAGTTAATGTTGAATAGGCAAGTAAAATTGAAGGAGGTATGAATTAAAATATAGAGGTACAAGTCTTAGTATGTGAAATATTAGAACTTGAGGTAGTTTTTTCAAGGAAGGAAGTGGAAAAGTCTAAGGACAAGCTACATAGATGTGAGAAAAGTACCAAAGTTCAAAATTCCTCATTCATAAAAATAGGTCTAGGCACTAAAGCAGGACAAGAAGATCAAAGAACAAAGATAGATAGTTTGGGCAACATCAAGACTCAAGAAGAAGAAAAAGGAGAGTCAAGCTCAAGCACCAAAAAAGAAGAAGCTTCAAAAGAAGTAAGTAAAAGAGAGAGTGAGACTTCTAAGGATAAGTTGGATAATAGAAATTTTCACAAGGAAAGGAACAATGCACAAACAAGGGATGGATAGAACAGGAAACAAAACAGGGAAGAAGAGACAAAAAGACCAATGGGGTCAAGGCAAGGTTTATTCAATGGAAGTTACTTCTCATGTCATATATTTGACCACATGGCTTCACAGTGCAGGACACATGGAAGACAGGAATATGGGAACTTCAAGAGCAACCAACTTTTCCATGGGTATTGCTACTCATGTAATCAATTTGGTCACAAGGAAATGACTTGCAAGGTTCATGATAGAAAAGGATATGGCTTCACTAGGAGAAATCCTAAGATATTTGCACCTCAAAGAAATAATAACATTAAGTGTTATAAGTGCAATAATGATGGACATACAACAAAGTGGTGTAGAGTAGACATTCTATAATCAAGCATGAATAGGAACAGGAACAAGAAGAAAAGAAAGAAAGATATGGATATGGATATAAATAGGAATAAGAATATGGACATGGACAGGAACAAGAACAGTAAAAAGGATCAGATGAGAAGAAAAGAGGATAAAGGTAAAGACCAGTGCTTGTTGGGAGTAGAAATACTCCCACCCCAAAATTAACCACCTCAAGAGGAGGATGGGGGAGGGGCTAAGCTAAGAGACTCATTCTTAGCCCCGAGCCCCAAAGGTGACCCTTTGCCATTGATGTCAAAAGGGGAGAGATTTGATTAAAGAGGAGAAATTTGGTTTAATGAGAGAGCATTGAGTCAGGGGGAGCATTTTTATAGGGGGAGAAGAACAAGAAAATATCAAGATTTGGTAAAATGAATTTGGGTTGCCATCAATGACAAAGGGGGAGATTGTTGGATATTTTGAGTGATAAGTTGTCATTTATGTCAAGAGTGAGTGGTCATTGATGTCAAACCTTTAGCACTAGTCAGTGGCAGTTTTAGTTGGCAGCATCCATTTTGGTTTTAGTTTCAAGATCCAGCTCCAAGAAGTCAGATAAGGTCCAAAGTGTAAGAAAAAACCCAAATAAATAATATTATAATATTATTTTATAATATTATGCAAAGGAAGTTTAAAATTAATTATAAATTAATTTTAAATTAATTTATTAGTTAATTTACTTAACTTATAAAGTTATTTAAATTAATTATTAATTAATTTAATTATTAATTATAAATTAATTTAAGCTAAGGTTAAAAACCCTAAGGTGGGTTATTAAAAATAAAATTTGAAATTTTTTTTTTAATAACAAGCATCGACGTGAAGAAAAATTAAAACATGTATATAAAGGGGGGAACTCCCACCCTACCAAATTTACCATGCCTTCGATAATCATTGTGAGCTTTAAGAAATCGTGAGCCATAACGAATAGCGTTGCATCCAAAGTGAGGGGGGAAGTGTGCACATTTCATGAGGTTTTTATGGTGAGTGAAGGCATAAGAAGAAGGTGCTTTACCTTTTTTCATGTGGGTGTTCGTAGCCCATGCGGTGGGCTCCCAAGCGCTAAGGCACTTAGGACTAGAGGAGACGGTGGATCGAATCTCGTTGAATCCCCTTTTGTGGGAAGTATAAGGTATGCTTGGAAATTGGTCATCGTAAATTTTGGGGATATAGTTTGGGCATTTAAAAATTATTTTTTGCATATTTAAATTGGTTCTAAGGTTGGTAAAGGAGTTATAAGGGTTTTTGCAAAATTAAATTTTTAATGGTGTATGCTCTAATGTTTTGAAAAGATTGTAAGGTGTTTGGTTGATATTTTTATGGTGTTGGATATTATTTTAAGTTGGAGTTTATAAGGTGTATCAAGGAAATTATCTTTATGTATGGTATGATGAGTGTTATGTTTAAAAGGGAGAAATAAGGCATAAGTTGAGTTGTGATTATTTTATGTCCAAGGAATATTTTGGAAAGTGTTGAAGTAATATTGTTGTGTCTAACCATTGGAATTGAAAAGAAGAAAATTGTGATTAAGACAAGTTTTCCAAAGGCACTTCTACATCCAACAAAAGGTATGGGCATATTCTTCCTAGTGAGTGATTGTTGAAAATTGTGAATGAAAATTTGGAGTGAAAAGGATTGATTTGGTTTGCATTGTTGAGAGTGTTTTGAATTAATGCTTCAAGGTTTTCTAGAATTAAGAGTTGTTGATAAAACCTTGTTTTATAAGCATTGTTGTTGAAGTGAGTTGTTGAGTGAATAACTTGAACTAGGAATATGAGTATCATTGTTATGTGAAGATTATTTTATAAACATTGTTGTTGAAGTGAGTTGTTGAGTGAAGAACTTGAACTAGGGTTTGAAAAGAACATGAGTATCATTGTTATGTGAGATTGGTTGATAAAGTATTGTTGGAAATATTTGAGTGAGTTTTCATATGCTTGGACTAGGGTTTGTGAGCAAGGATCATTTCATTGAGTGATTGGTTAAGTAGAGTTGGTTGAGCCTAGTCAAGTAAATGTGTTGAGGTGAGTTTTCAAGTTCTATGAAAAAAATTATTCTATATTTTGAATTGATTTGAGAAAGAGGTTGAGTGTTGATGAGGGTGAAACATATTGAGTCTCTAATTTTTTTTTTTTATAAAAGAGAGATTGAAGTAATTGAGAGTTGTGCATATTGGTCTCTAAAAATTATCTATATGTTTATGGAAAGAGAGTGATTGAAAGTGATTGAGTATTGAGGTGAATGTGAAAGCATATTGAGTCTCTAAAAATTCTCCATATGTTTCTAAGAGAGTGATTGAAAGTGATTGAGTATTGAGGTGAATGTGAAGCATATTGAGTCTCTAACAATTCTCTATATGTTTCTAAGAGAGTGATTGAAAATGATTGAGCATTGTGATGAGTGTAGATCATATTGAATCTCTAACAATTCTCTTTATATTTCTATGAGATTGGACAATTTCTAGTGTGGAATTGTTGAACATATTTGAGGTAAGTCTTTGAGAAGACTTGTGGAAAGATTTGGGTAAGCTTTTGTGGAAGCTTACAATACAGATTGAGAGTATATTTGGATAAGTTCTAGTGAGGACTTATTGAGTATATTTGGATAAGTTCTAGTAAGGACTTATTGAGCATATTGGATAAGTTCTAGAGAGGACTTGTGGATAGATTGGTGTGAGCTTTTGTGGAAGTTTACAAGGCAGATTTGAGATAAGTCTTTGAGAAGACTTGTGAGCAGAGTTGATTGAATTATTTGTTCAAACCTTGGGTTAAGGTTTGGCATAGATCTAGCAAAGTTGATTTGAGATTGGATAAAGCTTTATGCTAAGGCTTGAGGATAAATATTGAGGATATATTTGAGGACAAAGTTTGGTGTAGATTTGAGGACAGGTTTATGCTAGACCAGAGATAGATATTGAGCAAATTTGTGCTAGACTAAAGGAGTATGTTTAGTTTAGATTTGAGATAAAGCTAAGAGCAAGATTTAGAGGTGATAGAGTATAAAGGACAATAGTCTCCAGTGGATAGAGATCCATAATCTAGGGTAGTGAGGATAGGTGTCTTTAGTGGATAGATATCCATTAGCCAGTGGAGTGGAGGTAGCAGCTCTTCTAGAGGATCACTAGCCATAACATAGTTAGGATATTGGTGTCTCCTATCGATAGAGATCCATGAAATTGATTAGGGGATTGGTGTATTCTTTGGATAGAGGTCCATAAACATTGTAATAGGGAAAGGATTCCCAAGATATTGATTGAGAAAATTTTAGTGAAATATTTTCTCCATGGAGTAGCCCGCATTGGGTGAACCACGTTAAATTGGTGTCTCTATTGTGTGTGATGATTTGTGCATTGATATAGTTTTTTTTTTTTTTGGTAATTAAGGTACAATTTCATTACATCTAGGTTTTCTAGGTTGACCCAAAACCTTTTAAAAAATCAGCACTATGTTGTTATGGATCAAAAAATCAATAGGGACAGTCTGTCCTTCACTGCTATACCCTTCTGAGGTCTCCCTGCCAAGAAAGAGCACCGCCACTTACACATATTTACCAACACCTTAGAACACAGGCAGTGGCCCACTGCATTGCTCTCTTGCTGCCCCAGCCTTGAAAATGTGACCTGTCATGAAATTGTGACGTCCTTAAGACTTCTCCTTCATTTTCTCTGAAGAGTCACAAAATGGTGACATGTCATGAAGAAGAGACATGTCACGAAATCACGACATTCTGCCAACGTTCTACTCCTTTGCCACTAAAAGTCGTGAAAATGCGACAAGTCACGAAAATGAGCCATGTCGTGAAATCATGACATTCGTCTCCCATATTGCACTCTTTCTACTTCCAGCGTCCTTGCTCCTTTTCTTGGCTTTTGCCCGTGAAAAACCAACATGCCACGAAATCGTGAAACTTTCGCCTCCTTACTCTTTCTCTTCTCCTTTGGTCTCGAAAATGTGACATGTCGCAATATTGTGACACTTTTTCCTTCCTCCTCTTTCTCTTTTCTTTTGGTCACAAAAATGTGACATGTCGCGATATCGTGACACTTTTCCTTCTTACTCTTTCTCTTCTGTTTTGGTCACGAAAATGTGCATTGATTTAGTTATTGCTATTGATATTACCATTGATTATATTGGATAATACTATTTTGGAAATAAAAGTAAAAAGTGGTCTTATACTGTTCACCCCCCTCTTAGTATAAGCTTGTGTTCTTCACATGATGATATGGAAGCATATAAATGATTTTAATATGTTATATATATTTTATAATGTAATAGTTATGAGAAGGTATTCTAGGTGGTCATTCTAGTAACCACCATCTATGTGTATGAAAAAAATAAAAAGAGAGGAGGGCAAGGGGCATGCATATAGAGTTAATAATGGAATAAAATAGGAAAGGGTATGAAAGAGATTTCTAGTTACATGGTGACCAGGAGAAATAAAGGGTAAAACGATGTAATATACAACCAATTGATACATTGGAAATAACAATAAATTTCCACTTTGAATTTCTTGTGTGTGTTTGAACAATAATTTCATTAAATATAGTAGATTGCATAGACTAATATTTGTGTAGGATTGTAGGTGAGGATGAGCTATGATTGTAGTTCCATGAACATATTGTTCAAACACAAATTATTATTCAAGGAGAATTTGCACCATTCAAGTGGAAGCTGATGTATGAATAGAAGTGAAAACTGAAGGTATTGTTTGCAAGATTAAAATGCACCTATGATTATTGTTCTTACAAGACCATAATACTATGCAATTTTGTTTTTGTTGAAGAATCATCTAGTAGAACCACCATCCTAATACATTACTATCCTAAAGTGTAGGTGAGGATAAGCTATGATTATAGTTCCATGAAGATATTGTTCAAATAGGAATTAATATTCAAGGAGAAGTTGCACCATTCAAGTGTTAGCTGATGTATGAATGGAAGTACAAACTAAAGGTATTGTTTGTAAGATTAAAATTCACGTGTGATTATTGTTCTTACAAGACCATAATACTATGCAATTTGGATTTTGTGGAAGAATCATCTAGTAGAATCACCATCCTAATAAATTACTATCCTAAAGTGTCACTACTAGGTTATATGCGAATGAGACTACCCAAAGGAGATGTGTTCATATTGACCAAATTATACAGTGAAGAGGAGAAAAATGCTCACACAAAAGCAAGAATTGAAGAGTAAGGATAAAAACCAGAGTAGTGGTTTATTTAGAAAAATATCAAATATGGGAAGTAAGCCAAAGATGGATACTCCTTATTTTATTGGAAGTTTAAACCTAGAAGAGTTGATTGATTGGATAATAGATATGGAGATATTATTTCATTACAAATCTTCAAAGGATCCAAAGTGGGTCAAATTTTCCTGTACACAACTAAAGGGACATGCTTTGATTTGGTCCAATCATGTCCAAACCGATAGTAGTGAAAGGAAAAGATAAAATTTGAACTAGGGAAAAGTTTGTGTCTAAGTTAAAATGTAAATTTTGACCTATGGATTATCATATTGGGTTGTTTATAAGACTCCAAAACCTCAAGAATTTAAATAATATATGCAATAAGTTCTATAAATTGGCCATAAGAATAGGTCATATTGAATAAAATGAAGAAAATGTGGAAAGATGCATAAATCAACTATGACTGTCCATACAAGATGAAAATGGTATGATTAAAATAAGAACTATTGATGAGGTATATCAGTATATGCTCAAGTAAGAGGAAAATTTACTACAAAGGAAATAAAACAATGCTAAAAGAAGAGGATAAAACAATAGTGGAAGACAATTACAAAGGAAGAAGGGAGAAGCTAGCACTTCTCAAAATAATAGAGAAAATAGAGATTTCTTAAAAGGAAGAGGTTATGGTAGAGGAAGAGATAAAGGATTCCCAAAATTATTTTATAGATGTGGAGAATCTAGTCATCAAGCATATGGATTTCCTAAAGCATATCAAACTAGTAGGAATGGAAAGGAATCCCATAGTCATATTACACAAGCAGATGAAGTAGGCATAACCTCACCACAATACATGGAAGAACTATAACAAGGATAATCTCTTATGATGAAAAGGGTATTGTTGAAACCAACATAGGAGGTGCACGAACTTGAGCAAATAAAGAACCCATTCAAGACAATTTGAAAATTGAGAGGTAAGTGTTACAAGATTATTATGGATAGAAAAAGAAGAGATAACTTAGTGTTAATAGATATGGTAGAAAACATGGCTTTAAGAGAATAGAGCATCCAAATATTTACAAAGTATCATGGTTATAAAATGGGTACCAAATTTTGGAAATTGAGCAATGTATGATTAGTTTTAAGATTGGATCTTATAAGGATGTGATTCTATGTGACATCACGTTGATGGATGTGTGTCGTATTTGTTTGGAGAGACCATGGCAATTTGACAAAAAAAGAAGTACATTATTGTAGATTGAATACTTATTCAATTATCAAGGATGTAAAATGATATGAATTAATCCCATTGAAAGGCAAAAGAGAAGTTTGTATAATTTTTGAAAGACTATTTTTGAAGGAGTTGAAGAATTAGAAAGCATGTTTTGATTTCATTACTAAATCCATGGAAAATGGAATAGTGAAACAAAAGGTTGATATTCAACATGACGTGAAGGATTTGTTTGAATAATATGCTAATATTATTTTAGAAGAATTACCTAATTGGTTACCGCTTATGAGAAGCATTGTCGTCAAATAGACTTTATACCTAAAGCTAGTTTGTCAAACATATGATTACCCCCATAGAGAATGAATATATGAAGAGTCAATTCCAAGATCTATTGGACACAGGTCTAATTAGGGAGAGCTTGAGCCTATATGTAGTAATAGGTATAACATCACCAAAAAAAGAGGAGAATGACATATGTGCACAAAATTGTGAGCAATCAAGAAAATCACAACAAAATCTAGGTTTACATTACCTCATATGGATGACTAGACTGATTGTTTGAGTATAGCAGAGTACTTCACAAATATTTATTTGAAGAATAGTTATCATCAAATTCAAATCAAAGGAGATGATTGGAAGACCACATTTAAGACAAAAGAAAGCTTGTATGAATTTTGATGATCATGCCATCTGGGTTGACAAATACACCAAGTACCTTTATGTGGCTAAAGAATGCGATTTTGAACCTTTTTCTTGGTTTAGATGATATTTTAGTGGTTATCAAGAAGAATTAAAAACACCTAATGTATCTAAGGTTAGTATTGTAAAAGTTGAAGGAGGAACAATTGTTGAACAATTTGAACAAGTGTAGTTTTATGAAGAAGGAATTAGTCTATTTGGGTTTTACCATATCCAACAATGGTTTTGTATGAATCCAAAAATTTGAAGGCTATTGTAGAGTGCCCATAACCAAGGAGTATGATTAAAACCAAAAAAAATTATGGTTTACCAAGTTTTTACAAAAAATTCATCAAATATTTTAGTAAAATTTGTGCTCCAATCATGAAAAAATCAAGGGAGGTAGTCCTAAATTCAAATGGAGACATGTGGTAGAAAAAAGCTTTCAAATATTGAATGATAAATTCATGAAGTAGTCAATTTTTTGTATTGCCATACTTTAACAAGGTTTTCCAAGTAGATTGTGATACAGTTAAAACTGTCATTAGAGGAGTTTTGAGTGAAGAAAGTAGAAATATTGCTCAAATTATTGAGAAGCTAAATGAGGCTAAGAAAAAACATTTAGTTTATGATTAGGATTTTTATGCCACTATAAAAACACTTAGGAAGTGGGGGCATTATCTATTAACGAAAGAATTTATGTTGTTCACATATCACCATGCTTTGTAGTTCATTAATAATCAAGGTAAGTTTAACTAAAGACATAAGAAATGGACATATTATCTTTAAAGTTACTCTTTTTTTAAAGCATAGAGTGGAAGTCCAAATTAGGTAGTTGATGCTTTGAGTAGGAGAAACTTGTTGATAAATGCAATCAAGATTGAAGTGGTATATTTTGATGCTATGAAATATTTTTATGTTTATGATTTACAATTTAAAGAAGCTTGAGCAGTTTGCAATGACACTACTATAGGATATAAAAAACCATGTTTGGATTATTCAATCCAAGAAGATTATTATTCAAGAAACAACAATTATGCATATCACAAATCTCAATGAGGAAGAACCTGCTAAGAGAAAAATATAGTGGAGGACTAGTTGCACATTTTGGAATAGATAAAAGTTTGAAATAACTTTGTGAAAGCTATTGTTGTCTAGGAATAAGAATAAATATGCAAAGGTTTATGTAGATTTGTCATGTTTATCACATGCAAAAGAAAAATATAGAAC
This sequence comes from Wollemia nobilis, assembly GCA_028583015.1. NCBI lineage: Eukaryota > Viridiplantae > Streptophyta > Pinopsida > Araucariales > Araucariaceae > Wollemia > Wollemia nobilis. The sequence goes on along the minus strand of JAQPPZ010001844.1, from coordinate 2,967,765 downwards.
ATCAGATTGTATCAACCATTACTAATACCAAAAAGGCCATGGGAAGACATAACTATAGACTTTATCTTGGGATTACCTCAAAAACAAAATAGGAATGATTATATTTTTGTTGTGGTTGATATATTATTTAAGAAGACATATTTTATACCTTGCAAAAAATAAGTTGTTACTGATATTTCCGATTTACTCTTTGATAAGTTGTAAGACTACATGGTTTACCAACAAGCATTATGTCAGATAGAGATGCAAAGTTGGTAGGTCACTTTTGGAGCATGTTATGGGAGAATTGGGTATAAAATTGAGTTTTAGTTTTACCTATCACCCCTAAATAGGTGGACAAACTAAATTGGTGAATAGAAGCCTTAGAAATTTGGCTAGGTACATAGTTGGAAAGAGACAAAAATTATGGGATACCATATTGACATAGGTGGATTTTGCATATAACAGTTCAATAAATAAAAGCAAAACCAATAGTCCATTTCAGATTGTGTATAAAATTTGTCCAAGAGGGGTCAACAAGTTGCGGGATATAGTAGATCTATAGAGACCTAGTGTTGTAGCATAAATTTTTGTTAATTACATGCAAGATTTACATTAGTGAATGACTATTGATTTGGAGAAGAGTGCTACAAAATACAATCAAGATGTTTGATCTCAAGCATCGAACATAAGAATTTTAAGTTGGAGACTTAGTTTTGGCACATTTGCAAAAGGAGAGATTTTCAAAAGGCACATACAACAAACTCCATTAGAAGAAATTTAAACCTTGTAAGGTCTTGAAATTTTTAATGTGGTAGATTTGTATCCATATTATGATAAATCTATGAATTGTACTAAAGATATCACACTTGAATTTCCAATGGAATAATGGATAACCCAGTTGCCAAAAAATAATGGGATGAAATAGAGGTAGTGATAGATTCTAGAGTGACCAAGAGGACAAGAGGCATGGTTTATTATGAGTATTTCATCAAGTGGAAGAATTAGTCAGTTGAATCAGTGACATGAATGAATGCTTCCAAGATTGCTAAGCATGGAATCTCAATTATAAAAAATATTCACGAGTTTTTTCTCATGAAGCATTTGATCTTACCCAACATGTATGATGTAGGAGAATCAAAATAATTTTAATACTCTTTTTTATATATTTGATAATGTAATAATTATGGGTAGGTATTCCAAGTACCCATTCTAGTAACCACCTTCTGTGTGTATAAAAAGATAAAAACAGAGAAGAGTAAGGGGTGTGCATATAGAGTTAAGAATTAAAATTGAAGAGAAAATGGTAGGAAAGAGATTTCACAACCAATTGTCACATTGACAATAACAATAACCTTCCACCTCAAATTTATTGTGTGTGTTTAATGGTAATTGCATTAAATGTGGTAGATTTCACAAACTAGCATTTGTGGAGGATTGCAAGTGAGGACAATACAATGTATGATTGCAGATCATGCGAAGATGTCATTCAAATAGGAATTGTCATTCAAAAGAAAGTTGAACTGTTCAAGTGAAATCCAATGTATGATTGCAGATCATGCCAAGATGTCATTTAAATAGGAATTTTCATTCAAGGGAAAGTTGAACTGTTCAAGTGAAATCCAATGTGCAAGTGGAAGTGTAGACAAGGCATTGTTTGCAAGATTGAAATGAACATGTGATTACAGTTCTTACAAGGCTAGAATATCTGAGCCTCATGAAAGAACCGCTTTGTGGAATGAGACTATCACCATCCCAAAGTATCTTAGAATTAAGCATTGTTGTTTTATGAAAATTAGTGTCTTGAAACATTGTCATCTGAACCTGTTGCCATCTTGAATATCATTGTCTTGTGCAATAAGATCTTGTCATTGACATCATAGGACATTGCCTACATAAGGGAGTCAGATACCATAGGACTTCCGTCATAGGACACAATAAATTGTGGTCATAAAAAATGTTGCCATCTCAAGGCTTACTGTCTTGTGCAATGGGATATTACCGTTATGAAGGAGTGTTGCCCTAAATAGTTGTGATACAAAAATTGCAAAAGTACCATCATGGAGTGTCCTCTATTAAAGGTTGAATAATTGATGTTTGAGAAGGCTGTCCTTAGGTGGACTCCCTTCGCCTGTCTGCATGACATGAGAAAGGGATGCTGAATTTATACATAATCTTTTTCTACGTTACAATGACACGAAATCTCCGAATCCAAGTTGTTTTCTTCAAGCTTCAGCTTGTGAGCAAAATTATGTGTGAAAAAATGTATATACCAACACGGTCAACTGTATCTTTCACAGGAACAAGTTTATGTCCGAGACTGAAATATGTCAACTGTATCTTTTACAGGATATTTTATTTCAGCAAACATAATATTCATAAAAAAAATCTAATTTACTTTATTTTCTACTTTCTTGTCTGTGTCTGATTGACTCCGTGCAGCATCCAGACTGAAATATGCATTGGCACATTATGTAAAAGGAAATCACCTTACAAAAACACAAAGGCAAATGACTTTTATTGTCAAGTGGGCAATGCCCTATGGACCCTGTTCTTGTGATCTTAAGAGGGATAATATATTTATATAGCCTTATCTATGTCTATAACATTTGAAAAACTTAAACAGAAATCACTAGAAGTTTTCATTCAAACAATGAATCAGCGAACCCTGTCATAAGAGTTAAGTTGCAGGAAGTAAATATATAATTGTTGGATCATTGTGCTTATGGCTATGTTTTGCAGTCAAACAATGAACCAGCCAATCCTGTCATAAGAGTTAAGTAAAAATAGAATTGTAGGATCATAGTGCCTATCTCTAGGTTTTGCGTATGGAAATAGAAAAGAAGAAGAAAACGTCAACTACTTCAATTTGATTCAGCCCAACTTCGCAGGCTTCTGGCCATATTAATCTTCAGTCTCGCTCTGAATGTCATACGTATCTCTGAGAAAAGACATGTCGCAACAAAGTTGGCACATCTCCAGATCTCACGGGCTGATCTGTCCAGCAGTTCAGAGACCATTAGTGTGCAACAGTCTGGCTTTGAATGCCATATGTATATCTGAGAAAAGACATGTTGCAACAAAGTTGTCAGATCTTCGGCTCTCCGGATCTGACGGGCTCATCTGACTAGCAGTTAAGGGACCATATCATTGTTCCTCGGTTTCTAAATCAACACATGTCGTCAAACACTCTTTTTTTTCAATCAATAAAAATTATCATCTCGGGTTTTGGTTTTTTAGAAGGTTCAAGGTTCAAACCAAGCTTGTGATGGAGTGTGTGGTAGATGTGTTAAGTTTCTTATTAATAAAAGGGTGTGTGGTAGATGTATTAAATTTCTTATTGATAAGCATTAAAAAACCTATCCAACCTTATAAATTAATGGTAAAAACTTCTTACACTAATCAAAGAAAAAATAAATTACATAATAACATATACAATGGATTAGTTCTCATAAAAGTTTACAATGGATTAGTTCTCAGAAAATACTTTCAATGGTGGGCCATGCCATAATGGTTTTAATTAAAATTTTTAATTAATTTATGATTTTAAATTATGTTAAATAAAACTTATATAGGAATTTTGTTTTGTTTATGTTTGAGTGTTTTGGATATAAAAATGCATATTTAATAATTTATAAGTTTTGATTGTTTTTTTTCTTTGAGTAAATATTTCTTATATATATATTTGTTATGGGAATTAAACCAGGATCACATCACCTATACCTATAATGTAAGTAGAATCCTTGTTGGTAGAATTTGATTGTTTTTTTATTACAGAGGAGAGTTAGTTACAACTACTATTTTTAGTAATTGGTCAGCGCATATGCACTCAAAGGATTAAGAGCAAACTACTACCTTTGCAAAGGGTTGGCTTACCAACAAGATTTGAACCTAGGTCTCTTCTTGGTAAGTGTCCAACCACACCTACACTTACCAATCCACCTAACCCTCTTAACCCTTTGAGGTATGTGTTTTGAATATGACAATGAATAAATAACTGACCTTCTAACTAACTTATGTATTAACTTTTTATTTGTTCTACATTAGATATATCTATCTATCCGTATATAATATTTGCATAGATTAGCTCGCACTTATAATATTTTGTGAGTTATTCCTTTCAATGTGATAATTATTATATATCTAATATTTTTTATAGATTTATATTTTATTAGAATTAACACTAGTATTTACATAATTTTTTAAAATTAAATATCTACTTGTTATTTAATATATAGTTAAATGTTTTATGGTGATGTGTTCATATTTTTTTAATATATATTTTTTTATACATATAGAAATGAGCAACTACTACTTATTTATTTGTTTATTTTTTTTTTATTTTTAGTGAATAACTGGTCTCACAGGGTAAAGTTGCATTGATTCCAATAGCAATTTCAAATCATGGTGTTATCACTATAACCCCTATTTTGCCTTGGGTCATGACTCGGAGTGAGGGACGCCCCTTTGATGGCTTGGGGTTTGTACCACCGTTATGAAGCTGACTCACAATCAATGGACTCAAGTCAAACTACTACCTTTACCCTAGATTGAACATGCCTACGAGGTTTAAACCTAGGTCTCCTACTCTTATATAGGAATATTAATAAAAATAAATTAAATAAAATATCATTGATTAATTAATATAATTGTAAAGTAATTTGAAGAAATAATTAATTTATATTCAATGAAAAATTATTGAAATTTTTTATATGTAAAGATTTTAGTTGTTTATTTTAACATATAATTATGAATGATATATTTACATAAAAAATTACAAGTTATTTTAAACTTATACAGGAAAAGTAAAATAAAAATTTATATGTTTATAGTATTAAAATGAATATTTTGCATTTCTCTATCTTAGTAAACTATGATATGGTTTTAGTAAATGATGTCAATATCAAAGACCATAAAAAATTATATAAAAATATTTTTTAATAATATTTCAATATTGTTATTTAGCGTAAATAAAAAAGGTAATATTTTGTTCTTAATTATTATATTATTTTGGTTATAGAAGCAAAATTCACATGGAAAATTTGATTATTTTAACATTTTAACTAGAACTTAACTTATATTGACTAAAAACATTTTATACTTGAATATCATGTTTTACATGGTCACAAGTTTCATATATGACAACTTTCAACATACAAATAAAACAAAGGTAATTTTATTAGAAAAATAATAAAATATATAATAAATGTTATTGATATTACCATCTTATAAGATAGGTCAAAGAGTAAACATTTTCTTATTTACATTACATACCCAAAGGTTTTTGTAATTTCTATCATTTAATTATCAAATATCACCTATCTTAGTTATTTAGAATTATGGTATCTAAACCTTAAACTATTAAAACCCATTTTATATTTGAATGTCATTTTCTGTTAAAATTTAAATAAATGTCACTAAGCAAAGAATAATTTCTAAAGGATAAATATACATTTATTTAATACAAAATTTTATACTTAGACACTATAGTTTACAAGTATAATTTTTTTAAAGAAAAGACTCTTCATTATCAAATGTCCATAAAGATTGATGATGAATAAACAATAATTATAATGGTCATGTGACTTTAATTGTGAAAATTTCCTATCTTTATTATATAGCAAAAGGTTTTTATTATAAAAATTGTAGACACCAAAACAGCACCAATCCGATTATGTGACTGCAAACACTGATCGCTTTGACAAACACAGCCCCCAGGGCAGCCCTCAGAGGTTAAACAGTGGTCTTAACCACTTTCATAGCAATTTTGTAAGGTCAAGAAGCAATTTGGCACACTTGGACACTTTGCCCGATATTCGTCTCACCCGGGGACGAATTCAAAATAGAATCCGTCCCACCCCAGGACGATTCTCGAATCCGTCCCCGGGTGGGACGAATTCTAAGCTTAACGGGCAAAAAGACAAATGGCGCCAAGTGGCAGCCCGAACACGGTCGGTTGATGACTCTGCCTCGCACGCGTGTGTGGGTGGACAGAGGGGCCGTTAGAGGACTGTCACAAAAGGCATTTATCAAAGCCCAAGTCAACGGAGGACTCCCCTCCCTCATGGGAAGACAAGACTGCCACATGGCGCCTATGACCAACACATGGCATTTGTGCTTCCCTCCCAAAAGAGACCCCATGGGTCTATAAAAGGTGGGACTTTTCTCACCCAAGATATAGAGGTTGAAGGAGTTTTCAAGCAACGAAGTGCTGCCGAGTTGAAGACCCACTTGCATCCCTTTTGGTTCACCTTCCCACATCCACCAATCTCTTTTGCAAGGGAGGTTGTTGGGTGGCTTTTGGAAGCTTGAATCGGACCCAAATCCAACACATGGACACCCGAACCAACCAATTCGCCGACCCCCCAATCCTAAGAGGTTTTGGGCCCATCCCTAGTGGATTGGCGCCGGAATCAAGTGCCAACGGTGGGAGGCCCACTTGGGCACCCCCGCACTTTCTAGGTTTTAGAGCATTCTAGATTACTTTTTTAGGTTGCATTTTGTGTTATTATGTTTGGTTAACTCATAGCTGCAATTTCGTAACTTTTGGTCAGATTCTAGTATGTTTTGTGTCGCTTTGTTGTTTCACTGACTTGCGGGTGGCGAGATCAAATTCCCGAGGGTAGAGGCCAAATTGGGAGAATCCGACCATCCGGGTCATCCCAAAATGGCCCCAATTACATAACCCCCTTGTTTGCAGGCATTTTGTAGGTCTCGGGAATCGACATTGGAGCAACAGCAGGTCGGCTTCTTCAACACGGAAGAATTCGTCCCACCCGGGGACGAATTACAATCAGAAATCGTCCCACCCAGGGACGAATTCCGATTGAAGGCAGATTGGCCAGCTGTCTCAGTGGCAATGGCCTTCTGGTAACATTTTCTGTCTTCTGTCAAGTTTTCAGGCTGTTTAGAATCATTTTGTTTCTTGTTTTAGATAAATGTTTGCATGCATCTTTTGATAATTTTAGAAGAACGAACACTTTTCACTTGCAGCAGGTGCTACTGACATCTTGGTTGTTTCTTTGTTCACAGGAGAAGCAGCGGAGGTGAAGAACTCATCGACATCAGCGGCGGCATCATCTTGGCCCGCCCATTGCAATCGTGGGCACGCGGAAAGAGGAACATTGAGTGATTGTAATCAAATTCTTTTAACGCTCCTAGCCCCTGAAAAGGGAGGAGACGTCATTGTAACAGAGATCAAGGGATATTAATGAAAGGGCTGTGTTTTCTCCATTTGCTTGTGTCTCTTCCAATGCGTTTCTTTTCCATTTCATGCACTTTACGTTTCTAGGACTTAAGCGCATTTGGTTTTGGTTGCATTGCAATTAGTGTTTCCTTTGCCCGAAATCTCGTGCTTTCAGTGGCGATCACGGTGGGACCCTTTCCCTGGTTTTTAAAATCATAGAAACTGATTAAATTTTTGTGTTTTGTGCTTGACAAGTACATTTTTTTTGTTGCAGACTGCTATTCGTCTCTGACAGGGACGAATTCTATTCTGCAATTCGTCTGACCCTGAGACGAATTCAAATTCGTCTCTGGGAGGGACGAATTCTGTTCTGTAATTCGTCTCACCGAGGGACGAATTTCTGTCTGCAACTTTTCAGAGCAGAAATTCAGAAGCAATCGGAGCGAGCAGAGAAGAGGTAGGGATTTTTATAATCTCTGTTAAAATTTCTGTTCTTGTTTCGTTTCTTTGACTGTTTTCATTTTTATCTTGCATTACTTAGGGAAAATCATTCATGCTTGTTTCAATTTTCGCTAAATAAAATGAATCTCACACACTCCACGCAACAATTTTAAACCAAGGAGCTGGTCGTAAGACCCCAGCCCTTGAGCAAGACCAATGGTGGGTTCATCACCACCTTGGCTTAGCTTTGCATCCATTTCCCGATTGTCAACTGTTGTTAGGCGTAAATCCTGATGAAGACAGACCGAGTGTCATCGGGGTGATTCCCATGCGCGCGAGGATAAGTTTTCTATGGTAGGTGCCATTAACAGGACAATCCCCCTTCCGTACCGCCTACGTACCACGTACCTTCTGCTCTCACGTACCTATAGTCTCCCTCTCGTAAGGGCGGGTATATAGAGAGGTTGGTATATCGGCTTGGTTGGTATATTGAAGGGGCTACCATTTTGGGAGTTATATGAGCCGTCATAATGCATTTAAACGATCTTCAAAACCTACAAAAACAAAACAAAACATCAAAATGCACTAAACCAGTTTAGGACACACCATTTAATCCTTAAAAGAGATAATCACGATTTTGTGAATGTGTGTGCTTAATTCCGCTTAGTGTAGACAAAAAAAAATCATAAACGAGATAAAAACTTATTTAGATAGCATAGAAGCACCGCAATGGTGTACACCCATGATCAAGCCCAATCAAGGGCAGAAGCTCCGAAAAGGTACACAAAAAGCAGGCACAAGTCGCCTTCACTTCAGTCCTGAGGATTTGGTCATACCGCCTTATAGGTCTAACCTACAAAAGAATCCAATTCAGAATCCTCGGTGGGGTATGCCTATTCAAAGCAGCCCCTTTCGGGAAGATGCCTTACATGTAGACCTTGACATAAATAGAGAATCACCTCTTGAAGTTAGGCATGAGTGGCCACCGCGCGATGAAGCGCTAGACAGGCACACCGTCCATTTGGAGGGGCAACGTGGATATGGCGTCCCTTCTTTACCTATCATCAAAATAGAGAGACCAAATCCGGAGCGCGGGGCTCCTTACATAGGGCGACCTAACTCCGCCCACCCCCTTTACACCCGTGAAAGGGAGTACGAGGAAAGCCATCGCATTCCTCGAGGGCAACAAACAACGCGGGAACCTTGCATTTCCGCACCAGGAGGATATCATGATCACCCCTTGAGGCCGGAACCTCGAGCACATACCGCTTACCTCGACGGAGGGAAGCGACCCATTGAAACCTTAGACCAGCAAACTCGAGGTAAACACATAGGAGAAACATTCGAACCTCCCGAGAAAAATAGGGTAGACCAAATTGACCCAGCTGTCGCCAGATATACCACCCGTCAAGCCCAAATCATGCGGCTTAAACAAAGTCATCAGGAGATAGAGTACCGACACCGCTTGGATAGAGAACGCATGCAACGCGAAGCGGATGAGTTACGCTATGAAATACCTGAGAGGGGGCCAACCCCTCGCATCCAAAGAGCTGAACAGTATGAGAGGCGTAATCCGTTGGTGCAGGACAGGTCTCCACGACCTCGTCAAGCTCTGCCTCCAAGACCTCATAGATTCGAGAGGGAGGCAACTCCCCGAAACAATGATGGGTACCTTCAGCAAGAGCTTGATCAGGGTCATAGGTTTCGCCCAGAGACTCCTCAAGAATTTTACGAGGAGTATGAACCAGAAGAGGAATATGTTGAAACTCCCCATCAAGGCAGGAGGGATGCCATTCGGCCACCCCTCCATAGGCCTCCAGTTTACCGTAACTTGCAACAAGAGCGAACAAGAGAGGAAGAAATAAAATCTTCCGATGCATACCAAGCGCTATTGGAGCGTTTGGAGTCTGTGGAGACAAAAGCTGCTGGGCATCAAAAACCCACATTACGTCTACTCCACAACAATCCGGTGCATCCCTCGGTGCCTACACCTCTTTACCCCGAACACTTCAAGTTGCCTCAATTGGCAGTTTTTAAAGGTGAAGAGGACGCACGAGAACACGTTACACGATTTCTAAGCCAATGCTTCGGCATCCAAGATAATGACGCATTGTTGCTTAGAACATTCATAACCACATTCGTAGGCCCTGCCTCGGATTGGTTCACACAACTGCCCAAACACAACATAAGCAATTTAGATCAATTAGTAGACGCGTTTCTTGAACGCTTTGCCTTCAACACAAGGAAGAAGGCATCACTAAGTGATTTAGCGAGCCTCAAGCAATTTGAAGAGGAAACAATGGCAGCGTACGGGAATCGATGGAGAGCTTTGCTTTCTAGGTTACCCTACCGTCCTCCTATGTCTGATCTCACGCAGATGTTCGCAAAAAGTTGCTTAAAATCAATCTCTGGTCTATTGTTACTGCGACAATACGACAGCTTAGAAGAAGCTTTGGCGCAAGCCAGAGTCATAGAAGAGATTAAGATAGGCGAAGGCGCAATTGCCAAGCCTAAGAAGAAAGAGTGGAATAAAACCACTAAATCTGGGACAACGCAACCACAACACGCTGCGATCAACCAAGTTGCGATAAATGTTCCCACGCTCGTGCAAGAAACGCAGCCTCAAAAGGCTAACTACCGGGCAGGTGCCTCCCGCTTATGAAAGAGATAATAGAAGACAGGAGCAAAATTACCCGCGTCGCCCTAGGCAAAATTTCACCCCATATGCGGAGTCTAGGGACTCCTTATTTGACCGCTTGTCAGCGGCAAATTTAGTCACTCTACCGGAAATCCAAATTATAGACCCTAACATTCCCAAGCCTAGGGGGTACAGAGAGGAATTGTATTGTAGATTCCATAGGCGCGAGAGGACATGACTTGAATGGGTGCTGGAAATTCAAAGACCTAGTCCAGGATTTGATCGACAAGAGAACATTGGTTGTGGACAACCCCATCGCACCAAACAACCAACAAATGGGGGTATTCAAGGACCCCTTGCCTACCCACGAGGCACAAACAAAACCACTCCAAATTAACGAGGTGCGACAAGATCTTCCCACACAGGGATTTGTGGGAATGATTAGCATAGTAACAAGGAACAGAAGGTACCCGAAAGCTGCCCCTGAGGTAGCTACGAAGGAAGTTCCGGCAACATCGCATCCTCAACAACGCCCAACGCAGTTACCTCCGCCTAGACCTGAGGTCACGATACGAACCAAACTCACGCAGAGTTTGCGGACCACGTCGGCTAGGCTGTCCATCTACGAGCTTATTCAACAATCAGCTCCCCATAGAGAAGCTCTTATGGACATTTTAAAAGCCATTGAATTACAACCCCACGAGGCAAATTCTTTCAACGCCTTCGTGGGACATGTGAAACAATGTACGGAGCCGGTCATCACATTCGGAGAAGATGAGGTCAAAACGATATCAAATGACATGGCAGATCCACCCCCGCACGTTATCGCGTGGGTCAACGGGATTTCGTACAAGAGAGTGCTTGATAGATACTGGCTCGTCCAAGTAACATCATAACCACTGCAGCCTTAAAGCATTTGAAGTCGCCGACCTCTCACATCACAGCCTCCACGTACACACTGCGAGCTTTTAATGATGCAATATGCTCGACGATCGGCACGATCATTCTGCCAGTCCAGGTAGGACAAAAGTCAATACCTACACTGTGCCATGTTTTGGAAGGTGAAATGGCTTATAATATACTGCTAGGGCGGCCTTGGATCAGGGATATGAAATGTGTCCCTTCGATCGCCCACCAGTGCTTGAAGTATGCTTATGAAGGAGAAATACATGTAGTCCCAATGGACTTAGAGCCCTTCAAGTATTGCAATGCGGTACAATTCATACCTCAATCGACCCTCCCTTCAACGCATTTGGATTTCCAATTAAATCCATCTAAACAAGGTCCAATACCGCGAGCACCACCGGTGGCCAACAAGGCAAAATCCCAACCAGGTGAGACTTCATCATCGGCTCCTTCATCATCAACGCCACCTATCATGGCCCAACAGAAGGACAAGGGAAAACAAATCATGGAAGAGGTTAAGCCCTTAGAAGAAAGGTTGCCCACAATTTCAACAATAACAACAGAGGAAGCGCCCAACGCAACAGAAACCAAGATTCCTGAACCACCAAACATGGAATGGACTCAGGAAGGACTACCGTTTCCTCCCACCCAATCATCAACAATCACTGTTGAAATGGCCAGTACGGGCCTGGGGGAATACTTAGTGCAAAATGTTGTGGCAACCCCCACATTGGAGTCAGTACAAGACATGGGAAGACCTCGCCTTCCCATTGGGACAATCGTCCCTCTAGGCTACCCACCGAACCAGACAAATTTTGTGTATGGGGGCTTTGATCATGGTCTTGAACCATGCCAACAAAAGGAAACAGACGAAGAGCCTTTTGTTGAAAACATCAATTATCTGTCAAACCCAGAATTTGCCCTAAAATATCTCGGCCAATGCAATTGGCATGGATACGAGCTCGGCAGATATGAGCAAGGGATGCGGATCCTTTGCCAACCAAGATATCAGATGCCATATGACAAGTCGAGGGTAGGGTTCAACCATCCCCTGCCATTAGACATCTTGGTTGAAAATATGCAAGGCCTAGAAATAGGCAACAAGGGGGGATTGGCATTGGGTCCTTATGCCAATCCGAATACAGAATACACATTGGGAGACTACCTCCCATGGTCAACAAACACCCCTGGAAACAGCAATAATCCCTCTCCTTTGCTAGAGAGAGGTGAAAGTTCAGATATTAATCCTCAAAGAGAACATCAATGGCTATCGGACATCTTTCTGAAGTTGTTCCCCTTAGAGGTTCCAGATGAAATAATACGAGTCTCAAGAGAATCGGGTCCCTCCACCAAGAGTGGAACAACCGCAATGGGACCAAATTAATTCACTGGAACAAGAAGAGTCCTCAACGTCGCAAGCAACAGATGCTGAAGAGGATGAACAATTTTGGATCTATGAAAGTGATTCAGAAGATGAGACTGAGATGGACTATCTCAGACATGCGCGACGACATCACCGCGCTCTAACTCATGAAGATCTAATGGGACAGATGGGCATACTCGCTAGGGCATGAATGGCATGTAGACCCAATGAGGTGGGACCAAGTGTTGGATCCATGGCTCCAAATTCAAGATGAGCATCGTCCACCTCGAGATCCCATCATGACAGTAGTGCCGAGGGAAGACCCCGCCCTCCTTTTCACAAAATTTGCACCTAGGGAAGATCCATTCGTGCCCGTACCTCTAGAGCCAGATCCGGAGTGCAAAGACCATCAAGCTGGGGGTACCTCTATCCCCTGAAGAACCATAATCCAAACCAAAAAGCTCCAAGGATTATCGCAATCCCTTGGTCACCCAAAAAGCTCCAAGGATTATCGCAATCTCTTGGTCAACCAAAAAGCTCCAAGGATTATCGCAATCTCTTGGTCAACCAAAAAGCTCAAGGATTATCGAATCTCTTGGTCAACCAAAAAGCTCCAAGGATTATCGCAATCTCTTGGTCAACCAAAAAGCTCCAAGGATTATCGCAATCTCTTGGTCACTCCAAAAAGCTCCAAGGATTATCGCAATCTCTTGGTCAACCAAAAAGCTCCAAGGATTATCGCAATCTCTTGGTCAACCAAAAGCTCCAAGGATTATCAATCAATCTTGGTCATCCAAAAAGCTCCAAGGATTATCGCAATCTCTTGGTCAACCAAAAAGCTCCAAGGATTATCGCAATCTCTTGGTCACCAAAAAGCTCCAAGGATTATCGCAATCTCTTGGTCAAAAAGCTAAAGAATTATGCAATCTCTTGGTCACAAAAAGCTCCAAGGATTATCGCAATCTCTTGGTCAACCAAAAAGCTCCAAGGATTATCGCAATCTCTTGGTCACCAAAAAGCTCCAAGGATTATCGCAATCTCTTGGTCACAAAAAGCTCCAAGGATTATCGCAATCTCTTGGTCACCCAAAAAGCTCCAAGGATTATCGCAATCTCTTGGTCACCAAAAAGCTCCAAGGATTATCGCAATCTCTTGGTCAACCAAAAAGCTCCAAGGATTATCGCAATCTCTTGGTCAATCCAAAAAGCTCCAAGGATTATCGCAATCTCTTGGTCACCCAAAAAGCTCCAAGGATTATCGCAATCTCTTGGTCACCCAAAAAGCTCCAAGGATTATCGCAATCTCTTGGTCAATCCAAAAAGCTCCAAGGATTATCGCAATCTCTTGGTCAATCCAAAAAGCTCCAAGGATTATCGCAATCTCTTGGTCACCCAAAAAGCTCCAAGGATTATCGCAATCACTTGGTCAAACCCAAAAAGCTCCAACGATTATCGCAATCACTTGGTCAAAAATAAAAAATAAAAAAAAAAACAAAAAACAAAAATCATCAAAAACAACAAATATTTGCATCTCAATTCTAGGCATACTCAAATTCATCAAAAAGTTCATATTCTCGCACCTCATCTTCACCTTCACCAAAAACAATCCATCAAAATTACAAAAATATATAGCTGCATTAAGCATTGCATCCATACATTGCATATTTGTAGTCATACAGGTCAAAGGCACCATAGGCTGCAATAGCTCTGATAGTCCATCTTGTTCCGCATTGTCTCATTTTACAAAAACAACAAAAACACCATGCATAACTTTTACCACACTACAGTCAGTGGTCTGGGAATGTACCAAGAGTTTCGATGATTCAGTCATCATTTTCCTCTTTAGCCATGTAATGTATCAAGTCGAACAGATTTTACGAAGGTAGAGTCATACTTGAAATACACCTTGTTACGTAACATCCCAACACAAATCAAAACACTAAAAATTCCCAAGTTGTGTGAACGAAAGATGAAACTTGCAAAATAATCTAGGTCACCACAAGCGAAACGGTTATCTTGCTCATCCCCCTGTGCGAATGACCCCTAGAATGCTGAGAGTTGGCAAAAGGACAAGCATCCTCCCTACCCAATTCCCTAAGAATCCCTAAAGTTCTCAATAGTTGCAAAACACAAAAATTTGCAAAATGTCAAAACTCCAAAATTTGACAAACTACAGTGCACACATCAAAAGGCACAAACAATAGTGATTTTCGTCACTCCATAACCCCAATCCCTTGCTCGAAAGAAAAACAAATCAAAATAAATAGTGATCTCATCACTACAATGAGCAAGTATCCCAATACAATTGAAGAAAAGAAGGGAGTTGACCTTGAATCCCTGGAACTCTCAACATTCTATAGGTCATAAGGCAAGCTTCAGTACCAATTTGGTTGATAGCCTATCGGTAACAGAAGTAAACCTCCCGCATGACGATATATCTCGTCACATTAACTTGCGTACAGATCAATGTTTGCATGTGGATGAGCTAGCTTATGGCATCCTGGATTACATCGCAGATTAATCTTAGTACATACAACAAAGGAATTCGTGGAGCTAATTAGGTGATCCTCAGTACAGGTTCGGTTGAAAGCCCATCTGGCACTGGCGGTATCCTAACAAATACCACTAAATGAACTCAATTGCACACACAGGGATGTGAAATAACTTGGTCAAAAACAAGTCCGATTCATACCTTGTTCAAAAGTCTTGTAAGATAAAGTACAGTCATGGCTAGTGAGTTAAAACCGTCTGAGTCTCAGAAAACCTTAGCTACATTTCTAAACCAACTGCGCTACTTTTCATCCTTACAATACCATCAAAAAAATACAAAAAAAGAAAAACCACATGTATACATACAAAGTCATGCATCACAACAATCGCCTAAAAACAAAATAACAGAGTTCTAAACAGTCTATGGTGCCATAGCCAAACATCACAAACCCCATTCATCCATTTCATATCTGCATATCACATATAAATCAAAACCATTTGCATTCATCATAGCATATGCATCCATCAAAATAAATCAACATGCATACATCCATATTCATCAACCATCATGCACAAGATCAAAGAAAATCAAAACAACAAAAACAACAAATAAATGCAACACAAAAACAAAAAGCAATAAACATTGCGGAACACAAGTGCTCTTGCACTTAACCTCTTGGCATAGAAAACGAGCGGTAGGTCGTACTATTGTCGCTATCCTACTCCCTAAGAAGGCTACCATAGCCGGACCGCTCCACGGGAAGACGGATTTTTGACAATTTCATCCCCAAACGACGTCACAAAAGGGTCAAAGCCCACTCAAAAACAACAAGAAAATCAAAACAACACAAAAAGCAATAAACATTGCTAGACACAAGTGCTCTTGCACTTAAACTCTTGGCATGGCAAATCGACATCAGGGTCACAAATTATCACTATCCTACTCCCTAAGAAGGCTACCATAGCCGGACCGCTCCACGGGAGACGGATTTTTGAAAATTTAATCCCCAAATGGTGTCACAAAAAAAAAAAACAACAAAAACAACAAAACATGCAACATAAAAACAAAGCAATAAGCATTGTCGGACACAAGTGCTCTTGCACTTAACCTCTTGGCAAAGAAAATCGATGTCGAGGTCCAAATTATCGCTCTCCTACTTCCCCAAGAAGGCTACCATAGCCGGACCGCTCCACGGGAAGTTAGGTTTTCGATGATTTCACCTCATTACGGCATCACCAAAAGGGTTAACACCCACCAAAAATAGGTCCAAATGTTGGAAAAATTGCACACGCTTAACGGTAAACCCTCTAAAGGCACCCTTGCACAAGTCATCTTGGGTCAAGCGACTCGTCGCTTCTCTCACGAAGGTCATTCCCTCATCGATTCGTCGCTTGAGGGGGTAGTCACACTTAGTCACCAACCAACAATCACACACCCAATTAAGGAAAATGACATGCATTCAAAGAATCATTGACAAAGACAATCACGCTCCTGCTTGGGGCAGTAAACAAGCAACAATCAAATCAATCAAACACTTGGCATTTCGTGAATCATGAACACAAGGTTCCCCCTGAGGATAAAAACGCCCTTTGCCTGTTCATGACTGATCAATGTCTAAGTTCAAGTCACACCTCACCAAAACAGGTTAATACTTGAAATCAAATTCCTTAGCTCGTCAGAAGCAAGGATTCAAGAATGCATGCCCTTTCCATACTTGGGGCATCAAAAGTTGGTTAGGTTACCAAGAAACCCTAATCATTAGTGCTTTGGTTATCTATTTTTGCTCAAGCATCTGCGTCACCCGCAACGCTTCCCAAAATGGGGCATCTGTAGACACCAAAACAGCACCAATCCGATTATGTGACTGCAAACACCGATCGCTTTGACAAACACAGCCCCCAGGGCAGCCCTCAGAGGTTAAACAAGTGGTCTTAACCACTTTCATAGCAATTTTGTAAGGTCAAGAAGCAATTTGGCACACTTGGACACTTTGCCCAGTATTCGTCTCACCCAGGGACGAATTCAAAATAGAATCCGTCCCACCCCAGGATGATTTCTGAATCTGTCCCTGGGTGGGACGAATTCTAAGCTTAACGGGCAAAAAGACAAATGAGGCCAAGTGGCAGCCCAAAACGGTCGGTTGATGACTCTCGCCTCGCACGCGTGTGTGGGTGGACAGATAGGCCGTTAGAAGATCGTCACAAAAGGCATTTATCAAAGCCCAAGTCAATGGAGGACTCCCCTCCCTCATGGGAAGACAAGATTGCCACATGGCGCCTATGACCAACACATGGCATTTGTGCTTCCCTCCCAAAAGAGACCCCATGGGTCTATAAAAGGTGGGACTTTTCTCACCCAAAATATACGAAGTTGAAGGAGTTTTCAAGCAACGAAGTGTCGCCGAGTTGAAGACCCACTTGCATCCCTTTTGGTTCACCTTCCCACATCCACCAATCTCTTTTGCAAGGGAGGTTGTTGGGTGGCTTTTGGAAGCTTGAATCGGACCTAAATCCAACACATGGACACCTGAACCAACCAATTCGCCGACCCCCCAATCCTAAGAGGTTTTGGGCCCATCCCTAGTGGATTGGCGCCGGAATCAAGTGCCAACGGTGGGAGGCCCACTTGGGCACCCCCGCACTTTCTAGGTTTTAGAGCATTCTAGATTACTTTTTTAGGTTGCATTTTGTGTTATTATGTTTGGTTAACTCATAGCTGCAATTTCGTAACTTTTGGTCAGATTCTAGTATGTTTTGTGTCGCTTTGTTGTTTCACTGACTTGCAGGTGGCGAGATCAAATTCCCGAGGGTAGAGGCCAAATTGGGAGAATCCGACCATCTGGGTCATCCCAAAATGGCCCCAATTACATAACCCCCTTGTTTGCAGGCATTTTGCAGGTCTCGGGAATCGACATTGGAGCAGCAGCAGGTCGGCTTCTTCAACACAGAAGAATTCGTCCCACCCAGGGACGAATTGCAGTCAAAAATCGTCCCACCCAGGGACGAATTCTAGTTGAAGGCAGATTGGCCAGCTGTCTCAGTGGCAATGGCCTTCTGGTAACATTTTCTGTCTTCTGTCAAGTTTTCAGGCTGTTTAGAATCATTTTGTTTACTGTTTTAGATAAATGTTTGCATGCATCTTTTGATGATTTTAGAAGAACGAACACTTTTCACTTGCAGCAGGTGCTACTGACATCTTGGTTGTTTCTTTGTTCGCAGGAGAAGCAGCGGAGGTGAAGAACTCATCGACATCAGCGGCGGCATCATCTTGGCCCGCCCATTGCAATCGTGGGCACGCGAAAAGAGGAACATTGAGTGATTGTAATCGAATTCTTTTAACGCTCCTAGCCCCCGAAAAGGGAGGAGACGTCATTGTAACAGAGATCAAGGGATATTAATGAAAGGGCTGTGTTTTCTCCATTTGCTTGTGTCTCTTCCAATGCGTTTCTTTTCCATTTCATGCACTTTACGTTTCTAGGACTTAAGCGCATTTGGTTTTGGTTGCATCGCAATTAGTGTTTCCTTTGCCCGGAATCTCGTGCTTTCAAAAATTATGTGTCAGAGTAAAAAAAAATATATCTATATTATGTCTTCAAAAACATTTTTACTTGCTATCATATAACTTTTAAACATTAGATGTCTTATGATTAATTACTATAAATGATCATATATATAATATTTAAAATATTAATATCTAATTTGCATAAGAATGTTATTTCTTATTATGATATAAACACTTGTCCTTCAACAAGAACAAAAAATGTAACTACATATTTATTCTAAGATATGTCTATGTGAAAAATCCATAAAAATGATGAAATAAAATATAGCTTATAATTTTCACCTATTGAAAAAATTCAAAGAATATATTTTTCTAATATTAATTATTTAGCATAAAATTTTATGCTTGAAATCATGCAACTTTAACTGTTTTAACTTGTGACACTCATTCTCATTATATAAATCACATAATATATGAACAAAACATATCTATTAAATGGCATACATTATTTTTATTTCCATTAGGATAATGAATTCTCCTACTAGACAATCACAATTTTGTCATTCAACATGGATTTTAAGTGGATGTTGATTTTGAAGCCATATTTGTTTTCTCTTTTGGTGATCGATGCTTCTTATTGTCTTAGATGAATATAAATAAAAATAAATAAATATTACTAAAATGTATTTTTATAATTTTCATGATATTAATTTCATTAAAAAACAATATGATAAATTTAAATCAAAAAATAGATGAACAAAAAATGTATTTAAAGAGTTATTATTTTATCTTAACATATTTAAATTGACATGCACAATCAATACCTATTATGTTTCTAGTATAATGAAATACTTGAAAATATGTTTTTCATATAAATATAGAAAAAATATATATATTTGACTATTCACAAGTGAAGGTAGTCACGTGCACCATTCTCTTTCAAAATAGAGGATTATGAAGGGATACATTTCATTCATGACCCCTCCTAAAGGGGAGAGCTATACTTAATAGGAAATTAACATAAATCCATACTCTCTCACACACTCATCCATACCATGTTTTGAACCTTAGACTTTCGAAAGAAGAGCCAAAGTTAGAACCTTACACTGCACCTGATATGCTTCAACATATAAAACCTTAAAATTTCGAAAGAAGAGCCAAAGCTAGAACCATTAAGGTGCACCCTGATATGCTTCAACATATAAAACCTTAAAATTTTGAAAGAAGAGCCAAATCTAGAACCATTAAGGTGCACCCTGAGATGCTTCAACGTATAAATTTTAGGTTAGTGTGACAAAACCCTATGGCCAATGCATTGGGCTGAGCAGTCTCCTCCCAACCATTACCCTATGGGTCAACATATAAATTTTAGGTTAGTGTGACAAACCCCTATGACCAATGCAAGGGCAGAGCAGTCTTCTCCAACCGTGACCCCTTGTAAGAGCTATACTTATCAATAGGAAAATTAACACATAACCTTTGTGTCCCCTTTTGCATGGTAGAGGTTCGAACTGTGTACCTCCTTTTCCACTTGTGCTACAAATACAGACTTTATAATCTTAAAGATTCACTTCGTAGATCTTAACATAATTTCTACTTATGTTGTTTATGAAATACACTTATCTAATTAAAATATTTTTTTTTAAGTAATAATTCTTATACACATCCAACATGGGGATTGAACCCAAGGTCACATTATTGATAATGCAAGTGGCGTCTTGGCGGTAGACCACACTTATGAAGATAATATTTACTTATTTTTGTTAATATTTATAAAGGACTTTGCATTTGCAACACCATATTTATTAACGACTTAATTTAATTTAAAACAAGTGTAAAGCATCATTTTCATCATTAATTTTTTAACATAAAATTATAATTTAAATATTTTTAATAATAAGAAAAAAATATAACAATAATCGTAAATGATCTATAGAAAATAACTGTTATAATTATTTTGTTCAAAAAACCCATAAATAAAAAAAATCCTATAAACATCTCAATACCATATTTTAATAATACCCATAAAAATAATTTTAATAAATAATAAACATATGTATTATATATTATCCTTTCATTACTTCTAAAATATCTACTAAATTTTTAATCTAACACTAACACTATAAAAATCTTTAATATTTTTCTCCAAATGTCAACAAAGACATAAAAAATTATGTAAGTGGAATGTGGAAAAATGCAAGGAAGAAAAGACAATATTATATTGCAAATTTTAACACAACCTATGACCACAAAGAAAAAGTGTATATAGGCCCTGAAATCAAGTGGAAGGAAAAAATACTCACTGCTTAGATAAGGACTAGCTCTCATAGGCTTAGATGTGAAACAGGGAGAAAAATGAGAAAAAATGATATGTACTCTATGCAACATAGGGGCAGGAACACTTCATCTATAAATTCTTTATTTTTTCATGTATCCATGAAAAATACAAAGAAACACTTGGGAAAAAGTTTATGGCAGATTTATTTGAAGACAATAAAATAAAAAAAGTTGAGGAATTGCTAACACAAATCACCAGAGAAGGAACAACTTTCCCAAAGATATTAAAGACCATATGATATGATTTGAGTAATTGTACTTCCATATTTGAGGTCCCATAGACCATATTTGGGTCTCGCAGACGTAATTAAAATATTTCATTCATTCATAATATTTAATAGCAATTTGTATTTATTATATAAAATATCTTAAAGATCAATATTATAACAAAGCATTAGTCATCCAATGAACTTTATATAATCTATGTATCTTTTATTTTAAAAATGTAACTCCACATTAATTTAAAAAAAGAGATGCACAAAAATAGACCAAACCTTCAAAGTTATTTTCCACAATTAAGTCATAATACATTTACCATTTAAGCTTGCCCCAACTATTTAAACCATTCATTCTATTTAAAAATAAAATAAAAATTATCAATAAAAGTTAAAATAATATAAACTATAATAAGAGGTTGGAATTAATCGATATTTTTACCACATACTGTAATAAAGTTTACAGGCATAAGTAAGAAGGTAGTATGAGCATCAAAAAAGTGAAGTAGATGAACAAGGCTTTAATAGCCAAAGTGGGATGGTAGCAAATGATTGAACATGATCAATTTTGGGCTTAGATCCTCTTTGCAAAATATCTCGAGAACAAAATTTCCTTTGCTTATAGTTTAAATCCACTTTTAGGATCATATGTGTGGAATGAGTTGATCAAAACAATAAATATCTTATGAAAAGTTTTAATATGATAGGTGGGAAGAGGTGATAAGATACACTTTTGGGAGGATGCATCGGTCAAGGAGAGATTTTTATTTTTTAATCATTACTAGAAGTACATCATTTGGCCTTTAAAGAAAAATATGGAAACATGGTTCATGAGTACATCAAGGAGGAATATAATTGCATAGTGTAGCACATGCTACAGTTGGAAGGAGTTGATTCAACTATATAAAGTAGGGTTAATTCTCTCAATCTCATCTTGCAACATTACTATCTATATATCCAAGTGCAAAATATGTGGGCATGATCTGGTTTGGTGCCCTTTCAAGAAGAGTGACAAAAATGAGGCTTCATGTTACTCAAAGCTCAAGAATTATGGTTCTTGTTTTGGAACTTCTACCAAGTTGTTTTATAGACTAGTCTCTAATGGATCTAAGATTTTTGAAGATGAACCTCCTATGGATGTTGCATTTCAGATTTATGCGGTGGTCCCTTCCTCAACTTCTCCTTATTTGAACCCTCTTAAGGGAAATCCCTTTGAGACTTAGCTAGCTATTGTGAAAAGAATATGGCCTAAGATATTTGCTTCAAAAAAATGCTTTAGTCTCTAGGTCATATTTGCCTTTGGATTTAGGTAAGGAAGTTTGACTTTCAAATAGTTTGCAAGGTTCAAGCAGCATTTTAATAATTGGTTTTTTATCCCATGGATTGATATCAATACATCATTATAAAGGGGAAAAGATTATCACTTTTGTGAAGAAGGTGAGGACTCCTAGTAAAGTTTCTTGATTTTACAACTCTTATTCTTATTTTACCTTTGGATCCTAGAAGATCCTATGGTTAAATGGAGGTAAAGAAATTTTGGAGGTTAATAACTCAACTTCTATTTCTCAAAACTTAGTTCAAGGTTAGTGAAGGAAAAACCTTTGATGGTTCTTAGATGGTTAGAATATTGATTGAAACCCTTTAGATACCATTGTTTATGTGTGGATCCTTCACACCCTCTTTGATGATCTGAATCTTGGTCTATGTAGATTTCTATTTTTGGTAGGATGGATGAGGTGGAGGCTCCTCACCTCTATATTTTTCTCTCTAATGGTGGTATTTTTGTCAATGGTAATTTTGGATTTGTACGTGCACTGATGGTATCTTAATTCTCTACATTATTTTTGTTCCTTTTGTCTTATCCCTTTGGGTTGGGTTGTACCCTTCTCTTCCCTATGCTCTCTATTTTATGTGAATGTAGTCTTTTGTTTGTTGGTATTGGTTTATCCTTGTTAAAGGTTCAAGAATCCTTTTAAAACCCCTTTCTAAAACCCCTTCTATTATATAATAAAAAATATATTATCTAAAACTCAATATAGGAGAAGATAGATTCTTTTGGTATCCTAATCCTAAAGGAATATCTACTACTAACTTAGATTTTTCCTTTGAAAGGGATAAGGAGCATCAAAATTCTACCTCACATAGAGTTTCAAATCTATTGAAGGTGATTGTCTTTCTTTGGTTGATATTGAAAAAATGGATATTGACGATGGACAATATTAGAAGAAGAGGGATAATCATTCCTAATAGGTGTTACTTATATTGTTGGGATGAGAATATAGTTAATCATATTTTTGTCTATTGACCCATTTATTGGGAGGTTTGACATGTGCTTCTTCAGTTTCTTGAAAATCAATGGGTGACAACAAATTCTTTTGAGACCTTATGGAAAAGTTGGGTTAACCCTTTTCATAGTCCCTAATTGAAAAAAAAATTGGATCTTTTTCTTACCCCATTTCGTTTGAAATATATGGAGGGAGAGGAATAAATGAGTGTTCCAAATAAGACTAATAGTGTAGAGGTCATTATTAGGAGTATCAAAGTTGCCATTGTTAAAAATGAGGTTGTTAATATGGACAACCAAATATATGAAAATGATTTGGAGGAAGAAATAGTAGTAGATTAGGGATGACTCGAAGCTATAGGAAATCAAAATAGCTAGCTCAAGAGAAAGGTGAGATGGACTCCTTCTCTAGAGTGAATTAAATTAATTTTTGATGGAACCTCTAAAGGTAATCTAGGAAAGGATGAAGGGGATGGGTTTGATATCTAGCTCAAGGGTAGTGATATCTTGTTATGCGTTGAATATTTGTCATACATAAAATGATATAATAGAGGTGAGAGCCATGATTACAAGAGTAAGGCTTACAAAAAAGATAAATTTTAAGAAACTTATAATGTAAGGGGATTCTATGAATATCATTAATGGTTTAAATTCTAAGAAATCAACTAGTTGGAGCATTGAAAGTATTATTTAGGATGTTATGAATATACAATCAGGCATGGATTCATTTGTTATCTAGCACATCTATAGGGCAGGTAATGTTTTAGCTAAAGTTATGGAAAACATGAGAGTTTAGATGGATGGATCCAAGTTATGGAGTGATGTTTTCTAGGAAGCTTTGGATACTTTGATGATTATAACTCTAAAATATGAAGTGTTGTTGAGTTAGAAGTTTCAAAGACTTAAGGGAATTGATCACTGCAAAATATATATTAGCATGAAGTCAGCTTTCAAGGAAACTAAACTAATATGCTAGAGCTTATTAAAAGAGGTTGCATATTGAGTGAAAACTAGGTGGAAGCTTTCAAATTTCTAAATAAAGGTAAAATTAAAATATGATCTAAAGGTAAGAGAGAATTTATTAAATCTCTTCAAGATTATAAAGAAACTAGATGTATTGAATTTAAGAAATATTGAATACTGAATCCCCATATGATATATTTAAATCAAAATTAATGTATCTAAGTATGCAACATCCTCATTTTTAGTCAAAATTGTGAAATATGTAGGTGTTGGAAGTGTTTTTTCTCTTTTTCAAATGTAATATATTTGGGGCCCTTTCAAAGCCCCTTCATTTACCATGATTAAAAAAAGTACATTCTTCAACACTAACTATAAAACAATATTTCCTATAAGGACATCGTAATAGTAAAATTTAATTATACTTAGTAGGATATGAGGATGGAACAAAGTGAAAGTGGTGCAAACCCTAGGTGGATTCAAGTGTTGTAGGAAGAGGGTTATTTGCATTCTACTCATTGCACTTAGGAGGACATGATAATGGAACATAGTGAAAGGGGTGCAAACCCTAGGTGCAGTCAAGTATTGTAGGAAGAAGGTTATTTAATCCACTTATTGTACTTAGGAGGACATGAGGATGAAATAGAGTGAATGGGGTGCAAACCCTAGGTGCAATCAAGCATTGCAAAAAGAAAAATTTCGCTCTTTAATGTGTCTATGAGGGATTTTTGGGTTTGTGGGTGCATATTTTTGATGAACCTCTACCAACTATCAAGATTTTGGAGGATGAATTTGGGTTGGATTTGATTAACAATTATCTGTAAGCTTAGGGGTAAAAGACAAGGTTTGGAGGAGCTCAAAGTATACATTAAACTTTGGTGGTCTAGTAAATTCTAAGTAATTCTACTACCCAAAATATTCTTTTTTATTTCCTTTTTTGATTTAGAAGATATATATAGGTGATATATTATAGACACAATTGGATTTTTAGACAAAGGAGAGTTTATATAAAACCTCGAACTCCTGGTTTCAACCCCCTTATAGAAGAAGTTGATGGCTTCCTAGTCTGGATGAATCTATATGTTCTCCCTATGGAGTTTTGGGGAGAGAAGATATTTACCAAAATTGGTAATGCCATTGGTGCATTCTAGTATATGAATACCCAAGCATAGGAAAAATTATCTAGTAAAATTAACATGAGTAAAGCAAGATTGGTTGCTTGGATGGATGTTTAATTTCCTTGGCCTCAATCCATTAATATCTCCTCAAGAAAAGGGGAATGAATCCAAAATATTGAATATGAAAACTTCTCCTTTATGTGTTATGGCTATCAACAATATGACCACCTAAAGAAGAGATGCTTAGTCATTTGATCATGATTTGATTGCTCCTTGGTGGAGGAGGTCCTACATGCAAATGATATTGAACCTTTAAACATCCTAGTTCACAAGGAGGAAGCTCATCCTATAGTTGCACCAATTGTACAACATGAATCAAGCAAGAAACAAAAGACTCAACCCTAAAAGGAGAATTCGAACTAGATCATTGATAAAAGAAAAATGGTTACTAAAAACCATCCAGTAAGTTCCATTGAAAATATTAGCACCCCATATAGTATTCTTGAAGCTGATTATGAAATAATCGATGATGACAATGTTTTCTAAAAATAAAAATCATACAGAATGTGTTACAACTAGATATTACCTCAGAAGCTTGAAGTGCAAAAATGCATTCTTAGATCTTACCCTCTACAAGAGGAAGAACCTATGCTATAGAAGAAAAAAAATCAAAAGACCCATAGGCTAGGAACTTCTTAACAACCTCAATGTTTTTGGACTAAAATTTTTGTTATGATTGGATGGTAGCTACATTTTTTTTTTCTTTCTAAGTTTTTTTTCTTGCAGAACTTGATGTGCACATTTGGAGACTCTAAAACTATTTTTATAGTCCCAACAAAGATAACCCAAATTATCCGCTCATGTGGGTAGTTAAAACTCTCTAGTTATGGAGAGGCCCATGTTCAAATCTATAAAAGGTTTCTCATTTAAAAAAATAAAAAATAAAAAAATAACCCAAATTCAATTCGTAGGAAATGTGGCCCCTATGTAGCCTCAATTTTTCAACCCATTCAAAAAATAATAAAATTTAATTCATAAAAAAAATAACCATAATATACCCTAACTTTTTAATCCAATAATTTTTTTTTTTAAATAAACTTTAAAAATTAAATTAAATTAAAATATAAATAATATGCATGGACTAGACCTTCATTACACATATTTTATAACTATATTTGTATCTATCTATCTATATAATATTTATTAATGTTAACACCAGTGACGCTTACCTTAAAATGGATACGGAAGATTCTAAACTATGGAATGAATCCACATGAAGCAACTGAATTTAACACAAAATATCTAAAAATATCTGAGTTTAATTTAAATTGTTGACATTTTATTTCAATAATTTAATTTTGAATTACCAAAAAAAAAAAATCCCCACATACTATACTCCAAAAGTATAACCCATTATATTTTATATTATTTTTAGTTAATAAAAAAAATTTAATATATATAGTTGACCTTAGTTTTCAGAGTAAAAAGTATTATAAGTGGTTGACAATAACTTTTAGGTATATAATTGACATTAATTTTCAAAGTCAAAAAATTACCCTGCTATAGAAGTTCACTGGTAGTAAGTAAACATAGAATACTCCTATCATGGTTTTGCGTCGTAGGCAATTAGAAAAGAGAGAAAAATCGTCCACTTGATTTGAAGTAGCGCCCCTTCCAAGGCTGCAGAACATATTGATCTTCCGTTGCAGCAATGTCGCTTTTACTGTCATACATATCTCCTAGAAAAGACATGTCCCAATAAAGTTGCCGAATCTCCACATCTCCAGATCCAGAGGCTCAACTGTCTAGCAGTTAAGCGACCATATCATAGCTCCTTGATGTCTATATCAACACCTGTCATGGAAACAGTAATTTGTTTTTAATCAATAAAACTTTTCACCATTAACTACAATATAAACTATGGTTGTGTGGTTAAGTTTCCCGGAAGAACGTTCCAAGAGGCCTTCAGATCACTGAGAATATATATATATATATATATATATATATATATATATATATATATATATATATATATGTAACCTTTTGCTTCTGGCTTGAACGAATTCAAAATTATTTCCTCTTCTTTTCTTCAATCATGCTTATAATTATGCCTTACGGCTTCAAAAAATGCGGTAAACGCTCCCATTCATAATTATAATGTGTTCTGCTAGTATAAGAATGATCAAGCTACTAACTTGTGTATCATGTGTTCAATCTGCATCTCAGAATTAAATACGGTAGTTCATTAAATTTAAACTTTAAACATATTTTTTATATTAATAATGATTGTTATTTTAAAATTATTATAAAAATTTTATATATTTATTTTATATATTTTTATTAAAACATTTATTAACAAAATTTAAATCCAGCTTTATATTTTTAATGTTTTAATCTTTGAAATAGAATTTTAATTGAAGAAGGATAATAATATTTATATACCTGTGTTTATTTATATGTTTTATAAATGTTTATACTTATAATTAAAAAACAATTTATATTTGAAAAGACTAGTTATATATATAAATATAAGGATTTGGTTAGTGTGAAAAATTCCTATGACCAACATTAAGGTTAGGCATCCCCATCTCACCATGACCTCTTATAAGGTGGAGAGCAAAGCTTATCAACAAAGAATTCAAAGCCCAAAAATTGCATTGTCCCCTGAAATTTTATTTATTTATATATTTATATATATAAATTAAAAAAAATCATAAAATCCTTTTTCACATTAAAATTTTATTTATTTATAAAAGGATAAAATTATTAAACTGTATATATGATATATATTTTTAAGTTGTTTCATATGTACATAATAGAATGTAAAATAAACATTAATACAAACAGTTACACAAGACAAGTATGCTATTTTTCACAAAAATAAAATGATTTAAAAATTATTTACAAATATTTTTATAGCATAAAAATAAGAGATAATGATATTTTTTTTAAATATTGAGTAGAAATATTTTATTTTATTTTATAATAAGCTGGGATGTTTAATCATATTATTGTTTCACCAAAGAACTTAAACTATAAATGATAATTTTAACAATGAGTAAAAAGTTCTATACTAGACATCATGATTTACAAAATAAAAAATTTATTTAATGTGAAACAATTTCAATATAGTCAATGACTCATTTTTTTCTCATGTACATCATATAGAAAAAAGACATTCATATTTGCTATCATGAAACGGTCAAACACTACCTATCTCATGTCTACTCATTTTAAAATACTAAGAACTAATTCACAAATGATATAATAAAACCAAACATTATTCTCATCTACATCATATAGCAGAAAGATATTTGTACTTGTTATCATGAAATTGTCAAACATTACATGTCTCATGTCTCATGTCTCATGTCTCATCATTTTAAAACACTAAGAACTAATTCACAGAATGTCATTTTCTGTTATTACTATTAAATAATAGTCATTATTGTTATTACTATTAAATAATATTATTGTTATAATGATCATTATTGTTTTTACTATTAAATAATATTATACAGGTCAATGAGTCAAATTTTTCTCATCTATATCATATAGCAAAAATATATTTGTACTTGATATCATGAAACTGTCAAACACTACCTCTCTCATGTCTAATCATTTTAAAATACTAAGAACTAATTCATAGAATATCATTTTCTGCTATAACAAAACCAAACATTCTTCTCATCTACATCATATAACAAAAAGACATTTGTACTTGTTATCATGAAACTGTCAAACATTACTTGTCTCATGTCTCATCATTTAGAACTAATTACTAAAACCAAACATTCTTCTTCAATGTACAACATATGGAAAGTAAAAATATTTATATTTTATAAATAATTTGGTAATTGAATGTCATGCTTTACACAGTAACATTTAAAGATAGACAACCTCAATAAGAAATATCAATGAATATTATGACAAAAGGACAAATTAGAATGGTCATTTATTGATGTGATTCAAACTTATTATGATGATATAATAAAAATATTTTTTAATCTAAAATCCTGACCCATCTTATTATTAATAAATTTAGCTTGTCACACTTTACACATAAAATTTATTCCAAAGATAATGTTACTTTCTACTAGTAATTAATAAAATATCCTTTTACTAACTACAAGAAATAAAGTGCAACAATAATTTTATTATGTAAAGCATTGTGTATTTGGATATTATATTTTATAAATATTACAAATTTTGGAAGTAAACTTTTAAATGAAAATCTTATTAATACAAGTTAAAGGTGTAAAACTTTTAAGATAAATAATCTATATATATATATATATATATATATATATATATTATTAAAATTTAATTTTAAAGGTCCTTCTTAAAAAG
Organism: Wollemia nobilis; assembly: GCA_028583015.1. NCBI lineage: Eukaryota > Viridiplantae > Streptophyta > Pinopsida > Araucariales > Araucariaceae > Wollemia > Wollemia nobilis. Next base: position 2,937,997 of record JAQPPZ010001844.1, on the reverse strand, counting down.
TTAATCTCAATGATAAGTATACATATATATTTAGTAAATCTAAGTGTAACAAAATTACATAAACTTATGAATTGAGATAAAATTATGATTATATAAATTAAATTCAAAAGCAATAATTTTTTTAAACATATAAAAGCACAATTGTTTAAGGAAATCTTTATATTTTTAAAGATCATAATAAATTAAGTCTCATTGATATAAGCTAAAAATACAATCAGTAATAATAAACTTGTTATACATAAATAAGAAATGGAATTTGAGATTATATTAATATCTATTTTTATACATTATTTAACATATTAAAAAAACTATACTTATTGATAAATATAAAAGGTTTATTTACTCTAAAATTTCATTATACAACTAAATATTTAAGATAATTAATTAATCTATAGCTAAAATAAAGAAATTTAACACCATTTCTATACCAATTCACTATAACTAAAATTCCTATAAACACTTTAAAAAACTACATTTTCATTGATATATTTATCTATATCCATGGAAGTAAAAACTTCAAATAATTAAAAGATTCTACGTGTATAAACCATTTTGCTTCAAAGTCAATATGACAATTTTTTTAATAAATTATAAATATATATTAATCAGTATATGCCCTTGATTATAAAAAAAAATAATGTTTTTAAATTTTCATAGTTAATATAGTTAATATTTCCATGTACGTGATCAAAAGCCTTTAATTTCTAATTGAAATTCATATAGTAAAACAACATAATACACTTACCTAAATAGATTAATTAAGATGTTCAAATAAAAAATATTATATATATAATATTGTATGGTATGTATTATAATATATTGAAATAAAATTATATAGTATTATTTCATGACTTCTTATTATTATTATATTTTTAACAATTATGTGTATATTACATAGCAACAAATAAATATATATAGGGGTCTTACACATATATAATTATTTTAGTTGAACAAGACTTGCATTGTGGCTAGTCTTTAACAGTGTTCTTAATTTACATATAATATTAGTTCATGACCAACCTAGTCATTCACATATAAAAGTAGCCTTTCAATTTATCTTACTCACTAAGGAGCCAGTCATAGAAGAACTATGCTCCCCCTAAAAGCCTAGTAATACTCTTGGTCAGGAGTTACCAACCCTGCTCAAGTTGAAACGATCATCATGCTTAGGGGTGAGCTCATTGGGCACAACCAATTCCATATCCAATGTTGGCAATTTTGGGTTTGAGATCCTAGCTCCTTGTCTATGAGTTGTCATTGATGTCAAAAGGAAATGGCATTAATGTTAAGAGGATGTGTTGGCTTCAAAGGTGAAAGATTCCAAGAGAATATTTTTAAGAGAATCCGGAGAGATTCCATTGGATAAGGTTTTTGGATAGGGTTTTTATTAAAACCAAGTTAAATGGTTTTTATTAAAACCAATGGAGGTTCTCTTTATTATTTAATTATTATTTAAAACCCTTCAAGGTTTTAATTAATTATTTATTTAATTAATTAAGGGAGAAATTATTTTTAATTTATTAAAAATATTTAAAGGTTTTTAAACCTTTTTTATTCTTAATTTATTAAAATTAATTAAGGGTTTTTAAACCCTTTAGAAAGCAATTTTGATTAAATTCGAAATTACGTTTCTCTGCCGTCGACGTGTTCTAAAGTCCACGATTGGACTATAAATATGGGAAGGATCCTAAGGTTTAACTCCTCTTGAGAATTTTGAATGCATTAATTTTTGGCTACGATCGATGCTCTGTTGATGCCGCAAAAGAAGAGAGCTCGTGTTTGAAAAACTTACGAAGTGCTTGTTCGTTGAAGTGGTAGGAAGTCTGTCTTAGACTTTGTTAGCCCCTTGTGGGCTAGTGGTAGCATAGGCTGCGTTTGGGCTTTGCGTAGGTGGAGGTCTGCGTTTCGATTCCCGCGGAGGGAGTTGTGCATGGATTAAGTCACGTTTTTGTTAAAACGTATTTTGTGCCGTGATTTTCGGATTCGTCAAGGGCAGCCATTCCACGATTTTTGGATTCTTCAAGGGCAGCCATTCTAAGTTTGAGGGTTGTGTGTGGTGACAGCTTTAAGGATCAAGTTTCTTCTACTCCAATAAGGTATGGGCACATTCTTCTTATGAGTATGATTGGTGTATGTTTTCTGAAATAAGGTTGGAGTGAAAAGGTTTTCAACTAGGTTTTCTTTGATTGGGTGTAAATCCTATTTTTTGGTTTGTTGAAGACTACTTATGCATTGTTATCCTTAAGGAGAGTTTTTGATGAATGCATAATTTTTGGTTTGAGATAGTGGAAGCTTTGTGCACTAGGGTTTGTGAGTCAAGCTACTTGCATTGAGTTGGTGGAACCCTTGGTTGGCTATTTTGAGTTTGATGGTTGAGTTGCTTCCATAGAGGTTGTTTGATCAAGTTATTGCTTTACTTGATTCATGATATTGGGCTTACTCCATTGAGTTGATTTGAGCAAGTTATTCTTTGCATTTGGTGATATTGTGTTGGTGGCTATTTTGTTCAAATATCTTTGGAGGGAAAAGGATTTCTACTTGTTTCCTTTTCTTGTGATGATTGGTTGAATGCTTCAAGGTTAATGTTGAGTTGAATGATATTGGTTAAACCTTGTCTATAAGCATTGTTGTTAAAGCCCTAATTGGTTGAGAAAAGATATTGGTTGTGGAAAGAACATGAGTATCATTGTTATATGAGATATTGCTTGTTTGGCAATTGTTGGGTTGTGTTTCATGTTCTTGAGAAAAGCATACTACATCTATCTTATTCTTTTGAGATTGTGATTGAGTTGAGATTGATATTGGGAGTTAAGTATAGAACATATTGAGTCTCTAACAATTCTCTTTATGCTTCTATGAGGTTGATGAATCACATTGGGTCTCTAACAATTCTCTTTGTGGGTTCATGCTAAGCAAGTTTTTCTTGGTGAACTTGTGAGCTGTTTTGGACAGGTTCCATTGGGGACTTGTGAGCAGGTTTTGGACAGGTTTCGTTGGGGACTTGTGAGCATGTTTTGGACAGGTTTCGATGGGGACTTGTGAGCAGATTTGGACAGGTCCTAGCAGAGGACTTGTGAGATGAGATTGAAAGTTCTATCAGAGAACTTGAGGACAGAGGTACATTGGTTCTATCGGAGAACCTGAGGATAGTTTTGGCAAGTCTTTGAGAAGGCTTGTGGATAGAGGATTGATTTGTTCAAGAGTTGGACAGATCCGACGGATAGAGGAAGACTTGTACTAGACCGACCGACTGTGTTTGGTACAGGTTTCGAGCTATCGTGGACATGATCATAGAAGGCAAAGGTCTCTTAGGCTAAGCATTGAGGACAGGAGGTCTTCGGTGGAAAGGAGTTCCACGTGTTGGCAAGAGGTAGAGACAGTTGATCTTCTGAGGGATCATATCCAAAGCAGAGGGGAAGGTATCTCCTTTGAGCAAAGGCTCATAAACATTGTAATTGGGAAGGATTCCCAAAAAGAACTTTGAGATAACTTTTAGAGAAAAATTTTGTGGACGTAGCCCAAGAATTTTGGGTGAACCACATTAAAAATGGGTCTTCAATGTGTGATGCTCTCTGTCTTGATTAATGTTGTGTTGATGCCACTGCTATCTAAAGTTAAAATTACTAATTGTTTAAGTCTTATACTATTCACCCCCCCTCTCAGTATAAGTCCATGTTCTTCAATTGGTATTAGAGCAGGTCTCTCCAGAAAGAGCCTAACAGCTTGGAGAAGGATCTATCAGAGGAACATACAGATTTAGAAAGAGATGAAGAGTTTGAGTTTGATCTCAAAGGTGAATTCTTCTTGGCTTTGAGAAAGCTTGAGAAATTCAGGGAAGAGAATTCTGCTCTCCAGCATCAATGTCAGGAAGAAGAGATAGCAAGATCAGAATTGTCTCAAAGTGTTATAGACTTCAAAATTCTAGCTGAAGAAGGGAAGAAGATTGAACAGGTTCTGACAGAGGTTCTCAAAGGAAAGGAAGCTGATTGTGAGAAACTAGAAGAAGAGGTTATGTCTCTTAGAGTGAAGTTGGAACAACTGGCTCTCAGACAGAATACTCCGTGTGAAAAGCAAAATAAGGATGGTATCACCATTCAAGAAACAGGGTCTTCAAGCAAGATCAATTTTCATCCTGAAGAGCGGTGGATTCCAGTTGGTCACAAGAAGGACAATCATCCAAAGCATCAAAATAGGTTACAAAATACTTTCCATGGCTATTGTTTTTCCTACAAGAAATTTGGTCACAAAGCTATGTATTGCAATAAGTCTTTGAATAGCCATAGTAAGGAAAATGTTAATTCTTTTGCACCTCTTATGAATAAAGATGTCATGTGTTACAAGTGCAATAATTTTGGGCATATAGCAAGGATGTGCGGTTTGGATAGATCTAGCCTTGAGTTCACTAAAAAGAAAAATGAGATCAAATCTAAGTCAATGATAGCTCAAACTGCTTTTCATGCTCTAGACAAAGTAGAGAAATGGTATCTTGATAGTGGTTGTTCAAAACATATGACTGGCAAAAAGGAAAAGTTTTTGATCTTAAAAGAAACAAACAGAGGAACAGTTAGTTTTGGAGATAACAGGTCAGCTAAAATCTGTGGTAAGGGGACTCTTAGTTTGGATGGGAAATCCAAAATAGAAAATGTGCTTTATGTAGAAGGCCTAAGACATAATCTTCTAAGTGTGAGTCAACTTTGTGATCAAGGACACATAGTATCTTTCTTTTCAGATAGATGTGAGATAAGTAAAGAAAAAAATGGAAAACTCATTGCTAGTGCTACAAGGACTCCAAACAATCTTTACATGCTAAGTGAGATAAAAAAAGGAAAAGTGTTTTCTAACTCAAGAAGATGAGAGTTGGTTATGGCATAAAATATTGGGGCATTTGAGCTTTGATAATCTTGTCAATATTAGTAACAAGGAAGCAGTTAGAGACTTGCCCAAAATAAAAATGCCCCATAACATCATTTGTGGTCCTTGTCAACATGGAAAACAGATCAGAACCAGTTTCAAATCAAAAGGGTATACTTCTTCAAAACCATTGGATCTTATTCATACTGATTTATGTGGCCCTACCAGAACTCAGAGCATTCAGTGGAGAAAGCTACTTCATGTTGTTTATAGATGATTATTCTAGAATGACTTGGGTTACTTTTCTCAAAGAAAAATTTGAAGCTTTTGAAAAATTTAAAGCTTTCAAAGAAATGATTGAAAATGAGATCGACAAGAGAATCAAATGCTTAAGATCAGATAGAGGAGGAGAGTTCACTTCAAATGAATTTGTGGAATACTGTGAGCAACAAGGAATCAAAAGAGAATATTCAGAAGCAAGAACTCCTCAACAAAATGGAGTAGTTGAAAGGAAAAATAGAACTATTGAAAATATGGCTAGAGCTATGTTAAATGAGTCAAAACTTTCAGATGGTTTTTGGAAAGAGGCAGTCAGTACAACAGTCTACATTATCACTAGGGCCCAACTTAGAGTCAACCATCATAAAACTCCTTATGAGTTGTGGAAAGGAAGACCAGCTATAGTAAAATACTTCAAAGTGTTTGGAAGTAAGTGCTTCATCAGAAGGGAAGATCAGAATTTGGGTAAGTTTGATCCTAGGTGTGATGAGGGAATATTTCTTGGATATTCCAGTAGAAGCAAGGCCTACAGATGCTTCAACAAAAGAACCCATACAGTTGTAGAGAGCATAAATGTAACAGTTGATGAAAATATAGGGATAAGAGAACCAGTCAAGGAACTCAGTGATGAAATTTGTCAAGAAGAATTCAGAGAGGTTTTAGATGAAGAAGAGGAAAGTCAACAACTGCTTCCCAAAACTCCTTCACGATATGTTCAGAAACATCATCCCAAATATTTGATCATTGGTGATCCAAATAGGAGGCAAACAAGAAGAAGATTCATTCCCTCACATGATTCTACAAATGTTTCATTATTATCTCAAATTGAGCCAAAAGATTTTAGTGAAGCATGTGCAGATAAGTTTTGGGTAAAAGCAATGGATGAAGAGCTAAATCAAATAGAGAAAAGTGAAACTTGGGAATTGGTTCCAAGACCTAAGGACAAGAATGTCATTGGCACAAAATGGATATTCAGAAATAAACTCAATGAGGTTGGAAATATTGTCAGAAACAAAGCTAGGTTAGTCTGCAAAGGTTATGCTCAAATAGAAGGTGTTGATTTCGAAGAGACGTTTGCTTCTATTGCTCGTCTTGAAGCTATCAGAATGTTTTTGGCCCTTTCAAGCTTCAAATCATTCAAGGTATATCAAATGGATGTAAAATCAGCTTTTCTAAATGGGGTGTTGGAAGAAGAAGTCTACATAGAATAGCCAGAAGGAGTGTCTCTCTCATAACAGTCATACTATGTGTGAAAATTGAAAAAGGCCTTGTATGGGTTAAAGCAAGCACCTAGGGCTTGGTACTCAAGACTTGACATGTATCTTCATGAGCAAGGCTTCAGGAAAGGTGTGGCAGATAGCAATTTGTATATTAAGGATGAAGGTGATAATATGTTGATTATAGTTGTCTATGTTGATGATATTATATTTGGGGGAAATAATACTCAGATGTGCAAAGTTTTTGCTAACACCATGCAGAAGGAATTTGAGATGTCTATGATTGGAGAGTTGTCATTCTTTTTAGGTCTTCAGATTGCTCAATCAAAAGATGGTATATTTCTCTCTCAAGGAAAGTATATCAAAGAAATGTTGAAGAAATTTGGGATGATGGACAGCAAACCAGTGTGTACTCCAATGATTACGGGGTGCAAGATGAGTAAAGATGATGATTCTCCAGTGGCAGATCAGAGGTTGTACAGATCTATGATTGGCAGTTTATTATATGTTACAGCTACCAGACCAGATATCATGTAGGCAGTTGGGTTAGTAGCAAGATTTCAGGCAGCTCCTAAAGATTCTCATGTTATAGCAGTTAAGAGGATATTCAGATATCTAAAGGGCACTATGGACTTTGGGCTTTGGTATCCCAAAGGTGATGATTTCACCCTCACAGCTTATACAGATGTAGATTGGGCAGACAATATTGATGATAGGAAAAGCACTAGTGGTGGAGCATTCTTTCTGGGAAAGAGTTTGGTTTCGTGGCTAAGTAAGAAACAACCTTCAGTTTCCTTATCTACAGCAGAGGCTGAATACATAGCAGCAGTGGCTGGGTGTACATAGGTTTTATGGATGAAAACCACCTTGGAGGATTTCAAAGTCAAGCATGAACAACCCATCTCCATACTTTGTGATAATACAAGTGCCATAAGTATTTCCAAAAAATTGGTAATGCACTCAAGGACAAAGCATATTTCCATCAAGTATCACTTTCTAAGGGAGAAAGTGCAAGACAAGCAAGTCAAGGTAGAGTATGTGTCTACTAAAGAGCAGATTGCAGATATCTTCACCAAACCTCTTCCAAGAGATATGTTTGAGTATCTAAGGGAGAAATTGGGAGTTGTACTCCCACCCCAGAATTAATCACCTCATCAAGAGGTGGGGGAGGGACTAAGCTAAGAAGCTCATTCTTAGTTTCGAGCCCCAAAGGTGACCCTTTGCCATTGATGACAAAGGGGGAGAGATTTGAGTAAGGGGGAGAGCCTCAAGACAGGGGGAGCTGTTATGTTGAGTTTTTTTGTTGTTGAGAAGCATGGTTTGCCATCAATGACAAAGGGGGAGATTGTTGGCAATTTTGGGTTTGAGATCCTAGCTCCTTGTCTATGAGTTGTCATTGATGTCAAAAGGAAATGGCATTAATGTTAAGAGGATGTGTTGGCTTCAAAGGTGAAAGATTCCAAGAGAATATTTTTAAGAGAATCCGGAGAGATTCCATTGGATAAGGTTTTTGGATAGGGTTTTTATTAAAACCAAGTTAAATGGTTTTTATTAAAACCAATGGAGGTTCTCTTTATTATTTAATTATTATTTAAAACCCTTCAAGGTTTTAATTAATTAATTATTTAATTAATTAAGGGAGAAATTATTTTTAATTTATTAAAAATATTTAAAGGTTTTTAAACCTTTTTTATTCTTAATTTATTAAAATTAATTAAGGGTTTTTAAACCCTTTAGAAAGCAATTTTGATTAAATTCAAAATTACGTTTCTCTGTCGCCGATGTGTTCTAAAGTCCACGATTGGACTATAAATATGGGAAGGATCCTAAGGTTTAACTCCTCTTGAGAATTTTGAATGCATTAATTTTTGGCTGCGATCGATGCTCTGTTGATGCCGCGAAAGAAGAGAGCTCGCGTTTGAAAAACTTACGAAGTGCTTGTTCGTTGAAGTGGTAGGAAGTCTGTCTTAGACTTCGTTAGCCCCTTGTGGGCTAGTGGCAGCATAGGCTGCATTTGGGCTTTGCGTAGGTGGAGGTCTGCATTTCGATTCCCGCGGAGGGAGATGTGCATGGATTAAGTCATGTTTTTGTTAAAACGTATTTTGTGCCATGATTTTTGGATTCGTCAAGGGCAGCCATTTTGCAATTTTTGGATTCTTCAAGGGCAGCCATTCTAAGTTTGAGGGTTGTGTGTGGTGACAGCTTTAAGGGTCAAGTTTCTTCTACTCCAATAAGGTATGGGCACATTCTTCTTATGAGTATGATTGGTGTATGTTTTCTGAAATAAGGTTGGAGTGAAAAGGTTTTCAACTAGGTTTTCTTTGATTGGGTGTAAATCCTATTTTCTCGGTTTGTTGAAGACTACTTATGCATTGTTATCCTTAAGGAGAGTTTTTGATGAATGCATAATTTTTGGTTTGAGATAGTGGAAGCTTTGTGCACTAGGGTTTGTGAGTCAAGCTACTTGCATTGAGTTGGTGGAACCCTTGGTTGGCTTTTTTGAGTTTGATGGTTGAGTTGCTTCCATAGAGGTTGTTTGATCAAGTTATTGCTTTACTTGATTCATGATATTGGGCTTACTCCATTGAGTTGATTTGAGCAAGTTATTCTTTGCATTTGGTGATATTGTGTTGGTGGCTATTTTGTTCAAATATCTTTGGAGGGAAAAGGATTTCTACTTGTTTCCTTTTCTTGTGATGATTGGTTGAATGCTTCAAGGTTAATGTTGAGTTGAATGATATTGGTTAAACCTTGTCTATAAGCATTGTTGTTAAAGCCCTAATTGGTTGAGAAAAGATATTGGTTGTGGAAAGAACATGAGTATCATTGTTATATGAGATATTGCTTGTTTGGCAATTGTTGGGTTGTGTTTCATGTTCTTGAGAAAAGCATACTACATCTATCTTATTCTTTTGAGATTGTGATTGAGTTGAGATTGAGATTGGGAGTTAAGTATAGAACATATTGAGTCTCTAACAAATTCTCTTTATGCTTCTATGAGGTTGATGAATCACATTGGGTCTCTAACAATTCTCTTTGTGGGTTCATGCTAAGCAAGTTTTTCTTGGTGAACTTGTGAGCTGTTTTGGACAGGTTTCGTTGGGGACTTGTGAGCAGGTTTTGGACAGGTTCCATTGGGGACTTGTGAGCAGGTTTTGGACAGGTTTCGATGGGGACTTGTGAGCAGATTTGGACAGGTCCTAGCAGAGGACTTGTGATCTGAGATTGAAAGTTCTATCAAAGAACTTACGAGAACAGTTTTGGCAAGTCTTTGAGAAGGCTTGTGGACAGAGGATTGATTTGTTCAAGAGTTGGACAGATCTGATAGATAGAGGAAGACTTGTACTAGACCGACTAACTGTGTTTGGTATAAGTTGTTGAGCTGCTATGGACGTGATCATAGAAGGCAGAGGTCTCTTAGGCTAGGCATTGAGGACAGGAGGTCTTCGGTGGAAAGGAGTTCCACGTGCTGGCAAGAGGTAGAGATAGTTGATCTTCTAAGGGATCATATCCAGAGCAGAGGGGAAGGTATCTCCTTTGAGCAGAGGCTCATAAACATTGTAATTGGGAAGGATTCCCAAAAATAACTTTGAGATAACTTTTAGAGAAAATTTTTGTGGACGTAGCCCAAGCATTTTGGGTGAACCACGTTAAAAATGGGTCTTCAATGTGTGATGCTCTTTGTCTTGATTAATGTTGTGTTGATGCCACTGCTATCTAAAGTTAAAATTACTAATTATTTAAGTCTTATACTGTTCACCCCCCCTCTCAGTATAAGTCCATGTTCTTCATCCAAAACTAGAAGTACCCAAAAATGTTAGATGGATATCAAAGATAATTGTAAGGGAGGGAAACCCTCTAACAAAGAATTGAGGATCCATTAGGCAGAGTCGAAAATTGCTGATGGATGCAAATCCCAATTGAAGTTTAAGAAAAATAAGGATAGCAAAGGTAAACAACTAAAACTTGATATATTTTGTAGCTCCTTCATTTCTTTGAGTGGGGATAATAGCTCCAAATATTGAATATGAAGTTGTTATCATGGAATATCAGAGGCCTGAATGGGCCCTTCAACCAAATTTTTTTTGGTGATACTCACGAGAGAGGTAATACCCGATGTTATATTTATTCAAGAAACTAAGATGGATAGTTCTAATGCAAATTCAACTAAAAATTTAGTTTGGAAGGAGGCAGGTTTTGCAAAAAATTCTACCAATGGATCTTCTAGGGGTCTTCTATATCTATGGGACCCTAAAAAACTAGATGGATCCATTCTATTTATTTTTGATAAAGTGATTACTATTATGTTTTGTAGTAAGGAATTTGGGTAGAGATGTGAAGAGCATGTGCTTATACTGAGATAGGGGGTGAACAGTATAAGATAAAACTTTTTGCCTTTTAATCCATATGATAACATCAACAATATTAAATAAATAAATATTACACAAAGTATCACACACATGAGAGCTATTATTTAATGTGGTTCACCAAATGTGGGCTACTCCACGAAGAAAATATTTAACAAAATATTTCTCAACAAATTTCTTGGGAATCCTTCCCTATTACAATGTTTATGGACCTTTGCCTAGAGGATACACCAATCCCATAATCAATTTCATGGATATCTATCCATAGGAGACACAAATACCCTCAGTTGATTCATGGATCTCTATTCATAGGAGAACTCCTTATCCTCTACTCTGGTTGATGATCCTTTATAATACTACTGCCTCCACTACACTGGCTCATGGATCTCTCTCCACTGAATATTTTTGTCCTCACTCAGAATACCTCTATACTCACTACCCTGGCTAATAGATATCTATCCACTAGAGACTAGTATCCTCTACTCTGTCACCTCCAAATCTTACTCTCAACTCTTGTCAAACTTTATCTCAAATCTACACTAAACATTGTCCTTCAATATAGCATAAATCTACTCAATATCTATCTCAAATTTTTACTAAACATTATCCTTTGATATAGTACAAATCTGTTCAATATCTATCTCAAATCTACACTAAACACTATCCTTTGATCTAGCACAAATCTGCTCAACAAGTCCTCACTAGAACTTGTCCAATCTGATTGTAAGCTTCCACAAAAGCTCACACAAATTTGTCCTTAAGCTTTCACAAAATCTTACTCAATTATTTCCTTAAGTCCTCTCTAGGACTTACTCAAATATGCCCACAAGCTTTCACAAAAGCTTGCTTCACTTTGTCCTTAAGTCCACTCTAGGACTTACTCAAATATGCTCACAAGATTTCACAAAAACTTATTCAAATCAAGTGTAAATCTTACATACAAAAACTCAACTTAATATCTCATAGAAAACCTATTTAATAACACAAACAAGTTTCACATCGAATATTGTTTAACTTACATAAAAATATAGAGAATGGTTAGAGACTCAATATGTTTCACTGTCACAAAACAAATACTTTCATAGACCTTGAACTATAACTTCAATACTTTCAATCAATAATGCTCATCAACTTAAACCAATTATTCACTCAATGGAACACAACTTGCTTACAAACCCTAACCAAGTGTTTCACTATACTTCCAACAACTCACACTATGAATCTCAAACCTTGACTCAAGATGATTCCAAATTCACATAACAATAATACTCATGTTCTTTTCACAAACCCTAATCATGCACATGAAATCTTACTCAAATATTTCCAATAATGCTTATCAAATAATCCTTTTCACTCCAATTTTGCATTTCACAACACTCAATCCAACAATATTTCACTCACAAGGATGATATGCCCATACCTTTTGTTTTGATGAATATTTGATCTCAAAACCTGTCTCAATCACAATCAACCTCTTTGTCAATCTCAAATTTAGATATCAAAAATCTTCACTCAAATATTTCCCTCAAAAATATTTCACCATACAAAATATTAAATCTCAAATACACCTTATAATCTCCAAACTTTAAAATAATTAGGAAATATTCAATTAATTCACTTCCACAATAAATTCCTTTATGCACCTTATTTCTTCTCTTAAAATAATTAACACAATATGGCTTTACTTCAAAATACAACATATAATATTCCTTGCATACCTTATCACTCATACTTTATAAATTCTAACCACCAAAATTAAAATAATATATTTTAACTTTATTATCCTTATATCTCCCTCAACAACTCACAAACCACATTTTAATTTCACACTATAAAATTTTTAAATTATCATATTCTTAGCTAATTAAAATGTCATAATCATACCTTAATTTTATTTTTCTTAAAAAAATGACCACGATGATGTTCGTGAAGAACACAAGCTTATACTGAGAGGGGGGGATGAACAGTATAAGACCTCTTTTTACTTTCTCTATTTAACTTCAACTTCGCAAAGCAATGAACCAATGGTAATATCAAAGCAATGCATAAAGCAACACATAATGAGACACCAATTTTAACATGGTTCACCCAACGTGGGCTACATCCACAAAAATTTTCTCTAAAAAGCTTTCTCAAATTTCTTTGGGAATCCTTCCCAATTACAATGTTTATGAGCCTCAAACCAAAGGATAAACCTTCCCCTACTCAAGTATTTATGAGCCTCTGCCCAAAGGAGAATTCTTCCCCTCACGAATTTATGAGCCTCCTGCCCAAAGGATAATCCTTCCCCTCAGCTCTAGAAATGATACTTTAGAAGATCACCTACCTCTTATTCTGCTAGCACATGGAACTCCTTTCCACAGAAGACCTCTTGTCCTCAATGCTCAGCCTCAAGATACCTTTGTCCTCACTGATCACCTTCACAGCAACTCATCAACCTATACTAAACATAGTTAGTTAGTCCAACACAAGTCTTCCTCACTCTGTCAGATTTTTCCCAAGCTCAACTCATAAAGCTTGAACAAATCAATCTCTGCTGCACACAAGCCTTATCAAAGACTTGTCAAAATTTTCCTCAGGTTCTTCTCAAAGAACCACTTCAAATTTGTCCTCAAGTCCTCTGCTAAGACCTATCCAAATCAGCTCACAATTCCTCCCTAGAACTTGTTCAAATCATCTCACAAGTCCTCACTAGAACTTGACTAGCAAGAGTCTTCTTCTCCTTAACCCTTTGACGACGGATAAACGTGGTGACAAAAATGATAGCCGTAGCTTTTATTTCCCAGCATTTGCGCAATTTGAATTTTTTTGACACCCTTTCTTTGGACCATAGGTTATGGCTTATATAGCCAAACTTCCATGCTATGCACGATGTCAGCGGGAGGATAATTTGAACTTTTTGAATTAATATTATTTTGGCGCCTTCGAAACAACTTTAGGGTTTATGAAACCCTTTTGATTATTTAAAAAATAATCAAAGGTATTTTAGATCTTAGACCTTATGTGGAGAACCCATTAAATTATTAAAATAATTTAATCACTAAATCAAATAAATAATTAATTAAAAAACCTTAAAAAGGTTTTATGAATTAAGTTATTTAATTAATAAGTGTCTCCAGCCTTTGCATTAAGCTGAGAGTGGTTTTGAGAAAAACCCTTAATGCATCCACCTGGTTTTAATAAAAACCCTTAATCCTGCCATGGTTTTGATAAAAACCTTTTCATCTGCCACATGGAATCTCTTTGGAATCTTCTAGAAAATATTCTTTGGAATCTTCAACCTTTGAAGCCAATAAATCCTCTTGACATTAATGTTAGTTCCTTTTGACATCAATGACAACTCATAGACAAGAAGCTGGGATCTCAAACCCAAAATTACCAAAAGTTCAAACACATGACCTCGCCTTACCATGTGACCTAATACCAAGTGCGTCCACCAACTGGGCTACGTGACTTCACAAAATCAAAAGGGTGCATGATTCCCTTTTATCTTATCTCTTATCTTGACTTGGCACAAACAAAACAAGCATTTACCCATTGCAAAATTCGATCGCATGGATCGAACCTGTGATCCCTTGAACCTTGGTTGGCACTCCCCTTCTCTTTATTGCCACGTCTACCCTCTAAACATTAACACACATGAATATTCTTCTCCTCCTTTAATGAATGCAGCGCACGATTTAAACTTTGGGCATTAAGAATTTGCATGGATAATTTTTGATAAAAAAAACTTGCCCCCTTTTATACCATATGTAATTTTGTTCAATACATCGGCGAACTTAGGCAATTTGATTTTTAAATCTATTTTAATTATTTAAAATTTGGCACCATAATTAATTATTTAAATTTAAATTTTAACCTATGGTTAAAATATTTAAATTTAAATAAATTAAACCATAGTCTTCAAAATCTACCAAATGGGTTTTTGGAGGATTTAAAATTTGATAACTCCTTGGCCCTTGTTTTTCTTCAACTCAACCTATAACCCAGAATATTATAATATTAAATATTATAATATTATTATTTCCTTTTAAATTGCTTCTCCTTCCTTGGGTCTTCAATTTGTTTTGGGTCTTTTTAGGCATATAATATTTAAAATAAATATTATACCCTATTCCTTTGAACCTATTCCTTGCCTTTTGGAAAAACCTTTTGATGACATTAATGATGATGAAACTTGAACATCAACCTCTTGACATCAATGACAACAAACTTTCTCATATTTCCAACAAGATGGATTATGTCTAATATTTATGCCCCTAATACAACCTCTAATAGAAATCTACTATGGGAATATTTGAGCTCTATGAGAGAAATTTTCAAGGCAGAATCATGGATTCTCGTTGGGAACTTCAATACCCCCTACCCTTCAGATAAAAAAGGTGGTAGTGATTATGGTTCTAAAAGTATGGAGAGTTTTGCTACATTTATTAATAATCAGGAGTTGATGGATGTGGATTTGAAGGTGTCTAAATACACTTGGAGTAATAGGCATCTATGCAATCCGAATATTTATATTAGGTTGGATAGGGTGTTAGTCTCCAAGGAAGGTCTTCCAGTGTTCAAAGATGCATCCTTTTGCTCTCTCTAAAAAGTGGGGTCTAATCATAATCCTATGGTGTTTGAAAAATTCCCAAACTCTAATTTTTTCCCAGACCCTTCAGGTTTTAGGCAATATGGCTACAACATTAGGGCTTACTATACAAAAATTTTGAATGACGGTCTTAAGGTTTTTTCAACCCTCTTATTTCTCAAGTGACTTCAAAGCTCAGATTTGTTAAAGCTACTTAAGGTTTGGAACAAGTATATTTTTTGAAATGTGTTATAGAGAAAAAAATTTGGTTGAATAGTTAAAAGAAGTTGAATTAAATCTGGAATTAGGAGAGGTGACTTAAGGGGATAGACGTAGGAAAAATAAACTGTTAGTAGAGTTTCATAACATGCTAGCATATGAAGAAATTTTGTGGCATCAGAAATCAATATATCTCTAGCTATGTGAAGGTTATAGGAACACAAAATTCGTTCTCATGTCCACCTTAAGGCATAGGAGCAATAATATATTTAGATAAGTTATGAAATCCAATGGTGTTATCTCTAAGGATATTATTGAAATCAAGAAAGAAGCGATCAATATTTTCAAAACCCTCCTCTACTCTAGGGATGATAGGGATCTTCAAGTTGAAGAGAGGCTACTACACCACATCCCCACCTTGGTTTTAGATGATAAGAATGAAGACATTTGTGCTCCCTTTTAGTATGAGTAAATTAAGTTCATTGTCTTATCTATGAATGGTTTGAAAGATCTAGAGCTATATGGATTTTCTCCTATTTTATTTCAAATATTTTGGCACATCGTTAGTGGTGACATTTGTTCAGCTATGAGGAAAATTCAGGAGTATAATTTAATTTTGGATAATATAGACTCAACATTTATATTTCTTATCTCAAAGTTTATGGATGCTAAATATTACTCTTATTTTAGGCCCATTAGCCCCTATAATACAATTTTTTAAATTCTCACTAAAACTATGGTGAACATTCTCAAAGTATACATTCTAACAATTATTAATCATCCTCAAAGTGGATTTATGGTAGGTAGACAAATTTTAGATGGTGTTATTACAGTGTATGATTTGATTCATTCTATAGAAAAAAATAGAAGGCCAACAACTTTCCTCAAACTTGATATGAATAAAACATACAATCGGGTCTCATGCAGCTTTCTACTTAGAGTTATGGGGAAATTTGATTTCAAGCCTTGTTGGATTAGATTGGACATAGCTTGTATATCATAAAAAAAATTCTTAATATCAATCAATGGATCATTGGTTGGCTACTTTAGTAGTTGCAGAGGCATTCATCAGGTGGATCCTATGTCTTTACATCTATTTATTTTATTGATTGAGTATCTGGTAAGAGCTTTGAAGGCAAATCCCACAGTGGTGGGAATCAAATATGTAGTTGCCATTAACCTGATATCACACCATAAATTTTTTTATGGTATGTTATTATCTTTTTTTGCTTCAATCCCTCAAGCCAACCTATCAAAAATATCCTCCAAGACTACAAAAGAGTGACTGGTTAGAAAGTGGGTTTGAGGAAAAGTAAGGTGTTCTTCTTGAATACTCATACAAATAGGCAAAGGAAAATTGTTAAGATCTTGGGATGTGATATTAACTCCCTTCCTTCGGTTTATCTAGGATTGCCAATATTCAAATGGGGATTAAGATTTCACTATGGAAACAAGTTGTAGAAAGAGTTCAAATAAAATTAGTAGGATGGAAAGGGGAACCTTTGAGCCAAGTAGGTAAAATTATGCTAGTTAAGTATACTCTGTAGAGCATACTAGTGTGCTTCCTTTCTCTCTTTTAGATTTTAGGAAATATTCTTTAGAAAACTGAATAAATTTAGTGATCCTTTCTCTGGTCTGGTTCTGAATAGAAGAAGAAATTATTTCTTGTGGCATGGGATCAAGTGTGTAGTAGAAAAAAGTTGGGAGGTTTGGGCTTAAGAAGAATGAAAATATTAAATAGAGCACTAATAGCTAAACAGGGCTGAATATTTGTTCAAAAAGATAACATTAATTGGGTTAAAATATTTTCAACCAAATATTTAGTTAACTCTGTAATTTTCTCATAGACCCAAGTCCTACCCTTGGTTTAGCATTCTAGCATAGCATTGATTTTTGGAAGGATACTTGGGTAACTGATAGACCACTAGAATGATATCCTCATCTGAGTATAGTGGAGCCAATCACAAGTTAAGATTTCAATCCAAATATATGTGACTTCATTGTCTCTATTAATGATAGAAAATATTGGAAACCTTGAAGAAATTATGTTAAAAGCTCTAATGGACATTCTAAATTGGATGGTTATTCCTAACCAATATAGGCTAGACAAATTGGTGTGGGAGGCCAAGAAGTATGATTGCTTTCCTGTTATGTCAGCCTACCTAATATTAGATGTTCCCTTTGATTCTTGGTTTCCTATTAGTATTATCTAGCTAGGGTCTTATCCCCAAATTTAATGTTTTCTTTTAGTTTGTGGCTCAAGAAAAGTGCCTTACATTGGATACTTTATAGAAAAATATATTGGTTATCTCTAATAAATGTTTATGGTAGTATTGAAGAATCACCTATGCACCTATTGTTTGATTATCCCTTTTCTCAATATGTTTTCGCCTGGTTCCTAAGGACCATTGGTGTGGTTTGGATTTTTTTTAAATTGTTGTTTAACTTGATCATTCAATGGAGGTTTCCCTTTTTATATTCACATCTTTGATTAGTTTGGTCCTTTGGTTTATCTCATGTTTTGTGGCGTATTTGGAAAGAGAGGAATTATAGAGCCTTTAAAAATGTCTCCTTTCTAGTTGAGTTTGTGACACTTTGGGCTATTGCTTCCATTGTTGAAAATATGGATGAAATTCCTTTAGATAAGGTCACTTTCATTGTGGAGTTGGTGGTGGATTCGGTTATTGGATTTAGAGATTATTCTCCTGATCATCACACTGAAGCTCCTGCCAGATATACTACTATTTGGGAACGTCCTCCTCCTAGTTGCTTGAAGCTAAATTTTTATGGAGCTTCTAAAGGGAATCCAGGACCAGTTGGTACGAGGGAATTTGTTAGATACTCTAACAAGAGGATTTTGTTATCTTTTGCTAAAATTTTATATTGTTAGACTAGTGATTTTTAAGAGGTTTGAGCTCTCTTTCAAGGGGTTTGTCATTTGGAAATTTTTAATGATAGGAAGGTAATATTGAAGGGGATTCCCTCAATATCATTAATATGATAAAAGGTGTTTAGGTACCTTCTTGGATGATCACGAATGAAATTTTTGAAACCCAAATATAGTTTTAACCCTTGAAGCAGTTGAGATTAAGCATGTTTACAGCAAGGGAAATAGATCGACAATTTTTTTAACAAACTTGGTACTTCTATAGGAAAGATGCACAATTTGGTAGGAGGATTTCCTATATGGATTAAATCAAATAGACAATGAAATCTTGAGGAGATTATTTATATTTTCAAATGGCTCTGGTCTACGGTAGTAGGGATCCTCTAGGAAAATTTATTGAATGTAAGAGTTTTTACATAAATAGTGGCCGAATTTTAAATTTGAATTATAGAAGAATTCACACCACAAATAAATGTTGTTGTTGGATGTCATTTCTAGGGGTTTCTACTTGACTACATTTTTTTGATAGGTATAGTCTTCTATGTGAGACATGATGCTTTTTTTGGTATTCTAGTTGTTAATAGTAAAAGCTCTAATGTTTTGATGGTTTTAGTTTAGGTTTGTCCTACTCGACTATTATGTAGCTTTGTTGTTTATCTGTTTTGTGGATTCTTATTGGTTTTCTATGTTTATATCTATATTCATTGTATCCAATCAGTTGGTTGATCCACATTTGTAAAATATTTGGGGCACCTTTCAAAATCCATTTTTCCATATTATCAAAAAAAAAAATCTCTTGCATGATTCAAAACTATAATCACTTGTACTAACCTAAATGAATTAGAAAATTAAATATATCATTTGATTAATTTGAATAAGAATCCTAGATAGTGTTAAGCTATCATAAATTAAAATATTTCAATAAGATTGTGTTTATAATCTTTATATTGTTTGGTACTCTATAAAACTATCTAATTAATCATGGCAAGTAGATAGCATGGAATTGAGGACCATATGATGATTCTAAAATATAGGAATGTACAACATCAAAAAAAAATCCAAAAAACAAATCCCTTGCAAAGCCTCTAATGCATCGTATGACCAACATGGATGGTACATGACACTAAGAAAAAATAAATGCTATTGAATAGTCCAAAAAATTCACAACTACATATAATGATAACAGAGAATTACAAGATTTAGTGGATAATAATATGTCCACTACATAAGGGGATTCACATATACATGGATAAATTATACATCTCATAAAAAAATGCTTAATGGGATGTAGTTAATCTAAGATGGTTTTTATTCAATTGATTCTTTAAAATAAATAATGGTGAATTTAAAACACAATTGAGAGCAATGAAAATGTAGGGGCACACATTTTATTAAACATTCATATTCACAAATTTTGATCTTTAATGAGCATGTATAACCTAAAATAATTTAAAATTGAGAATAGAAATAATTTATACAATTATCCCGACAAGGACACCTCAATGGAAAAAGGCATTAGGATTTCCTAACAAAGACCCAAGTTCAATTCTTAGGAAGGGTAGCCCCAATATGCCCCCAAATTTTCAACCTATTCAAAAAAAACAATTTATACAATTGATTATTAGAAAGTCTTAACAACCAAAAAAATGTAATATTTCCTAGTAATGGAGGCATGATGTCTAGTGCCTCCCTATTTGAGCCCCTATGGAGGACTATTAGAATAATATCGACTATAGTTAAGTATGTTTGTGATCATCAATTTATGAATGGAATAAATTATGTTAATATGTACATGCATTGTGATATATTATTAGAATAAATGTGATGCATTTCATTGCTATGAATTTATATATTCCAATTTTATGTATCGTATTATAAAATTATATTTTATTGTGATGAATTGAAGAATCATATTAATCTCATGGAAAAAATAAGTTTTTTTATGTTTTGTAGATGTTTAAGGGCATAATTGATGCAATATAAAGCATTTCAAAAACTTGTATAGATTCTATATCACCATTAGCTTGTCATCTCTCTCAGAAACTAGAATATGACATAGAACATATCTTATATTGTAAGTCAAGGATGAGGTACCATGTATGTACCTTATCATGGAAATGAGAAGATATCACTAATATTATCAAATTTATAAGTAAAGGATAAATTAGATGCTAGACTAATAAAAACTTTGGAAGAATAAAAATATGCATAGAGAAACTAAAAAAAATATCTTGGAATTGTTACCAATCAATGAGTCATCCACCCACTTTTATTTAATGTAAAATATAATTACTACCCCCATTGATTCTACCACCATTAACATAGAATTAGATGAAAAAATACAATAAGGAAGGAGGAGGCAACATATTTACTTTATAAAGGAACATATAGAAATGTAGGACACAAGGAATCAATGTGAGAAGAGGAAGAACAAGAAAGAAGAAGTTTGTATAACAATAAGAGGATATGGGAGAGAGAGAGAGAGAGAGAGAGAGAGAGAGAGAGAGAGAGAGAGAGAGAGAGAGAGAGAGAGAGAGAGAGAAGATGAACCATTCTAGACAATGAAGGAAAACCAATAACTTTAATAACTTATATGTATGAAATTCATATACAAAATTAAATAAACATAATAGAATATGTGATAATAATAATAAATCATCTCATTGGGTATGTATTATTTTTAGAATATCCTTAAGTTAAGTCTTGTTGTATATAAATATCAATAGAAATCATGTATAATATGCTTTTAATGGAGTTGGTGATATATGCATGTAAAACAAACCCAATAGTGCATGCATATGTTGATAAGGTTCCTTGTTTTCAAGATCAATTTTATTGTGTGGTAAAATGTAGTGTTTTGGAACAATTTTCGATGAATAACACATACATTTGAGTTTCAAACAAGGTATCAAGTTGAAGGGGGATGGAGGATACCAAATGTTTTCATGTATCCAAATAATAGCTTCTCCATGTTAGATATTATAGGATAAAATAAGGATGTACCTACTATTAATAAATTTTAGATCATTCATGATATCTCTAAGATCAAAATGATAAGGGAATTATACAGAGAAAGTGTAACTTTTCCAAATATAGATATAATACATATATTCTCAAACTTAGTGAGTTTTTTAGGATCTCAAATACAATTTTATAAGCATTAATAACCATATATATGTCTACCTAGTATTAATTTTATGATGTTATCAAATAAAGTTTGACTTCTCCAAAGAGTGATGTGATCCCTATATTTGAAAATGACTAAGGTAAAATTGGCTTCAATAAAGATGAATGTAATTAATGTAAGTCAATCACCCCATTTAGATGAAAAATATTTTAATGTAAGACTTGGTGTGGCTTCTACATTATGTGTTTATTAAATGACTATTTTAAATACTTGCTAGTTATATTTCTATGTTGTTCCATTGTGGTCATTATGTATCTATGTTTCTATTGTGGTGAGATGGTGAACAAAAATGTTATGTTGTTTACTTTTTGAAATGATTTTAGGGGTCAAAGGAAGACATGGTTATAAATACTTACATCAATTTTGGTCATCCATGGGAAGGCTAGAGTCATTGAAGATGAAATTCAACCTCATAACCATAATTGACAAGGACCTTGTACAATGAACCAATAATGGTCTATGTCATGTAGAGCATAAGGTATATTCGAGGAATACATATTTTTGAACTATGATGGATTGGTTTATTTTAATGTAAGACCTTCTTTATTGATAGTATTATGCATGCTTAATCAATTATGAAATTATTTTACACTAAGATTTACCTAATGGTTGAATTGTGATCCATATTTGATTCTATGATCAAATATTGTATGAAGGTAAAATAACATGAGAGATTGGATGGTTATACATTTATTTATGGTGTATAATATACTTATTTTTAGTGGTAGATTCATCAATGATCAAATAACTAGAGCATGGTTTCAAAATGCATGTATAAAAAATAGTCGGCTATAAAAAGGAACTTTTATTGACTTAGTGTAATATATAACTTTACACATGAGCAAAAATTATGATAATAAAATATATTATTTAGAAATGTTGCAATATTATTATATTTAATAATGTTATCCTCCAAAATGAAGCATTGGAACATAGTTTATTACTATAGAATGAACTTCAAATTGTGGCAATATGTTGAACATATCTAATGCTATCTATATTCTATGGTATCATCCTGAATGGGTGTTCTATTACAAGGTTCCATAGTTATATGATATTTTTATGCAAACTTAATCCCTTACCAGTATGCTTGCATGTTAGAAATAAATTAAGACTTGATTACTAAACTTGAAGTACAAGAATGCATGTTCATATTCTTTTTGAGTTAAATGAAGTATTTATAAATAATAGTTAAAACCCTTTATAGGGAATACAAAAATATGATGGAAAATATTAGAAAAATCTTGTCAATTTACCATTCAAGTGTAATAATTTGATCTTTATAAATACATCTCTTGAAATCATTGTTTTCTTTAGTACTAAGTAGGTGGAAATCAAATTTTGATTTGGTATCATATAGATTGACAATGAGTAACAAATTAGTGCCATAGTGCTAAGCCTAGAACAAAGCCTATATTTTTTGTTACTAATTTTATAAGTATTGCTCCATTATTTGGTACCAATGTCATTCTCAAAACTAGCATCGATATAAAAATGCAATATTGGTAGCAAGTACAAATGGGTTATCATTACTTAAAATTGATCTAGCACCAACAAAATATCTATACTACAATAAAATTAAATTGTGTCACCAAAATATTTTGATACCAAGGAAAGAGTTGACACTATATCTAGCTTTCATGCTATACATAGTCATGACAACATCATTTAGCCTTAGATATTTTATTGAGTGTCAAACCCACTAGTTGGTAATATTGTATGGCATTACCTTTAAAACATAGTACAATATAGGTACATGTTTCTATTGAAGACTCATGACATCTCTAGAATGAGTTTCCTTTGTCCACACCTAAGTCTTGTCTTAGTTGTAGACACCTAAAATGCATCATTTCGATGGCGACTACTCATATGGGACATGATAGAAGACCATATGGAATACCTTTGAACAAATACAAGGTATAGTTGTGGTTTTTACCACTCAATTGGGCATTTGTACCTAGTCAGTACTAATTGCAGTTGACAATTGTGGCCCACAATATATCAATTGGAGATAGTGGCTGACACCTATGGTTAGCAGTACTAGCCATGACTAACACCCACGGTTAGGACTGAAGTTCAGTTGGCCTTCATCCAACCCCAAAATTTGGTTGCAATGGCAAATTGGTTGCAGATTGGAGTAGTTTGAGCGAGGAAGGATCTAGAATATTCCATCCAATAGACTCAACTGCCCAATATTGATCTTAGATTCATGAGGAAGCCACCCCTAGCACTTGGGTAATCCTATAAGTACCCCATCAAATTAGGGCAAAAGAGAGAGTGAGAATTGAGATAAAAGTAGTGAAGCCATGTCGAATTGTATACTCACCTGAGTGTATTGAGAGAAATTTATTGCCAATTCATTTGCTAATTCATCAAGCATCATGTCAACTTGTGTCATGGATGCCCGAAGGAGCTAGAACACCAAGAAATATGAATCCGAGAAAATGGAGGCCCAATTGAGGAATTTAACCACCAAAATTGTTATAGGACACAGAGATGACCCTTGACCATCAATGTGGTAAGGCAGATCATAGAGGAAGCCCTAATTTTGAGTGTAAATATATTCAAATCCTGGTCATGGCTATCAGCCATGGGCTACAATGCTAACCACATCTCAGATCCACAGTGATAAAATGGCCACAGATATCCTTGTGTTCTTTCTTGCAAATTAATTAGTTAGATCATGTTAGGCTTAATATAGGTTCAATTAGTTTTTTTGAGACATATGACCAGTTGGATTAAGCATTTAAAGTAGGTTTACTTTCATGTTGTCAATTTAATAATTAGTGTAATTATGGCTTGTTTCATGCACCTTCACTTCCTATTTGTTAACTAATCTAGTATATAGATAATAAATGTTTTTTTGAATATGCTTAGTGATCATATTTCATTATTAACATAGGTTTACCATGCTTTACTCATCTTCTTGATTATATGCTTGTCATGGCATCCTCTTGTGAAACTTCATTAAAATACCTCATCAAGAGAGGTTACCTTTGCTTTTGACATGTTATTTTTGTTTATTGATCACAGGGAATATATATCGAAGGCGATTCAATCATCCAATTCCTTCCTCAACACGAAGAAGAGGGTCAACTCCACCCTAGAGCAATTTGTGTCACCCTAGAAGGCATTTGATTTACATCTACCCTAGAAAGGGATTAGATCTATTGTAATTGAAGTATCAAAAGGGTATCCCTAAGAGGGATTGATTTGTAAAAGAAAATGAATTGGTTCAAAGAGGAATAAAAGATGTATTTCATTTAATTTCTTTCATCTTTGTCAATTTGTGTATGAATGCCCAATTTTATTTCATTTTAGCAATTGCAATATCAGGTGAAGCCTTTTTGGTGATTACAGTAGGCGATCATGATGGAACTCCACAATTCTTACCACATTTCACTAAGTGGATTTGTATTTTTTGATAGCAGGTGCTCACCATGGATGACAACCGTAGTTAGAAAGTTATCTCGTGGGTGACAGCCATGGTCTGCAGTGGCAGCCACACATCAAAGTCACGTTTAGCAACAGGCACATCATAGAGTAGGATTTAAAATCTAGATAAAATGAGGACCTAAGGTAGGCCATTTTGACACTCTGTCTCTATCATTTGTCTCTTTGATTTTCAGAATAGAAATTTTGAAACATAAATAGACTAAGGATAAAAATAACATGGAAACAAATTAGGTCCTTTGGGTTTCTTTTTCTAATCTTTGGCTAGGCACTGCTAGGAAAAATGGATCTCTGATTGTAGTCCACCCTAGAATCTAGTGTGCTAGAATATTTCATGTTGTGGGTTTTACATTCTTGAGGCCTAATCAAAGGCTATTTCTCATCGTAAACTTGCATTGTCAAAAAGTCATGTAGGATGTGGCATGCATGTTTCCTGAATATCAAACGTTATTTTTATGCATGCCATGTAGTAAATGATCATGTGAGTGCTATATTATGCATCTTTCATTTTATGCAATTTAAAAATAACCACACACACCATGTTTCAAGTAAATGCTAGTGAGTTGGGAGTGACATCCAACCACTAGTAGGGTTCAACGACGGTGGGGGTGATTTCCATCCGTTGTCCCAAATCCTACATGCCCTTGGATACTAGACCAATACCGGATTTGAGAACCTTTCGTACCCTATAAATTTACATGTATTCTCTTCAGAGGGTATAATGCTGATAGGGATAAAACGGGTGAGGATCTAGGAGGACATGTGCTCCCTAATCGTGTGTGGGATTTATTACCACACATTATATGTGAAAGCCAATTAAAAACTATGATTATAATCCAACAAGATTTCAAACACAATAATAGTTCTTTACTAATACAACAAACTTGAAACAACATCAAACAATTTAGGGCTCACATTCAAAATTTAGTTCAAGATAATCATCATTGTATACCTTGTTTGCATAATAAAATATAAATCTACACACTAGGTGCACCATGGTGGAGACACGGGGAAGTCAGCAGAGCCTTAAGCCTAATGCTTTTGACCAAGCTCCACTAAATTCATGATAGAATGTGTCAAGATCGTGACCACATGAGCTTCTCAATCATTGTTCGGTGAGCATCAAAGGAGATAATTCGACATGAGGGGATACCATTGATTGTACCCCTGATAGAGGAGCTTATGTGCACTCTTCTAGGCACATGATAGAGCATGGAGCCTCTTAGCATGAGGGTACTCCACTCGAAATACATTACCAAGATTGCATTGCACATGCATCCATGGGATCGATTGATGATTCTATAATACAAGGGGCCAAGTTGGTACCCTTACGTGTTAGGTCTACAAGAGGTTCCATCCCTCCAAATTCATAGTATAAAAGAGATTGATATCTACCCATTTATGGGCATGCATACAGGCTCGCTTTTGAGCATAGGTTTATCAACACTCCCACACGTAGTGAACCTCACTGGATCACTATTGACATGTCCAAGGTGGGAGCTAATGAGACACCACTGCATGAGCTATGGTGATCCGAATAGTTGGATGGCTTGGGTAGTTTCCTAGAGCAGTTAGGCTACAAGCCTTCGACTTCGCCCACTCGCACTCCAAGTGAGCATGGTAGGAGCATTGTTAGGACTATCATAGAACATGGGGAGGCTTCTAAGCACCCTCATGGTTTGCATCCACCATCTATGCATGGTGGCACACAACACATGACTCAACAGGATGCCAATGCCATCTACATGGACAAGGGCAAAAGCATCACAAATTAGTCAGATTGGTACAGAACCCATAATATCGTTCGCACAGAGCACATATACCAGAGGCCTCTTATGACTGACCACATTGATATATCACACAGACTAGTATCCGATAAGAGGTGACAACTCCTTCAAGATCAATTGGAGGATGCTCATGTAGAAAGGCAACACATTGAAGAAGAGAATCTTCAATCACAAATGCTCATTATACAAAGACTATATGAGCAACATATGCGTGAGGAACACATCCTTACCCAAAAGGAGCATGTGGAACAAGAGGATAGGCTAGCCAAGTCTAGTTTATACACTCACACTGAGAACGAAGAACTCATGCATAGGAAGGCTTTTTCACAATCCAACGTGCATCAAGAGCACAGAGACGCTCGCACTCATATTAGTGCCCAACAAAGAGAACGACCACCATAATTCAAAGATCAGAGGTGATGACAATATGAGGAAGAAGAGGGATATGGACCCAACCAAGAATATCTTGAAAGATCCTAGGTTGAGGATGAGGAAAAGCAATGTCCTTCACCTTGATAGAGGAAGAATGTACCTCCAAAACCTCCCCCATGTCAATTTAGGGAGGAGGACTTTCTATCCTTGGAGGCTTGTAAGGCCTTAGTAGCAAAATTGAAATCAATAGAGATGCAAGGCATGACTTTTCAAAATCTGACATTGAGAAAGATTCATTATGAGCCTTTGGACCCCTCGGTGCCTACTCCAGCATATCCTGGGCATTTTGTCATGCCTAGGCTAGATAAATTCAAAGGTGATGAATATGTGCAAGAGCATGTCACAGGATTTTTGGATGTATGCTTCCATATTACGAGCAACAATACCTTGATTTTGCATACATTCATCACAACCCTCTCAAGCCCAGCCCAGGAGTGGTTTAATCAGCTGAAGAAGCACAATATCACCAGTTTTAAGAAACTGGTGACACCTTCCTTGAACACTTCTATTTTATTGTCAAGAAGAAAGCTAACATTTCTAATCTGACTACACTAGCTTAGCGCGATGACGAGCCAATATTAGAGTACAAAAATATGTGGAGAATATTAATGGAAAAGTTGTCATTCCCTATTCCTACTACATAATTTACCTGAATGTTCACAAAGAGTTGTGCCAAGCACATCTCGTTATTGTTGCAACTACAAAAATATTAGACATTCGAGGAAGCTTTGGTGCAAGGCAAAGTAATTGACGATATCAAGTTGCAAGAGGGTAACTTGAAGCTAAAGAACATGAAAGAGGGGCACAATAAGAGCTCCATAAAACATCAAGGCACGTAGACCCATGTCAATCAAGTGGTGCTAAACCTCCAAAGAGAGGATAAGGGGCAACAAAAATAGAACTATTAGGACCAACCTCCTCCTATGTAGTACGAATAGCACAAGAATAATTATAAGGTCAAAAATAAGGAACAACACCCACATTACCAATTCATGTCTTTGACAAAATTGTTGACACCGATATTCTATCAATTGTGTGAGGCTAAGGCGATCAGGTTTCTCGAGATTAAACTGTTAGATCCTAACCAGTCCAAGTCAAATGGGTATCAAGATGATCTATTTTGCATCTCCCATCATGCAAAGGGCCACAACATTGAAGTGTGTTGGTCCTTCAAACATATTATGCAGAACATGATTGATAAAGGCAAGCTTGTAGTTTTGAATAATCCATTGGTGCCCGACAACCAAAACATGGGAATTTATAAAAATCCATTGCCAAACCATGAGGTACTGCGTAACAATGTTGGCCATGTCAACCAAGTGCATGTCAAACCACCTACCCAAGGTTTTATAGGCATGGTTAATTTTGTTACCAGACATGGTATATATGAACAATCGAATCAACCTCATGCTCTCATCAGGATACAAGCTATGTCGAATTAATAGCCAGCTCATAATATTCTAGGTCCACCAACTAGATCGGTGGTGACCATACAAAGTAGGTTGGTCCAAAACATGTAGACAACTCCTAAAAAGTTTTCTATTTATGATTTGATATAGCAGTCCCCTAGACATAGGGAGACTCTCATAGGCATTCTGAGATCCATAGAGGTACAGTCCCAGGATGCTCAAGCATTCACCAACTTTGTGGGACATGTACAATAGTTCCAAGAACCTATGATCCAATTCTACAATCATGAAATTAGGATGGTTCCTACAGATATGACTGACCTACCATTACATATCATCGCATGTGTCAATTATGTACCATTCAAGATGGTCTTGATCGATATTGGTTCGTTGGTCAATATTATAACAACCAAGGTGTTAAGTCCTTCAAAGCTACCCAAATCACATATTGTGCTCACCATATTCACATTGAGAGTATTTAACAACATGTTATGTTTGACGGTTGGCACGATCTTCCTACCTATTCAGGTGGGTGTAAAGACCATCCCTATGATGTGTCATGTGATTGAAGGTGCCATGTAGTATAACATCCTTCTAATGAGGCCTTGGATTCAAGAAATGCATTGTTTTTCCTCCATATTACATCAATGTCTAAAGTACATTCATGAGGGATAGGTTCATGTGGTGCCATCAGAAGAAGAACCCTTTAAATTTGTGAACCTAGATGATTTGCCTAGGGGCTTCATACTCCCATAAGCACACCTAGATGTTCAACCTGCATCGGTCAATAATCTAGGAGGTAAACAAAAAGCGTGTGCTCAACCATCAACATTTGTATCACACATATCTGAGCACACTATTGCTACATATTTGAAACTGACACCATCAACATTTCTTCAAGATGAAAAGAGGTAAAAGGTGAAAATGGACAAAAAGAATAAGAAGCATGTGCCCTAACAAATCGCCAATGAGGCTCACACTCTAATGGAAGTAGAGTAATCCTAGGACAAAGCTGATGAGGCACCTCAGCCTGCCTCACTTGCATCATCAACAAGGTCATCCACACCACCAGTGACTATTCATCTGGCCAACACAGGGTTAGGTGAATATACTGTACACAATGTCACCTTTGGACCAATCCTAGAGGCTGCAGAAGAGATGGGCCAACCCCATGCTCATCATTTTTTTATTGGATCAGTAGTGCCATTGGGAGAGCCACCCAGTCAAATGAACTTCATCTACGCTGGGCTGGATCAGATTCCTACTTGAATGCCTATGGATGAAGATGGTGATAAACCATTCACAGTAAATTTTCATTACCTATCTAAACCTAAATACGCCATACACATTTTTGAATTATATAATTGGCATGAGTATGGCCTTGGTATTTTTAAGCAAGGGCATTAGAATCCACTTGAGTCATATTATCAATTGGCAACTGATAGGTTTGGGTTAGGGTTGTAAATACGAGGACAAAATGATTTTCTTGTAGCATTGTTAGATCACCTATACCTTAGTCTATGGGAAGATGTAGATTTCAACCCATATCACCCTGATATTTCTACGTTCCATAGGGATAATCAGATGGTGTCTTATGTCACCATAGTACCACCCAAGTCATATCATAAGGATATCTTGGTGGACAGTGAGTCCTCACCTGATAATCAGTTAGGGAATGAGGCTGAGCCAGTTTATGAGGCAGTATTGTATTTACGGTGCTTATAACTAATTTTATCGGATAGCAACGATAGTGATCAAGATATGGCCTATATGGGTCCATATTTTCTAGAGCGTCCTATGCTAGTAGATAGTGGCGAAGGATTGTATTACTATAGTGATGACAAGGACAAATCAGAGAGAGCCTATCTAGGACCTCCCTACCTATGTCATCGTAATGCACCTTATACGATTGAGGACATGTGCAGAGAGATCAATCTCAACCCTCACCTTATGGGAAGACCAACAAACTTTGATGTGATCTATCACATGGTGTTTCTCGATATACCTATGTATATAGAGCTCATTGAGTCGAATGATCCAATATTGCAATCTAGTGCATAGGGAGGATCCAATTACCATAGCCTGCATAGAGAGGACCCATTTGTGCTCGTGCCTCTAGAGCCAGATATCAGGTATGGGAGCTGCATCGATGATTTATGTGTTTGTCCATGTGGTCCTAGAGATAAATTCCATTCCATAAATATGGTCTCCATTGATTTGACCACTGAACTCTGCAATCCAGTCGATCCATCCAAATCATTGTGTCTAAATGTAGATGATATCGATTGGGATCACACTGACTCACCTATTTTGCTTAAATATTTCTTCCCTAATGAATAAATTTTGCAACCATTTCATTTTGAACTAGGCTATACTTATGATGTTTATCATTTTGAGGATGATTCCAATATAGAAACTATGAACTGAGTAGATGATATCCACTTGATCCCTACGTGTCATCAGCTTTAGGAGGGATCTCACATGTCATTAGAGGAAATATTCAATGTGGATATTAGTAACGATCCCACTAATCCAAGGAAGGTTAAATTTGGAGAGAGTATCACTCTAGATGAGCATGCCACCCTCATTCCTCTGCTAAAAGAGAGACCTAATATTTTTGCTTGGACTTACAAAGATATGCTAGGTCTAGACCTAAAATTGGTTACCCATAACCTTTTGATAGATATGTCAAAGAATACAGTTAGGCATAAGCTTAGAAAGATGCATCCAAAATTAGCCTTAATGGTGAAATATGAATTGCAAAAGCTATTGGATGTAGAGTTCGTTATCTCCATCGACTATCCATAATGGATATCCAATATGGTGCCTTTAGGAAAACTTGATGGAAGGATCCATATTTGTATGGATTTTAAAGACCTAAATAAGGCAACATCGAAGGATTTATTTTCATTACTGAATATCGATTCTCTTGTAGATGCAAATGTAGGTCACGAGATACTCTCCTTAATGGATGATTTTTTTGGTTACAATAAAATATAGATAAATCTCGAAAAACAGCATAAACCATGTTTATAACACTATGGGGGACATTTTTCTATAAAGTTATGCCATTTGGCCTCAAAAATGTTGGTGCCACATATGAGTGGGCCATGACATATATATTTCATGACTATATACATAAGATCCTAGAGGATTATATGGATGAATTTTTGGTCAATTCATTACTACGTGCTGAGCTTGTGAAGGTCCTAAGGAAGGTCTTCGATCGCCTGATAGATTATAATGTCAGGTTGAATCCTAAGAAGTGTGTATTTGGCATAACTTCTGGTAAAGTCCTAGGATTCATCGTTTCAAAATGAGGCATTGAAGTTGACCTGACAAAGTTCAAGGTTATTCTAGAGATGCATTCCCCCACAAATATTAAAGAGCTAAGAAGCCTTCAGGGCAAGGTAGCATCGATAAAGTGATTTATCATACAATTATTATATAAATATCAAACCATGAATCGACCAATACACAAGGGGGTCACATTCAACTAGGATTAGGACTATCGATCAGCCTTTGCTAAAATCAAATAATACCTGGTGACGTTGCTAGTACTAGCTCCACCAAGTCTAGGTGTGTCGTATTTGCTATATATATCAAAAACCGACTTTGCATTAGGGACCATGTTAGCCCAAAAGAACATGCAAGGCAAAGAGCAAGACATATATTATATTATTCGAACCTTGGTGAGTTACAAGCTAGGATATGCATATGTGGAGAAACTGTGTTTAGAAGTAGTATTCACTACAAATAAATTGTGGCACTATATTTTAAGTTATATGACATATGTCATATCAAAATAAAATCCTTTATAGTACATGATGAGAAAGACATATCATAACACATTTACTGCAAAGTGGATCATGCTACTGATAGAATTAGATCTAGAATTCATAAGCCAAAATTCCATTAAGAGACAAGTCATAGTTGATCAGCTGGTTGAGGCACCGTTGTCAAATAGTAGGTCTCTTACCATTGAGCTTCTGGATGATGCAGTCTTTGTCGTATCCGAAACTCCTAAACCCAAAGAACTAGATAATAATGCTAATATGACCTTGTTATTTGATTGTTCAAAGTGTGAGCATGGAAGTGGTGCAAGAATAGTGTTTTTCACGCTGTAAGGAGCTCCAATGCCCTTGTCATTTAAATTAGACTTTCCTTGCACCAAAAATAATGTTGAATACGAAACTCTACTATTGGTCCTCCACATAGCCATCGCCATGAACATTAAAATATTAAACATTTTTGGAGACTCTTTACTCATAGTTAACCCAGTTAATGGCCTCTTTCAGGGTTTATTTCCCATACTAAAAGCTTATAAAGATATTTTTGCTACATATTTGGAAAAATTGGAATGGTATGACATCGAGGCAATCCCTCTTTCATCAAATAGGTTCATAGAAAACATGGTATCTTTGGGATCCTTAATCCTTAAAAATTCATCTACATATTTTACTACCATTCATGTTAAGACACTCTCACATCCTGTAGTGGAGTGTGTAGCCTTTCATAATAAAGAGTTAGTCAACGTGATTAGTGTGGAACCAAAAGCTGAATGGTTTTGTAGAGCTGAAGACTTTCTAAAGAAGGCATCTTGGGGGTCATTAACCTCTTATATTCTGATGGAGAGTGGTACTACCATTCACCACAAGGTTGTTTCCCAGGATGTATTTGCACAAGTAGATACACAGGGGGATAAAGTCATCTTGGCAGTCAAATTCGAGGCTTATTAGAGCTGGATATCGCAAATCCAAGACTTCTTAAAACTTGATATGATCCCATAGGGATTGTCATATGTCGCAATATGCACATTCAAGAATAAAGTGACTAAATATGTCTTGATAGGATACATTTTTTAGTGATGAGGTTATGTGGAGTTCTCCTTCATTGTCTAGAGCCCCAAGATTCATCTTGGGCGATTTCACAAGCTCATGATGGTACGTGTGGTGGCCATGTTAGTTGAATGGTCATCGTCAAGTGCATCCTTAGAATGGGTTATTATTGGCCCACTATTGAGAAGGATTGCAATGTGCATGTCAATAAATGAATCAAATTTTAGCATCATGCTAATCTTACGCACTTGCCATCGCATGCCTTACAACCCATCCAAGTGACTTGGCCATTTTATCAATGGGGATTTGATCTCATCGACAATATTTCTCCCTCGTAATCGGATCAACATACATTTATTATCATAGAAACTGAGTACTTTACAAAGTATGTGGAGGCAATACCCTTAACAATGACTACTGGAGCTTGCATAACAGATTTTATACTCGAGCATATCATATGTTATTTTGGGATTCCATCCAAGATAGTTTTGGATAATGGAATGTAATTTAAGAACAAAACTATGAGAGCTTTGATGTATAAGTATAGAATCAAACACAGTTTTATGACTCCATACTATCCATAGGCAAACAAGCAGGCTAAAGCTTCAAATAAGATAGTGGTTTCCATATTGAAAAATATGGTATAAGAACATCACAAATATTGGCATATCTAGCTACCCCTTGCATTATGGGCTTATAGGACTAGCATTTGGACACCCACTCAGGAAACTCCATTTTCACTAGTATATGGTTCTAAGGCCATTATGCCCTTAGAGTTGGAAATTCCAGTGTTGCAAATCGTATTGAAAGAGTTCATTGATTACGACACTGCACGACAAGCTCAACTGGATCAACTAACGCTACTTGATGAATGTCACGTGAATTCCTTTGAGCATCTACATTTTTATTAGAAGTGACTACAATAAGCTTCTAATATCAAAATCCATCCGAGATACTTTGAAGTTGGTGATCTTGTCTTGAAAGAGAACCAACAGAACTCTAATTTACCGCTTGATATACAAAACAAATTTACAGCTAACTGGCTAGGACCCTATATCATATCTAAAAAATTAATCTGGATACCTATCACCTAACATTACTAGGAGGTTTTGAAGAGCCTGAACCTCTCGAAATCATCCATATTAAGGCATTTTATGCTTGAGATCATAGTAAAAGGCTTTGAGAATTTGCTTAAAACTGCTCGGTCAACCCCAAAGGCTCTGAGATTTTGCTTAAAACTGCTCAGTAAATCATAAAAGGCTCCAAGGGTTCCTAAAATCACTTGGTCATGTCAGTTAAAGGCTCTTAGGGTTTTCTAAACACTACTTGGTCATCCTAAAAGGCTCAAAGATACCTCATGAGTAGTTTGGTCAATCAAAAAGTCCCAAAGGTGCTCATAATCTCTTTGGTCAACCCAAAAGCTCCAAGGGTTCCTAAAAATCGTTTGGTCGATTTAAAGGCTCCAAAGGTATTTTCTCATTATTTGGTCACTTTTAAAGACTCCGAAGGTATGTAATCATCATTTGGTCAAATATAAAGGCTCAAAATCCAAAAAAATGGTAAAGCATAAAATCCAAAAACATTTGCAGTTGTATTATGTATTTTTATTTTGCATTCACACATACATTTCATCGTTGCATTGCATATAGGCATTCGTCATCTGTTGCATTCAATAGTATAATGAATTGTGTTTGTTAGTCTTACAAAAAATACCACTTTTGTGTTTTAATAATTCACATCTATATTTATCATAATCCGTCATTCATGTGAGTAATTGTGTTTTTCAACACAACCCATAATGTTGCTATGAGTAATATACAAAGTTTTCTGGTCACTTAGCCATACCTAGTGGGTTTCTTAGATGTCATAGAAATATTACTTTGCTTTTGTAGATGAGGTCACTAGTTGTGATAGTACTTGGCATATCAGGATCCCGTCACTAATTGAAAATTTTAAAATCCTACTAAGATGAGGGAAGATGAAATCAGCGAAAGCGATCCTAGGTGTCTAGAGAGAGGGGTTTGATTACCTTCTTATCTTGCAAATAGTTCGGTCAAGAATGGTGAACCTTGGTAAAAGGACAAGATTTCCCCTACATGTACATTCCCTTGCTTATAAATAAAGGAGCAATATCCTAGAGTAACATCCCAGATCAACTTTAGAGGTTGATACCCCACATCGATATCCTAAAATAAATATCCCAAATTGACATATCAAAATTCAAAACCCCCAGTATTCAAATCAAAGATCAAATGAAGATTAAAATCAAGTCCAAAATCAAATCTAAAGTTACATAGTGAATCAAAAGTACTTTAAAAATACCTTGCTCAAGAAAAATAGGAATAAACAATGATTTTTATCACTCAAAGTAAAACATGAAAAACAATGATTTTTATCACTACACATGAGCAAGTATACCTATGAATAGAAATAAAATAAGGGTGAGAACTTGAATCCCTAAATTGTTCACCATTCAAAGCCATAGAGTGAACCCCGATTATAGCAATGGGTTGAAAGAGTCCCACCTACTTTTGGAGTAGTAGTTCTATTGGGTGATCCCCAATCATAACAATGGGTTGAAAGAGTCCCAATTGTTCTTGGAGGGGTAGTCCTGATCAATTTGTAATATGAGCTAGATCTGGGTTCCTGGGGTTGTCTACCATTATAGTCCAATCAAGTCTGAAACAATGATGATAAGAACATAGGAGCAACCAGATATTACATATGGGTTGGAAGAGTCCTGATTGACATCTGGGGTATGACTATGGTCTATCTAAAAATACTCACGTGCACACATAGTGGTAATGAACATTTGGATCATTCATGGAAAAATATTAGTCCAAAAAAAGCCTTGTGCAGTTAGTATGTGACATTTGAGAAGTCTACTAGTGTGTTTGAGTCTCATGGAAAACCCTCAATTTTTTTTCTCTAAAATAGCAACAAATATCAAATATCACAAACCATCAAAAGTAAAAGTCATTTCAATCATCAAATTGCAAAATATTTCATAAGTGATACATCATTACATTGAGCACAATCAAGATATAGGATAGATACCGGATGGATATCAGAAATGATATTTAGACAACCACTAACTATATTGTGTGTATTTTTCAAAATTGCAAAAAACAATACAGAGTGACATATTATATCATTTGCATCATACCACTGCATATCATTACATTTCATATATGGGTGATTAATTGATTAAATTATTTTAATGAGGATTTTCAATTACATTCATGATTTTTATAAATTCTATGGTGTCGTCCATTAGATTGTTAAACACATATCACATTCATTCCTTGTGTTTTAAGTGATTAAAGCATATAGGTTCATTAGATTACCATAGTGTAAATAAATCATTACATACATTACACCAGCATAGCATGACATCATCATGAATTAAATGCATAAAATAAAGAAAAAATAAACATGCATTTAAAAGTAAACATCGCATTCATATGCATACATCATAAATAACACATATAAGCATCTAGATCACTGCATACCATCATCATCACAAATTAAATAGCTATCTACTATATGCCATCTATACATCACATCATATAAGCATAACATCAATATAAAAATATGCATCCATGTGCATAAACATAAACATAAACATAAAACACATAAATGACAAGTACACATAATGAGCCAAATGATAAAATCTCATATATAAATATGTGCATCAATGATTACATAGAGGTATATCAAAATGCCCGTAGGCTATAACTGTGTAGGTCCTCGACCTCACACTAAAAAATAGTACTACAAAATATCAGTAAGATATATATTATATGAGGCCTATACCCCCAGCCTGAGAGTCACCACCATCACCCTTGCCATCCTTGTGGCTCCTATGCGAGCTGGTGCCATGTGTGTTAAAGGACCTATGTGTCCTCTCAGTCTTGTGGGTCCTGTGGCTCGAACTCGTAGAAGAGTGCCCTATCATCCTAGTCCTAAACCTACTCTGATATGTATATGAAGCATGAGGGTCCTCTAGGACCTGCCCACCAATAAATATGATGTAGCCCTCTAGTTGATCTATGTGTGCTACTCTACTTGTGTGCCTCTCATTGCCCTCCTCCATGAGGGCATGTAACCATCAGATCTCTACCATGGGATCATGACCGCCTGGCAACAATGAGGATGGCATGGCTGAAGGTGGCATGACCATCTATGATGATGAATGATCTCCCCTATATAGCCTAAAAAAATCCCTCTCGATAGTAGCTACACTCAGTCATACCTGTGCCAGATCATGCTCACTGGTGAGCTCCTAGATCTATGCCTGCATCGTTGTAACCTGGGCTGAGAGAGCTGCCCTATCTATTGCTGACTATTTTATCTACCTCTCACCATGATATATCTTCACCTCTAGTATAGTGATAGATGTATCCCTGTGCAAAATCTACATCTAGAGTCACCCAACCTAACTCTATAGATCAACTACCTATGCCCATAGCTAACCAATATCATTATCAAGAACTACCTTACCCTCATCTAGAGCCTCCTCATCTGTGTCCACCTAGGGGTCCTCTGCTGCTATACCCCAGTCATCAGTCCTCTATCAAGTGTGGCATCCATATGGATCTACCTTTGCACCATCCTTGCCCTCTATAGTGAATCCTTTGATTGGTCGACCGAGGAGTCCTGCCCCATGCCACTGTATATCGGCCCACCAACCATCATAATCTAGAGTGGTACCTGCCTCTCTGACCCTTGACTCATAAAAAACATCATCATCCTCTCCTATAGGAGTAACTATAGGCCAGGTGAGGTCCCTCTCTAGGATTAGGTATCTATAGATTATGGGCATCACCGGGATGTCCTTCCTGATCCTAAACTAGTGGAGTACTTACAAGAAGTAGTGATACTCATGCCATTCGGCCTTACCTTTGATAATCCATCTATCCCTACATGCTTGACGTAACTATCTAACTACCTCCTTCCATATGAGGTAATCCATATAGGGGAGCCACTCTATGTCATCTGAGCGAAGCTGGGCAAACCAGTCAATGTAATAGGTCATGTCTCTGGTGTGTGATCTACACCAAAATCTCTCCTTCTCCCAAGGCCTGTAGGTGGTGTAGCATTGATGCTCATCATCAATAATAGTAATTTGTATGGGTAACTCCATGGGTAATTCTATCCTAATGTGCTACCAACTCCATATCTACAACAAGAGGCTATAGCCTATGCCAACCCTTTTCTAGCGAGTGATCTAGAAGAGCTCATGGTATAACTATGCAAGTAGAGCACTCCCCTAGGATAGGATGATTGGCTCCTCCATTGAGCTATCCATAATTGGATGGACACAAGCTAGGAGGTTCTAGGGGAACCTCACTCCTAAAGAGTTTGATAGGGAAACCTGGATCACTAGATGCATAAATACGACCTCTCACCATGAGAAGACCTATACCTCATACTAGTCCTATATAGGGATGCCACCATGGTCGATGGAGACCTATGCCTCCACGCTCCAATATCTAAAGACAACATCAAATATGACCTTCCTCATTGTAAATGGAGAGGCAGTGATGGGTAGACCATCAATGGATAACCAGAATATATGGTACACATCCTCAAGTGTAACCATCATTTCACCTATGGGTAGGTGAAATGTATTGGTCTGTGCATCCCAACGACAGGTCAAATCATTCAAATAATCCTAGTCTACCCAAATGGGTGGCAGATATAGGATATACCCAAAACCAATAGCTCCAAACCACTCTCACTTAATGTCAGACAACAGTGAGTATAGGGTGTGAAGGAGATCAGTATCCCTTGCTCTATTAATCAAAGACTCGATAAAAGAATAAAGGAAAAGCGAAAAACATTTAAAAACACTTTAAAATCAACCTAAAAATTATAAAATTTCCTAAACATCTAATAATATGCATCAAAATGAGCAAAAATTTCAAGAAAAATAAAAAAACATGCCTTAAATAGCAACAAGTGGCATTAATTGCCCATTAAAATTAAAAAAAACTCAAAAAATAAAATAAAATAAAAATTTGATAAATGTTGTCAAATTTGGGCACCCTGGGTCAAAGTCACGGCCGTCCCAATGGTCAAATATATGATCATTGGATTTTAAAACCTCATCGCCGCTAACAACCGTGGCCCCCAATATGACAATTGGGGACCATGGCGACCACCCGTGGCTAGCAAACGAAACCCTAAATAGGTTCGTTCGTGCCCTAAGAACTTGAAAAATTTTAAAATCCCCCCTCCCCTAGCTATCCTAAGCTAAATCCTAACCTAATATGGGGTTCGTTACCAGTAATTTAGTGTGATTCATGTATCGATTAATTAGTAAGGTTCATTTTAAAACTAGAAATCAAATGCAAGGTCTCGGTTCATGAGTTACCTTTGAGCCCCCGAATCTCCTGTTGGTCGATGCTTCCCCTTGGTCCACCATAGGTGTGAGGTTAGGTAGTTGGTTTTGGTTTTTAACAACGTTCCGGGTCAAGTTTCAAAATTTTACCTCCATAGCTCCTAGGTTGCTTGGTTAATGCAAGTGAAAATGACACATTTTCCCAAAAAGGGGCCCCTTTTATAGCTTTCTCTATTTGTGTTGGGCTGCGGTGAGCAAAATGGCCCATGGGGGAGAGTCGCGGTTAGAAAATTAAATGTAATTTCCATAATTTCCCTTGAGGAAAGCTCCTAGGTGGCATTTTAAACACCCTAGCTAAACCTACAAAATTTAGAAATTTCAAAAGTAACAAAAAAAATCAAATAATCCAAAAGCCAAATGTACCTCGTATTCAGCTATTTACCCTAGATACTTGGTGTTTGCATTGACTGAAACTCCATGCAATCCGATGAGATGAGTAAATAACTATAAGGACATTTGGGGTAAAATTGTCATCGTTGATTTGGTATGCTTATTTTCAATCCCAAAGAAGGCCTTCAAGACTAGACCATGCCATGGAAATGAGGTATTTCAAGTCATTTCTCTAATGATAGCTTTTCAGCAAATTTTCGACAAATTGATTCAACATACATCTAATTGGAATTGTA
Organism: Wollemia nobilis; assembly: GCA_028583015.1. Taxonomy (NCBI): domain Eukaryota; kingdom Viridiplantae; phylum Streptophyta; class Pinopsida; order Araucariales; family Araucariaceae; genus Wollemia; species Wollemia nobilis. The sequence continues at coordinate 2,897,466 of JAQPPZ010001844.1, read as the reverse complement.
TAGTTTTGATTCCCTAAGAAGGTTATTGCATCCCGACCGCTCCATGAGATAGGAATGTGCAATTACTATTAATAGTTGCAATCATAAGCTGAACTAGGCCTAGCCAAGTAATTAAATGCTAAAATTCTAAGCTTATTCAGATCTTTCACAGTGGTCAAGCGGCCTTATCGCTTCATTCAATTATCATTACCCTCATCGACTCGTCACTTGAGGTGGTAGTCATAATATCAAATAATAATCAAAATCAATAGAAGATCCCTTGATCTTGTCAAAATTGTGTTCGTCCTTGTGAATAATTGTCAACAACTATCATAATCTTACCCCTTTTCTTGGGGAAAATAGCAAATATGATAGTTAGTTTGTAGCTCTCCTCCTTTTGGTTATATAGGCCCAACTCCTATTATAGCACCAAAGCTACCTGAATTCCTGACGACGCGTGCAAGCTCTATCAAATGTAAGCCTTTCACCCAGTTGGAAGCAATGATTCTAGGATGCACGTCCTTTTTTTGGACCTGGGTCATCTAATGTTGATCAGATCAATGATCATCATTCAACCTATGGCACCATTTTAGGAGGTCTATTTTTTCTCAGTGTTGTTCGATCTCACAATGCATCTCAAAAGGGGCATCTGTAGACACCTAAAATGTGTCATGTCGATGGTGACTACTCATATGGGACATGCTATAAGACCATATGGAATACCTTTGGATAAATCCAATGTATAGTAGTGGTTTTTACAACTTAATTGGGCATTTGTGCCTAGTCAATAGTAACCACGGCTAACAGTAGTGGGCCCCAATCTGTCAATTGGGGACCACGACTGACACCTATGGTTAGTAGTGTTGGCCGCGGTTGAAACCTGTGGTCAAGACTAAAGTTTAGTTGGCCTTCATTTGACCCCAAAATTTGAATTGGTTATGGATTGGAGTGGTTTGAGTGAGAAAGGTTCCAAAACCTTCCATCTAATAGACTCAACTACCCAATATTGATCTTGGCTTCATGAGGAAGCCACCCCTAGACCTTGTGTAATCCTATAAGTACCCCATAAAATTAGGGTAAAAGAGAGAATGAGCATTGAGATAAAAGTAATGAAGCCTTGTCGAATTGTATACTCACCTGAGTGTATTGAGAGATATTTATTGCCAATTCATTTGCTAATTCATCAAGCATCATGTCAACTTGTGTCATGGATGCCCTAAGGAGCTAGAATACCGAGAAATGTGAATCTAAGAAAATGGAGGCCCAATTGAGGAATTTTACCGCCAAACCTATCACAGGACACATAGGCGACCCTTGACCATCAATTTGGCAAGGCAAATCATAGAGAAAGCCCTAATTATAAGGGTAAATCTATTCAGAGCCTCGCTCATGGGCTATAGTGTTGACCATATCTTAGACCCAAGGTGAGCAAATGGCCATAGATCACCTTGTGTTATTTCTTGAAAATTAATTAGTTAGATCACATTAGGCTTAATATAGGTTCAATTAGTGTTTTAGAGACATATGACCAGTTGGATTAAGCATTTGAATTAGGTTTATTTTCATTTTGTTAATTTGATTATTAGTGTAATTGTGGTTTTTTTCATGCACCTTTGCTTCCTATTTGTTAACTAATCCAGTAGATAGATAATACATGTTTTCTTGAATATTCTTAATGATCATATTTCATGATTAACATAAATTTACCATGCTTTGCTCATTTTCTTGATTATATGCTTGTCATGGAATCCTCTTGTGAAACTTATTTAAAAGACCTCATCAAGAAAGGTTACCTTTGCTTTTGACATGTTATTGTTGTTTCTTGATCACAAAGAATAGATATCGAAGGAGATTCAATTATCCAATTCCTTCCTCAATGCGAAGAAGAGGGTCAACTCCACCCTAGAGCAGTTCGTGTCACCCTAGAAGGCATTTGATTTACATCTACCCTAGAAAGGTATTAGATATATTGTAATTGAAGTAATTAAAAGGGTATCCCTAAGAGTTATTGATTTGTAAAAGAAAATGAATTGGTTCAAAGAGGAATAAAAGATGCATTTCATTTAATTTATTTCATCTTTGTCAATTTGTGTATGAATGCCCAGTTTTAATTCATTTTAGCAATTGAAATATCAGGTGAAGCCTTTTTGGTGGTTACACTAGTATTATGAAAAATATTGGATCTTCACTTCTAAAATAAAATATAGAAATATTAATATAACCTTATGCTATATTTCATGAATAATATTGTTTAAATTTGTGTCCATGTTAGTGAAACTAGTGAATAAGACTAGAAGGACAAATAATTTTGTTTTAATAATAAAATTTAGTCATGTGCATTATATATGTTATCAAATACTCAATTACAACACTCTAGTATTATTTTTTAGTATAAATTTAGACCACCATACAATAGAGAATGAATGGAACCATCTACAATAGTTGTGTTATCATTTTTGCAACACCAAAATAAATCACTAGATTGGATGGTAAAGATAGATATTTTTTTTAATTTCAATTATTTTAATATGTCATGCAACTCCTAAGAATATATATTTAAATATTTTGAATAGTTTTTAGGACTTTAATATATATTATAACCAAGGTTATTAAAGGAGTGAATGACCTAATAGAATACAACAAATTTTAGAGGTTGTTCACATAGTAAGGAAGTTGAAATTATTGGTATGAAAATAAGGCTCCATGTAGGAAAAGTAAAATTTTAGAACAAATAGGTGGTTGAATAGAGGTAATTTTAAAAATTAGCACCAAAGTTTTTTATAAGTTCATTTATAGGCCACTACCTTAGGATTTCCATAGTTTTGGATGGTTACAAAACCTTATGATCGGGTCAATTAATACCTATCAAACACCTAGTTATGACTAAGTGTGGACTAGAGAAACAATTAGATCTAATAAAAGTAGTTGGATAATATAAATAAATATTTTATAGAAGTGAGAAATTGAATCATGGGAAAAAAATGATATTATACTAGTGTGATTCATTCACCTCCTAGAGAAAATCATTCGTGGATATATAGAAGTGTAAAACAAAATGCATGGATCTTAAGAAAGATTTTTGAAAAGCAAAATTGTATCATTTAGTGGTACCACCAATCACTTTGGAGACCTCCAAATTTATTTAGGAATATGGGTAGAGTTATTCAACATTCAAGGAGGGATCATTTTGCTAAACAGGCCACCAAAACTTTATCTTTACTAGAAGTAATAATATCTCACCCAAAGTAACTGAAGCAGATCAAGCAACATGAAAACAAACAATACATAGGTGTTTTTCCTTTGATCATGTCAGATGAATTTCCTTAATTTCATTCCAAAAAGAGGATACAAAATAAATATCCCCTTTTACAATTTTGAAATTTCCCTCAAATACCTTGTTTTCCCCTTTTCCCACCTAAAACAATGCATTTGAAATTTGAATTTTGGAGGCAAACATACTAGGGTCATAACTTCGTGCTCGTTGCTCTGATTGATTAGCACGAGACCTTTTCGAAAAGGGCACAAGATGAACTAAATTGGTAAATATGTACCAAAGTGTTTTGCCTATTTTAAAATCCTCAAATTCATCCTCTAAGACCCTCAAAATTCACCTGCAAGTTCGGGTATCTAGATTTTCACTATTTTTTGTAGGGTTTTGCCATAAAACATACATATCTCCCAAACCGTTCAGGGTATTGGGCTGATTATTTCACAAATGGCCTTAATTTGATATCCCCTAGACAACTAAATACACTTAGAAAATAATTACATCAATTATAAATTTTGGATGATGCAATATCACTCTTACACCACTGGATGCTCCTACATCAGTAACTTAGGGGTGAATTATTCCTATAAAAAAGATCCATGGGCTCTATTGTAAATATTTTTTGGACTTGTATAAGTCATGGTTACATTCTATGATACTAAAATTATGCTATTTCTTATCTATATTAAGAATAAAATAACGACTCTTTTATTTTCTATTAGTGGAATCGCACTCCTACATTGTAAAATGCATCATAGTTGAGGCACTATCATTTTATCTATCTTGTATTTCATTTCATAATATTATTTCATGTGAATGAATATTTTATATTTTTATTTAGTTTTATTTTATGTTGATTGATCACATACACTCTTTGTTATGATTATGATCATATTTACTTCTGATCTCTTGTGCACTAAAATTCATAATTTTATTTTCATGCATTTAAATTATTTGAATATAACCTCATGCAAATATATTAGATTAGATTACATTAGTTATATTATCAAGGATATTGGGGAGCTAGCCTAAATTTTGAGTTTGGAAAAGACATTGCCATTTCCTTCCAAGTATGTTCAGCTAGAATTGTAAACACATAAGAAGTTTAAAATTTTCACAATTCAACATTGACTATAGCATGATTCGTATGGCCTATGCATTTAGTTCCTTAATTGGCTAAAGTTCTCAATTTTAGAACAAATATTTATTTTTCTATATAGAAAAATAAATTGGTCCAATTTAGGATTATTTTTCTAAGTACTCACTCAAGAAGCAATTCACTCCAAACTTTGAGTGGTTCACTCTACTTAAGGCCAATCACCTAAAAAGTCAAGAAAATCCTTCAATATAAATTAAAAATTGATTCACTTCACTAAGTTAGTAATTTTTTATCAATGAGTAAAACTTTTCCATGTTGAATCTAGAGAGTGATTTGCTAGCACTGAGGATTTGATTTATCAATCCTAGTTGCGAATTGAACATTAATTTTCCACATTCTACATTATTTGTGTTTATTTTTAGAGATGATTTATGACTAGTGACTTTGATCATCTTTAAAAATATAAATTTTTTATGAGAAAAATAAAGAAGGTGGACCCTCATTGGTATAATTTTATTAACTTCTACTCCAAATTTGTATTTTCCATAAGGAAAATGTAGTTGAGACTAACGTGAATTTTTTTTTGAAAGTCGCCATTCAAGAATTAAATCACTTAATTTAGTACCAATTATGTAGAAAATTAAAAAAATTGTCAAGGTCCAATGTAGCTAGTGATTCACTTGGATCAACTTGTGATTCACATGGATTCAAATAATGTCCAAATCAATCCTCATATAAGCATAATTTCATCCCAAGCTCTACCTCAGTCTAGTTAATAGATTAGATCATCCAACATAGTAAATTTATTATATGGATATTATTTGTTACCCAATATGAATTCTCTAAGATAAATTTTTATTTTTAACCACATCTAAGGTATTGCTTAGAATTTTTTGTGTGTCATTGGATTAGATGGGTATGCTAGGAGTGTAGGGAAATCCCTTGGTCCAAAATCTATATCCATATATTCATCCACCATTGAATATATAGAAATGCCCACCCATTCAATATCAACAAGTACCTCAATTGGGATTTCATTATCCTCCTATCCAAAATATGCAACCCACTTGAAATTAATAATTGGCTTGTCCTAATTTACCACCTATTCAAAATCTAAACCCTAGTTTTATTCCACCATATTATGTTACATATCAATAACCACAAGATTATCTATAACAAAACTTACCTCAAATACCTCAATTCTTCCATATGTATTCCCACCTCAATGCTTAGTAGTAAACCCCTATCCAATGTAATATATTCAACCTCCTCAATACAATTTGATGCTTTAAGTACTATGCCTAAAATAAAGTTCTAGATTAATCCTATCAATGACAAGTAAATCTAAGGACCTATTTTCACATTTCATTCATTGTGATGAAGTCCTTACAAACCTTGGAAAATAGTGAAAATAAAATGGTATTGGATTATTTGAATGAGTTCTCCACACATACGTCAATCCATTGAATCCAAAATAAATATATCATGGTGTACTTATTTATTAATTACAAGATAAAATTCCTTTATGGTATAGGGTGATTACATAATGATTTATTTACCAATTGGGTTTCAATAGATGCATGGATTTGGTAGTATAGGTAATGGATACTTTATTTTATTCCAATTGAATGCTATGCAAATACACCATCAAGAAAATATTCATGATCATAATACTAGATCTATGTAAACCTTATACTTAATTACTCAAAATTTATACCAAATGAGGAACAACAATTGCCATATTACATCAAACAATAGCAATCCGATTTAATCATAATGGTTTGTAATGATAACCATAACATTTTAGTTATAGCCTTTTAAGATGCCGCGCATATATTATACATCTATATTAGAGTATGTAAACTACCACCTACTCAAAATATGGTTTATATGCCATATCACAAAGAACACTTAGATACTTTGTTATACACCTTTAATTTTACCTATTGCAAATGCTCAATCATCAACTAATCTAGCATTTTCATCATACATCATGAAATATATAAGATAAAGTTAACTATTAACAATTATTTCGTAGAATCAGTTACCATAATTACATTCACCATCATAAACTAACAATGATATTAAAACCATCAAGCATTGCATCGATAAATAAAAGTTTAATATAAAAGAAATGTTGGAATTGGTAGGGATAATAGTATATCAAAATAATACAACTAATAGGCAAGGGTAAAATAATAGTGAGAGGTAACAACAACAAAGCTAAAATCCAAGGAAAAATCCTTACCTCATAAAGGATCAAGTTCTACCACAAAATTTTAATCCAAAAATGAATTAAATGTATAGCAATATGGTGAACACCAATGTAAAAATCAACATATTGTTGAGTTTTCCATTAAATAAAGGGAATAATCCCATTTTTTTTATTGAATGAAAAGGGTTTTGGAAGGATCCTCGAACATTTTACAAAAAAGGACCATCAAAATATATGGTCACCCAAAGAAGAGCTAAAGGAGAAAGCCTCCATAGAAGCAGAAGAAACACCAAGAAACCAACATGAAAATACCCACCTTGAACGTCAAATTTAAAACAAAGAATCCAACTCTAAGGATTCACAATTGGATCCATAAACAAATTTTTTAAAAAAAAAATTTAAGCGAAAAACCCCTTGCGGGGCTGCCTTGGTCTGAGAGACCACGAATAGGGGGTTCTATATCGTCAAAGTCACTTGGGAGTCGCACCCAACCCTGCCCGCACCAACATTATCAATTGGATTTTGGGTACCCAATTCAGCTTTTTGGTAGGGTGGATATTCGAACCTGGGACCTCCCTTGGAGGATTGCCCTCTCCTCTCCAAATCATCTACAACACTTGGGTTCAAAGTTTTTAAACTTGAAAACACAAAATCCCGCCTAAGAAATTCAAAACTGGATCTATGAACAAAGATTTGGATTTGAAAATATAGTTTCCCACCCATGGGAAACATCACAAACTAGCTTATAAAAGTAATAAAAGGGTTCCACAGAACAAAAAGCAAAGTAAACAAGCATGGAATATGTCCTTCCAGACCAGAGTGACTAGAACTAAAAATCATATAATTACTAGAAGGAAGAGAGTCACCAATTGAAGAAGCCACAAATTTCAAAAAACTTATACTAGCATCCAAGAAAATAGAAAAGAATGAGGGCCCCCTAGACAAAATTAAAAAGATAACATATATGATGTGAAATATATCTAGGACCCATGTAGATGAATATGAACCCTTACCTTAGACTAGCAAAAACTTTAAAATATCTTCAAGTTGTAAAAATTGTGCATACCTCTTAGCACCAACATCTCATCTAACCAGTTCAACTTGTTAGTACCTCGACTAGGATACTAGCAAATATCTAAAAGAAAAATACCTCAATAAACCTAAAGCTTTTCCAACCCTCCAAATTGGCAAAGAATCAAGCAATTCTAGCACACCACCTTCTAAACCTTTTCAGCCCCACACAGGTTATCCAATAAACTAGCAAAGCTACCAGGTAACTTCTAATAGACCTCTATGGACCCACATGACCTACCCCCAAAAACACATGAGCACATAAAAATAATAGGAAATAAGTAACAAAACCAGGACCCTCCATCCCCATGGACCCACTTGGCCCCCCCAAAGAACAACAGATTCACAAAATAAACTCCTACCAAGAGAAGAGTGCAGTCTTCCTCTATGGAATCCTTGAATCTACTTAGCCCCCCCAAATTCCAAATGGAAAAATAGAAAACAAACATAGAAGGAAGTATATGAAAACTCCTCCACAACAAGATAGGCCACCTGGTTCACCTCCAAAGGTCATAGAGATCTGCAACAATGAAGGAGCACCATAGAAAAAAGATGAAATTAATGCACTATATTCTCTTCTCTCATGCATTCCTAGATCTACATGCCCTCCAAAGTCAAAATAGGACAATAGGAACCACACAAATATCGAGATAATCCCAAGAGCACTCTTTCCACCAAAAATATTAGGTCATTCACCAATGAATAATGGTTTGCAGTGAAACAGGTAAACCCCTCTAGCTCTACCAACACTATGAGGGGAAGGATCTCTACCAAAAAACACAACAAAATACTCTAAGATTAACAAACTAGACACAGAGAAACCCTTGTAGAGAAGGGAATAATCCCATTGATTGTGTGGTGGTCATTAGACATTCATAAAATATTAATATAAAAAACAATATCATGCTCAAAAATTCACTCCCATGGGTAAAATGGTATGATCAATGAGTCAACTTACCTACAAACCAAATATCATAAACCAATAGGTTTATCCAGCTCAAAACTTAATAAAATAGGTTGTCCTATCTTTACCAAATCCTAGTATTGTAGTTTCTACCAATTTCAATACAATTGAAGGATATAAAAATCAATTATTTGAGGACAATGATATATACTCAATTAAATAAGGTGTTGTGACTAGAGATAAAATAAGATAGTATAATAGTGAGCATTGATGCAAAAATAGACCAAGGAAAATAAATGTACCATATTCCTTAGAAGGGAAGGACCACCATTTTATGTCAAGCATAAGCAACTAGTAGAAACATAATTAATATGTTGGCAAATATTTTTCCAATCCCCCTTATACATGTGCAAAAGTATGTATGGAATGACGAGTAGACATGATAAAGGAACCAAAAAATAAGAATAGGTAGATACATCCAAAGAATGAAGGAATGAGAAGAAAATGGATAAATTAAAATATATCATAGATCAATAAGTTAAATATCCATATCCCACTAGTGAGAGGCATGCAAAGGTTACTATGTGATATAGGAAGTTCTTAATGCACAATGAAAATAGCTTTATTGAATTTAAGTTCAATATAGTAGAATAAATAAATAAAAATATAGTGAAGATGAGTAGGGAAGAAGACTTGAACCTTCGTAGATAGATTACACTAAGAAGATATCAAAGAGCAAGATATAAGCTATGCCAAAAATAGGCATAATAATTGCATTCATCCTAGTCCAACTGAAAAATAAAACCTAATAGTAGAATATTCTTCTAGCATTTGCATATATATAGAGATATTAAACACTCCAAACACTAAAATATAAAATACACTACCATTCTATGTGATTCTAAAAATTGAGAATCATTTGCTAAGGATATGCAAAGTTTATTTAATATCCACTATAATAATGATACTAAAGGTTATCTATGAAGAAATGAGACTTCTCTACACTAAGACTATTAGGAATCCAATCAACATGGATGACACCTAGGTAAATGCTATGGGATTTTTGAGGGATCTAATCATTACTATGACAAAGCATCATGAATTGGTTGTAGTCTAGGAGGCTATAGTGGTTGACATTCCCCTTTATTATGACATGTTTCTATTAAGATAATGGATGCATAATTCATCTAGAATGAGTATTTGGAAGTGGATTACACCCACATAAAGGTATTAGGAGATAGAAAAATGATTTGAATTGAAAATGATTCCCCCTGCAATTACATGTTACATAGGTTGGATGAAGATGACATGGTAAATTGGAATGAATTACCTAATTTTGTATATGGTGAAGTCTTGGAGGATGGTTATATGTCCAAATTTGATTTTTTATAAGTGTATTTTAGGATGATAATAAATGAGAAGTCAACTTTGAAGAAATTGTTGTACGTAATTATCTAATATCTAATGAATCGGCTAGTATCCCAACTCTATCTAGTTAGTAGATATAGAAATCTAGAAAAAACATGAATTATGCATAATTGTGAAAGGACCAATAATGGATTTAGTGTAGTCATTATTGACCTCCAAGATATGCATACAATATTTTCCTATAGGCAATTTTTCAACAACACCAATAACATGGTCGAATATGAAGCATTATGTACTAGTTTGAGAAAGTATGAAAAGAACAAGATCGAGGATCTCAAGTTATATTGTGAATCTAACCTACTCATAATTTAGGTTAATTTATAATGGACCACAAAGACAATCATCTAAATTCATACAACTACAATCTCTGGAATTTTCTTGAATTTTGTCATACTTATAAAATCAAGGTAGTTTATTACGAATTTAACACCAAAGAATATGAGCTGATATATGTGGTATTAAGATTTAACCATACCTCTAACATTTGAGGAAAAATATTTTAGAGGTGGTTTTCATGCCTACAAACCTAGATAAATCTAACTATTGACATGTTTTCAATAATGATGGAAAATTATTAAAATAATTTTAATACAAATGATACCACAAGAAAAACCAACATTAAAGTGAAGGCATCATTCTATAACCCCATTGATATTGTTGAGGGAAGTAATTTTCAACTAGGCAAAGAGTGTAATGAATAATTGATCTATCTATTTGAATAATTCTATGGAAAATATAAATATGTCAATTAATGGTTATATAAGAACTCAAATAAATAAAAACATCATAAACCTTGTACTAGAAACTTGTACAAAGTCTTTTGTGCAAAAGTAGAGGCCTATGAATCCTAAATTTTTAGTACTAATAAAATATGACCTTATAAAACTCTAATAGAAAAAAGTCACCTTTCCAATTAGGCACTCCATTTAGTTACCCAATCTAGTATAGGTCTAGTAGAAGAATGGTGGCCTTATATTTTGTATCAACTTCAAGAAGCTAAAAAACACATCATTTTTGTATCAACTTCAAGAAGCTAAAAAACACATCATTAAAATACTACTACCTTATTCTTGCTATAGATCAACTTTTACAAAAAGTGGTAAGCTTATAGATTTTATTATTTTTGGATGGCTTCTTGGGATATAATCAAATCTGACCCAAAGAGGATGATTAGCACACAATAATATTTATGATCATGTGGGATAATTTTGACTACCAATGGATATAGTTTATGCTATCAATTTCTAGTGACACTTTCAAATTAGATATGAAAATTACATTGAAATACATTATCAGTGAGGTGATTATCAATTACCGTGATGATTTAACTATATTTTTGAAAGAAATATACAAGCATATTAAACATTTGGAATTTATATTTCAAAGGTGTAGAGAGTATGATACCTCACTTAATCCTAAAAGTTCATTTTTTATGGTCTAAAAGGAAAATTTGTTAAGGTGTGGTGTTCCCTAGCCATATATCCCAATAGTATAAAATATATCCAAGAGTTCATCTAACTCATATCAATTAAAGGAATGCAATGCATTATAGGTCAAATCTAGATTTTAGCTAAGTTCTTAACTAGTTTTGCACAAGTGGTTAGGTCAATCACTAAAATATTGAGAAAGGGTGTAACTATAGTGTCAACAAAAGATGGCAATAATTACTTTCAATACAAAAAGGATTCCATCTCCAAAACCCTAGTTCTCAAAATTTTAATTTCTTAAAATATTTTAGGCTCTATGTGCTTGCTATAGATGACAACATTGCTCTAATACTGAATTTGAAATATGATAAACATGAAGAAAACTCAACTTAAATCATGATTCAAGTGGCCCACAACTACAAATTCAGGTATACATTCATTGAAAAATGAGTGTTTTCCATCATTAAAGTGCTTTAAACGTTAAGGAATAACTATTGTAGATACATGATGAATAACAAGAAAAGAGAGCAAGTTTGATAAAAAAATATCTAGGAATTCAACATAGAGATTAATACCATCAAGTTAATTAATAAAATGATGCACCCGCAACATCCAGTGACACTTTCCTGATTTAGCCGAATTAAAGTTCCAACTTCCCAGGGTCATAACTTTTGATCCGAGTGTCTGTTTGAGCCTGTTTTTTTTTAAACACACATAATTAAGTTGAACTCACCATTTTCAGCACATTGTCATTGAAGTGAAAATTTTGACATGTTTTTGGGTCCTGAAACATCATCGGGTGGCCAGAAATGGGCTCAAAAGTTTTTGTTTCAATTTTTTTTCATTTTTTCAGTATTTAATATCTTTTGTTCCATGAATCATTCTAGGGAGATATTTTAGAAAAGTCTTAATTTTGGAATAACAGATGCATGTTATTTTTTTTGGATCCATCTGAGTGATAGTTTAGACTTACTAAAAATAGTAAGTCTTGATACTTACTAAAAATAGTAAGTTTGTGTTAGATTAGGTTATTGGTGGATATTATATGTAGGAAATGATTTGATTGTAAGGGGATGGAGATCCAAGGAAATAATAAAATTCAAGTTGTAGAATTGTTGTTTTCTCATTGATTTTGCTTATGTGTTTGAGAATCAATACGGATCTACATAATTTGGTATCAGAGTGGGTAAGATCTCGCTAGTGGAGATATCATGCCACCTAGGAGAGGCTATGCTCAGATGAATAGGCAGATAGAAGATCTGCACGGGTAAGTAGCATTACTAACCAATGTGATTGATCACATGATGGAAATATTCCCTAGCTTGCATTCAGATCTATGGTCTAATGACAAGGCGTGGTAGGAAAGGATAGCTCTGAAGCAGGCTCAGAACAGCCAAGAGAGGAGCCATATTTTGAAGAAAAACTACTCCTAACCTTGGATGGAATCTGAGGGAACTGAGATAATATCAAGATCAAGGTTTTTGAATATACTAGTGGGTTAAAACCAGAGAAGCTCATTCACTGGGTGAATAGTATGGAAAAATATTTTGAATGGAGTAATTTCGCTGAGGAGAAGAGGGTGAGGCTTGCATGTATAAAGCTAAAGGGACATGCGCTGATTTTGTGGGACCATATACAGAAGAAGCGACAGAATAATGGAAAAGAGAAGATTAGGACTTGGGATAATATGAAGAAGAAACTTCAAGAGAAGTTTATACCTATTGATTATACCCAAACTTTTTTTCATAGGTCTCATAAAGGGATCTCAGTGTGGAGGACTACACCAATGAGTTATACAAGCTATCTATACATGTAGCACTTAATGAGATAGAAGATCAGAAGGCTGGAAGGTATGTGAATGGTCTAAGCTATGCTATTCAAGATGAGTTGCACATGCATCACACTCCTACAGTAGATGCAACATATGAGTTAGCCATGAGAGCCAAAGATAAGATAAAGAGTAGGTTGAGAAATCAAAAGAGGGGATCTACATATTTCTCAAGTCGTGGGTATGGTGGATTTAATTTTTCCAAGGGTGAATCTTCTACACATGTAGAAAAATCACAACAAATTGGACTGGAGCGTGATGCCTACCGAGGAGGTAGAGGAATTCCAAGAGGTAGAGGTAATGGGGGAGGTCGCACTAGGAGTTGACCATGCAGGCCCTTTATATGCTATAGTTGTGGTGAGGAAGGTCATAGAGCATCTGAATGCCCCACTATGATGCTGAAGAGCGGGGAGGCCAAGCTATAGTTAATATTGTTGAGGAAGAGGAGGAATATAAAACAAAAGTTGTTGATATGGGTGAAAGTCTTATGATACGAAGGACATTGATTGATCTAAAGAAGGAAAAGATGCACCTCAGGAGGAAAGGTATGTAAAGTGATTATTGATCTTGGTAGTTGTGAGAACATGATATCAAATTTTATGGTTGATAAAATGAATCTACCATGTGAGAAGCACCCAACCCCCTATCAAGTTTCATGGGTTAAAAATGGGAATGAAGTGACTATTTATAAGAGGTGTCTAGTGAAATTCTCAGTTGGGAGTACCTATAAGGATGAAGGTTGGTGCGATGTGATTCCTATGGATGCATGCCATATTTTGCTAGGAATACCATGGTAATATGACAGGAAGACCTCCCATGATGGATTTTGAAACACATACACATTTTGGAAGGAGGGGGTAAAGGTGGTTTTGTTACCTCTGAAGGAAAATGGACAGAGTAAAACTTTGCTTACTGCAAAGAATTTTTTTATAGAAGCAAAAGAAGTTGGTTGGTGTTATGCCTTAACAGCCAAGAAGGTCACAAATGAAGAAACTATCATACCACCAGTGGTGTCTAGGTTGCTACAGGAATATGTTGATGTCATACCTGATGAATTACCAGTTGGGCTACCATCGAAGAGGGACATCCAACATCATATCGACTTGATCCTTGGGTCAGTTCTTCCAAATAAAGCAACCTACCAATTGAATCCAACATAGAATGTCAAGTTGAGCAAATAAGTAACAGAACTGATAAAAAATGGATTGGTCAGGGAGAGTATGAGTCTTTGCGTGACTCCTGCACTTTTAACCCTAAATAAAGATGTATCATGGTGGATGTGCATGGATAGTAGGACCATAAATAATATTACTATAAGATACAGGTTCCCAATACCAAGGATTGATGATATGATGGATGCTTTAGCAGGGACTAATTATTTTAGTAAGATTGACCTATGAAGTGGCTATTACCAGATCATGATCAGAGAAGGGTATGAGTGGAAAACAACTTTCAAGACTCGAGATGGATTATACGAATGGTTGGTGATGCCATTCGGGTTATCTAATGCCCCTAGTACCTTTATGCGATTGATGAACATAGTACTATAGGAATATAATGGTAAGTTTGTGGTTGTTTATTTTGATGATATCTTAGTTTTCAGTAAGACTAAAGTAAAGCATGTACACCATTTGAGGTTGGTGCTAGATCTATTAAGAAAAGAGAAACTATAGGCCAATTTGAAGAAATGTAGTTTCCTTAAAGATATTTTAGTATTTATGGGATTTGTAGTTTCAAGGGAAGGCCTCAGGATGGATGAGGAAAAGATAAAAACAATGGTTGAATGGCCTATCCCAAGAAATGTAACAGAGGTTAGAAGTTTCCATGGATTGGCAACTTTTTACAGAAAGTTCATTAGGAATTTTAGTAGCATTGTGGCTCCCATCACAGAATGCACCAAGGGGAAGTAATTTGTATGGACAACGACAACAGGAGAAGGCTTTGAGCTTCTAAAGAAAAAGGTAACTACCACACCTATTTTAGTGTTACCTGATTTTAGAAAATTATTTGAGGTTGATTGTGATGCATCACATATTGGAATTGGAGCTATGTTGAGCCAAGGAGGGTGTCCAATAGCATTCTTCTTGAGAAGTTGAATGACGTCAGGAAAAATTACTCCACCTATGATATTGAATTCTATGCTATTATGCAAGCATTAAGATACTAGAGACATTACCTGTTATCCAAAGATTTTGTACTCTTCATGGACCATGAAGCATTAAGATATGTGAATTCCCATAAAAAGTTGAATAGTAGACATGAAAAGTGGGTATCATATTTACAAGAGTATGATTTTACTTTGAAGCATAAATCGGGAAAATAGAATAAGGTGGTAGATGCCTTAAGTAGGAAGGTAATGTTACTGACTACCATGGAGAATGTTGTGGTAGGATTTGAGAGTATCAAGAATTTATATGAGGTTGATGCTGACTTTGGACAGGTTGTGGCATAGTATAAGAATCCAGTAGGGGGTGTGTCTAGTAATATTTTTGTAGAATATGTTATGCAATATGGTTACCTATTTAGAGGTAAATAGTTATGCATTCCTGTTGGTTCCATGAGGGAGAACATCTTGAGAGAGCTACATAGTGGAGGTTTAGCTGGACACTTTGGGGTGGATAAAACTATTGCTCTTGTGGTGGAGAAGTATTATTGGCCAAAGATGCGAAGAGATATAACTAGGTTTGTATCTCATTGTAGAGTTTGTCATATGGCTAAAGTCCATGCCTAGAATACCAGGTTGTATATGCCTTTACCAGTTCCCACAGGACCTTGGACTAACCTGAGCATGGACTTTGTGTTAGGACTTTCATGTACCCAACGAGGTAATGATTCCATATTTTTTTTTATTGACAGGTTCTCTAATATGGTTCACTTTATCCCCTACCATAAAACTGAAGATGCCACAGGAGTTGCAGTCCTATTTTTTGATGAAATTGTGCATTTGCATGGCATCCCAAGATGTATCACTTTGGATCGAGATGTCAAATTTTTGGGCCACTTTTGGAGGAAATTATGGAAGAAGCTTGATACCAAGATGTAGTTCAGTAGTGCGTATAACCCACAGACTGATGGACAGATGAAGGAAGTGAATTAGAGTTTGGGTAATATTTTGAGATGCATAGTTGGTACAAATCTAAAATAGTGGGATCGAGTGTTACCACAAGCAGAGTTTGCATTCAATAGCTCAGTAAATCACTCGACAGGAAAGTCCCCATTTTAGATTGTTTATGGCCACAATCCCCATGGTGTGCTTTATTTAGTGGAATTTTTTATTATTGAAACTGTTAGTGATGATGCAGAGGCTTTTGCAGAACATATACAAAAATTATAGGAGGAAGATCGACAGTGGTTGTAGGAGAGTAATGCCAAGTATAAAGTAGCAACAGATGTACATAGGTGAGCAAAGGTGTTTCAGGAAGGTGACTTGGTAATGGTCCACCTTCGTAAATAAATACTTCCAAAGGGCACATACAATAAGCTCAAAATGAAGAATATTGTGCTTTGTAGGATTCTTCAGAAAAGGAATGACAATGCCTATGTGGTCAAATTGCCAGAGGACCTGGATATCTCATCGATCTTCAATGTATCTGATCTGTACCAATTTTATGGGGATGTAGGGTATTTTGAGGTACTAAAAGTGATAAATTGGGTGTAACATATTCCCAAGAAGAAGAAGGATCATTTTGAGCATGTCTTGGATAAGAAGTTGATCACCACACGCAATGGCAGCTACAACAAGTACTTGGTACTGTGGGAAGGATTATCATCAGCTGAAAGTATCTGGATTTTTGAAGGAGAGCTGAAGAATATTGCATAGGATAAGCTTTAGGAGTTTCATATGCATAACTCATGGGAGCTGAGTTCTTTTCAACCAGAGGAGAATGATGCACCTACAACATCCAGTGACACTTTCCTTATTTAGCCGAATTAAAGTTCCAACTTCTCGAGGTCATAAATTTTGATCCAAGTGTCTGTTTGAGCCCAATTTTTTTTAAACACATAGAATTGAGTTGACCTTGCCATGTTCAGCAATTTTATCACTGAAGTGGCCATTTCAACACGTTTTCGAACCTTGAAACATCACCAGGTGGCCAAAAATGGGCTCAAATTTTTTTGTTCTAGTTTTTTTAGTTTTTGGGTATTTAATATCTTTTGTTGCATGAGTCATTCTAGGGATATATTTTAGGAAAGTCTTAATTTTGGAATAACAGATGCATGATCTTTTTTTTGGATCCATCTGAGTGATAGTTTAGACTTACTAAAAATAGTAAGTCCTAATACTTACTAAAAATAGTAAGTTCGTGTTAGGTTAGGTTTTTGGTGGATATTATATGTAGGAAGTGATTTTATTGTAAGGGGATGGAAATCCAAGGAAATAATAAAATTCAAGTTGCAGAATTGTTGTTTTCTCATTGATTTTGCTTGTGTGTTTGAGAATCAATACAGATCTACACTAGGAAAGATATCCATGTGAGCAATATCTACCTTAAGGAATCAAGTACAATCGATGGAAGAGTTAGATCTAAAATATCAAGTAGTCTACATGCAAGACATTAGAAGGTACCTAATATTTATACAAGCCTCAAAAGGGTTGACTCCTAAAGAAAGATCCATTTTAGGTAAAAGTAAAAGCATTATGCATTTCTAGATTATATATAATTTTAAAAAGGATATAATGATTTTCTATTAAGTTATTTCAAGGAGGAAAGTATGGAATCCCAAATAAAGGAATATCATGATCAAGGAGGAAATTATTTAGCATAAACAACATCACATAAGACCATACATGTAGGTTATTATTGACTCAATATATCTTTTGATTACTTTCAATAGGTCAACGTATGTAAATCATCTTGTGTATTCATGGGGAGGAGAAGAAAAGTGTTGATTCCCTTAAAGTCCATTATTGTTACTAATAATTTATTGTAATTGGGTCTTTATTTGATTGGAAATATCAATCATTTATTTAGGATAATACATGGATGGATTTTAAATAAAATAGATATTTTACAAAATGAGTTGATATGTGCAAATAAAGAACAAATAATATAGCTTTTGAAATATATTTATCAATATATATAGGGCTACATCTACAATAAAATTTGATGATGCCACTACACTCATAGGGTTCAAGGTAATAAAATTTATAATTTGTGCTCAAAACAAAATCTCATTACCACCCTCAAGATAATGGTCTAGTATAATCCACTTACAAAAATATTATGAGGGTATTAAAAAACTATCATAGCCAAATCACAAAGAGATTACCAAGATACAAAGAGCAATATGGGAAAATTAGGTAACAGCTAATGCATTTATATGATCATTTACCTATAATATAGTGTTTTTTTTTTTTTTTGAATTTACATGGTGGAATTGGTAGCCACCACGAATCCGAGTAGGCTGTTCAACTTTTATGGCCACCACAGTATTCTGCGCTATCCGCCCTAGAAGCTGCCACATAGATCTTCATGCATTTTGCCCCTATAACCACCATGCCACAATCATTTTAAACCTTTTACGCCGTTGAAAGCACCAGGAAAGGGACAAGCATTCAATCCGGCAAGGCCCAATATTTGAACCTTGGACCTCCGCCCCCCTTATGGGGTTTGGATGAACCAATTGGTCTACACCTCGGACCTTATAAGATAGTATTTTAAAAGTTGACAATGATACATATAAATTTGGGACTTGTGACTCCTTCACAAAGACCCCATAATTTGGGAACCCACTTGAAATTTGAAAGCTTGTTTCAAATTGTTTCTCGTGCTTATTGTTCACCATTGTCATCATTAAAATATCAAGAATGCATCTTCCTCCAAATGGTCTTATAACAGGGTCTATTGTCAAAATTCACCTTCATGATCTGAAGATCCTAAAGTTATGCTTGTATGGTCATTTTGATTATGGTCTTTGAGTTGTATTATTGTTGTTATGTTATGTTTATGTCAAGGGTGTTTTGTTTTATTTGTTATTAATATTGATAGGTTAGGTTTTATAAAGATGTTTTGTTATGTTATGTTGTTTTAGTTTTATGTTGTCTTTAAATTATATGTTTGTTATTTAGTATATATATTTTTTGTTATTTTAATATATTTTTTTTTATTATAGTGGTGGTCATATAGGTTGCATGTCCGTATGTTATGTTTAGTTATGTCTTGTTTTAAATTAATTAAATTATAAAGTTTTATAACTTTATAATTTAATATATTTAAAATTACTTTTAATTTTTTTTTAATTTTTTAAATTTTATTTTTTTAAAACTTTATAATTTAATTATATTTAATAAGGTTATTTTATAAATTTTTTATATTCTAATTAATATTTGTCTTGTTGGAAGGATTATTAAAATATGTTGAATAGAGGATGTGTTGTGGGTTTCATGGATCTTAACTTTAATTTTTGAATGCCAATGAGGAGAAATATTAATCCTTTGAAAAGGCTTTATTGATATTAGGGTTTCAAGAATTCGTTTTTAAAATTAACGGAACGGAGCAAACTAATCAAGAGGAATGAATTTCTCAAGTTATAAATGGAGAATTAGAAACCAAAGAGAAGGGTCGGATAGGTTGGAGAAAAAGAGGAAATATTGAAAGGAGCCAAATAGAAGACCAAGTTGCAGAGGAAGCTACATTTGCACATGAATACAAAGACTTTGTTGGATTCATTGTAAGATCTAATATTTTATATCAAATTCATTTTTTATTAAAAGAAAGCACTATTGTGGTGTTTTTAATTTATAAGTTGATTGATATAATTTTTTAATTAAAATTTTCGTAGAAGATAACACCAAATTTGTGGTAGGATTGTGTAAAATTTGGTCTGCCTGAGTTTGGTTTCAAAAGTTGTGTTTTTGTGTTGTAGCAAGTTTGTCCGAACATTTTATTCAAATTTGTTTCTTTACCCTAAGACCTTTTTAATTTATTTGAGGCATTAAGATTTAAGATAAAACCTAGTTTATTTTATAAAAGATTTAAATTTTACAACTAGGTTAAAGTTTGAATTTATCACTCAAATATTTAATTCTATAAATATTTCGGGTGAATAAATTTCAGAGAGGAGGGAATCAATGAACTTTTGATTTTAAATTTCATAAAGTTTATAAAGTTCATTGAATTTGTTTTATTAAAACCCTAAGTTGAATTTCAAAGATTCAGATTTATAGAAAGGGTTGTAAAATTTATTTAGGTCAAATATTTAAGTTAATAAATATTTGACAAATAAATTTGAGATACGAGAGAAGGATTATATGGATTATTGATTTTAATATCATAAAATTTTAAAATCCATAATTTGAGATTTATTTATGTTTCTGGAAGTTTGATTTATTAAAATTTTCAATCTCAAATCATAAAGT
The DNA here is from genome assembly GCA_028583015.1 of Wollemia nobilis. NCBI lineage: Eukaryota > Viridiplantae > Streptophyta > Pinopsida > Araucariales > Araucariaceae > Wollemia > Wollemia nobilis. Next base: position 2,876,887 of record JAQPPZ010001844.1, on the reverse strand, counting down.
CCAAAGTATACTATTGAAAGGATTAAATTTATTTACTTCAAATATTTAGTTTAATAAATATTTGAAAATAAATAAACATCACATTAAGGAAGATTACGTGAATTCTAATTTTCATATTATAAAGTACAAAACTTTATAATTAGAATTCATACATATTAATTATTTTTATTTATTTATTTCAAATATTTGAATTAATAAATATTTGGTTTAAAAGGTTATATGAATTCTAATTTTTATATTATAAAGTACAAAACTTTATAATTAGAATTCATACACATTAATTATTCATATTCTATGAAAAGAAGCAAGGATTATAAAGCTTAGAATATTCTAAAGGCCCAAACATAGGGATTATAAAGTGTTTCACATTTTATAATTAGGGTTTTTATTTTATTCATCATTTATTAGATCTAATTTTAAGCTTCATTCATGAAATAAATGTAAGTTTTGAATTAAAATGCTTTAAAACATTCATGCAAGTTTAATATAAGGTTAAAAGTATTTTTAATCAAAGTTCATCTTTTAAAATAGATTTGCATTCTCAAATATTAGCTTTAAAAGGTAAGTTTATTCATTTTGAGGAAGTAAATTATATTGATGAAAATGCAAGTAATGATTTCAAGATCAAAATATTTGTTATACTAGGCCCCTTGTTAACAGTTGATTGTTAATCCCTGAGATGTTTTGTGCACTAAATTGACATAAATTCATAACGTGTTATGTAAAAGAACCTTGGAGAAACATGTTTTCTTTGCAAGAGAGGATTACAATCCTAATTGTCGAGTGATATTTGTAATCGGAAAAAATCACACCTCAACAAATTGGCGCTAGAAGGAGGGCTTGAAAGGTAAATATTTGATTTTCATTTGAAATCATTCAAATCTCAGTTTTTAAAAAAATTACAAATTGAAGGGTGTTATTTAATGCCAAGGTTTAATTGATGCATATCTTTTATCAATTGATTAGTCATTTCATGCTTAGTTGCAAGATATATTTCTTTGACTAATAAGATTGACATTAAATTTTGTGTTCTTTGAAGTTCACTAATGGCATCGCTTACTTCAGTAAAGAAAATAATGGCATCTTGGATAGGTGATTATTATAGCAGTTTAAACATGCCTATTCATCAAATTCTTGAAGGTGTAGAAGTTTGTTTACCTAGATTTAGGCATGATGTGGATCAAGCCAAGGAACATATTCAGAGATACAAGAGTGTGTTAAGTCATTTGCAGCTTATGCAAGGAGATGTTCCTTGCAGATTATTTTCATACCCATTGGATGAGGTTGCGCTTAAGTGGTACATACAATTACCTATAAGGTCTGCTACTTCTTGGGCTAAACTAGAAAAAGCATTTCTCAAACATTTTGGAAAGTTGGATGACCCAATTATGATGTTAAATCAATTTGTCTCCATCCATAAAAAATTTAATGAACCCATGAGATCATTTAATGATAAATTCCATAGGTTGTATACTGAGGTGGGGATACATTATATCATTTTAGAAGAAAGAGCTACTCAAATATACATGGGAGCCTTAGATCACGTTACTTCTATGTTTTTAGGGAAAGGTCTTAAAATTACATCATTATCTAGAGCTTACAATGAGGTAATAACATTTGAACAACAATTGATATCTCAAGGTGTTAATATGGAACAACTATACAGACTTAGACCTAAAACTCATAATCAAATATCACAAATGAGTCAGGTTGAGATTGATAGTTTAGATGTCACAACTACCTTAGATGTTGAGAATGAGGTGCAGGTTTCAGAGTCAATACCCATCAATGAACATTGTGATGATCAAGTTGATCAAAATGTAGAAACTGACTTAGAGCCATTATTCACAAAAGAGGATTGGGATGATCTTATAAAATAAAATACAAAAATTGATCCCACTGAAGAAACCCTTGTCTTACCAAAATATGAATTTGAGAAAGAGGAATTTTTTGAAATTAAAGAAAATGAATTTGAAAATGAATCTAAAGAATATATAGAAGAAATGATAGATTTTCATCATTTGTTTCAGGAGGATAATGAGTGTGATGTTCAAAGGGGTAAAGTTAAAGAATTGAATGATCATAGATGTGATTTCATTGAATATTGCAAGGGATTACAAAAAAATAATACCTCGATGATGATGGTTCAAATGATTGATCCTAAAATCTTATTGCTTGAGGAAGATGAATTGTTTGAAATTGAAGATGAATTCTTTATTGAAGAAGGTGAATCTGAAAATGAATCCAAATATGGTATGAAAGAAAATATGGAATGTCACCAAGTGCTTCAGAAAGATAATGATTTTGTTATTTCAGATCATGAAGAAGAATTATTCACTTTATTCACAATTTCCAAAGAAGTTCTTATCTTAGATGATGTGTAGGAAATTGAAAGCCTTGTGTCACTTAAGGATTCTACAATGCTCATACAACAAGAAATCAGTAGGTCTTCATCTTAGGTGATTGATAAAGGTGAATTTGAAAAGGAAATTATAGACCTATCTAAAGTTTGCACAAAAGATATGGTTGAATCTCACCCTTTAACTATAGAAGATAATTTTTATAATGGTTGGGGAGAGGTATGTATGGTGAATCTTTGTTTTCTCACTCTTCGACTGATAAAATTTTTGTTTCACTTGATATGCAGGATGTTGAAACTTCTATTTCAAAAGAAGATTTCACAATTCCTACACAATCAGAAAATGACATGCCAATTGCAAAAATAGAGAAGGTTCCAAAATTGAATCACTTTGAAGATGAATTTATTGAACACCTTGCTGAAATTGAAAATGAAGAAATGGTATTTGATGAAGACGAAGAACTACAAGGTGATCATGATGGAGACCATGAAGAAAAGGAAAAAGTGACAAATGCTCATCAAATTCTTGGTAAATGCTAATAATGATGTGTTGAGTATAGATGACGAGGTAAAATCTTCACCTTTCTCATTGGTTACAAAATTTTTAGGTAATGGGTTGCATGATAAGTTTTTGGATGCTAATGCTATCAATGATGAAATGTCAAATATTGTTAACAAGAAGTTGGAGACAACTTCTAAAATTTTTGCCATAAATGAAATGAAGGAAAACATGTTTGAAATGCTTAATCAAATTCATGAGCAATCAACTAGTGAATCTAGGGTGCAAATTTTTAATGATCTTCTTATACCAAATGTCCTAGATGCTTGTCAATTCTTGAATGATTGTGATTGCTTTAAAAACTTTGAAAGTGATTTGAATTTGAAATTTTTAGAAATAGGTTCTTATTTGCAAGATCTCCTATTTGAAAAGGGGAGCCTAGTTCTAAATTATGAATCAAATTGTGAAATTTACACCTTTTTGAATAAGCAAAGGATAATTGAAAATCATGTTTTCAATTTTAAGTTTAATGAATCAAATTTTAAACATGGAATTGCTTATCAATTTGAATCAAATCAGTGGGATGAGATAGGCACAATGATAATTTCTATTTTTGGCCTAATATTATTTTTATTGGATTCTTATAAAACTTGGCAGGCATATAATCATATATGTTTTCTAAAGTGTGCTAATCGTATTTGGGATCCAGGGAAATGATGGCAGAAATTTTGCAGTGTCTTGTACATAATGTATATTTTTGTAAATAGTCTTTTGGATTTTGTTTTTTTGTTTTTGTGTTTGTACATAAGTTGTGGTTTTGTAATGTTTTGTTATTGGTTCTGTTGTCAATGTTGTCAAGTTTAGGAAGTGGATTCACTCGCTTTATCAACTTTGCAATTTTGGTTTACAAATTTGTGTTTTGTATAGCTTGTTGTTTTGTGAGCTTGTTAGTTAGTTATTTTGCTGATTTTATTAGTTGGTGATGTTTATTTTTGTTTGTTTAGTGTTTATCAGATTTTTGGTTGTGTTTTTAGTATAGCAATAAATTGGCTTTGCCAAATTTTGGAGTTTTATTATTTTGATGTGTGTTGTTGAATTTGACAAAGTTTTAGTGAGGTTTTCATTGATTGAGGTAGTTGTTATCGAGACACTAGTCATTTGATGATTTTGTTTGGTATTCGGTCCTGGGTCATATAGGATGAAATTACCTATTTTGAAAACCTGTAAAACCTAGAGAAAAGGAAAAGTGAGATGTTAGTCTATATCTTCATGAATGTGAACTAAGATAAGGAAATTTGAAATATTAGAATCATATTGCAAAAGCTTCACGAGTACCACAAACACATTAAGGAATATTTTTTGAAATTTTGGATGTATGAAGTTGTCAGTTTTGCAAATTAAGGTGAAAATTTTTATATACTCTTTCAGCCTTACCTGATCTCTAACCCAAGTGGCAGGTGGATTTGTTGCAAAGTACCATATTACCGGATAAAAGAAAAAAAGAGAGAAAAAAAATGAAAACAAAAAAATGAGGGATAAAAAAATGAGAGATGAAATGATGAATACAATTGAAAAGTAAAGTCAAATCTATCACCATGAACTAGATAATCTTCATCGGAGCTATAGATGCTTGGCTAGCAGTGAAGCTATGTCTAAAATAGAGGAAATGCAACATCCAAAATTCACCTAATATATGGGAGTTTTAGATAATCTCTATCGGAGCTATAAATGCTTGGTTGGTAGTAGAGCAATGTCTGAAGAGAATTAGGTGGAGGTATTTCTTCAAAGAGAAAATATTCATAGCCTAAAATGCGAAATTGACAATGGAATGCTGAATGGTTTCAAAATGTATAGAATGAATCACTTTGCACACACAAAGCTGATGCTGATGATTCTAATGGTTCATGTCGAATTGGTCTATTCTCATTCTCTAGATATTATTGACGCTTATAATTCTAATATTTGGGTTTTTGTTGTTTTTAGAGTTTGTTTTTTAAGTCCGAAATGTCCAGGGATATTTACCAGCAGAGTCGCCATTTGTTGTGACTCCTTCACAACGACCCCAAAATTTGGGGACCCACTTGAAATTTGAAAGTTGTTTAAAATTGTTGGTTGCACTTATTGTTCATTGTCATCATCAAAATGTCGAAGAATCCATCTCTCGGAATGTTGTCTTATGGTAGTGTCTATTGTCAGATTTGATTTCATGATTGAATATTGAAGTTATGCTTGTTATGGTCTATTTTGATTTTATGTCTTTGAGTTGTATTATTGTTTGTTATGTTATGTTTATTTGTTTATAGGTGTGTTTTGTTATTGTTTTGTTATGTATATATTGATAGGTTTTGTTTTGTAGGTTTTGTTATGTTATGTTGTTTTAGTTTTATGTTGTCTTTAAATTATATGTTTGTTATTTAGTATATATTTTTGGTGTTATTTTAATATATTTTTTGTTTATTATAGTGGTGTTCATATAGGTTGCATGTTCGTATGTTATGTTTAGTTATGTCTTGTTTTAAATTAATTAAATTATAAAGTTTTATAACTTTTATAATTTAATATATTTAAAATTGTTATTTTATAAACTTGTTTTAAATTAATTAAATTATAAAGTTTTATAACTTTATAATTTAATTATATTTAGAATGGTTATTTTATAAATATGTTTTATATTCTAATTAAATTATAAAGTTTTATAACTTTATAATTTAATTATATTTAAGAATGTTATTTAATAAATGTTTTATATTCTAATTAATATTTGTCTTATTGGCATGATTATAACTTTAATTTTTGAATGCCAATGAGGAGAAATATTAAAACCTTTGAAAAGGCTTTATTGATATTAGGGTTTCAAGAATTCATTTTTTTAAAACTGACGGAATGGAGCAAACTAATCAAGAGGAACAAATTTCTCAAGTTATAAATGGAGAATTAGAAACCAAAGAGAGGGTCGGACAGGTTGGAGAAAAAGAGGAAAGATTGAAAGGAGCCAAATAGAAGACCAAGTTGCGAGAGGAAGCTACATTTGCACATGAATACAGAGACTTTGTTGGATTCATTGTAAGATCTAATATTTTGTATCAAATTCAATTTTTATTAAAAGCAAGCACTATTGTGGTGTTTTTAATTTATAAGTTGATTGATATAATTTTTTAATTAAAATTTCCATAGAAGATAGCACCAAATTTGTGGTAGGATTGTGTAAAATCTGGTCTGCCTGAGTTTGGTTTTCAAAGTTGTGTTTTTTTGTGTTGTAGCAAGTTTGTCCGAACGTTTTATTCAAATTTGTTTCTTTACCCTAAGACCTTTTTAATTTATTTGAGGCATTAAGATTTAAGATAAAACCTAGTTTATTTTATAAAAGATTTAAATTTTACAACTAGGTTAAAGTTTGAATTTATCACTCAAATATTTAATTCTATAAATATTTTGGGTGAATAAATTTCACGTAGGAGGGAATCAATGAAATTTTGATTTTAAATTTCATAAAGTTTATAAAGTTCATTGAATTTGTTTTATTAAAACCCTAAGTTGAATTTCAAAGATTCAGATTTATAGAAAGGGTTGTAAAATTTATTTAGGTCAAATATTTAAGTTAATAAATATTTGACAAATAAATTTCGAGACAGAGAGAAGGATTATATGGATTATTGATTTTAATATCATAAAATTTTAAAATCCATAATTTGAGATTTATTTATGTTTCTAGAAGTTTGATTTATTAAAATTTTCAATCTCAAATCATAAAGTCCAAAGTATACTATTGAAAGGATTAAATTTATTTACTTCAAATATTTAGTTTAATAAATATTTGAAAATAAATAAACATCACATTAAGGAAGATTACGTGAATTCTAATTTTCATATTATAAAGTACAAAACTTTATAATTAGAATTCATACATATTAATTATTTATATTTATTTATTTCAAATATTTGAATTAATAAATATTTGGTTTAAAAGGTTATATGAATTCTAATTTTTATATTATAAAGTACAAAAATTTATAATTAGAATTCATACACATTAATTATTCATATTCTATGAAAAGAAGCAAGGATTATAAAGCTTAGAATATTCTAAAAGCCCAAACATAGGGATTATAAAGTGTTTCGTATTTTGTAATTAGGGTTTTTATTTTATTCATCATTTATTAGATCTGATTTTAAGCTTCATTCATGAAATAAATGTAAGTTTTGAATTAAAATGCTTTAAAACATTCATGCAAGTTTAATATAAGGTTAAAAGCATTTTTAATCAAATTTTATCTTTTAAAATAGATTTGCATTCTCAAATATTAGCTTTAAAAGGCAAGTTTTTTCATTTTGAGGAAGTAAATTATACTGATGAAAATGCAAGTAATGATTTCAAGATCAAAATATTTGTTATACTAGGGCCCTTGTTAACAGTTGATTGTTAATCCCTGAGATGTTTTGTGCACTTAATTGACATAAATTCATAACGTGTTACGTAAAAGAACCTTGGAGAAACATATTTTCTTTGCAAGAGAGGATTACGATCCTAATTGTCGGGTGATATTTGTAATCGGACAAAATCACACCTAAACAAGACTCCTTTCTCTCCAAATATCAAAACAATTACAACTTAAAGATATTGATATCAATCCCATGTAAACATCATTGAATATCCTATTTACCCTAGAAAAATAAAATGGAAAGGTGTTCAAAAGGATTGCCTAACATTCAATGGCTATCCATAGGTGACAAAAGGATCATCAAAATGGATTACAAGGAGAGTGAACTAGTATTAAAATGGGATGAAGACAAGACTAAATAAGGTAGTCTCTAGAAATTTGATTCCCTCTAAATTGGACACTCCCAAATTCTCTAAGTTATGGGCCCAAATATTTATAACATTGTAATGATGGATAGAAAACCATTATCAATTTTAGTGAGTGGGCAACATGTACAACCCATATAGAGAAGAATTACCCACTAAAAGAAATTTAAATATGTATAGAACCCATTTATTTTATATATTTTGGCCATTATTTTCCTTGCTACCATCTCCCTTTCCATTGATAAGAAATCCAATTTCTACCTTCCACTTATTATTTGTCTTAATTTCATCTTCTTCTTTCTTAAAAAAAGGTAAAGGTAGGACTAATAAGTGAACCACTCATGTCATTGAGTTATTGACTTTATGAGATGAATGAATCACACATTGATACCCAAAACTACATGTGAAGTATCTGGGAAACCAAATTGGTCCATTTTTGGGCTACCCTACTTACTTGCTTCATTAATGTTAGGCATGAGTAGGACATAGGGTATAAACCCATCATCAATGCTGATACCATCCTACATTACAAACATGGGACTCTATCTAGCTATTGATCAACTCCATTGCACCTATCTATAATAATTTATACCGCCTTGTTTTATTGATCCTCTGTGCATATATCAATTTGATCCTAAGTGCATTTATTTTGGCCATTCAAAATTGTTTTGTTATATCCATCACATAAAATTTTACTTCGATTGATAAAAAAATTGGACCATTAGAGATATGTGTGGCATGCCATTTTTTATAGTCATTCTATATTAGCTAGACAAAACCCAATGTAGTACTCATCAAGATAATTGTAGCTACTAAAATCGTGTCAATCCGATTAGACTGTGATTATGCCACTCTTACAAGCACCATATGACCCAATTGGACAACCCTTAGGGGTTAAGTAGTGGTCATAACAATTTTGTGAAGGTTTACCCCATTTTTGGAAAGTTTTGGGCCATGTATCCATGGCCATCCCACCCCAGGATGACCATAGTTCATTGCCATCCCACCTAGGGATGGCCACCAGCAATTGTCCCTAGGTGGTATGGCCATGGACTAGGTGCCTCAAAAAGGCATGGGTGCAACAAATGGCAATAATTTTTTGTCATTTATCCCATCCAATGACTTATGACAAATTGAGGACCTATAAAATCCATCACAACCTATAAAATGGAGGCCCAAATTGGAGGTCTCTTCCATCCAATGCATGGTAAGAGTTTTGACAAGTGGCAGAACCTGTCTTGCATGCACCAACTTACCCCTTTGACCCTGTGGCCCTCTTGGGATATAAATTGGAGGTATTCCAAAAAAATTTAGAGAGGGGTCTTTGTAAGAATTCACCATGAAATGTTTTCGAGATTCACTCTCCCATTTTACCCATATATTTGCCTTGGGAATATTCATCAATTGAAGGCGTTTCCAAGACATCGCAAAATATGCACATCCATTCCAAAACCCACCCATTTTTATTATTTAAATTACCAAATTTGAAAACAACACCCATAGGAGTATTTTGGACCATATCCTAGAGGAATTGGTGGTAAAAACCACCAGGTATGGTGGACATATCCCCTGGGATGGTTAACAATCCCAATTGGAACACCCAATGATAACCATGAATTGGCATAGAATTTTGAGTTAATTTTAGTGTAGATTATTTCTAAATTAGTTTACATACATCATACTAGAATTTGATGATATTTAGAGTATTTTTAGACCTTCAATTAGGGTTTTTGTGATGATAGTCCCAATTGGAACACCCAAGGATGACCATTGGTTTTGATTGCAATTTCATTTCAATTTCTACATAAATCATTCCTAAAGTAGATAATATACATTATGCTAAGTTTTGGTATAATTTGGATTAGTTTTGCATCATCTATTACACTTTTTGTATTCAATGTTTCATGCATCTTTATGATTTTATATTAATCCACATATGCTATTAATCAATTTCAGTTTTTTGTGCATAGATCTAGGTATTCCAGCACACAAGGAAGGAACTACAATCTCTAACATAGATATATCATCGTAGCAGTAGCAAAAAGCCCGATCTTCAATTACGAGTGCAAGGAAGATACTAAAAGTGCACCTTGAGTTTATGAAAGGATTAGATCCTTTGACATTGTAATGGATTGTATCACTTAAGAGCCCTCAAGGGGATGTTTTGTAATCACATATTTGGAAAATGCATTAATATAAAGAGAACCACCCATTTATTTCACTTATTCATTATTTATGCTTACTTTAATATCTTTTTGTAGTGCTTAAATAGATAGGTGCTTTTCATTTCCCTTTTCTTGGTGTGTCTTTTTTTCCGCTCTACAATGGTGATCACGATGAGACCCCTATTCCATTTTATTTTTACATGTTTTGACTCTATTTTTGTTCTTTTAATGTTGCAAGTTTTGGTTTTTTTGGATTGAAATGATCCCTGAATTCCTAATTGGAACACCTAGGGATTACCACAACAACCGTCCCACCTAGGGATGGCCACAATAGATATCCCTCCTAGGTATGGCCCAAAAATTTATAGTCACCCCACCCTAGGATGGCCACAAAATAGGGGGTTTACAGCTCAAATCTACAGAAACAGTAGAATTCTAGGATATCAAGGTATGCATCCAAACATTCACCTTGCACTAATATTGTTTAGAAAAGGTTAAATTCAGATTTTCATGTCTTTTTCTTGTTGATTAAAAGGTAGATTTCATTTTTCCTAAATTTTAAAAAATAAAAATAAGAAAAATAGGGAAAATAATAGTTTAAGTATGCATTTGAATGGTTTGATTACTTTTAACCTACGTAACGGTTAGGTTGTCATATAGGATAACCATTTTGTAGGTTTCTTATTCATGCAAAAAATTATGAAAGTGAAATTTTCTTTGTGCATTTAGTGAAGTATCATTGAGTGCTCTCTTGTTTTACTTTCTTTAAGTATAAAAGGAACCACACACACCACGTAACATTTTAACATTAGTGAGTTGGAATTTCATCCCCAACCAATGATAGAGATCAATGATGGTGGGCTTCATCTCCACCTATTGGATCACATTATACGAACCCTATTTTTGGCCAAATCTATCTCCAAGAACCATCTTAGCCATGGAAAATAGCACACACTCCTCTTTAGAGGGTGTATCACTACCCACCATCAATATGAGTGAGGACTGGTAGAACTTGTGTTCCCTGATTGGGTATGGGCTTCATCTCCATACTTTGGTTGGTTCACATGATTGGAATTTCATTGTTGGTTGTCGAGCTATGAGTATACAAGTGAAATCCTTTAAAAAAATTGAGAATTACATCAACAATATTCAAACATGTAAAAAGAGATCTCTTTGCAAAACAACAAATTAAAAACACACCAAATAGTTTTAGGAACACATATAAATATTTAAAAGATATAAACACTTGTATTATTGTGTGTTTCTATTTTTTTGTGTGTTGAATCATTAAAATTTGTAAAGGAGATAATAACATGGGTTTTAGAAGGAATTATTTATGTTATGCACCTATATCTAAGTCCACTCAATGGCTAACATTGTGGAGAGTAGGCAAGGATATTTAGACCATAGTCGATTTGATCCCAAGGATATGATTATACCTCCTTGGTGGCCTCCTACTTGCCCAAGTCCTAGAATGTCAAATAATGAACGTATCCTACAAGGGACCTCTACGTGGGATACCCCTACAAATTTTGGTGCTAATTAGGGAACTTACTTTCCATATATAGACACTTCACACACCTTTCAAGAAATGCAACTATGCATTGAGGCACAAACACAAAGAAATAACACGCATCTGTGTGCTTGCTCGGTCCACCTTGCACACCTAATAGGTGGGGCCAAATTATCACAATAAGCCCTTAATTCACCCTAATAGGTCTCATCAATATAAGTACCAAGATGAGTATAATAATCATCACTAAAACTCCAACAATACCAAACTCTTGAAGATGCTCTAGTGCAGGCTAGAACAATCGAAGAAATCAAAATTCAAGAGGGAGAAATAACAAAACCCCAGAAAAAGGAGTGGAATAAGTGTAGACACCAAAATCCAGCCACATGCAAGTCATCTATACCTTCCTATTAGCCACGTGTCGGTCATCCACCTTCCCGCCATTATTTGGCCCAATTTCACCTTTTCCCGCCATTATTTGGCCCAATTTCACCTTTCCCGCCATTTTTCATCCCCAAATTTATTTAAATTAATATTTATATATATATTTTTAATATTTTAATATATATATTTAAATAATAGTTTAAGTGATTTGATCTGATCCGTCCATCCTTCATTTAATCTCATTCGTCCATCCATCTTAATCCATTCCACAACCAAGATTTATTCTCTACCTTTGGATCCGCTTTAATCTTAGCCACACGTTCAAAGTGTCGTTAAAAACCTAAAGTGTGCCCTAAGAGTGGATTATAAATCGAGTCACTTTGATGGCTCAAAACTGATGTCTTTTGCTACTTCTATCTTTGATTCTAATTCTTATACCGTTATCTCCTCTCTTCCGCTACCCTTTCGTCGCATCCATCGCCGCTTCCGTCGTCGCTTTCACCACCATTCCTTCTGCAGCATTCTGCAGAATCTCCCATTCCTGTCGCAAGTGCCCGTGGGTGTTTACCCCTTCACCAAGTGCCCACGGGTGTTTACCAAGTGCCCACGGGCGTTTAACAAGTGCCCGCGGGCATTTACCTACAGCCACAGACTCAGACCGACATTTGTAATCCAGATCTAGAAGCACGTGGGCATTTGGCGAGTGCACCAGGGCGCCTTCCGTAGCCTATTCTGACAACAACATTACTTCCAGGTGTCGCCTAGTCTAGCTGCATTAACAGAGAACAGGTATAAATTAGTTTAAAGCAAGTAGCCATATTTTATGTATTAATCTGTTATTGATTTTCGGCATTCCATTTTATAAGGTTTTAGATTGTTCCTGAGGGCTCACACAGTGGAGCCCTCTCATTAATTTCTAACTCCTTGATAGTGTTAATGTGTGTAGGTTTTTGATAACAGATCCAGTTTATTGATGGCAGCTGATTAAGCTGGAGTGGTCCAAGCAAGGGATACGACAAAGCCCACTCACTCTGTTGGGATTGAAGATACGTTCTTCGGAAGCGCCACCATTCGTTCCAGCTAGGGTTTCGGAGAACCCTAGAATAATTTGTAACTGTGTATCACAAATAAATGGTTACAGGCCCAGTTGTATCCAAAAAGGAGTTTTTAAACTCCACCGATTAATAGAAATCGTTTGTTTTTGTGCAACTATTCTGTACTCTGTCATTGTGATTTTATTTCTGTTTGGCGTGTATTTTTAATCTACAAATGGATGGAGATCATGGTGGGACCCCCTAGGGTTTCATATTTTTAAATACTTGCTTTACTAATCTGTTCTTGTTTTCTGTTTCATTTTGCAGGTTCCAGAAATCGCAAAATTTGCTGTTCCAGCGAACTAGGGTTTCTGAGCTTGCAGAAAACGCAGCAGACGCAGAGGGGCGTCTGGAAGTCGAATATGAAACGCAGAGGTGTGTTTCAGCCTGTGCAGACTCCCATGGGCGTTTGAAGTCAGTTTTACAAAAAAGCGTAGGCTTCTAAGTAAGTGCTGTACTTTTTACGTTTTTGGTTTTTCTGCCATATTTTGTTTCTTTTTCAGATCATTACTTTAAAATGAATGAAAACTAAGTAATCTGGAAAAGAACAGTTATTTTTAATTACATTTTTCTTTGCATTGCATTATTGATTGTTGCTTGCATTAAAAAATAAATAAAATTTTGCATACCTAGCTGCATATTAGAATAGCTACGAATTATTTGTTTTAATTATCTAAGTAGGACTATTGATTGGATTTCAATAGTACTCTTGCCATTGGGTGATTCCAGGCAGAGAAGTGGACGAACCTTCCGGTTGCTCCTTTGATATCTGATATCATTGGTAGGCATGGGGTTTTAAACGGTGTACTCCACTTATTCAGATAAAATGACATGTTTTTAGTAGCCTCTTGCTTAGATCATTAGAACTTTTGATTTATAGCCTTGTATGTACACATTAGATAACTAAAACATTTAAAAAAAAAAAATTCATTGCATTTTCATATTGCATTTAAAAAAGTGATATCTGGATTTCATCACCAGGTATTGCTTGAAGTTTAGTGATGGTGGAATTCATCTCCATCCATTAAAATTCTGCCTTAGACACCATAGGTCACCCCCGAGCAAACTTGTTGGATTTCATCACCAGTAAGAATCTCGTTGTCCTTTCTTAGCCATAGTTTTTACCTTTTTTTGTGAATAATTCAAGATTAGATTACATGCAAAACTCATAAACCGGACACTTAAAATTTACTACAGATTAAGATCAGAAAATAATTAATTAACCGCCAGGTAAGACATATTGGTTGAAACCTAGGTTGTGACTGTTTTTTGATAATTTTTGTAGTGTAAATTTATCATTCTAGTTTTGCATTCTTCTTTTATGAATTTGTTTAGATTTATTGCTCTATGGTTTTAAAAAGGAATCAATCTAAAATGTTAAATCTAAATAATCAAATGGGTAATTCACAAAACATCCCCACTACCAACATGGCTACTTATCCTAGTGAATTTCAGGCAGGTTCGCCTGCAGGTCTTTCACGTCCTTCTACCGTCTATCGCATGGCCATGCCCATGGAGGAAGACAATTCCTGTCATATTACCCACATTGATATGGCCCAAGTGCAAACTCACTTAAGAGATGGCACTGGTTATGTCCTTGAGCCAATCCAAGATTCCCCTATGCAAGATTCTATTTTTCAACAGGATATTGCATCAACCATACCCGCTGGTTTCACTCAAGTCTACACTAACCCTTTTTTTGAGGCTAATGTGGTATCTGTTCAGCCGACTTCATCTCCAACATCTTCCCGGATGCTCAATTGTCCTCCTTTGGAGACAAATGTAGTGTCTTCTCGACCACCTTCTCCTCCATGTACCCGGGTGTACACCAATTCTCTTTATGAAGTTGGTGGAAACTCTTCTAGCCATAACCAATTTCAACCCTCTTCTTCCCAAACCATTTATGGTTTCACCCTACCTGGGACACAGTCTACTGTTCCTTCCCAGGTATCGCCTACTTCAGCCACCTTCATTGCTCCTGCTGTGCAGTCCCCTGTGACTACCATGGCAGCCTGCCCTCCACCTTCATCCAATCATCCCATCTCCCTTGGGTTAGAGATTAATAAGGTTAAGGAGTATCTCGACAAATTGATTTTGCAACAACAGCAACAAAATGCTCAACCACCTGTCGTAGTAAAACCTACACCCCAACCAATTTCTACCCAGCCAGCTTTTATTAGCTCAGGCCCCACCTGGGTACCCCAATCTTTGGTGGTGTCCATTCCTACCCCACCTTTCTCCCAACCTAGTCCAGTTCATCATCTACCCCAATCACCTTCTTTTCGGTATCATCCATACCAACAACCTATCCATTCCACACCGCCTAATTCAGGCAATTTCATCCCATCTCATCAATTTTCCACTCTTCCATTACATCATCATAATCATCAAACGAGTCAAAATTTTCATGAATATTCTCGACTCCATGCTATGCAACAGTAGATTGACAACCTTATGCTTAACGTGCCTGGATCATTTAGTCAGAAACCTACGCTAAGGTCATTGATCAATCAACCAATTCATCCTTTGGTACCTTCACCACCATATCCGATTGATTTCACATTACCGAAGTTTGACAAATTTTGAGGAACTGAGGATCCTCATGAACATGTGAGCTCATTCATGCATGCTTGCTTTAGAATCCAAAATAATGATGCTCTTATGCTTAGAAATTTTCCTCAGACATTAGGAGGAGATGTTGTACAATGGTATAATCATTTAGCTCACCATAGCATTTATGCTTACGAGCAATTGATTAATCTATTTTTAGAACGATTCTCCTTAAATGTACAAAAGAGAGTTTCATTGTCCGACTTATACAAGCTCAAGCAACATGACGATGAGACTATTTATGACTTTGGAAACCGTTGGAGGGCTATCATTAATAAATTGCCATTCTCCCTACCAATGGAGGAGTTAACCAAAATGTTCACCCAGAGTTGTCTAAAACCTATCTCTTGGTTACTCCAATTACAACAATACAGGACTTTTGAAGAGGCTTTGGCCCAAGCAAGTATCATAGAAGACATTAAAGTCCAATAGGGTGTTTTAAAACCCCGTAGAAAAGAATGGCAACAAAAGGGCCAACAACGAAATAATAATTATGGCCAAAATAAGCAAACATAGGCTAGTACAGCCTCAAATGTTAACCAAGTTAATCAAGTGGTGGCGAGTCAGCCCATAATGGCTCAACAACAACAAGTAATGCAAATTCAACCGCAACCAATCACTTATCATGCGGTACCTGCCCCTCCTCAACCAGCTCAACCAGCTCCCAATACTGGGCCAACCATGGAAACTCGACCTTGGCAAAACAATCGTCCCAAGCGACAATTCACACCTTTAGATGAACCATATGCGGTCATATTCAACAAGTTATATAGCACAAATCAGTTAACTTTACCTGAGTTTAAACCTTTAGACCCATCTAGAAGGGGGAAGTATTACAAGGAGTACCTATTTTGTCCTTATCATAGGCAAAATGGACACGATATCAATAATTGTACAACTTTCAAACATGTGATCCAAGATCTTATTGAGATTGGAGCCATTAAATTGGATAGCCCCTTAGCCCAACAAAATCAAAATCTTGGTATATTTCAAACACCCCTTCCACATCGGGAGGAAGCTTCAACAACTTTAGGGGGAGTAACTCAGGTAACTCCTCCTAATCAATTCAACCATGTACAACAATACCAAGGTTTTGTGGGTACTATTAACGTAGTAACCCGGGGTCAAAGGGCGAATCAACCAAATCAGGCTGAACCATAGCCACCTGTACAAACCCCGGTCCACCTCAAGTAACCAGTGACCCAACGACGTGCTAGTACTTCTCAAAAACCGCTAAATCATTCTACTCAACGCCAACGACCAATCATGTCATTGAGTAGCCGGTTAACTACAAGTTTAAAAATGGCTTCTGCCAAGTTATCGATCTATGACCTCATTCAACAATCTCCCCCGCATAGAGAAGCATTAATGGAAATATTAAAGTCAATCGAGCTTCAAACTCAAGATACTAATGCCTTCAACAACTTTGTGGGGAGTATTCAAACATGCATGGAGCCCTCCATCACTTTCTATGATTTTGAAATCAAACCTATGTCAACAGAAATTATAGATCCTCCACTACATATCATGGCCAAGATCGATAACAAGCCATTCAAGAGAGTCTTAATTGACACCGGTTCCTCAATCAATATCATTACAACATCGGCATTGAGTCATCTAAAGCTGTCGCCATCCCTTATCACAAAGTCGACTTTTACTCTTAAAGCATTCAATGATGCTTTATCTTCCACGATTGGCACGGTTATCTTGCCCATTGAGGTAGGGGCCCGAACTTTGCATACCTTGTTTCACATCTTGGAAGGGACCATGGCATACAATGTATTGGTTGGACGGCCTTGGCTTAGGGAGATGAGATGTGTCCCTTCTATACTGCATCAATGTCTAAAGTATGTATATGAGGGATAGGTTCATTGTGTACCTGCTGACATAGAACCCTTCAAACATTGCAACTATGTCTCAAATCCTTATGAGATTGTGTTGCCATCCACTCATATTTTCTTGACTCCATCTATTTATTCTATACCATCTTCTTCTAAAGCTCCCATTCCTGAGGAGCCACCCATCATATCGCAACCATTTTCCTCTTTCGCTATTCCATCTCATTCACCACTTTCTTCATCAACTAATCTTCCTTCTTCTTCATCAGTGACCACATGCACATGTGGCCATGACCAATCATCTCTTTCCACGTCATTACCCCCTTCTTCTACACCTTCTTCAACATCACCTATTATTCCTCCATCTTCCCAACCATCACCAGTTGATGTTTCACAAGTCGATGAAGCATCAACCCAACCAAATCCTTCCAATTATTCTATCCCACATTCTTCTATTCCATCATCAAGTCCATCTCCCTCCCAAGTCAAGGTTCATCTCACTGATGCAGGTATTGGTGAGTATGCCATTCAAGATGTCCACATCACACCGTTCAATGTACAAACAGTTAAAGATTTTGGTCATCCACATGACCAACATTTATCCATTGGATCAATTTATAACATGGGTTCTATGCCAAATTCCATTAATTTTGTATATGGGGGAATAGAGTCATCTTCTAGTCTTACCACCATACCAGAACCCAAGAATCCAGTCCCTACCAATATCGAAAGAATGGAGGTTTTTCCCTCTCGCTATTTCCACAGACATAATTGGCAGCAATTTGGCCTAGGTCGATACGAGCAAGGAGTAACTGAACGCATCGATATGCCATATCAGAGACCCACTAAGCGTTTTGGTCAGGGCTACCAACCACTTCCATCCCTTTCTTCTTTTGAACGAGCTTTTCAAAGCATTAATTTTAATTCAGAAGAAGAAATCCTCCACCCCGATGAATCCGAAGATGAAGTCTATGAAGAATTTGACGTCATGTCAAATGGTGATGAATCTGAAGAAGAGTCGGCGCCCATTGTTCCCCTCACTAAACAAGACGAGTTTTATCTCCAATTGTTCCCTCTCCAAGAGGCCATATTTCACTTGCTTCTTCCATAAGAACGAGGTGAAACACCCCCTCCGCTACATCCATAAGCCATAATCCAAACCTGTATTATATGTATATACTAAAATAGTGGTTTTCACCACTACAAAAAAAAAAAAAAACTCAAAAACTATGTTGTTTTCAATCTCAGGTCTTCCGAGGTCTTCACCGGTTTTCCCTTCCATTCCGCCCATCCTTTCTTCCATAAGTCGACAATGAATTTCGAAGACTTATTCACCCCGCTCCATAATCCATATGATCCGGATAAGTCAATCCCGATCAACCCAAGCCTGATTGACATGGATCGGATTTCATTCCCTCCATCTATTTCAGAGTTCATCCTTTCCAAGGAATTGTTAAGGGCTTCCGCCAACTACATTCCTCCTTCACCTCCACATTCATCTTCATCTTCTAAGCCAGAGGTTTTCCAGGCAGACATAGATGAGAGCAAGGCACAGGAGCTTGATGACATTTTAGATGACATAAATCTGATCCCTACTCCCCATCAGGTTGAGGAAGGTTCCCACATGTCTATTGAAGAAACTATCGATGTAGACCTTAGTACAGACCAAGATGGCACCCAAATTATGAAAGCGGCTAAAATTCTATCATCAGAGGAACAAGAGCAAATGATTGCTCTACTCAAGCGGAAGAAGGAGATATTTGCATGGTCTTACAAAGACATGCCAGGCCTAGACCCTAATTTGGTTGTCCATAACCTCACCTTACAAAAAGATGCTAAACCTGTCAAACAGAAACTTAGGAAAATGCATCCTATCGTGGCCCTTCTAGTTAAATCGAAGATTTAGAAACTTCTGGATGTTAAATTTGTCGTCCCGATTGATTATCCTGAGTGGATTTCTAACATGGTACCCGTTCGCAAGTCTAACGGGGGGATACGAGTTTGCACTGATTTTTGAGATCTAAATAAAGCGTGTCCTAAGGATGAATTTCCTATTCCAAACATTGATACTCTTGTCGACACCTGCGCTGGTCATGAAATGCTTTCGTTCATGGATGGATTTTCAGGATACAACTAGATTCGAATAAACCCTGAAGATCAACACAAAAAAACATTTACCACACCTTGGGGAACTTTTTGTTATAGGGTGATGCCCTTTGGCCTTAAGAACGCAGGTGCAACCTATAAACGAGCCATGACTTATATTTTCCACGATTATATGCATAATATTATCGAAGATTATGTGGATGATTTATTGGAAAAATCTAAAACTCGACAAGAGCATTTTGATGTATTGGAAAAAGTTTTTGATAGGCTTCTAGAGCATAAAGTAAGGTTGAACCCTAATAAATGTGTCTTTGGTGTTACCTCAGGCAAACTCCTAGGTTTTATTATCTCTAAACGAGGTATTGAGGTGGACCCAAACAAGGTCAAAGCCATTATGGAAATGTGTCCCCCAACTAATTTGAAGGAATTGCATAGTTTGCAAGGAAATATTAATTCAATCCGTCGCTTTATTGCACAACTTTTTGATAAATGTAGGCCATTTTGCCACCTACTACAAAAGGGGGTACAATTTTCATGGACAGATGAATGTCAGAAAGCCTTTGATGACATCAAGCAGTACTTAGCATCTTCGCCAGTCTTAGCTCCACCTCGTCCGGGGGTCCCTTTCAACCTTTATATCTCAGCAACGGACTTTGCCTTAGGGACAATGCTTGCACAAAAGAATGAACAAAATCGTGAGCAAGCTATCTATTATATTAGTCGAACATTGGTAAGCTATGAAACCCGATATGCTTATGTGGAAAAGTTGTGCTTAGCAGTGGTTTTTTCCACTAAGAAACTTCGTCATTATATGCTTAGCCATACAACATATGTCATAGCTAGAGAAAACCCTCTACGTTATATGATGTCTCGCACTTATAATAACACTCGTATCGCTAAATGGATAATGTTTCTTACCAAATTTGATATTGAATTCATTAGCCAAAAATCTATTAAAGGTCAAGTTATAGCCGATCAACTTGCGGAAGCTCCGCTACCTAGTGATCATCCTTTGATTATTGAGCTCCCAGATGATTCGGTATTTGCTATCACTGAACAAGAAGAGGACATCATTCCGGAGGAAGATGTTGACATCACGCTATTCTTTGATGGCTCTAAGTGCGTGAAATGTCAGGGCTTGGAGTTATGTTTCATACACCTCAAGGGATTCCCATCCCTTTATCATTCAAACTAGACTTCCAATGCACCAATAATACAGCAGAGTATGAAGCCTTAATTTTAGGTCTTCAATTAGCCATAGCTATGAGTATTAAGCGTATTCGGATATTTGGGGATTCTCAACTCGTGGTTAAACAAATTACAGGAGAATACCAAGCCAAAGAACCTACCATTAAGCTTTATCATGATGTAGCAATGAAGTTGCTCTCTAAGTTTGATTGGTATGAGATCACTAGTTTGCCTCGTTCGACTAATAGATTTGTGGATGCCATGGCCTCTCTTGGATCATTGATTCCAAAGGACTCCCTTGGAGAGGTACAACCCCTAATCATTTCCACAATCTCTAAGTCTGCAATTGTCCGTGCTGAGTCTAAATATGAAAAATATGTTTGCTTTATCCATTCGGATCCATATGAGCCTTGGTCTAGTGAGATAGTAGCCTTCCTCAAGTTTGGAACACTTCCACCTGATTTGTCTCGAACTGCCCGCCGCTGCTTTAAGCAAAAGGCAACTCGTTTTGTTCTTTTGGGGGATGTGTTGTATAAACATGGATATGATGGAGTACTCCTCCGCTGCCTAGAAGCAGGTGAAACACATAGAGCTATTTCTGAAGCCCATGATGGTACTTTTGGTGGTCATTTTAGTGGAATGGCCATTGCGAAGCGTATTTTACGTATGGGGTATTATTGGCCCACTATGGAACAAGATTGTTGCAAATATGTTAAACAATGTAAAAAGTGTCAAGAACACGCTAATTTAATCCATATACCATCACAAGCTTTATAGCCCATCCAAAGCCTTTGGCCCTTCTCACAATGGGGTCTCGATTTAATTGGCAAGATTTCACCCGCCTCTTCAGGACAGCATACTTTCATCATTACAGCCACTGAATACTTCACAAAGTGGGTTGAAGCTATTCCTCTAACCAGTACGACAGGTCCTAGAATTGTGGAGTTTATACTTCACCATATCATTTGTCGTTTTGGTATTCCCTCTAAAATCATTTTTGATAACAACAAGTCTTTTAAGAATAAGGATGTTCGAGCTCTTTGCAAAAAGTATAATATCCAACATAGTTTCTCAACTCCTTACTACCCACAAGCCAATGGACAAGCGGAAGCTTCCAATAAGACTATAATTGCTATTCTTAAGAAACTTGTTAAAGAAAATCATAAATATTGGCATACACAAATCCCCTTGGCATTATGGGCTTACAGAACAAGCATCAGAACTCCCATTGGGGCAACGCCATTTTATTTGGTCTATAGAGCTGAAGCAATCATGCCTCTTGAGCTCGAGATCCCTTCCTTGCGAATTTCTTTGCAGGAATTTATCGATGATGATACTGCTAGACAAGCACGTCTTGATCAACTCACACTCATAGATGAAAAATGAATCAATGCTTTAGAGCATTTGGGAGTTTATCAAGATCGATTGAAATGTGCTTACAATGCCAAAGTTCATCTAAGAGAATTTCAAGTAGGGGATCTTGTCCTTAAAGAGAATCAAAAAAACACCAATGCATTGCCGCATCTTCGAGATAAATTCACGGCTAATTGGTTAGGTCCATATATGGTCACTGAAAGAGTGGGTAATGGAACTTATAGACTTGTCAGTTTAGAGGGAGAGGAAGAACCCGAACCACTTAATATTATACACTTGAGGGCATTTTACGCATAGTTTGAATTTTATATGTATATATATACATGGCTTGTAAAAAAAAAAAAAAAAAACAAAACACAAAGAATTTGCATTTCATTGTTAGTTGCATACATCTCATTCAAAAAAATTGCATTTCATGTGCATACATCTCATTGAAAACCATAACATTTCATTTTCAGCCATAGTTGCATATCATGTTAGAGACCATTCTATCTTTTGGATATAAAATTTGGTCAAGAAAAAGTCATGTTGCCTTAATCAGGGGCACCTTCATAAAATCCATCAAACCGAATTGTCATTCGTATATCCATTTTCCATTTGCACATATTTACATTGCCAAAATGTTTTCAGTCACTCAGCCATTTCTAGTGTTTTAAGCAAAATTCGAAATGCATGTTAAAGTTCTCTAGGGCCATATCACAAATTACACTAAATAAAATCTTGAGTATTGGGAAATGATTTCAAAAGCGGTCTTGAACCTATCACATTTTCACATCTTAAAAACATCTTGTGTCAAAGAGAGATAACGCCATCCTTGGGTTGTGCCTCGAAGTGAACAGGGTAATCCTTGTTTGTCCTATCATGCAAACATAGTCCATAAAACATTGGTTCTTACCACTATCACAAGCAACCACAAAATATAAATATAAACAGAGTAGTAAGGATAGGGTAAAATTCTCATCATACTTCGGTTGAGAATCCGATTCCCCAAAGCTCTAAGGAAATGAACATTTTTCACACACCACTAATCCCAAATAAGTTGTAAGGATCGTACTACTTTTCCAGTCAGACGGATAGGTAGTCATCCCCAAAGCTTACAAAGGTCAAAAACAACATGGACTATGGAGTTAACCTTCACCGGGGCTATAGACGCTTGACTGGCAGTGGAGTATACTCATTGCGTGGTGACATGTCTCTCCTCAAAGAGAGACCTCTGAATGCTCATACGGACAAACTAGCTTTGGGGTCTTCTCCATAATAGGGTTACCTAATTTGTGCAAGATGAGGTTAATGAACACACTTGCACACACACAGGTTTTTGATTGCCTAGAGTCACTACCATGCTTCTGATTTGGTTAATGAACTCACATGCACACACATTTGGTCCTAGTTGAATTAGGCAGTATTAGTAAGTTTGTTTGATACCACTAGCATGTTTGAGTCTTTGTAAAATAGTCTTCCTCCATATCTTCTTCCATATTCATGTCATTCCATACGTCATCCATTCACAAGCCACCAAGTTCGGTGCCCCTGATTAAACAATTATGATAACAGTTGGCTAAATCTAACTATCTAAAAATATGAGTGCTTCTTAGTGCATATTTCATTTACTTAGTCTTGCATTAATCATCCATAGATTTACATATCATTTACTTAGTCTTGCATTAATCATTCATATATTTGTATGTTATATACTTAGTCTCGCATTAATCATCTATAAGTTTGCATTCCATTCCATCACATATGCATCAAAAACATTAAAACATATAAAAACATGCATCACAAAAACATAGGCATTCACACAAAAGAGAGTAAAACACCAAATAAATAAAAGCCATGTATATATATATGTATAAAGGTAAAACTGTACAGTGAATTCCAAAAGGCTACAATATACAATAGAGCACCAAGGCTCATAAAGAGTGCATCTAAGCACTAAGCTAACCATCAAAAGAGGATCCTTGTGACCTAGTAGGAGCCCTAGACCTAGTGGTGTGCCTAGACTCACTACGCCTAGAGACTGATGAGGATGGAGGATCAGGCAACACAATGTGATGCCTAAACAATGTGTCCTCCAGAGCCTTAATATAATGAGTCCTAGACCTAAGTCTAGATATGTCTATCCCATGTCGTCGCTCTCGCTCTGCTAGCTCTGCCTGGAGTCTCGTCACCCTGTCATCCTAGGGCACCCTAGTCACTCCATCCAAGTCCGCCTGCATCTGGGCCATCCTCTCCTCCTAAAAAGCTATCAGGGCATCCCACTCTGCAACCTATTGCTCCAACCGAGCTATTCTCTCATCCTGAACCGCTAGCATAGCATCACGCTCTGCTATCTACTACTGCAGCTGTGCCAGATCATCCTCGTGCCCGCTAGGGGGTACCTCCCTAGTCTCTCCTGTGGCCTCTCCTAGGCCCTCGCCATCATCCTCCTCGTCATCTTCGCTCCTTGGTGTCTGTCATTTCATCTTCCCCTTTCGCCTTCGATTGTCAGATTGAATGCGGGGACTCTCCCTGCGCTTGGTAACCTCTGTGGTTCCCTCGTCCTCTCCAGCTCCAACAGCCACCAATGGTGGCTCCCACCTCGGCTCTACGGCCATCCGTGCGGCATACTCAGTTGTTACCTTGACGTCGTCCACATCGAGGATATCCATGTCCTCATTGTCCTCTATCGCTCAACACATGGCAAATCCCCCTCTGATATGTGCCTCCGGTAGCGCACTGGCTCACCGAGGACATCGTGTCTCAATCTGACCTGGCGGAGCACTCGAGACATTTGTATGTACTCTGCCTCGCTGTGGCCCCGACCCACTACCCATCTAGCCTGTCGCACCCGTCTCAGATGCTCTCCATCATCGATACACCTCACCTCCCACCAGGGCCTCCAAATGACTTGGGCATCTGTCAAGTCCGCCCATAAACTCCTATACCATTGCCCCGATCTCACGGGGCAGCTCGACTGTCTCTCCTCCGCCACTGGCCATCTCCTACCATAAGCCTGGCTCATGTCCCAGTAAGCACATGCCAACCCCTCCGATCGGGCCACTCTGAAGTGCTCCCAGCACCAACACTGGAGAACCAAACTGCAGCCTAGGCCCTTTCGGCCCCATATCCAAACCTCATACAACTCCCGGTACACCTGCACCAATAAAGCGGGCGCCCAGGCATACACTACCCTATTAGTGAGCATCTCGCTCACTACACCCATCAGGTTCCATGGAAACCTGCACCCGATGTTGTTTGGGGCCACAATGTTGGCCAATACAAACATCATCAGAGCCTCCACCGCTACTAACTCCTTGGCCATATACATGGCCAAGTAAGGAATCCCCCCGCTCTTCTTTTGGATCTCCCTCCAGTCATCCCCAAACAACTTGGCCATCTCCGTGGCCCTATCTCGTCCAACCTCCACCTGCGCCACCTCCATGGGAACCTTGAGGATGCGGTATACATCCTCAAGCATCACTATCATCTCTCCAGTCGAGAGCTGGAACGTCCCCCGATCTGGATCCCACCTCTCGACCAAAGCCGAGAGGTACCCCTCATCTGCCCGAACTACCTCCAATCGGGCTGCCTCCGCTAGCCCTACTGCTTTCAATGTCTCCCAGTATTCCTGGGACAATGACCTCCTCATACTCGGAATGATAGGGGAGAATCGGTGTCGTGCCTCTAACACCCTAAGCTGCAACACAACAAAACAAAAATTGGTTACAAATTTTTTTTCCAAAAAAAACAAAAAAAAAAAAACTGCAAAAAAAAAAAAAAAAAAAAAAACAAATAAAAGCACTTGCTTAAATAAACAAATACCTCAGCTGACTGCACTGGCACGTCCGCTCCCATCTCCGCCATAGCTCCCACGTGCTTCACTCTCCTACACAACCTTTCACTTCACCTCACTTCATTCCACTCCCTCAGACGCATTTCTCTCAAGATCGAACGCACAAATGAGCGAAATTCTCGTTGAAACTGTTTAAATAGCTGGTTTTGGCACCCTGAAATGCAGTGGGGTGTTTCATGGTGCATTCAGATGTAGTGGGGCATTTCATGATGCATTCAAACACCGGCGGGCATTTCTGCCACCTCCAAATGCATACCGGCGTTTGGTGTCAGTATTGAATAAAAGAACAAAACTTACAAAATTGAATCTTACCTCCTCCAAATTTCATCAAATTGCATCCATCCATTCTTCTTATCATAATAAAACATTTTGTGAAGGTTACAACAGTTTTTTAAACAAATTTTGTCATTTTTATCAAAAAGCGCATCATTCATCGTTGATTTACAAATTGGGTTAAAAACGTTCAAAACCTTCACAAAATTAACCACATTCATCAATTCTTCTGATCTATCGTCAATTTCATTCATTCTTCTTTCATCATGCATATTTTTTCCAAATAAAATTAAAGTAAACCTCGTATCTAGTGGTATATTCTATCACCTTGGCGATTGCAGCGATTTGCATCCATGCAATTCGGTAAGAGGATTAAACCACCATAAGGACACTTACCATTTATCATCAATTATTTCACTGTTTGAAAATTGGAAATCAATTTTGGGTATCCTACTTTTCAAGTGACCTCATACCAAGATTAATTTGCTCAACAGTTTTCATTGATGGCCTAGTTCATGGGGCCTTAAACGTGGATAATCTTCAATATCATCATTATTTTGAGTCTTGCTAGAGATTAAGGCTACCTAGGTTGATTGGTTCCGACCCGAGGAATTTTCCATACAGTCACTAGGAGCATCTCTGAAGTTCTGGACTCTTTCATATTGCATCTCTGCATATCAATGGCGCCAACAAGGCAATTTCATCAATAGTATGGATTCACCCACAGGATTTGGGGCATCCGTTATCAATTTCTAACTTCCCTATAGTGGAATTCATCTTACATGATCATGGAATTTATAATTTGGCGAAAATCCCTTTATAACTGTTGGGGCAGAAAACGGTTCATCTTTCACATCACTCATATCATCTTCAATCATATTCTTTTCTGGTTTGTACACCAACCCCTTTTCTGTTGGGACATAAACAGATGGTTTGTACACCAACCCCTTTTTTGTTGGGACATAAACAGATGGTTCATACACCAACCCCTTTTTACCGTTGGGGCAAAAACGGTTCATTATATTCCAAATTTCTTCCAATTGGCTTGTGAGAACCATTCTCACTCGCCAATTGAGGGGGTAAGCTGATAAATTCTAAATATTCTTTTATTCTTTGGTCTTCAAAGTTGTGCTTTAGTCTTGAGAGAGAGTTGCGTCTGATCCAGCTTTTCAGGTGTCCTAATTTTTTGTGCTCGCATTATGTCTTCACACAAAGCGGCTCAAAAGGGGCATCTGTAGACACCAAAATCCAGCCACTTGCAATTCATCTATACCTTCCTGTCAGCCACGTGTCGGTCATCCACCTTCCCGCCATTATTTGGCCCAATTTCACCTTTTCCCGCCATTATTTGGCCCAATTTCACCTTTCCCGCCATTTTTCATCCCCAAATTTATTTAAATTAATATTTATATATATATTTTAATATTTTAATATTTTAATATATATATTTAAATAAAGTTTAAGTGATTTGATCTGAGCCATCCATACTTCATTTAATCTCATCCATCCATCCATCTTAATCCATTCCACAACCAAGATTTATTCTCTACCTTTGGATCCGCTTTAATCTTAGCCACACGTTCAAAGTGTCGTTAAAACCCTAAAGTGTGCCCTAAGAGTGGATTATAAATCGAGTCACTTTGATGGCTCAAACCCTATGTCTTTTGCTACTTCTATCTCTGATTCTAATTCTTCTACTGCTATCTCCTCTCTTCTGCTACCCTTTCGCCGCATCCATCGCCGCTTCCGTCGTCGCTTTCGCCGCCATTCCTTCTGCAGCATTCTGCAGAATCTCCCATTCCTGTCGCAAGTGCCTGCGGGCATTTACCCCTTCACCAAGTGCCCATGGGCATTTACCAAGTGCCCACGGGCGTTTAACAAGTGCCCATGGGCGTTTACCTACAGCCACAGACTCAGACCGGCGTCTGTAATCCAAATCCAGAAGCATGCGGGCGTTCGACGAGTGCACCAGGGCACCTTCCGTAGCCCACTCTGACAACAACATTACTTCCAGGTGTCGCCTGGTCTAGCTGCATTAACAGAGAACAATTTTTTAATAACAGATCCAGTTTATTGATGGCAGCTGATTAAGCTGGAGTGGTCCAAGCAAGGGATACGACAAAGCCCACTCACTCTGTTGGGATTGAAGATACGTTCTTCGGAAGCGCCACCATTCGTGCCAGCTAGGGTTTCGGAGAACCCTAGCATAATTTGTAACTGTGTATCACAAATAAAGGGTTACAGGCCCAGTTGTATTCAAAAAGGAGTTTTTAAACTCCACCGATTAATAGAAATCGTTTGTTTTTGTGCAACTATTCTGTACTCTGTCATTGTGATTTTATTTCTGTTTAAGAACCATAAGGTAAATATGATATAATCAAATCTAGCAGCACTTAACCAATTTGCCATCAATATTCTAGGTCATGTGCAACCAATGTGACCTCAAAAGGCAAATTATCAGGCCCAACCTCCTCCTGCAAGTTACAACAAAACTTAATTGAATCAAGGGAAAAATTAGTAATGTTGCCCTAAGAGATAATTTATGCCCTTCAATGAGTCTATGGACTCCATATTAGATAATCTATGTGTGGCCAAAGTGATTACTCTACCTAATATTTGGCCTATAGATCCGAATATAGGTAAAAAAATCCTATGGGACGTCATGAAGACCTATATTGTATGTACCATAGGTAGATTCAGCATGACATGCAAATGTGCTATGATTTCAAAAACCTAGTACAAGACATGATCGAGAAGAATGACCTTCAATTGGATAACCCTCTCATGATAAACAATAAATAAATGAATGTCTTAAAAACCCATTTCCCATGCACAAGGTGCAGGTAAATCAAGCTAAATAGGTAAATGAGGTCCATATGACACCCCCTCAACAAGGATTTGTTGGGATGGTTAGTATTATTACAAGGAATATGTGTTGTCCAAATCAAGTTGTACCACCTACAACTTCAAACAATATTTCCTAAACATCATAGCCTCCACCACCTCTAGTGCAAAGCCTTCTACCTTGTCTAGTGGTTACAATAAAAAGTAGGCTTGTTCAAATCTTATGAACAACATCAGCCAGACTCTCTATATAAAAGCTTATTCAACAGTCTCCACCTCATCGTGAATCTCTTATGGATATCCTTAGGTCGATCGAAATACAACCATGGGAGTCTAAATCCTTTATCAATTTCATGGGACATGTTCATAGTGTAAATAACAAGATATCATGTTTCATGAACACAAACTCAAACCGATAAAAAATGACATGGATGATCCTCCCTTACACATCATTGCATGTGTGAATAGAACACCTTATAAAAGAGTTATTATTGACACTGGTTCTTTGAGCAACATTATCACCACAAATACACTCAAAAATCTAGGTCTTCTAGCATCCCACATTGTTGCATCCACATATACCCTCTGAGCATTCAATGATACTATATGCTCAATGGTTGGCTCTGTAGTCCTACCTATCCAAGTGGGATGTAAAACTATAAGAACATTGTGTCACATCTTGGAGGGAACAATGGCCTACAATATATTGTTGGGTAGACCTTGGATTAGGGACATGAATTGTGTACCATCCATAGCTCACCAATTTTTTAATACTCATGAAGGGCAAGTACACGTTGTCTCTATAGATCTTGAGCCCTTAAAATATTGCAACTTGGTGCAGTAGATCCCCAAGTTGACCTTGCCATCAACTCATGTGGACTTGAAACCAAATACATCCATTCAAGGTCTGAATCCTTCACCATAATTTTCCATTAATCCATTACCATCATCTTCCATTAATCCATTACCATCTTCATCCATACCATCATCATAATTGGCACCTTCAAAAACACCTTCGCCATCATCCAATCCTCCGTAGAGGAACATGTCGAAGAGGTCTATTGATGAAATATCTCTAATCATCTCCACATTTCCATGAAAAAGATTTGTAGTCTACATATGAGGAATAACCTTATGATGTGAGCATTGATTCATCTCAAGCCTCACTTCCATCTCCTCCATCCTCACCATCCTAGGTTATAGTCCATTTAGCTACTATGGGTTTAGGAGAGTATTTAGTGAGGAATATCATAACAGTTCCAAGCATTGATACAATACAGAATATGGGATGACCTCATCTTCCCATAGGTACCATTGTACCTCTAGGTATACCTACCAATCAAATGAACTTCATATATTGGGGTATTGAATATGGTACAAAACCATCTCCTCAACAAGAAGAGGATGAAGAATTCTTTTTTTAAGACATCATTTATATGTCCAATCTTGACTATGCCTTGTGATATCTCCATCACTGCCATTGGCATGGCTATGGTTTGGGGTTGCATGAACAAGGTACTAATGTTCCTTGCTAGATGCAATATCAATTACCTTATGATAAATATATCTTAGGACATAGTAAGCCTATACCTCTTAATGTCCTCATAGAGAGTTTAGAGAGCCTAGATTTGAACTATAGGGATGATCTTGCATGTGATACCTACGCTAGTCCTAATAATGTCCACTCTTTGGGAGATTATTTTCTTGTAAATATGATAGATCAAGGGATATCTCATGATTTCACCTGATCCTATGAATAAGGTGAAATTTTGCATACCCTTCCATATAATAATGAGGAAGAGGATCAAGGTCCCTCTAAATAATGAAAAACTGATGATGAATCAAATTATGGTATAGCACCTATTGACTACCCTAGTTCATATGAGGAATATAAGCAAGTCATCCCATTGGATTATGAAGAATTATATCTATGTATGTTCCCATTACAGCATCCCATCTTGCGATAGCTTTTACCACTTGAGGAGCAAGATCATCACCTTCCACATAGACCACCATCATTCATTCCACTTCCACTACAACCACCCTCAGGAGTCTTGCGATAACCTCTTATCACTAGACCCATTTGACCATCCAATGGATATCATCCATCCATTACTATGATTTCCATATATCGTACGACACCCTTGCATGATCTAAATAACCCATTAAAGTCATTATACCTTGATATTAAGGCAATTTAATTTGATTGGGAAGATTCTCTACCATATCCATTAGAGTATTGGCCATAGATAGGGGGTCCATCCAAAGGTATCCATAAACCCTTTGGTCACCCAAAAAGCCCCAAAGGTACCTATAAACCCTTTGGTAACCCAAAAAGTCCCAAAGGTATCTATAAACCCTTTGGTCACCCAAAAAGCTCCAAAGGTGCCTATAAGTCCTTTGGTCACCCAAAAATCCCCAAAGGTATATAAACTCTTTGGTCACCCAAAAAGTCCCAAAGGTACCTATAAATCATTTGGTCACCCAAAACACCCTAAAGGTATCTATAAATCCTTTGATCACCTAAAAAGCCTCAAAGGTATCTATAAACCCTTTGGTCACCCAAAAAACCCCAAAGGCACCTATAAATCCTTTGGTCACCCAAAAAGACCCAAAGGTACCTATAAATCCTTTGGTCACCCAAAAATTCCCAAAGATATCTATAAATCCTTTGGTCACCTAAAAATCCCCAAAGGTATCTATAAATCCTTTGGTCACCCAAAAATTCCCAAAGGTATCTATAAACCCTTTGGTCACTTAAAAGTATCCAAAGGCACCTATCAATCATTTGGTCACCCAAAAAACCCCAAAGGTATCTATAAAACCATTGATCACCCAAAAATATCCAAAGGAACCTATAAATCCTTTCGTCACCCAAAAAGCCCCAAAGGTATCTATAAATTATTTGGTCACCCAAAAATCCCCAAAGGTATCTATAAATCCTTTGGTCACCCAAAAAGCTCCAAAGGAACCTATAAATCCTTTGGCCACCTAAAAATCCCTAAAGGTATCTATAAATTCTTTGGTCACTTAAAAAGCCTCAAAGGTATCTATAAATATTTTGGTCACCTAAAAATCCCCAAAGGCATCTATAAACCCTTTGGTCACCCAAAAAGCCCAAAGGTACCTATAAAACCCTTTGGTCACCCAAAAAGCTCCAAAGGTATCTATAAACCCTTTGGTCACCCAAAAAGCCCCAATGGCATTCAATAATCCCATTAGTCAAATATATATATATATATATATATATATATATATATATATATATATATATATATCAAAATCCAAAAATATGATTAAAATATCAAAAATACAAAAATATTGCATTACATTACATTTCATATCATTGTATTATACAATAAATTGCATTAAGCATACCTATCATTGCATTTTGCATTATAGAGTTGCTCATACATGTCTAGCACTAGGTCTATACACTAGCCATCATTTAAAATCAACTTTATCAAAATTCATTATTAACACTCGTCTACATCACAATTATCATTTCCATATACATTTCCCACCTTTCGTATGTGTGTTTGTTGCCCTTCACCTAGTCATTTGTTATAAGGTGTCTTTAGGATTTTTGGTCACTCAATCGTCTCTAGTTTTCTTTTCATATTTTGTAGAAAGCTATCATGATTTTTAGAAGTTATATTCTTGCTTTTATTATACCTTGTATACATCTTAATCCCAACACATTTTCACACTTGTAAATCCAAGTTTTACACAAGGAAAGATGAAAGCTACACAATGCTTCATGTTACCTTAAGATAAAAGTTTACCTTACTCATCCCCTTGTGTGAATGGTTCAAATATATTGAGAATTGACAAAAGGACAAGCTCATACCTACCCAAAGAAATCAAAATCCCTTGCCCCATGCCAAATATGGGAAAGTATCCAAAGAGAAAAAGAAAAATAAATAGTGGTTTTTACCACTAACAAAAGCAAACCCCCCCCCCAAAAAAAGTGGTTTTCACCATTATCAAAAGAAAAAATTAAAATAAATAGTGGTTCTCACCACTACCAAAATCTCGTGCTCACCAAAACAAAAATGAGCAAATACCTAGAGTAATTCAAAAAGAAAAGAAAATAAGGGAGTACTGAAATTGAATCCTTGGAATTCTTAGCATTTAACAACAAGGTGATCCTAATTATAGGTTGGGTGGAATCAAGCTTATCTGTAAATGGTGGTATCCTTATGCATGACATGTCTATCATATTATTGACCTACTTTTGTATAGATCAATGTTTGCATGCTGATGAGCTAGCTTTTGGTAGCCTGTATTACCTAGTGGTCTAATCCAACTATGTACAAAACTCAAGATAATGATACTCACAAGGTGTTCT
This sequence comes from Wollemia nobilis, assembly GCA_028583015.1. NCBI lineage: Eukaryota > Viridiplantae > Streptophyta > Pinopsida > Araucariales > Araucariaceae > Wollemia > Wollemia nobilis. Next base: position 2,843,650 of record JAQPPZ010001844.1, on the reverse strand, counting down.
TCAGTACAGATGGGATGCATAAATCATGTTTTGTTTTTGGGTAACTTTATGCATTATCATACGAATGAAATCACATTCACACACACGAATATTGAATATAATGGTCATCCTAGCAGATTTATACCTTGTCAAAAAATCTTGCATGGTCAATATACAAATTTTGACTAGTTCACTAGAGCTTTTAAGTCTCTTGAAAACCTCAAGGAAATTCTATAACATATTACTATTCATTCCATGCCATACCATTTTTATCACATTTTTCAGTTTACATGTTCACAATTCATTACACAGTCTTATGATAATGTTAAAATGAATCGATGAATTGTGTACAATCTATGGTGCTAGCATATAGTGTGTCAAATAGTATTCATAATTCATCATACAAATTAACAAGTAATCCATTTAATTATGAATACAAACATGTACATATAATCAAATAACATCATAATACAATACATGGATCCATGATATTGCATCCACAAATTCATCAACAAATCAAGAAACAGTCATAAATGCACATATTTTATCACCACAAGGAGCTTCATAAAGGATAATTAAGCATACCTACCAATCCAAAATCTTCAAAAATCATAAAATAAAAAAAATAAAATAAATAAAACAAAATCTCAAGTGAGCCTCGTATCCAATTATTTACCCTATACACTTGTGATTGCAACGACTTGCACTCCATGCCATCTGGTATGATGAGTAAATTATCATAAGGTCATTTGAACCAAATTATTCATAGATGAATTAAAATGTTCTCACTTCTATCCTGAAGAAGGTCATTACAATTGGACTACTCCACATGAATGAGGTATTCATTTTCTTTCTTCTATGAAATCTCATCAAAAAAAAAAAAATCAAAAACAAAAAAAAAACACCAAAAAAAAAGAATAAAAATCTAAGGGCCTAAAAACCACCAAAAACATGTCAAAACTAATAAAATTCACAAAGGATCAAGATGGAATTAATTTTTTTCATTTATGAATAGAAAAGTCTCTAATTCAATCTCCAAGAAGGCCATTGTGGTTGGACTACTCCATAGGAATGAGGCATTCATTTATCTTCTTCGATGAAATATCAACAAAATCATCAAAATCCTAGAAAAATTAATAAATTTTACAATGGGTAAAATTGAAGAAACCCTAATCAAGTCATATTGATCAAGTGACTCATCACTTTCATCACTGGTCATGCACTCATTGACTCGTCACTTGAGGGGGTAGTCATAATAATGATTTCATAATCAAAATCAACACTCAAACACTCAAAAGTGCAATTTGCATACATTCAAAAGAATAATTACCAAAGATAAATTTCAAGCCTACGTTGGGGTAAATAATTCAGAACCAATTCAATAAAACAAAGTCTTGGTATCCTTCTAAGCCTCAAGATATGTATCCCAAAATAGGCTTATAATCCAAATAAGGAACCAGGACTAAGTATACCCTAAGCCCCTAATATTGCCATTGTAGTGTGGCTAAAAGGTATACCAAAATCAATCCTTTAATTATGTCAAAAGCAAGGATTCCAAGAATGTATACTCTTTCTACAATGGATGCATCTAAATTTGGTTAGGTTACTAAATAACCTTAATCATTTGATATTTTAGTCATCTATTTTTGCTTAGTACTATGTTCCACACAGTGCATCTCAAAATGGGGCATCAATAGACACTAAAATCATGTCAATCCAATTAGACTATGATGATGCCACTCTTACAAGCATAGTGTGGCTCCATTGGGAAACCCTTAGGGGTTACATATTGGTCCTAATCAATTCTGGGAATGTTTACCCCACTTTTGGGAATTTTTGGGCCATGTAGCCATGGTTGTCCCACCTAGGGATGACCACCAACAACCATTCTTGGGTGCGATGGCCATGGCCTAGGCCCTTGAAAAATGCAAGGGTGGGACAAATGGTAATAAAATTATACCATTTATCCCACCCAATTACTAATGATAGATTAAGGGCCTACCAAAGCCATCACAACCTATAAATTGGAGGTCCAAAGTGAATGCCTCTTCCACCCAATGCATGGTAATGGTTTTGACAAGTTGTGACACCTACCTTGCACACACCAACTTGTCCCTTTGACCCTGTGGCACTCTTGGGCTATAAATTGAAGGTATTGTAACAAATTTTAGAGAGAGGCATTTGCAATAATTCACCATGAAGTACTACTAAGATTCACTCTCCATTTTTACCCACATATTTTCCCTTGGAATATTCATCAATTGAAGAAGTTTTCAAGACATCCTCAAATACACACATCCATTCCAAAATCCATCCATTTCTATGATTTATATTACCAAAATTTATGATAAAACCCCTAGGAGTATTTTGAACTAGATCCTAGAGGAATTGGTGGCAAAAACCACTAGGTTTGGCGGTCATCCCCCTGGGATGGTTAACAGTTGTTGTGGGCCAAAAACAGATTAATTTTACTCCTATTTTGTCACTTGTCCAATCATTTAAATTTTCAAGCCAAGGAGCTTTGTAAACTTTAGAAAGGTCTCATATCATATCATTCACAATACCCACTTTGATATGATTATGACTAATTCTACTATTGGGGGATTTAAAGGATTGTCAGTATTTCATCCACACCAATAATTCATGTATGAATAATTAAATCCTAAGAAAATAAATATTCATACATTCATAATGAAAATAAACCTAATACAGAAGTGAAAATAACAATGCAAAAAATAAACCTATGAAAGCAAGAAACTTAATATAGAAAGCATAATAAAAGGGAAGGAATACTGGCTTGGAGTGGGCCCAGGCTCCAGCAGCTCCCTTCTAGCTGAATACATAGTTAGGGACTCTCAAAATTTATTGTATTTGTAAAAGAATTATTATAATGCTTCTTCAGAATGATAAATGTATTCTCTATATAATTCTAGATTCTCTCTAGAGGTCTGTGTGTGTTTATATAGCACACACACATAGATTTTCTACTACAAATAAGTTACAACAGTATTTTAGTTATAGACTAAATTGGGACAATCTGGTAAATGTGATCAGCATATGCTAAAGCGGGCGTTGTTCCTAATGGTAACATATTCAATGATTAGTTCATGCTTCACCTGGCATTTCCATTCGTTAGTGTAGTTCCCAGAATTATCCTATGTGACGTAGAACTGAAATTGCACCAGTTAATGTTGTCCACGTCACTTTGTTTGGTCAACGGTTAAAGAATAGAGAGGCACCTTCTCTATGAGGAAGGCATCTTCCTCATGTGCTCTGGCAGGGTGTCTTCTATATGTGAAAGGTGCATACTAAAGTTGATCATCTTCTTCCTGTGAAAGGTACCTACTGATGTGGGCACCTTCCCTATACAGAAGGTGCTTTACCTTGTATAGGGCACCTTCCTTATACATAAGGCACCTAAGTATGTTGGGCGCCTTCTCTATATGGAATGCGCCTACCTTCTGTTGGAACATTCCTTGAAGAGGAAGATGCCTACCTTCTAATGACACCTTCCTTGAAGAGGAATATGCCTACCTTCATGCATTGAACCCAAAATAAACAAAGTACCAGGTCCACAAAAGACTTTGACTGATCCAAATCTATCAAATCCAACTACATTTCCAAAAAACACACTAAAACACACAAATTAGATAATACATATAATTCTATTAAATAATTACATAATCATTCATAAAAGTACACAATTTCTACTATACTACCGCATAATGATCGATGAAACCTATACAAAATATGAGGATTTTTTAGGCTCATCATCCCCCCATGCCTAACATATGCCATGCCCTCATGGCATCAAAATTGTAGGTAGCCCCTCTGTTTTCTTCATCGTTGATTTTTTTTGGTTGTACCTGTAGCCTGTGGCTGCTTCTTATTTTGACCAAGATTGGGAGGTGCGGTCTTCTATTTTCTATGCAGAGCTATAGTGGTGGGGCAATAAACTATAATGGTTGTCTACCTCTACTCAATTCACTTGCTCTGCCTATTTGAGGTTCCCACCCCGGATACTCCTGGAGGTGGCATGGACAGTGTAGTTCCTACTACCTAAAATGCAACTTCTGTAGATTACAATAGGTCAGCATCTGGAGGTCTAACTACTACAATAGGAAAGTTAGAATTATCCCTCCTAAGTCAGACTACCTGGGCCTTGTGTAATTAGGCTACTTTAGGGGTAATCCTTGCATTTTCTCTTGCAATGGAATCGGCTTCTAACTTAGGCCCAAATACCCACCATCTCTTGAAATATCTTCTTATTTTTTAGGGGAATCCATGGGATGACCCATAAATATCCTAAAATTGATCGTCATTTATCGGTTTAACACAAATACCCAGGTATCCCTAGATCCTAGAGGCTGACTTCCTAGCCTCACTTGTTGTGTCCATGTCTTTTATCAACTACTTGAACCTCTCCTACCTCTCAGTAAATGGTTGCATGTCCCATTCATCCTCAATAAATTTGATGGTCACCTTCACCTTCTTTTGAGCCGTTACATGCCTTTCTCCCTTAGCCTTTGCATAAAGTACAACAGATCAAACATGGGGTCTTTCCTCCTTCCCGACGGGTGTCTCTTTGTTGCCAAGGACTGGCTCTGATATCCCAAGAGTTGTCCCTTATTTCTTTGGTCATTCTGGTGCTGACCCTGTAGGTCCTTTAGTCATTCTTTCTTTGGGTCTGGGGAATTATTCCTTTACCTTAGGCTCAATTTGTGGCTATTGGTCCACACCCGGTTCTGTGTCACTCAGGTCTATAATAGGGGGCTTTTTTGGGCTACTTCCCCTATTAACCTCAAAAATAAAGGAATTATCCCCTTCTTTTGGGCTGCTTTGTTGATCATCCGATTAGAATTCCCCTAAAGAGTATACTCTTTCTAATGAGGTCAAGGAGTTCATCGAGACCTCAATCACCCAATCGATCTAAGTCAATGCATCCCTTTTCTCCATCTCCTTGACCTAGAATTGTTGATTCTCCTCCTATAGCTACTGGACTAGCTGCTCGATTTGAGATATTCTTTGTGCTTGCTCCTTTGACTCCTTTTGATGTGTCGTTTGGAAATATTCCAACATTTATTGGGCCATCCAACACTCGGTCTACCATTTTAGGGCCTCTTCTAGGGCCACATCAACTTCCTGATTAACACCCATAGAAGTCTCAAGGTCCTATGGGCTCCGACTGGTCAACTATTGGAGGGTCTGGGCTATGATACCAGCCTCCACATCCTCTTATTCTTTTGATGATGATAGGATGAGATTCCATAGGTGCTTCCTCTGAGGAACTGGCTCTAGTTATTGTAATTTGGCTCTACTACTGGTAAACCATACCTCTCCCTCTATAAATTTGGGCAAAGGTGAGTGCCCTCTTTCTTCCCCAAAATAGGGTAATGACAATTGCCCTATTTCTTCTCTCTCTTTTGTGGGGCTTTCTTCATCTTCCTATACCCTGACGATAGAATTTTCCTGCCCCTCTTGGCTACCATCTTCCTCTACATGGGAATCCTCTATTTGTTCTTCTGCATGGTGAACTAGTGTCGATATCAGTCTATGGTGGGCCATGGTAGAAGGTGCACCCCTCTGGTATTCAATTACTTCCTCCTTTAGGGAATTCATTAGGTAGAAGCACGTTCACCTTCCTCTCATGCACCAGGTGATTTAAGAACTGCACATTGTTAATGTGCATGTGTGAATATTTCTCGGTGCATGTGAAAAAGCGAGTAATTTGCTCGAAAAACTTCCACAGGTTCATGGGGAGTCAGCTTTTTGGCAGCCCCTCCTTCTCTACCTGCAAATTTTCTCCTAGCAGCAACAAGTCAGTGCATTGTTTCAACATGCTGCCCTTGTATGTGCACTCACCTATGAGAGGAAAGTCGGTCACTATTTTTATGGTGGCACTATTTTTTCGGTACTGCATAATTTATAAAATATTATATAAAAATTTAAAAAATTATGTGCATACCTGATTGGATGCTTCATGCATCATAGAGGGTAGTGATTTGTCATCTTTTGACATGGAGGATGGGTATTTCACATGTGCAGATTACTCTAGACTTCACTACTATGTCGTTTGAGGTTCTATGCCATTGACAAGCTCTTGATTCGTTTTGGAAAAATTGTCTGTCCATAAATCTTGAGGCGTGCATGAGGATCTTACCTTGTAACTTTATATAATTTTTGATCGGGGCATATTTCCATAATGTGGAGTGATGGTGGTAATCTATTGCTGCCCAAACACATGTTGACATCATTCGCATTGAGGCACATGTGAGGGCTATACATGGAAGGTGTTGTTTTTTGCCTTCCCAATGCGTAAGGCACTTTAAATGAATGGTGCCTTCCCTAGGTGGAATGTGCTTCTTCCAGTCAGCACCTTCTTATTTTGGAAGGTGCTCCTACCTTTACAGCGTCTTCTTTCTACATAAGGTGCTTCTGAATGATGGTGTCTTCCTACTACAAAAGGCATTTTTCAAACAATGGCACTTTCCTGCTATAGAAGGCACTTTTGAAGAATGGTGCCTTCCCACTATGGAAGGTGCTTCTTTGAATAGTGGCACCTTCCTACCATGAAAAGAACTTTTTGAATAATGGTGCCTTCCCACTATGGAAGGTGCTTTCAATTGGATTGACCTTTTTGGAATGGAAGGTTCTTTGATCTTTATCATCATTTTTTTTTCATTTTTTTTAGGAACTCTTGTGGGCGCCTTCTTTATGAGGAAGGTGCCTTCTTTTAGTTGGGTGGTTTACCTATAAGGAAGGTGCCTACTTTCTCTGGGGTGCCTTATTTATAAGGAAGTCACCTTATTTTTGCGAGGCACCTTATTTCTATGGGGTGCATTCTCTTTAAGGAAGGTGCCTTATTTTTATGGGGTGCCTTCTCTATAAGGAAGGTGCCTTATTTCTAGTGAGGTGCATTATTTATAAGGAATGTGCCTTACCTCTAGCTTGATACCTTCTTCTCGTGACACCATCCACATCAGTTTGGTGCCTTCTCCAAGGAGGAAGGCACTATTTCTCAAGTGGAGAATCTTCTTTGAAGAGGAAGGCCTTCTACAAGGTATTTTTCTTAGCATCACATCGTGATCATCTGGACAAGGGTGATCAAGCCTTCTCAGACTTCCCTCATACTGTCGTAGCAACCTATTGCTAGGCTTGGCATATGATTTTCTCTTAGAGGAGAGTTTTATTGAATTTTTCCAAGCTTGGATAGATGCTGCTTCTAAGCTACATGCATAGGTGTCAGGGTGCTGAGTCAGTTTAGGCCTGGTTTCCTATATACCTATTTTTTGAGGTAGCAGGTCCTCCACTTGCAAAAGCAAACAAAAATAAAAAAAAAAACTACAAGTAGTTAGACACATTTCATGCCTGGCAGACCCTCTACTATGATGCTTGCAACTTGCATGTGGGCGTCCTCCCTACAAAACACACCATAAAAAATAAAATAAACCTAAACTAACTGATTTTGGTGGACACTCCCATGTCCACCATTCTACTTGCTAAGATTTTGGTCCAGATTACAAGGATGGGGTCTCCCCCATGCCTGGTCTGGACTCTACTAGTAAATTGTCAGACATGCTATAGGGCTATAGTCGGTGGCCATTCACTTTCAATATAATGTTGTTGCTATCAATAGTCTTAACACGCACAACACTATTCTTTATGAGCTCTACCACTTCATACGGTCCCATCCATATCTGCATTAATTTACCCTTCCTTTCCTAGAACTTGGAATCGTACACAAGTACCCAATCTCCCTCCTATAACTACTTCAGCTTGATGTGTCGATCATGCCATTTTTTTATTTGCTTCTGTATGATCTTTGTTCTATGTAGAGCATCCCTTCTAAATTTTTCTAGTTGGTTCAACTATCGAATCCTCTCTTTTTGAGCTTCTTCTAAACTCAAATTTAATTCTAAAGTAGTCCTTAATTTTTTAATTTCAAACTCAATGGGCATCATTTCATTCTTCCCATAGACCATATGGAAGGGTGTAAATTCGATGGTCAACTTCCACATAGTTTTGTATGCCCATATTGCCTTCGAAAGCCATGTAGCCCAATATTTTCTATGCTACTACATGGTTTTCATCAAGATATTCTCTATCCCTTTATTCGTAACCTCCACTTTCCCATTTACCTATGGGTAGTAGGGCATAGTCTTGTTGTACCAAATCTGATATTGCTTCATCAACTCCTCGATCAACTTGGAGGTAAATTGAGGTCCCTGGTCTATTTTTATTTCTATGGGGACCCCAAATCATGTAAAAATTTGAACAAATAAGAAGTCAACTACCATTTTTTCCTTTGAATACCTTACTGCTTGAACCTCCACCCACTTGGTGACGTAGTCTATATAGACTAAAATAAATCTCCTTCCTATTGAAGGTGGATTAATTGGTCCCATAAAATCCATGCCCCACTTATCGAATGGTTCTAGATGCACTTGCGGTTCAAGGGGCATCTCGTATCGATGGGTTGGTCTACCCATTCTTTGGAACTCATCACACTTGCTAGCATAGGTGACCATGTCTTTAAATAGAGTGGGCCAAAAATACCTAGCCTGTAGGATTTTATAGGTGGTCTACTTCCCCACAAAGTGTCCCCTACATGGTTCATCATGGTAAGCTTTGAGTATATATGATAATTCCTAATTTGCTACACACCTTATAATTTTATCACATCCTATTTTGAAAATGAGACCATCAACCCATAAAAATGAGGCACTCTTCTCTACTACCACCTACTTTTCTCATAAGGAGAGAGCGGGCGAGGTTCTTCTAGTGGCTAAGTAATTGGCTATGTCTGCATACCATGGTGTTTTCTCACTGATGGTGAATAAATGTTCATCCAGAAACTGGTCTTCCACTATCACATGATCTACTGGTATCAATCAGGATAGGAAGTCTGCTACAACATTGTCCTTACCGAGCTTGCCAACTATCATGATGTTGAACTCCTATAGTAGTAGAAGCCATCTTATAACTCTTCCTCTAATAGCTAGGTTGCTCATTAAATATCTGATAGCTGCATGGTCTGTGTGGATGAACACCATGTATCCGATAATATAATGACGGAATTTATTTATGGCATGCACCACCATAAGGAATTCTTTATCCATCACTGTATAGTTGAGTTTATCCCTTACCAAATGTTTGCTAATGTAGTAGATGGTATAAAATTCCTTGCCATCCTTCTATCTGAGGACTGCTTCAATCACATTTTTAGAAGCATCACAATAGATGTGGAAGGGTATAGCCCAATTTGGTCCCCTCAAAAAAGTGTAGATATTAGCTTTTATTTGAATGACTGAAATGCTCTTTTGCAGTATTTCATCCAGTTGAACTCCACGTCCTTAGACAATAAAGTGTGTAGTGGTATTGCAATTTTGCTAAAGTTGGCGTTAAATCGCTGGTAGTACCCGACAGATCCGAGGAAACTTCTTACCTCTCGTTGTGTTGTGGGGTTGGGTAGGTCATTGATTAAATCTATTTTTCTTTTGTCAACCTTAATTCCTTTCACAGAGAGATGGTGTCCCAATACAATGCCTTCTTGCATCATTATAAAGCATTTTTCATTACTAAGGGACAAATTATTTTTGTCACTTCTTTCGAGCACTCTTTCCAAGTTTGTCGTTGCTTCATCAAAGGTTTCTTCATAAATGGTGAAGTCGTCCATGTATACTTCAACCGCATCTCCTATCATATCTAAAAATATACTAAGCACTACTCTCTAGAAGGTGGCAAGTGCGTTGTATATCCTAAAAGGTAATACTCAATAAGAGAATGTTCCCTAAGGGTAGGTGAAATTTATTTTATCTTGGTCTTCTTCTCCTATCTAGATTTGGTTGTAACCACTAAATTCATCCAAGAAGGAGAAGTACTTCCACCCCGAAACTATATCCAAGACCTGATCAATGAATGAGAGTGGGAAGTGATCCTTTTTGGTCACTTTGTTCAAATCCCTGTAGTCTACACAAATCCACCACTTCCCATTTTTATTGGGTACCACCACTAGAAGTGATACCCACTTGCTATCAAAAATTGGATATATGAATTTTTTTGACAAGAGTTTTTACAATTCTGCCTTGACAATGTCCTTCATTATCGGATTCATTCTTCTTTGTGGCTGCCTACTTGAAGTCACCTACTCTTCAAGGTATATCCGATGGGTGCAGATTTTTGAGCTAATACATTTAATATCCAAGTAATCCCATATTAATACCCATTGGTGTTTAACCATGAGTTATTATACCTTCCTTAGGTGTGTGGGGTTCAACCCACTATTGATATTCAATGTTTTTTCTAGCCAAACGTTTATCTACCAAATGTGGTGGTATTGGACACCAACTAATGGTGACTCAAGCATAACAATGGAGGACTCTCCCTGGAGGAATTCTATGATAGTGCCATCCTCATATTCTTCCTCCTCAATTTGGTCCAATTCCATCACCATATGGATTATGGACAACTCCTCCTCTTTGTGCTTGATCAACATAGATCCTCCCAATGAATCAACAGACTTTGTGGGAGGTGAAATAGTCAGCCTTTTTTCATTCTACCCATTGGACATGGTCATCAACCCATAACGGTAGCTGATGTAGGCATCAGCTATCACCAACCATAGTCTTTCCAAGATAAGTGGGTAGCCACCCAACCTAGTTTTAGATTGTAACACCAAGAAGTTAGCCAAATATTCCCATGCATTGATCTCCATAATTATATCTTCCAACATTCCTTTCGATACTATGGTTGATTGATCAGCCAGTTGCAAAACTATTTAGGTTGGCCTTAGGTCTATGAGTTGTAGCTTATGCATGGTATCTTGAGGCATTATGTTAATGGCTACACCAAGATTGACCAATGTATTGGTCAAGGAATACCTCCCAATTTTTACTATCAACACTGAGTTTCCTGGGTCTACGTACTTAGGGTGACACATCATGCCCATCATTAAATCGACCAACTTTCCCACAACATTAATAGTTTGGGTCACTCTCTAGCCTGAATTTCTTAGGTACATCTATTTTATTGCTTTAGAATACATCAATACGTCTCATATAGCTTGAAAAAGTGGAATTGTCATCGTGAGATTTTTCAAGCTAGAAAGAATATCAAACTCTAGCTACATTAATTTCCTCTGTTCTTGCAGCTGGTTAGGAAACGAAGCCTTTGTTCTCTCAACTACTTCTTCCATCTCTTCTATAAGAGGTGTTTCCTCTACTTCTACCTCCTCTTCTACCATAGGATGTGTCTCTACTCCTAGTTGTCTACCTGATCTAAGCTGAATAGGATTACAACTAATATTATGCATCGGGTACATCTCACCATATACATTATATGCTAGTTGATTTACTCTATTGTTTGGATTTTTTGTCAACTGTGCAGGTAGTTGTGCAGGTCTCACTGCAGGAAAGGCTGGTAGGTTTTTCTAGGGATGAGCTAGCACTACATTCTGTGGACCCGGATTCCATTGATCCTGGCCTCTCCACTATTTCCTAGGGTATTGATATTGCATCCAAGGCTACTATTTTGGATATGTCACTCCTGGGGGTATGTTAGACCAAGGAGATAGCCCCCACCACCTCATGTTAAGTGGTTGAGGGTAGCCTTGTGGCATGTACGGTCCTCCCCCATATGATGACATTATTGGTGGCATATTTATCGTAGGGGGTTGTGGCCAACTCCTTCGATTGCCTACAAAATAGGATTCCATAACATCAAAATCCTCCTTGATGCTAGGAAATTGTGGGCACAATTGGGTCTTATGATTTAGCTTACATATCACACATACTTTGAATTTGTTCTCCAAGCATGCATTATTTGCATGCTTTCCTCTACATTTTAGGAAAAAATAAGCTAATGCTACCTCATTTTCTTGCTTCTTTTTCTCTAACAGTAGTGTATCCATCTGCAATGCTAGAGATGAAAGCATCTCGCTTTTCAAATATTCCAGCATATTACCTATTTCTATTTTTATGATCGAAGTAGTCACTTTCATGGTTATAGGAGTGGTATTGCCTCTCCTTCTTGAGTATTTCTGGCATAATTATCGAATATCTTCCATAGCGTGCTGGTAGACATCACCTCTAGAAATCATGTTGATAGATTCAAATGATTTGTTGTTAAGTCCTCTTAAAAATATGCTTTTAAGAGACTTATCAGCTAGCTTCGCATGAGGATATCATTGGAGATTGAAGTTGAATCTCTCCCAGTACTCTTCAAGAGACTCATTTTCCTTCTGCGTCATGCTCAAGATCTCCTCTCTAGATTCTCTTGCTCTCGCAAAATATTAATATTTCTCTAAAAAGAGCCTCTTCATTTGATCCCATGTGGCAATGTGTTTGTATCCCAAACCAATGAACCATCATAGAGCTGCATAGTCCAATGTGGAAGGAAAGAGCTTCAGCTTCTACATATCATATTTATAGTCCACAAACCTACATAGAACATCAAACTTAAATAAAAATAGGTTAGGGTCCTCGGTTGGGTATCCTATGAAGGTAGGAAGGTGAGTAGGGGATATTTTTTTCATTTTGGTTTCTCCTACTCCTTCCTCAATAAAGAAACTAAATCCAGATGAAGTCTCTTCATCAGCCATTTTTTAGAAAATGTGGTCTCTAATACAGTTCTTATGGCCTCACAGTTGTTCAAAAAATTTTGATTCAAGGCTCATAGGTTGATTGGTGTAATCATCCGATCCTCTACAACTCTCCATAATAGGGCTTCCTCTAAGGGTGTCCTCTTAAAAAATGATTTTACAATAGTTCATTCTCCTCAGGTTAATGGTATGAGGAAGCACTTTGCACAAGGTGAGGATCCTCACTCTAGTGGAATGTTGGTTGTGATTCGGGTAAATCTGGTTCAAATTTAGAATGTTCGATTGACTCAAATTTTGGTGGAATTTGTTTTATGAACTAATTTTCAGGTCCTCTTCTTCTCGAAGAACTCATACAAAGTCAGATAGAATATTTTTAGGTATTGTAATTAATCTAATAGAGGTTCTTCCCAGACAACGATGCCAAAATATTATGGGCCAAACACAGGTTAATTTTGCTCATATTTTTTCACTTGCTCGATCATTTAAATTTTCAACCCAAGGAGCTTCATAAACTTTAGAAGGGTCTCATATCAAATCATTCACAATACCCACTTTGAGATGAGTCTGACTAATTCTACTATTGGGGGGTTTAAAGGATTTTCAGTATTTCATCCACACCAATAATTTATGTATGAATAATTAAATCCTAAGAAAATAAATATTCATACATTCATAATGAAAATAAACCTACTATAGAAGTGAAAATAACAGTGCAAAAAATAAACCTGTGAAAGCAGGAAACTTAACCTAGAAAGCATAAGAAAAGGGAAGGAATATTGTCTTGGAGTGGGCCCAGGATCTAGCAGCTCCCTTCCAGCTGAATACGTAGTTAGTAACTCTTGAACTTTATTGTATTTGCAAAAGAATTATTACAATGCTTCTTCAGAATGATAAATGTATTCTCTATATGATTTTGGATTCTCTCTAGAGGTCTGTGTGTGTTTATATAGTACACACACATAGATATTTTGTTACAAATAAGAACAACATTAGTTTAGTTACAGACTAAACTGAGATAATCTAGTAAACATGATCAACATCTGCTAAAGCGGGTGTTGCTCCTAACGGTAATGTATTCAATGATTTATTCATGCTTCACTTGGCATTTCCATTCATTAGTGCAGTTCCCAAAATTATCCTACGTGACGTAGAACTAAAACTGCACCAGTGAATGCTATCCACATCACTTTGTCTGGTCAATGAGCAAAGAATAGAGAGGCACCTTCTCAATGAGGAAGGCGCATTCCTCATGTGCTCTGGTGGAGCACCTTCTATATGCAAAAGTTCCATACTAAAGTTGAGTGTCTTCTTCTTGAGAAAGGTTCCTACTGATGTGGGCACCTTCCCTATACGAAAGGTGCTTTGCCTTGTATAGAGTGCCTTCCTTATACAAAAGGCACCTAAGTATGTTGGGCACCATCTCTATACGAAATGCGCCTACCTTTTGTTGGCACCTTCCTTTAAGAGGAAGGCACCTATATTCTGATGGTGCCTTCCTTGAAGAGGAAGGTGCCTACCTTCGTGTCTTGATCCCAAAAGAAACAGAGTTCTAGGTCCACAAACAACCTCGACTGATCCAAATATGTCAAAACCAACTATATTTCCATAAAAATATAATAAAACACACAAATTAGATAACACATATAATTCTCTTAAATAATTACATAATCATTCATAAAAGTACACAATTTCTAATATATTGCCGCATAATAATCGATGAAACCTATACAAAATATGAGCATTTTTTAGGCTCATCAATAGTCCTAATTAGAAAATCTAGGGATGGCCATAAATTGACATATAATTTTGAGTTAATTTTAGTGTAGATCATTTATATATTAGTTAATATACATCATAACTAGAATTTGGTGAGATTTGGAGCAGTTTTGGACCTTAAATTAGGGTTTTTGTGATGATAGTCCCAATTGGAACATCCAGGGATGGCCATGGGTTCTACTTGCAATTTCATTTCAATTTCTACATAAATCATTCATAAAGTAGATAATATACATTATTATAAGTTTTGGTATAATTTGGAGTAGTTTTGCATCATCTATTGCACTTTTTGTATTCAATGTTGCATGCATATTTATGATTTCATCTTAATTTGAATATGCTATTAATAAATTTTAGTTTCTTGTGTGTAGATCCAGGTATTCCAGCATGCAAGGAATTATTTATAAGTTCAAACATGTATATATCATCGTAACGATAGAAAAAATCCCACTCCTCAAACGTGAGTGCAAGGAAGATACTAAAAGGCCACCTTGAGTTTCTAAAAGGATTAGATCCTTTGACATTATAATGGATCATATCAATTAAGAGCCCTCAATGGAACATTTTTTAATCACATATTTTGCAAATGCATTAATATAAAGATAACCACCCATTTATTTCATTTATTCATCATTTATGCTTACTTTAATGTCTTTTTGTAGTGCTTAAATAGATAGGTACTTTTCATTTCCCTTTTCTTGGTGAGCTATTTTTTCCCATCTACACTAATAATGCTCCTTTCATATGAATGAATTAAATGAATTGATAAGATCAAATAAAATTTTTTTCTCACATCCCCCTTCTATATTTATTTGGTCAACACCTCAAGAAAATCACTCTTCCTTCCAAAGATATCAAATCATCAAGATAAGTTTTTATTCAAGTATATCTTAACTAGTGATTAACAAGTCAAGTAATGAGAATCACTCCACTTACCAAAGGATTAACTATTAATAATAAAAGTTTCTAAAGTTTTATGAAGTGAGTGATTACTCACCTCACCTAAGGAATCACTTTCTATACCCAAACATTAAAAAAATAAATAGCCCACCAAATCCATCTATTTTTCCATTCACCTTCTACATCCACCAATCCAACCATGCTTAAAGCAAACCCTATGACCCTAATGAGTACCAATATTACATTTCCAATAACAACCCCAACTACATATTGTTGTGCTTACATAACACACCCCAGTTTGCATGGACTAGGGACCCACTTTTTAAAATGTTTGTAAACCTTCTCTTATTTTTATTCGGTTTGTAATTTTCAATCATTTAAAACTCACATGCATGCCTATGTTCCATAGCTTTTGCACCTTGAAATTTCTTAAAATCAAACACTACAGACTTGATTTTCCTCTCAACAACATAGATGACTTCACTTTCAAGCCTCGTATATTTTGCAATATACAACAAAGTTTTGATAAAATACTTCCATTATATGCTCTTTGAAATTGAAAATCATTTTCTAACTTTAAAATTTTATTTGCAAAGCATTTCTACATTATTGAAAATCATTTTTGGGCATAAAAAAAATTGTTTCCTAGCTATTGAAAATTAATTTTAGACTCTTGGAAATTATTTCTAGGCATAATAAAAAAAAATAGGCTATCAAAATTCAATTTAGGATTATTGGAAATAATTTTAGGGCAATCAAAATTATTTTTTGAACTATTAAAAATCATTTCCACACATAAAAAATGGGCTATTGAAAATCAATTCTGGACTCTTCGAAATTAATTATGGGCAATTAAAAATCATTCCAGGGCATAAAAAAATTGTTTTTGGACTATTGAAAATAGATTCTAGACTCTTGGAAATTAATTTTAGGTAATTATAAATCATTTTCATGCATAAAAAAATTAATTTTGTGCTATTGAAAATCAATTCTGGACTCTTGGAAATTAATTTTAGGTAATTAGAATTTATTTTTAGGCATAGAAAATCATTTTAGAGCTATTGAAAATTATTTATGGGCCAAGAATGTAGGTCAAATTTACTATCAAATTCTTAATAGCCAAGAATGTAGGTCGAATTCACTATCACATTTTTAAGAAGCCTAGTTCAGTTTTTCTTAAATGTGGTTATTTCTTAATAGCTTGAAAAGATGCATAAAACAACTATGTATAAAGTTGGTCTATTCACTTTCACACCAAATATTGATACCATACAAAATATATTCATGCACAAGGATAGAATGCACGAGGCTAGGATGAATGAAAACAGATCTTCCTTGGTCATGGTATCAAGATGACATTTTGCAAGGTTAGGATGCATAAAGTCATGACGTGTAAAAAATGAAAAGTCTGAATTCAAGCAAGCAAAAATGCTCAAGGCTAGGATGCACAAAAGTATGATGCACCAAACTAGGAATGTTTTGGTAGTGACATTAGCAGAATTAAAGAAGATCCCAAAACCATGCAAGCAAAAGCATTCAAAGTCAATTGAACAAGTTGGCATGAACAAAAAACCAACCAAAGTTTATTTTAGGGTGACGTAAGCATGGGACTTTAAAATACCATATTTGTGCAATGCATGAAGCTTAAGGAAATATTCAAAATAAAAAGTATTTTGCACAAAGTTGGAAATGGTCAATAAAGAAGGAAATGAAGCCAATGCATGCTTGCATAAAATTGAGCTTGAACAAAGCTAGACTTTGGATTTGCATAAATTTGATCTTGCAAAAAGTTGGGCAAAAAGAATTCTAAAATTAGCTTGCATAACCCTAGAAATAAAATGCACAATGCTACAGTTCTCCTGAGATAATGGAAGCATGGTACTTTAAAATTTTCCATTTGTGCAATACCAAAATCTTGAGGAAATATTAAAAATAAAAAGCACTTCACATAAAGCCAAAAATTTGTCAATGAAGAAGCCAATGAAGAATGTGTAAGCTCAAAATAAAAGCTAACCCCAACAATTGAATAATTTTCTTAGGTAATTAGTTTAGCACATGACTATTGAAAGTTAAACTTGGAAATTAAATATTTTATCAAGCACTTAGAAATTGAGCCCTGACAATTGAAAGTTACCCCTACTGATGCCCTAACATTGAATGATACTATAATGTTAGAAAAACACCAATAAAATACCCAAAAATAATATTATGTATTTATCCAATGCTAGAAACTTAAGTGAAATTAAAATTTAAAAACTTAAAATATATATATCTACATAAATTAATAATAATACTGAAGTTCTAACCTTTTTTTTTTTTATAAAATATTTAATAGTAGCTACATTAAATATGGTAAACATAATGTCTGAAATGGAATTTTAATATAGACTGGGCAAGTACAATCATGTAAGATGAAAGATATGAAAAATCAATGATACAACTAATTTTTGTAGGGTAATTTAGAGTTAATGAGACAAATTTTGTAGGGTAATTTAGAGTTCTTCAACATTGTGCAAATTATAATTTAATGAGACATGGTCACATTATGGTTGAAAATGATCTTGCATGGTCATAAAAGCAATTTCATGGAGCACGTCTTGGTACAATTAATAACAATTAATGTTATATGAAGGCCAAAAAATGTATAAGTAGTGGCTAACTAGTCTATTACAGAGGTCAGAAATCATCTATTATCTAGCCTCTTTAGATTTCTTCTTTATTTGTATTTTTTGCTTGTAGTTGGATGACATTTTTGAGCCAAGTTTCTATTATTTCGAGCTTTATTCTTATAATCCATCGAAGTGGAAATTTTTTAATTCATGTACTCAAATAATATCTTTATAATATAAGTCTTTTGAAAATTGTTGTATTCAATCTATGCATGTTGATGGTGGTTGCACGTAGTTTATTTTCTAATTTCTTGCACCTTTGAATATTGCACCATATTGAACCTCAATTTGTGTGAATAATGGTCATGATGATATTTCTTTAAATTGGATTTTTTGCTTTATCAAACCAAAATTAGAATTTATGGTATCAGCTTATTTTTTTCTTTCCTCTTACCCTTAAATGTTTGTTTTTTTCTTTGAACCTTATTTAGATTAGGAGTCTTAAATTTTTATTTCAAGCATTGAAGCTGGTTTTCTACAATTCATTTTAAAGTTTCATGCAACTTCAAAATAGTCATTGTTTTTACAAAAGTGATAATAATCTCTAAAGCAATGAAGGATATTGATTAGGCAATCACAATTTACAAAGCTTAACATTTATCTTTTATTCACTAGTTTTAATTCTACTCAACTCATGTTTGTTTAAATACCAATTTAGTGGAATTATTTTTTATAAAATTAAGTGTTTGGTTTTAAATCATTGTGCCCAAAAACTTTATTTTGAGTCATAACCAAAAAAAGCTCCTTAGGAACAACAAACAATGAGCCCTAATTTTATCCACACTAGACAAGACCTGGTATACTTGAACCTTGAGGGGAAAATTCACTTTCAAATGGGAGTAAATTTATGTTCTAAGTATGTTAGCTTTCCCTTGACAGTGTGGCATTTCCATGCTAAAAAAAAAAGGTGCTATAAGGAGGACATTAAAACTAATTTTTCTTGGTGCATTGTTTATATTACACATATTGACTATTAAATCTAGAACCCAAATTCATCATCACTATTTCTAAGTCATCTATAGGTGGAATTGAGTTTCTCATCCTTTCTCCATATAGAATATCCAAAGTTGATAAAGACAAACTGAATACTCCTTTGACTTCCAATAGTTTTCCTAGAGCTAGAACCCTTATTTTTTATCCTTTTTCCATTCACAAAAGTCCACCAATGCTAGCTCTTACTCCATGGTTAGTGTGAAGTAGCCCTTTGACCATACTAGAGCCTACACATGATATTATTAAGAATGTTGAAAGATATATCCCTCGATATAGGCATGATGAGATAAGATTAGCTAAAGAACGTATACAAGCATACAAATATTCCTTTATTCATTTATAGATTGAACATGAGGATATTACTTGTATAATGTGTAATAATCCAGTCAAATGCACAATTGTTGTAATAATTTAACCTCATTTATAAGCTTGACAAACAAGGAATATGGTTTGATAGGGGTAAATTTTTTTTAGTTTTATGCCTTTGAAGTAATCAGTACATAGAATTGAATACCACTTTTAAAATTATGACCACTGCAATTGACCTTCCAAGTGGACAAGATAGGCTGGGTCCCATGGGAGGTACCTTTAGTGATTATATGCTTCTCACCCTCTATTCTGGTGAATCCAAAATCATGGTTTGGGATTATCCTCTAGTGCCCATAACACCTAGAGGATGGATGCATAACTCCCCTCCCCTATATATGGAACCTTGAGTTTAAATTTTACTCATCTATTCCTAAATATCATGTAAGGGTTTTTAGCATAAATGCTATATTACATAATTGGTGACCTATTCGTAGTTTTGATATCTTACCACATTATGATTTTTGTTGAAATATTTTTGACAATTTTAATGTAAAAAGTGGTAAAATATAATGAATAATGTTCCTCCTTTCCTTCAATTTATATTGTACTGATTAATTTTGGTTTTAATCCTCTTTTTTAAGTTTCATGGACTTGGTGCTGCAAAATTATGGGGTTTAAAGAAAAATTAATGTTAATATTACATCTAAAATAGAAAATTCAAAGAAATACTGTTAATATTTTTCCAGCATTGACAGGGTTGGTTTGAAATGGGAGCACCAAAGTTTTAAAATAATTTTGTCATGCTTTCGATAAAAACAAAGTAATGGATGTTAATGGATTTTCTCGAAATAGGTTTAAAAATATTAGAAGTCATGGCATATAAAATTTATAATAGTCAAATGTGATTTCACCCCAAGTGAGTGGTGAAGATCTCTGTCACCTCTCCTTGGGGTGAAATGTATCTAATTTCATACAAGGTGAATATTGTTTGAAAGAAAGGGGTAAAAAAATGAAGTAAAGGGTCAAAGATATGTTGGATAGTCAAATATACTTTCACCCCAAAGAAGAGGTGAAAAGCCCTTTCACCCCTTATTGGGGTGAAAATACAGTTTGAAAGGTAAAATTAGTGGGCATGTTATCAAGTAGACAAGGTGAAAGCATAGAAAATTTTAAAAAGCGCAAGTGAAGTGCCTTAGTTGAAAATCCATAGCATGAGGTAAAAGATGCACGGGGTCTAGGTTCAAAAAAATGTGGAATGAAAGAGCTCAAAGTGCTTTTGTCCCAAGTGAGTGGTAAAAGTCCTATTTGCCTTTCCTTGGGGTGAACGTATTTTAAAATAAGGAAAAAAACAATAAAAATTGCCAAGACAACATGGTTGAAAATTCAAGAGGGGTTTCACCCCAAGTGAGGGGCGACACTCTCTTTCACCCCTCCTTGGGGTGACAACACATGGAAAAGGCATCCAAAAGCATTTTATGGATTTCACACATAAAATAAAATTTTAAAAGAGTTTCATCCCAAAGATGGGATGAAATCTTCATGTGCCTCTTTTTGGGGTAAATGTTATTTCGAATGAAATATGTCCCGTGGTATTCAAATGTTAAGATGGTCAATAGATATTTCACCCTAAGTGTGTGTTGAACCTCTGAGTCACCCCTCTCTAAGGTGAAATTGGATATTAAAGGTATCTAAACATGCAAGTTGAGGGCCCCACATTTAATAAAAATGAATTTCAGAGGTCTCATGTGCCTCTCTTCAAAATAAATATTGTTTGGGGATAAAAGCATGCACCATTAGAAGGAATAGTCAAAGGAATATGGTAAATGGTACTTTCAATTCAAATGAGGGGCGAAACTTCCATTCACATCTCCTTGGGGTGAAATAAAGTAAAGATATTTCAATCATGAAGGGCGAATGTTAAGGAAAACGAAGAACAAATCCCACAGTCAAGTAGAGAATTAAGAAAGCATAAAAGTAGGAGTCTTGGATAATGAAGTAGGGATGTATTTTTTAGCATGAAATATGTGATGAATGGAAATGTGAATAGGATGTTTCACCCGAATTTGTTCCATGAAGAAGTATTACAGTATTTTCGGGTGAAACTATTTTCTAGCATCCACGAAGGCTCTTCGAAAGTGCCCAGTTTTGAGAATGGTGATAATTTAATAATTGTCACAAAAGGAGCTATATTCCTAAATTTTATGCTGAAAGGGTGTAGGATTAAATTCTACAATATGATTTTCATAATTTTCAAAGGCACCCTCTATTAGTTTTACCTCTTTCAAAATAGTTTCAATATCTAATAGATTTTTTGAGTGAACGTAGATTTCCAAAGAATTAAGGTGGCAAAAATTCAACAACCTTTTTTTCTATTTTCTTCCATTTTTGATGTGTTCCAATGCACTTGTGCCCATATGATCAACCATTCAAGGTTTTCCTCATAAAATTTGGATCACTGTCGTCAAAGGAAAGTTTTCAACGAGGAAATTCCTCTTGCAGGTTCTTGATTCAGGGACATTTTGTCTTTTTGTGTATTAAATGAAATGGGTGAAAAAATCTATAAATACTAAACATTTTTATGTAACAAAAGGAGGCTAGACACTCTATAGAAAAACACTTCAAGTTTTCTACATAAATAGAAAGGATCTTGATTTTGATTCTACAAATGATTTTTGTGTGTGATTTCTTTCTACTTTAATCATTTCTATTTTATATTCATGTTTGTTATCTACTAAGTTTAAATTTTACATTTGGATTTGAACACTACTGGTGAGGGAGTGAGTACTAGAATGCAACTCTAGAAGTTGTCTCCATAAAATTATAAGTGGATTCTTTGCCTTCTTTCCATTTTATACTGTTATAATGCTTGATTTGAATTCTTGAACTATTCTATTTGTAATCCTATATATTCTGGCCTATGACTATATTTCCTATTTCTTTCTATTACTTTTATTTCTTTCCCATCACTCTAAACTTAAAACCGGTGTAGGATTAGTAGGGGAGCCAATCCTCTCTAGATATTGGCCTGAAGGGCATTTCTATCCTTTGAACTTTCAATGTTGTCCATGTCTAGGGCATACAAATGCATGTTTTGTATTTTAGGTAGATATTTTACCAATAGTTTTTGGCACGCCCTATGGGACTCATAAGTCTCATATTGAGCAATATATGCAATATTAAGGTTTGATGTTTTGTTTTCTATTATTAAGCTAGAATATCTAGTGACTCAGTTATGCTCAAAAGCCTCTACATGTGAATTTGATAAAATTTGTACTTCATGATCACAAGATCGAAGGCCAAAAATCTTGAAAATCACATTGAGTTATTTGAACTTGACACCCAAAAATTAGGAGAACACCCTAGACTAGTCACATCGACTCCTACATCACCCACAACATCTTCACAGATAGCTGGTGTGTTTTCCATTCCTTCAAGTCCAGCTAGTATTGCTACTAGTGCACCTTCGCCTCAAGCAAACCCTCCAGTTAATATGGCTCAAAATACACCACCACAATAGCCACCAGGGTAGTTTATAACATGGAATAGCTCAAGAGCTTTAAATCTACAAGTACAAAATTTATTCCATCGAGCAATGTTGAAGGCTTTGCCTACCTATGATGGTACAAGTAATATTGCATACGAGCATGTCCAAGATGTGGTTTCTTTAGCGATAATTCATGACATCATATACAAATATATTATGGTAATATTGCCTATATTGTCACTTAGAGGAAAGTTATTGTATTGGTATTGGTCCTTGTCATTTGCTACCATTACCACATGGGACCAGTTGGTAGAAGTATTGACTAAGAACTTTCAAGAGTAATATGACCCCTTTTTCTTGTTGCACCAATTTAAAAGACATCCATAGGAGATAGTGGATTTCAATGTCAGGTTCTCTTGAATTTTGTAGAGAGTTTTTTATGGTCTTCATCCCACTCCTAAACAAGTTGTGTTTTACTATATTCAAGCCTTCAACTTCGATATTGGTATGGCCATTCAACAAGCCAATATCAATGCATTTCCAAATTTGTACACACAAGTGCAAAATACCGAGGTATATTTGATTACCATAGGTAAGCTACCTCCAAAGGTAATAATTCCCATTCTTCCTAATCTCTCACAGCATTTGTATTCTAGTGCATTTTCACATCCTATGCCTTCTATGTATCTTGTTCCTTCATGGAGCTCGAGTTCACCTCAAATTGCATCAATTCCATTTTTGAAACTCCTTACTCCAAGCATTCCATAATTACCCATGCCATATTTTCCATAGTTACCAGCTCTAGTTCCATTTCTAGTGCTACTAGATCCACCTGTTCCATTGCCATTACCAGCTTCGTCGATGCCCTCAAATCCTGATCTACAAGATAAAGTGCTGAAGGAGTTACAGTCTATCAATTTGAAAGTAAGGACAATGTCAAATGAAATCACGACCATTAAAAAGAAGTAAGCTAAAGCATATTTTTGATCAAGGAGATTCCATATACCACAAATTACTAGAGAACAACTAGCTTTAGTTAGTAAGGGTGTGGAAAGAAACACAACTGTATTAGCAAATTAAGAAGCTAGTATATCTAAGAGGACATATTGGTGCTCTACCTGTAATGATCCTCATGGTGAAGATATATGCATGGTTCATTTGAACTATGTATAGACATTGTAAAAATTTATACTAGTGGAAAAATCAATATGATAATGGAAGTTGATCATAATTATATGGTCCCTTCCTTGGAGCAAGTTTCAATTCTTACAAGAGCTAGAAAGAAGCTGGTAATTTTTTATCTAGAAAAAATAGAGCCACTGAATGTACCCATTGAATAAAATGGATAAGTTGTAAAGACATGATCACAAGAAAAAACACCTGGTGCAACAACTAAATAGTAATATTCTATCTTGTTGAAAGATATATTGCCCATGCAATCTCAAGAAAAGTTACAAGCAAAGGCATCAACTTCACAACCTATGGCTGCTCAAGTACAAACTAAGGTGAAATAACAAGACAAATAATACCTTAAGTACCCATCATTGACCAATTGTCAAAGGTTAGAAGCTACTCAACACTACCAAAACAAATATGAGCCAACTAGTAAAGTGAAAGACTCTAGTGCTCTTGACTACAATATCATTAAAAAATTAAGAGAATCCCTACAAAGGTGAGCTTGTATGAAGCATTACAACTCCTTGGATAGGTTGATATATTGCAAGAGTCTCTCAATTCTATGAAATATAAAAGTAAAAACCTCACCCAGATAGTGTTAGCACAAACACTAACAACTTCCACCACTAGTAAGAATAGACCTCCCCATTCTACATATCTCTTAGAATGGAAGGATGGATCATATATATTTACATGATTGATTTCGGTACCATGACTACTATCATGCCAAAGGTAGTATGTGAGGTTATGGGGATGGAATATATGAGGATCAGTCTAGGTGTCTTACAGTTGGATGGGATCCCAGTTAAGATAGTAGGTGTGATTAAATATATTCCCATTAGTCTACACAATATATCGTAGATCATCATCATTCAAGAAGTGGTGGTAGTCGATTTAGAAACATACTTTAGTATGTGAATTTCAATGGAATTTACCATGAATATAGGAGGATATATTTATTTGGGTTATTTGGTTTTGTATATTCCTTTTAAGGGAAGAATAATCCATATCTATAATGAAAAGCCTTCCACCTTTCACATAGAAATACTTGAGGAAGAAGAAAAACCCACAAGCATGATTAATATGATGATAGAAGAGGTGCAATAAGTGGACTTGATAGAGGAAGATCTTGGTGAGATTCATCTAGAAGATGAATTTTTATTTATAGATTTAAATGCTATGGTGAATATCGATATATATTATTACACCATAACCCAAGATCTTGTCTTCGATGAGTTATGGAAGTTATATTTTGATGGTGCAAGATGAAATAATGGTGTAGGATCCAAGATTGTTCTCATTTCTCCTTTAGGATTATATAAAACCTAATCATATCAATTAAATTGGATATGCATGAATAATATCATTAAATATGAAGCATTGTGCCTTGGTCTGAAGAAAGCAAAGAAATTGGGAATCAAACAGTTGCAAATTTTTGGAGATTTTGATCTTATTGTCAATCAGAGTACAAACATGTGTGTACCAAATCAACATTATTTTAAGGCCTACCACAACAAGGTATAGTATTATTTTATATTTTACAACACTAAATATTTAAGTGATTTCATAGGAATAGAATAAGCATGCAGACATATTGGCTTCCCTTGGTGCTAATTTCTCTCTCATAGAACAAGTGGT
Source organism: Wollemia nobilis (assembly GCA_028583015.1). Taxonomy (NCBI): domain Eukaryota; kingdom Viridiplantae; phylum Streptophyta; class Pinopsida; order Araucariales; family Araucariaceae; genus Wollemia; species Wollemia nobilis. Next base: position 2,818,128 of record JAQPPZ010001844.1, on the reverse strand, counting down.
AAGGAGATCAAAAATTGTGAGGGTAATTTTTAGACCTTTGGTCACCAATAAAAACCTCTATTTGTAGGTGTTTTATAGTGATGAATAAATAGTTATTTTCTTGATTAAGAAAGCTTCTAGTGTAGAAGAAAGAATATTGTTCAAGGAGGAAATGGAAGGGATGATTCAGTTGAAGATTAACCACTTTCCTAGGGGACTAATTTTTCTTGAGAGCCTATTTGATCAAAATGATAGAGCAGAGAAACACAAGATCAATTTCGATGAAACGAATATTAGCGATAATTCATGGCATCGTATACAAAGATATTATAGTAATATTGCTTGTATTGTCACTCAGAGGAAATTTGTTGTATTGGTACCGGTCCTTGTCATCTGCTACCATTACCACATGGTATCAGTTGGCAAAATTGTTGATTAAGAACTTTCATGAGCAATCTAACCCTTTTTTCATGCTACACCAATTTTTAATAAATTCATAGAGGAGATAGTGGATTTCAACATTAGGTTCATTCAAATTTGGTAGAGAGTTCCTGATGGCCTTCAACCCACTACTGAACAATTTATGTTTTCCTATCTTTGATCCTCCAAATTCGATATTGGTATGGCCATTCAACAAGCCAATATCAATACATTTATAAATTTGTACATGCAAGTGCAAAATACTAAGGTATATTTGATTACCATAGGTAAGATACCTCCAAAGATAACAATGCCCATTCTTCCTGATCTCCCACACCATATGTATTCTAGTTCATTTTCATAGCCTATGCCTTCTATGTATCTTGTTCCTTTATGGAGCTTGAGTTCACCTCAAATTTCATCAATTCAAAATTTTTAACTCCCTACTCCAAACATTCCATAATTACCCATGCCATATATTCCATAGTTACCAGCTCTAGTTCCATTCCCAATGCTACTAGCTCCACCCATTTCATTGCCATTACCAGCTTTGTTGATGCCCTAAAATCTTGATCTATAAGATAAAGTTCTAAAGGAGTTGCATTATACCAATTTTGCAGTAAGGAAAATGTCAAATGAAATAACGACCATTAAGAAGAAGCAAGCTAAAGTAAATTTTTGATCAAGGAGATTATAGATGCCATAAATTACTAGAGAACAACCAGCTTCAGTTAGCAAGGGTGTGGAAAGAAACACAACTGTGTTGGTAAATGAAGAAGCTAGTATATCAAAGAAGATATATTAGTGCTCTACTTGTAATGATCCTCATGGTGAAGATACGTGCATGGTTCATTTGAGCTATGTATAGACATAGCAGAAATTTCTACTAGTGGAAAAATAAATATGATAATAGAAGTTTATCATAATTATATGGTCCCTTCCTTGGAGCAAGTTTCAATTCTTACAAGAGATAGAAAGAAGTTGGTAATTTTTGATCTAGAAAAAATAGAGTTACTGAAGGTACCCTATGAATAAAAGGGACAAGGTGTAAAGACATGATCACAAGTGAAGACACCTAGTGCAACAACTAAGTAGTAATATTCTATCTTGTTGAAATATCTATTGCCCATGCAATCTCAAGAAAATTTACAAGCAAAGGCATCAAATTCACAACCTATGATTGCTTAAGTACAAACTAAGGTGAAATAACAAGCCAAAGAATACCTTAAGTACCCATAATTGTCTAAGCATCAAAGGGTAGAAGCTACTCAGCAATACCAAAATAAATATGAGCTAGCTAGTGAAGTGAAATACTATAGTACTATTGACTACAATATCATTGAATAAATGAAGAGAATCCCTATGAATGTGAGTTTGTATGATGCATTGCAACTCCCTGGATAGGTTGATATATTGCAAGAGTCTCTCAAGTTTGTGAAAGATAAAAATAAAAGCCTCACCCAGATAGTTTTAGTGCAAAAACTAATAGCTTCCACCACTGGTAAGAATAGACCTCCCCCATTCTACCTATCTATCATGATGGAAGGATGGATCATGTATAATTGTATGATTGATTCTAGTACTATGACTACTGTCATGCCAAAGGCAATATGTGAGATCATGGGGATGGAATATATGAGGAGCAGTCTACGCATATTACAATTGGATGGGACCCTAGTTAAGATAGTGGGTGTGATTAAAGACATTCCCATTATTCTACACAGTATGTCGTAGATCACCATCATTCAAGAAGTGGTGGTAGTCAATTTGGAACCATACTTCAGCATGTGCCTTTCAAAGAGGAATTTATAGTGAATCTAGGAGGACATCTTTCTTTGTATTATTTATATTTGGAGATTCCTTTTAAGGGAAGAAGAATCCAGATCTATAATGAAAATCCTTACACCTTTCACATAGAAATACTTGAGGAAGAAGAAAATCCCATAGGCACAGTCAATATGATGATAGAAGAGGTGCAAGAAGTGGAATTTATAAAGGAAGCTCTAGGTGATATTTGTCTAGAAGATGACTTTTTATTGATGGATTTCAATGCTATGGTGAATAATGATATCGATTATTACACCATAACCAAATATGAACAGATTGAAGTAGAAGCTTCTAGCTCCTAGGATCCTATCTTTTATTAGTTATGGAAGTTATATTTTGATGGTGCAATATGAAATAATGGTGTAGGATTCGAGATTGTTCTTATTTCTCCTTTGGGATTATAGAAAACCTACTCATACTGGGTAACTTGGATATACATGAATAGTATCATCAAATATGAATCATTATGCCTTCGTTTGAAAAAGCGAAGAAATTGGGAATCAAACAATTGCAAATTTTTTGAGATTTTGATATTATTGTCAATTATACTACAAATAAGTCTGTTTTTTCAAAAGACTGCAATACATTAAATCCAAAATCAAGACTTGGAACTGGAAAGAGTTTGGGGATGTTCATAAAATAAAACATGATGTTATTGCTCATCTTGAAATTTTGAATAAGAAAATCTGTTTAGATGGCCTCACAGAGAAGAGAAGTGCAGATGAAATTAAACTCACAACTCAGTTAGAGGAATGGGAAAAAAGAGAAGAAATATTATGGAAGCAAAAATCTAGAATTCAATGGCTCAAATAAGGAGATCGAAACACAAATTTTTCCACAAATATCTTCTAGCTCGAAGATCTCACAACTTTATTTCTTCCCTAAAATCAGATTCTGGAGATGTTGTTTATACTTGGGATGGCATGAACTCTATTGTTGTTGATTACTTTTCCAATATTTTTGCTACTACTCCCCTTGAATCAGATTCACAATATAATGTTCTTCAAGCAATCCCTTCTCTTATCACTTCTGAGGAGAACTCTATTTTGACTGCTCCTATTACTATCAATGAGCTTCAACAAGTATTTTTTAAAATGCAAAAATGGAAAACCCCAGGTCCTGATGGTTTTCCTATTGAGTTCTACCAAGAGTTCTAGGATATCCTTCATGTTGATTTATTAGATGTGGTGGAAGAAGACAGGAAAGCCAAAGAAATTTTTAAGGTTATCAATAAAACTTATATTACTCTTGTTCCAAAATCTCAAGAGGTTGATCATATCTCAGCTTTTAGACCTATTTCTTTATGTAATGTTCTTCTCAAAATCATTACTAAAATCATGGCAGAAATGTTGAAGCATCTTTTGCATAAGATTATTTCCCCAGAGCAAGGGGTTATGTGGAAGGATGTCAAATAGTATATGAGATAGTTCTTTCTTAGGAAGCCATCCATTCCATGGATATGCAAAATTTTCCTTCCATGTTCATTCGGTTAGACTTATCCAAAGATTATGACAAAGTGGATTGGCACTTCCTTATCAAATTTTTGAGGCAATTTGGTTTCTCTAAGGATTGGATGGATTGGATTATGGGATGTATCTCTTCAATTTCCTACTTAGTTCTTATCAATGGCAGGACTTCTCAGTATTTCCCAACTTCTAGAGGTATTAGGCAAGGTGACCCGTTATCCCCTTATTTATTCATCATTCTTGCCGAATGCTTGGGTAGGACTATAACCAAAAATATGGAAATCAAAACACTTGAGGGAGTTACCATTGCTCATGGAGCTAGACCTATATCTCATATTCAATTTGTGGATGACTCTACTATTTTAGGTAAAGCTACAGTTAAGGAAGCTTCTAATATTAAGCAAATCATTAGTTGTTTTTCTAAGGCTATTGGGCAGTTGATCAATGAAGACAAATCTAAAGTTATTTTCTTTCACTGCTTTGCTAGACAGGAATCCATGGTCTTGGATAAACTAATATATAATAAGACCTCTCTTCCAATCACTTATTTAGGTATTCCCATAAATATTCAAAGGCAGAAAAATAAATATTGGAATTGGTTGTTGGACAAAGTCAAGAAGAAAATTGGAAAGTGGACCAACAAGTGGCTTTCTTATGGGGGTAGAATCACCTTGGTAAAATCAGTCCTTCAAGCTATTCCTATTTATGTTTCTTCCATTTTGAATATTCCAAAGGCTCTTCTTCGAGAATTGGATCAAATCAGTCATCGTTTCCTTTGGAGTGGTACTAAGGAGAAAAGAAAATGGGCCTTGGTGAAATGGGATACTTTATGTCTTCCTAAGAGTGAAGGGGGGTTAGGTTTACAGTCTTCAATTAATAACAATAAAGCTTTAACTACTAAATTATATTGGAGGATGTTGCATAACCCCAATGCTCTTTGGGCAAATAATCTCTGTGCTAAATATGCTAAGAACAAAAGTCCTGAAGACCTTGTTTGCTATCAACTTCCTACAAACGGTTCTCCCATTTTAGCAGTTCTTAAGACTGGTGAGGATTTGACAAAGGAAAAATTATTTTGGATCGTTCATAATGGTCAACATGCAAATTTTTGGATAGATTCTTGGGATGGTCACAATCCTTTGATAACTCAGTTTCTCGAGTGGAGGCCTTGGATGAAGGAGCTTCACCGAGCTAATTGGATAAAGGTAGCTAATTATTGTCGGTACCATACTGGTAATTCAAAGGTTGGTAGATATTGGATCCCTATTGAGGAATGGCCTATTCAAATCCCAGAAAGGCAAAGACAAGATATCCAAGGCATCCTTCATATGAGATCCCTCTCTTGGTCCCATGAAAAATATTTTTTTGGATGGAACAACACTACTAAGGGTGAGTATTCAGTTGCTCAAGGTTATTTGACCTTATGCCATAATAATCCCAACCATTCTTCTCACATATTTTCTCAATTGTGGGCTCAAAAGATCTGGCCTAAGGTGAGGTTTTTTAATTGGCTTTTATTGCATTGTAGGGTGCTTACTAGTGAGCAACTTATGAAGAGTGGTTTTCATGGCCCTTTTTGATGTGAAATGTGTGAAGAGAATGTAGAAAATATCAACCATATTTTTATTGAGTGTACTTTAGCCTTTGAGCTATGGAGGAGAATGGCCACTTTACTTGGCTTACAGTGGTCCAATTTTTTTACTTTTGAACAAATTTGGAGGGATTGGCCTAATCAAGAGGGTGTTGATAATTTTATTAGGCAGTTAGTTTGGATGGGTTCTACCATTCTTCTTTGGAATATTTGGAATGAAAGGAACAACCAAATTTTTAATCAAGATAGGAAGGATATTCACTATATTTGGCAAAATACCATAGCCAACTTAGTTGAATCAGTCCATCATCTCCTTAATCACCCCCAAAACTCCCACCAAATATGGGATCAAGTGATGCAAAGATTGAATATTAAACCTTCTAAGGGAAACCATCTTAAAGGGAATGTGAGTATTAGTAAATTGGATAGGAATAGAAATTGGCAACCTCCTCCTAAGGATTTTGGAAAATTCAATACTGATGGAGCCTCTAGAGGGAACCCTAGAAAAGCCAGTGTGGGAGGAATTGGTAGACTTTCAGATGGCTCCCTGGTTTTTACTTTTTTTGAGAATTTGGGTATTCTTTCCAATAACCTTGCTGAGGGGTATGGTATCCTCGGAGGTCTTCAGGAGGCTACTAAGGTTGGATGGGAAAAGGTGTTAGTTGAGTCGACTCTCAACTTATGATTAATCTCTTGAAGAATCCTTCTAAGAATCATAAGGTGGATTGGAGAATAAAAAGAATTATTGAGAAGATTCAGTTAATCCGGATGGGATTTTTGAAAGTTGATTACAATCATGTGGTCAAAGATCAAAACAAGAGTGTTGATGCTTTAGCTAATTGGGCTTTGGACAAAGGTGATCTTACTTGTTATGGCCACCCTCCTATATGGTGGGCTTCTCAAATTAGGGAAGCTCTTCTTTCTATCATTTCTTTGGATGGCTCCAGTTCTAAAGGTACCTAGTTTCTTCTTGTTTTTTTTTTTTTGCTTCTCTTTGGTTCATTCAGTTTTTTTTAGTTCCCTAGATCATTCTATTCTTTATTTTGTTTCCTCTATTGATTCTTGCCTTAATAGTCTTCTGGTCTAGATAGGTCTTTGTTTTGTTCATTTTTTATTTCTTTTTTCCTTTTTGTTTTTTTTGTTTAGTTTTTTAAGGTGGGTGGGTTTTTTCATTTTGTTTTGTTTTTGTGCTTTTTGTGTTGTTTTTTGTTGTTCTTGTGTTTTTGTTGTTTTGTTTTTTTTTTTTTTTTATGTTTTTTGTTATTGTTCTTGTGTTTTTTTTCGTTCTTGTTCTTGGGTTTCTCTTTGTTTGTGTTATTTCGTGTTTTTATGGGTGAGTGTTTTCTATATTTTTTGTTTTTTTTTTATTGTCTGTTGTTGGTTGTTTTTTATTTTTATTTTTTTTTTTTTTTTTTTTTTTAGGTTTTGGTTGTGTTTATTTTTCTTGTTTTTTTTTGGGTTATGTCTTTGTAGTGTTCTGTTGTTTTTGTCTTGTTTGTGTTTTGTTATGTGTTTCTTGTGTTTTTCTATGTGGTTTGTGTTGTGGTTTCTTTTCTCTTATTGTGCGTGTTTGGTTATGCTTTTGTTTTTGACACACTCAAGGAGCATGTTTTTTATTTTATTTTATTATTTTTTTTTGTTATCTGCTTATTTTTAATTGGGTTTATGTGTTTGTTTGCTCCTTGAGTGTGTCAAATGTGGTAGGACGGGTCCGAGTCTTGGGAATTTTTTGCAGAATGGATACCCCTACCTCATTGGATCTTACCTGAAAGTGGCATCCCTTTTGGGATGTTTTCCACAAATAAAAAAAAATAGACTACAAATAGGTGTGTACCAAATCAATATTATTTTAAGGTCTACCACAACAATGTATGGGATTTGTTTGAGTCTTTAACAACACTAAATGTTCAAGTGATTTCACGGGAACAAAATAAGCTTGCAAAAATCTTGGATTCCCTTAGTGCTAATTTCTCTCCCATAGAAAAAGTGGTAAGGAGAAAAAAAATGTTAGGGTAATTTATAGACCTTTGATCACTGATAAAAACCTCTATTAGCATGTTTTCGATAGTGATGAACAAATAGTTAGTTACTTGATTAATAAAGCTTCTAGCATAGAAGAAAGAATATTATCCAAGGAGGAAATGGAAGGGATGATTCAGTTGAAGATTAACCACATTCCTAGGGGACTAATTTTTCTTGAGATCCAATTTGATCAAAATTATAGAGCAAAGAAACACAAGATCAACGTTGATGCACAAGAATATTAGCAACAATTCACAACATCATAGATGAATATATTATGGTAAGATTATTTGTATTGTCACTTAGAGTAAAGTTTTTGTATTGGTACCAGTCATTGTCATCTGCTACCATTACCACATGGGACCAATTGGCAGAATTATTTATTAAAAAATTGCATGAGCAATCTGGCCCTTTTTCCTTACTGCACCAATTTACAAACATCCAAAGACATCTATAAGAGGAGATAGTGGATTTCAATGTTATGTTTGCTCAAAGTTGGTAGAGAGTTCTTGATGGTATTCAGTCCACTCCTAAACAAGCTATATTTTACTATATTCAAGCCTTCAACTTCGATATTGGTATGGCCATTCAACAAGCCAATATCAATACATTTCCAAATTTATACATGTAAGTGCAAAATACTGAGGTAGATTTTATTGCCATAGGTAAGCTACCTTTGAACGTAACAATGCCTATTCTTCCTAATCTCCACACCATATGTATTCTAGTGAATTTTCATAGACTATGCCTTATATGTATCCCATTCCTTCATGGAGCTTGAGTTCACCTCAAATTGCATCAATTCTAGTTTTACAACTCCCTACTCCAAACATTCCACAATTACCCATGCTAGCTATTCCAAATTTACTAGCTCTAGTTCCATTCCCAATGCTACTAGCTCCACCTGTTCCATTACCATTACCATATTCATTGATGCCCTCAAATATTGACCTACAAGATAAAGTGTTGAAGGAGTTGTAGTATATCAATTTGGTAGTAAGGACAATATCAAATGAAATCATGACTATTAAGAAGAAGTAAGCTGAAGTAGATTTTTGATCAAGGAGATTCTATATGCCACAAATTACTATAGAAAAACCACCTTCGGTTAGAAAGGATGTGGAAAAAAACACAACTATGTTGGCAAATGAAGAAGCTAGTATATTGAAATGGACATATTGGTGCTCTACCTATAATGATCCTCATGGTGAAGATACGTGCATGGTTCATTTGAACTATGTACAGACATTAGCAAAAATTTTTACTAGTGGAAAAATCAATATGATAATGAAATTTGATCATAATTTTATGGTCCCTTCCTTGGAGCAATTTTGAATTCTTACAAGGGCTAGAAAGAAGCTAGTAATTGTTGATCCAACAAAAATGGATCCGCTAAAGGTCCCCACTAAATAAAAGGGATAAGGTGAAAAGACACAACCACAAGTGAAAGCACCTGGTGCAACAACTAAACAATAAGATTCTATCTTGTTGAAAGATCTATTACCCATGCAAGCTCAAGAAAATTTATAGGCAAAGGCATCAACTTCACAACCTATGGCTGCTCAAGTACAAACTAAGGTGAAAGAACAAGCCAAAGAATGCCTCAAGTACCCATCATTGACCAAGCATCAAAGGGTAGAAGCTACTCAACAATACCAAAATAAATATGAGCCAACTAGTGAAGTGAAAGACTCTAGTACTATTGACTACAATATCATTGAAGAAATGAAGAGAATCTTTGTGAAGGTGAGTTTGTATGATGCATTACAACTCCTTGGATAGGTTGATCTATTGCAAGAGTCTCTCAAGTCTATGAAAGATAAAAATAAAAACCTCATCCAAATAGTGTTAGTGCAAACACTAAAAAATTCCACCACTGGTAATAATAGACCTCCCCCATTCTATATTTCTCTTAGAATGGAAGGATGGATCATGCATAATTGCATGATTAATTTTGATATTGTGACTACTGTCATGCCAAAGGCAGTATGTGAGGTCATGGGGATGGAATATATGAGGAGCAGTCTAGGCATATTATAGTTGGATGGGACCCCAGTCAAGATAGTGGGTGTGATTAAAGATATTCCCATTATTCTACATAGTATGCCATAGATCACCGTTATTCAAGAAGTGGTGGTAGTCAATTTGGAACCATACTTCAACATGTGCCTTTCGAGGGAATTTATCACAAATCTAGGAGGATATATTTCTCTAGATTATTCACATTTGGAGATTCCTTTTAAGGGAAGGAGAATCTAGATCTATAATGAAAAGCCTTCCACTTTTCACATAGAAAGACTTGAGGAAGAAGAAAAGCCCACAGGCACAGTCAATATGATGATAGAAGAGGTGCAAGAAGTGGACTTGATGGAGGAAGCTCTTGGTGAGCTCCGTTTGGAAGATGAATTTTTGTTTATGGATTTCAATGCAATGGTGGAGACCGATATCGGTTGTTACACCATAACCAAACCTGAATAGATTGAAGCAGAAGCTTCTAGCTCCCAGGATCCTATCTTCAATCAGTTATGGAAGTTATATTTTGATGGTGCAAGATGCAAGAATGGTGTAGGAGCTAGTATTTTTCTTGTTTCTCCTTTAGTATTATAGAAAACCTACTCATATCGGTTAACTTGGAGCTGCATGAATAATGTCATCGAATATGAAGCATTGTGCCTTGGTCTGAAGAAAGCAGAGAAGTTGGGAATCAAACAGTTGTAGATTTTTGGAGATTTTGAGCTTATTGTCAATAAGACTACAAATAAATGTGTGTCAAAGCAACATTATTTGAAGGCCTATCGCAACAAGGTATGGGATTTTTTTGAGTCTTTTACAGCACTAAATGTTCAAGCGATTTCATGGGAACAAAATAAGCATGCAGACATCTTGGCTTCCCTTGGTGCTAATTTCTCTCCCATAGAGCAAGTGGTAAGGAGACCAAAGATTGTGAGGGTAATTTATAGACCTTCGGTCCTCGATAAAAACCTCTATTGGTAGGTGTTCGATAGTGATGAAAAAATAGTTAATTTATTTATTAAGGAAGCTGCTAGCGTAGAAGAAAGAATACTGGTCGAGGAGGAAATGGAAGGGATGATTCAGTTGAAGAATAACCACATTCCTAGGGGACTAATTTTTCTTGAGAGCTTATTTGATCAAAATTATAGAGTAGAGAAACACAAGATCAAGGTTGATGTAAAGGAGTATAAGGAAATGTAGTTGGAGCTTGATAAAGTCATCAAATTTGGAACAGACTATATGCCAAAGGAGCTCGAGGATATTAAGAATATGTGTTATGAATTTCCTAACATTATCGCTTGGAGCTATCATGATCTGAAAGGATATGATAAAAATGTAATCCAACACACCATTGAGTTGCAAGAAGAGGTAAAACCTTTTTGATAGAAGAAGAGGCCTGTTAATCCAAATATTGAGGTGCTTATGAAAGTAGAGCTACTAAAAATACTGGAGGTGAAAATAATTTATCCTATCAAGCACTCAATGTGGGTGGTAAATTTGGTTCCAATTCGGAATAAGAATGGAGATATTCACCTATGCATGGAATTTCACAATCTAAACCAAGCATATTTGAAATATCACTATCCCCTACCATAGATTGATCATATTCTTCACGTAGTCGCTGGAGCATAGAGATTTTCATTGCTTGATGGTTTCTTTGACTATAACCAGATCTAGGTGAAGTATGAAGACCAGCACAAAATGACATTTACTACAAAGTGGGGCACCTTCACCTATCAAAGAATACCTTTCGGTATTTCCAATGCTAGAGCCACCTTTTAGAGAGCTATGGATGTCACCTTCGGTGAGTTGTTGAATCAAATTATTGTAATTTACCTTGATGACATGATTTTTTTCTCACATTGCAGGGAAGAGCATGTCTCTCATCTTAGACAAGTGTTCAAAAAGTGTCAGGAGTTTGGTATTTCCATCAACCCAAAGAAATCAATTTTTATTGTCAAAGAGGGAAAAATCTTGGGACATGTTATTTCACAGGAAGGGTTGGCCATTGATCCTATGAGAGCCGAAGCTCTCTTAAAATTACCATTGCTAGTCAATAAGAAGGACCTACAGTCATTCTTTGGCCAGATCAACTTCATTCAAAAATTCATCATCGATTTCGCTTAGGTAGTAAAGCCAATGACTAAAATCCTAAAGAAAAATGTAGACTTCAAGTGGATAGAAAATAGGAGACAGGCATTCCAAGAGATTAAGGAGAGAATCACCCAAGTGCCAGTGTTGATTAATCTAGATTATTCGAAGGATTTTATCCTTTATGCAGTGGACGAGTAGGAAATTTATGCCATTTTCCTCATGCAAAAGCAAGATGATGGGGATGAACAACCAATTTATTTTCTTAGCCAAGTCATTTTTCCACACTAGGAAAAGTATAAATTTATTGAGAAGCAAGTGTATGCAGTCATGAAATCCCTAAATAAATTTTGGTAGTTTATCTCACAGAGTAAGACAATCATCTATGTTATTCATCCAGATGTTAGGAATTTCATCATTCAAGGAGAGATGGGTGATAAAAGAGTAGGTTGTATCTCTAATATTCAGGAGTATGATGTGGAAATTTGGCCAACTAAATTGGTATGATCAGGCACTTTGTCAAGATCTGGCTAATATTGTAGCTTCTCAGTCACTAGTACCATTACATGATGAGGTTATTAGTAAGAGTAATCTTACCAACTAGGTATCAGGAAATCATGACTGGATAGAAGACCTTGTCGAATTCTTCATGATTGGAAGATGTCCCTCTCATCTCAACTCCTCTCAAAGGTGAATATTTAGATTACAAGCACTCAAGTACATCCTGTTGCCAAGTGGGTTATTCCATAAAAACATAGATGGAGTACTCCTCATATGTGTGAAAGAGTCAGAAAAGCAGAAGATCTTGGAGGAGTTCCACTCTGGCTTATCTGATGGACATTATGTAGGAAGGCCTATGGCCTTGAAGATCATTTGGGCTAGATATTTTTGGCCCCCCTCTTCATAGATACACATAAAGTAAGTCAAACCTTTGATAACTTTTAGTGATACATTGGCAAGAGTAAGAAGGCATCTCTGCCTCTACACCCAATCCAGGTAGAAGCTCCATTTTAGTAGTGGGGATTAGATTTCATTGGAGTCATTGATCCTCATTCCTCCACTGAGCATAAATATATTTTGATAGTGATTGATTACTTTACTCGATGGACAGAGGCCATCCCAACCAAGAAAGTAGACCAGGCTATAGTCATCTCCTTCCTCGAAGGATTGATTACCCATTTTGGTGTACCAGATGCCATTGTGATAGATAATGGGACTCCATTTATTGGGGAAAAGATTACTGAATTTGCAAGTAGGTATGGGATTTATCTGAAAACCTCCTCCAATTATTACCCATAGGGAAATGGTCTAGCTAAGTCCACAAACAAGAATTTGCTTCGGATCTTGAAGAGAATGCTTGGAAGCAACAAAAGGAGTTGGCATTTGTTGTTAAATCAAGCTCTGTGGGTGGATCATCTATTAGTGAAAAATCCAATTAAAACTTCCCCTTATTCCCTGGTGTATGGCAAGGAGGCAGTATTACCCACTCACATCGAGCTCCCAGTTCTCCAAACCTTGTAATTGTTTAGAGATGAAGATGATAAATCTGATCCCATGAGTGCAAGGTTGGCCCAAATTCTACAACTAGAAGAGGAGAGAGAAAAGGCATATGTTGCTTTCATCGAACATGCTAGAATGATATAGAAGTGGTTTGAAAAGAAGATGATAAAGTAAAAATTTTAGGTTGGAGATCTTGTGCTTAAATGGAATGAGAACAAAGCTAAGCCTGGAAAGCACCACAAGTTTGACATGATCTGGGAAGGTCCATTTCAAGTCTCAGGGGTAAATTCAGTGAATGCATATCATCTCCAAGACATGGATGGTTGGGACCTTCCGATTCTAGTTAATGGCCTTCATTTGAAGGCCTATTTTCAGTGACATGATCAGGGGTGCAAGTATGTAAATATGTACAAATTTTATTTTCTGCAAGTATTTTTATTGCTTTATAAATATATATATATAAGAGGATGAAGTTGACTGTCAGAAAGATGTTAGGCTACCCTCAAGGAAAAAATTACTTTCACTCCAAAAAAAATTCTTCTCTCTCTAAAAATCAATTTCACCCCAAAATAGTTTTCTAAGGACACATTATGGGTTCCGAGTGGAATTAATTATTTTTAAGATTTTAGCAGGTGTTTGTAGGATCCAAAGTTAAGAAATTTATTTATTATCAAAATCAAGAGTATGGGAGAGAAGGATATATAAAATTTGAATGAATTCTTGGGGCAAAAAGTATTTTAAAAGAAATGTCTGAAGGACTAAGGTGACAGCTCTATATTTAAGAATATTTTATAAATGTGTTTCACCCAAATGGAGCGAAAGCTTCTAGTATCTCTCTTTGAGTAAAATGCTATTTGTGAATGAAAAGCATGTTGTGATAGTCAAAGCTAAGAATTATCAACAATGCTTTCACCCCAAGTGAGGGACAAAACTCCGATTCGCCTCTCACAAGGAAAAAACTACATGAAAATATTTTAAAGCATGGGGATGTGTTCCAGTATTTCAAGAAACTGCATATAAAACAATTTTGGTGAAATCAATATTGGTGCGAATGCAAAAAAAAAAGTAAAGTTTCCCATTTACAATTCCAAGATTAATTTTTTTTGGGGGGGAAAAGCATATATTAATTGATTTTATTTTAAATGCTTTTCTAAATTTGGGGCAAAAAAGAAAAGAAAATATTACTTTTTAAAAGGAGGGTTTCACCATGAAATTTAATCAAATAGGTGGAAGATGTTTTCGGTAGCATATGAGAAAAGGAGAAGTTCCCTCTTAAGGTGATTTTACCCATTAGCATGTGACAAATTTTAAGAACAATTGACAACATTAAGAAAGGTGTTTTCGGAGAGCTCGGTTGAAAGTGATTGCATCGAATTTTCTTTGGGTAGTGTGTTGATGTTACCAAGGACCACGATCTCACAATTTCAAAGTAAGAGTGTTGATTTACCCTCATGTGGTGAATTAGTTTTTTCAGAGTGGCCATTGGGGACCTAGGGTGCACTTTTTGAGGTATAATGCAATGGAAGCACAATTTTCAAAAAATATATTACGATGAGTGGAGGTTAATAATCGTTAAAATTATTGATAAAAATTCCAAGTGAGTTGATCAAGGTACACATCATTTTAAATTGACCAAAGTTATTCACCACATTTATTGTGGTAGTTGGAGGTGCACCTTATAAATAGAATAGGTAAAATTACCCAAAGATCAAATTTTAAACTCTACAAGTGTATTTTCGAGCTGTTGATTGTAGAAGTTGTAGAGTTTCATAAGGAATTGTTATAATATCCACCATGGGTAAGAAAAATATAGAAGAAAAATATACCACGAATCTAAAGTAGTCAAAAAATAAAGAAAAATGTGGGAAAAAGTCTAAGAAATCTTGAAGAAACGAGAACGTAGACTTGGACCCATACTTTGACACCATGGCAAAAGTTGGAGACTACATCATCACCAACAAGGACATGGTTAAACTATGCCAAGACATGGAATTCACCATTAAGCTTCATGCCAGAGAGTCCTTTAACTATGTCATATTATATGTAGTTTTTCTGATACCTATGTACACTCGTACATGCTTACATAGAGCTAGTGAAGATAATTGCTAGATTTTATAACCTAGCTACCAGGGTTGTTTGAAAGGTGAATGGGGAAGTGCTTTTCACCATCTCTTCTAACGCAGTGAGGGAAGCATTTGCTTGTGGGTTGAAGCCTCCCTTTGACATGATCTCCAAAAAATTACACCTCAATGAACAAGAGGAGAAATATGTGTCCATGATGATAATGCACCAGTTCATGGAGACACAGTTAATCAGAGATTCGTAGCTAGGAAAGTTGCAAATTTTGCCAAATACACTTTCATATTTTAAGAGCCTATATGTATTCTCAATGCTGGCTTGGATTTATGATCTCTCTGTAGATTCCACAGTTCACAAGTGGAAGGCAACACTTGCGTAGTGCATATCACGGGTGGAGTTTTACATTTCGACAGTGATGAGGGTAGGTACAAACCCAATTTATTTTGACTAGGTAGATTTTATATCTCGAAATATGCACATTTAGTTGGAAAAAATGAATACGGGGGAGGCGACATCATTCAAGCACACATCATTCCTCGTATGGTATTTATTTTTCCATTTACATCAGCACTTTTCATTTATAGCTGTTAAACAAGTTGATGAGGTGAACAAGGTTTTTTTGGTTTATATGTGGACTCCACTCTATCAAGGAGAGAGTCATTTTATAATTTTAACCACTTATTTTTGGGCCCTACCATTGAGCTGATTTGTGGCAAGAGTGAAAGGGTGCCACAGGAAATGAGAGAAGCGGTTGTCATGATAGAAAAGGGCGATATCTTCTTGTTGACTCAAGGTGTAGTTGTGTGGATTTTTGGCTTCATGGGTAAGCCATTTCTGCTCCCATATTTCACCATAGATCATGTTTTTGTAATGGAGGTGGTGCACTAGAATGACTACATTAATGATTTTTATGGAGAAAGGTGCAGTAAAAGAACAACATGCACAATACCTTTTAGATTTGGCAGTATAGAGGTGAGCCAGGTTGGTTAGAATAGATTGCTCATAGAGGCTCTCCAAGATCTAGGTCTGGTGGAACTACCTCAAATATGGAGGTATGACCCATTGGGTCATTTTTTGGAATTAATTAAGGCCAAGCAGTTTCATTATTGCCCATGACCTAATATTCAGCAAAATCACAACAATCTTGAGGGGCATGATTTGGAGTGGCATGTTGAATCCATGATGTCACTTCCACTATGGCATGATTTTTATGAGAAAGAGGCTAAATATAATCCTGCAGTGCATAGAGAGCATATTCCTCCTCTGGGACTATTTAACCAGGTGAAATTTTAACTACCTACGTGGTTTGAGGAAAAGATCATAAACTAGTGGATTATGAGGGTCCACTAGGGAAAAATTACATCGACTTATGGGTTGAAGATGGACGAAGCATTTTTCGATGCATATGATGAATTTTTCAACATCTATCAACCTGTCACTTTCTCCAAGGTTGTACCTCAAAGTTTTTAGAAATCTGATAGTGAAGAAAGCATGGCTAAAGAAGATCACCCAACAGTCGAAGAAGCGACACATGGGGAAGAGGAACAACCATTTGTATTTAAAAGAATATCTCAATAGGTGAAGCAAAGTATATAAGAGGTATTTCCTTTTCCTAAAGCTACAAAGAAGTTGAGAACTAGTGCAGTTTCTTCATCTACAGCTACAGTTGCTACATTTATAGTAAATCCTCCTCTGTCAGTATTATTTTCTCATGTTAGCATTTCCTGGGAACCTCTATTAATTCAAGAGTAGTAGTTGGACTAGTAAATGGAGATCATAGATCTCAAGGTATAAGTGGATAGGTAGCAAGCTCAATAAAAACCTATTTTACAGCCACCTCCATCACTGTCTCGCACGGTACCTATGCTTGAAGGTATGTATTATTTTTCTTATTTTTCCACTTAGGAGCAAGTAGTGGTTGTCACTTCACCTACAACAATTTCTATATCTACTTATCGCCTATTTAGTATTCCATATTCTTTCATTTTTCTCCCTACCTCTCATCTACAATTCACTACTGCTCCTTCTATTCCCCTCTCTTTGGCCTCCCTTTATTTTAGTTCATTTGCATCCCTCACCTTTCATTCCTATCACTAATTTCCACTATAGCTATAAGTACACAAGCTCCCCCATGAGTGAGTGTAACTGTAGCACCCTAGGTGCTTCCATCCATTCTACTATTTTGGTCTCCCTTCTTGTTTCTATTTCCACTTCTTCCTTCAAGCCATACTAATCATAGGCTCTATTCCCCTTCACCTTATTTTTAGAAATACATGCATTGCTCAAGTCTGAGGTGATGCTTAAATAGAATTTGTAGTGAATATTAGTTGAGCTCATTTGAGTTCATCATAGTGGTTGAAGAGCTATAGGAGAAAGGAGGTACTCACTCTAGCTAAGCCACTCAAGAAAGTTACCTTTGATCCAGTTGCCATGGAGGCCCACACTACCAAGATGATTCCCTTGGTTCGAAAACCACAAGGAGAAATGACTCCGAGCGATTACGCTTACAAATTCATGATAGAGGACCTAGAAAAAATTGACCCTACTGAGAATATGGGGAACATCCAAGTTGACATGAGCTCGGTTTACTTGCATGGCGAGCACTACAAGTAGATATTCTATGATTTTGAGGCAAATATTACTGAGCTTGAAGAAGCTCTAGCTAAAAGTAGATCATGGTAGGAGAAAATGATAAGGGAGGTATAACAATGGTGATATCAAGAAATGGCCCACCAGAAAGGAAAGGAAGTAGTGGAGCAGTAGGTACAAATAGTACGAGTTCAACTTGACTCGATATAGAATCAACTAGCAAAAAAAATTGCATAAGCTATAGGCTTCTCCAAGAAGAGCATCAAGGAAGCTCATAAAAATTTGGTAGATAATTGTGTGAAGATGGCATTGAAGATAGTCCTAGTTATGTAGTATTTCTACAAGGCTTGAATACAACTTAAATTGGGTTAGTAGTTAGTGGAGACTACTGAGGATATACTTGAGCCATATCTGGAGATAACAATAAGAATCTAAGACTTATCCTAGTCCAATATGCATAATCACCCAATGAGTGAGATGGATCATGCTTGGTCTAAAACTAGAGTTACTCTACATAGTTATTTTCATAGGTTATATCTAGTTAGAGAGAATAGGATGTTGCTTACTGTTATTTAGCAAGATCACTTCATTGCACTTGTCTATTTTGATGCTCTTGCTGATATGGGATTCCTAGGATTTATAGATGAGTGGGGTGAGACCCTACTTAAAATAGTTAGAGGAATCCTAGAAGAATTTATTACAAAATACATCATATATTGATAGTTAGGAAGAGCCAATCATGAAAGTACAGGTGCTACCACTCATGGAAAGGCTCACTTGGATAGATTCATCACTGTTTGAATTAGCTTAGAGATCCAAACACATCAACATGGATCACATCAAGTCTCTAAGATACATTTATGATTCACTTAGTCTTCCTTCCCTATTCACCATAGATGTTTGGGCTGATACAGTTGCAATTTATGAGGCCACTTGTGCAATTTTGGCAAAGCAAGAAGAGCAGGTAGCAAGAGATCAGGTAATAGAGAAGCATTCTGCAGTGGAGAAGGTAGCAGCAAAATAGGCATAGGGAAAGACATTTGAACTAGATGCACTTACTTATATAGCCCATAAGGAATATTACTAAGAGCACAATGGATAAATTCCTAGGATCACTTGCATTCACATGAGTTGGATACATTGAGAGCCACTAGAAATATTGGAAATTTTGACATCTTGACACAATATGATTTTTGTGGAAATATTTTTGATAGTTTTAATGTAAAAGCAGTAAAATATAATGAACAATGTTACTCCTTTCCTTCAATTTATATTGTACTAATTAATTTTGGTTTTAATCCTCTTTTTTTAAGTTTCATGGACTTTGTGCCATGAAATGATGGGGTTTAAGAAAAAATTAATGTTAATATTACATCTAAAATGGAACAGTCGAAGAAATATTGTTAATAGTTTTCCAGCATTGATAGGATTGGTTTGAAATGGGAGTGCCAAATTTTTAAAATAATTTCATCATGTTTTCAAGCAAAACACAACAATGGATGTTAATGGATGTCCCCAAAATAGGTTTAAAATATTAGAAGTCATGGTGTATAAAAGTTCTAACAACCAAAGGCACTTTTACACTGGGTGAGGGGTGAATATATCTGTCACCTCTGCTTGGGGCAAAATGTATCTATTTTCAAATATTACAAGGTAAACATCATTTGAAAGAAAAGGGTAAAGAAACAAAGTAAAGGGTCAAATATATGTTGGAAAGTCAAATAGACTTTTGCCCTAGAGAATAGGTAAAAACCCCTGTCACCCCTCATTGGGGTGAAAATAAAATTTGAAAGGTAAAATTGGTGGGCCTGTTATCAGTTAGACAAGGCGAAAGCATAGTGAAGAAGCAAAATTTATAGCACGCCTTATGTGTTCTTTATTGAAATGTAAAGCGTGATTAAAGCATGTGTTAAAAGGGAAAGTGCATAAAGATGTAATATACTAAAATGAAGAATAATGTGCAATAAAAGAGGTGGATTTATCCTTGTATTTATTATTCAATTATTCCAATGGTTACAATACATCCCCCTTTGAGGGCTTTTCTTTGATACATTTCAATACTTGCAAGATACAAGGGATCTAATCCCTTCAAGGGTTTGATGGTGTGCTCCAACATTCATTTCGCATCCCACACTCAAGAGATAGTCTTGGGCCTATCATTTTGTGCCTCTTAGCTCCTCCCTCATGTCTAAATATCTACACCTACACACAAGATATTGAAACAAATTAAAAGCATATGCGTTTATAGATTGAAAACTAGGAAAACATAGAAAACATGCATCTAGAAACCATGAAACTTATTTATGATAAATAAAAACAACTTCAAATGACTTGCAAATCTACTATGCTACTATTAACATGATTTTTGAAATATATGAGCATGAATTGAAGATAAATTATTAGCAAAAATAGTGACCATCCCTGACAGGGACAACTAGACCTGCAACAATAAAACTTCAAATTGACCTCTCAAAACAACTCCAAATATTATCAAAATTGAATGCAAGGCTAATATAAACATTCCTAAATGATCTATGGTGGAATTGAATCAAATTTACATACTATTTTCTAACTGTCCTTTACAGGTTCAAGTACCAACTACTAACCGTCCCCAGGGGGACGGTTACCAATCTGAGTGGAATTTGCCACCAATTCCAAAAGGATCTGGTCTGAAAATCTCCTAGATGTTGCATCAAAAAATATGGTCAAATTAATCTCCATTTTGACCGGTTTTGTAATGGTTTTAGTGGATTTTGGATACCCCTTAAAGCACCTTTGTATGAAGAGGGTTTCAAGGCAAGGTGAGGGTAAATATGTTAGCAAAAGGTGAGGGTAGAATTGGGCAGCACTTCATGGTCAAAAATGCTTCAATTATTCTTTTTGAAATTGGGTGAGCACACCTCAATTTATAGACCATATAGGGAATTTGGGTCAAAGGGGCAAGTTCGGGCATGCAAGGCAAGTGCTACCACTTGTCAAAACATTTTCCATGCATTGGTGAGAGAGGTTACCCATTTGGGGCCTCTAATTTGGATTTTCTAGTCTCCATGATAGTCTCCAATCAATTTTTTATGATTGGGCAGAGAATATGGTAGTAATTTATTGTCATTTCTCTGCCCCTTTGACTTTTGGAGGGTTTTTCTAGGGACCATCCCATCTAGGGACGATTAGGAGTGGACGTCTCTAGGTGGGATGGTCACTATCTATGACTGTCCCAGGGTGGGACGTTCATAAGGATATGACCCTAAACCTCCTAAAACTAATGGTAACCTTCCCAAAAGTGCTATGTATCTCTATATTACCCTATAGGGATTCCCAATGGGGCCATATGATGTCAATAAGAGTGGCGCAAGTGGTACATTGGTAGTCTTATCCGATTTACATGATTTTGGTGTCTATAGATGCCCTTTTTTGGGATGCGCTATGTTTAAAAAAGTACTGATAAAAAATAGATGACTAAATAATTAAATTATTAAGGTTATTAATTAATCTAACCAACTTTATATACCTCCATTATGGAAAGAGCATACATTCTTGGAATCCTTTCTTTTGACATAGTTGAAGGATTAATTGGGTATACCTTTCATCCGCATTGTAATGACAATTTTATGGGCTTGAGGTATACTAGGTTTTGATGCCTTGTGTTCTTGTAAGCCTTTACATGGGTGGATTCTTGAGGGTTCAAGGAGGTAAATCCCTATTTTTTTTGCTTATGTTGATTGCTTGCCCCAACATGGGCTTGAAAATTTGTCTTTTGCAAAGATTCTTTTGAATGTATGAAAATTGCACTTTTGAGTGTTTTAGTGTTGATTTGATTTATGAAATAATTATTATGACTACCCCCTCAAGCGATGATTCAATTAGTGCATGAACAATAACAAAGTGATGAGTTGCTTGACACATACTCTTTTTTTTACCCATGGTACTATATACCTGTTTGGAGGGGATTTTTGATCATTTTGATGAGCATTTCTGGAAGCGTAAGGCTAAAAAATTCATTCCCATGGATAATTTTAGCCATGGAGGCTTTATTTGGGAATAAAATAAATAATTTTAATGCATCCATAAATGTTATTGGTTTAATTTTTATCCCTTCTAATTTTTAGACCATTTTGCCTTATTTTTGGTGGGTTTTGGACCCTATTTTTGATGCTTTTAAGTTTTTTTGGTTAAATTTTTTGGTGACCATCCTATGGGGGATAGTACACTATTTATGATCATCCCAAGGTGGTATGGCTATCCAATTGTGCATTTGTACCACCTAGGGGCGGTCAACTTCTTTTGGAGCTATATAAGCCCAAAATGGGCAAATAGGCTCATTTGTGCATTGTGCTTGGAGGATTTGGAGAGGTGAGAGGTAGGAGGGTGATTTTATGAAGTGTAGTGCTGCAAAAATATCTACCCAAAAACATGATCTAGCCATCAAATGTGATAGGTAGTGGAGCCAGTGCGAAACGGGTATGGAACACATTTCCTTCTCTTCTCTGTTTTATTGTGTAATCGTAATTTCTGCTATAATTTTTATAATACACACTAAATAATGGTTAAGAAACCTGAATAATAGCATAATTTATGAAATTGAGCTCTTAGTTATAATTTAAATGGTTTAATTTAGTATTTTATGCTAGTTTTTTTGTATTTTTTAAGCTTTTTTAGGGCTATTTTAGGGGTCAAAATGACCCTATTTTAGCCATTTTTGGGGATCATCCCCATGGGGGATGGTCACTGGTGGCCTTACTTGGGTGGGATGGTTACTAAATTTGGGGTCGTCCTTGGTTGGGATGACCAAAAATTAGGCCAAAAAGGGCCCTTTATCAGGTATATTTTGGTATTTTTAGGGTCTTTTATGCATTTTTAGGGCAATTTTGACAAGTTGTTTGCTTTATCAGATAGTGAAGAGTCAGTATAGGGTTACAACATTATTTTAGGTCACTAGAGACATATTTACTACTATGGACTGGTGGTGTCTTGATACCATTGGCCTAAAGCATGTTACACAATTAGATCCCGTGGTGAGCAACCGTGCCTATCTGATTGCATTGATAGATTTATGGGAACCTCGTACTAATACTTTCCATACAAAGATGGGGGAGATGACAGTGACTTTAGAGGATGTATATTAGATATTGTGTATTATTATATAGAGGCATCCTATAGTATCTACTCCTACAAAGCGACGAGAGGTCATACTATAGAGGTATTTTGGGGCGCACTGGGAGGATGCAATTGTTGATATTATCAATGGAGGGATATTATTGGTATCATGGTTTTAGGCTGATGTGTTTATGATTAAGCACAATTTATTGATAACATTGATCAGTAATATGTTACTACCTAACTCTTCAGGTTCTAGGTTCCCATGGAACCTTATAGAGCTGGTGTTCACTCTTGTGGAGTGTACAGAGGATGAGCCTATAGTGATGTCTTGGGGTCCTATGTTGTTAGCTTAGCTATATGAGTAGTTATATGAGATCCACTCTCATGGGTGGAAGGGACTGGGTTGTAGCTTCCTACTACAATTTTTTGGTCGGTAGTATATTGTTGTGGAGTGACCATGGGGACTACCATGGACAACTCAAGCAGAGCTACCGGATAGGGATATTGGTTATGGGGTGTTATGGAAGAGGTCATGTGAGATAGGCCATAGCCATTGGCACACTGAGGAGGATTTTGAATGAATTAGAGTGGAAAATATTTCATAGAGGCCCTATAGGAATTGTCCTACATGGAGGGGTGATGAGGCATAGCTACGTCGAGTTTGGAAAGGTAGGTGGTTGATAGGGCAACATGGGATAGAGTGAGAATACTTCCCTTATGATCACATACTATGATAGTTTAGGTTATTCCAAGGGTTTCCTAGGGATATGATGATCTATCATCATTGCAGAGATGAGAGGACTCTAGCATGGCCTATTATGGAGGTACTAGGAGAGGAGTCAGATACTGTAGTGCAAGTTTCTAATTTGGATGATGTTGGTACAACAAAGGAGTATGACGCTTGGTGGGTTATACTTTATTCGAAATAAAGCCAACTCCTTGTTCCTCCAATTAACCAAAAATAATGATTAATTAAAAATATTTTTAACTAACCCTTTTAACTCCCTAAGATCTTATATCAAAACCTTAGGCATCACAACACATATTAAAAATTTTATTACCTTTGATTTGGTGGTACTCAAACTCACGACGCCGCCTCTACTAGTGCCCTAGTTGCAGCTCTAATAATCTCATGAGCTAGGTGCTTCTTTGGATAGCAAGATCCCAATGTGCTCTATATTCCTCTCTGAATGCACCAAAATAAAAATCACGCATCGCTTCCTCGATGCTTCAAAACACAAACAAAACACTACCGCCATGAATTGAATGCATATCACTCTGCCCACAAATGTCTTAGCACTTCATCCACTTGCCACTAGGCCACACTATGTCAGTGGATATTACAGTTTAACCCATGACAAACTTAACCCTTTCTTTGGTGCTTAAGACAAGGTTTTTGTCTTCTTCCTCACACGAATTCTCACAACAACAATTGCACGTTTTATTATTTCAAATGAAGGATGATTTGAATGCCACTAAGGTATATAGTATATATACTAATTTCCTCCTTTAAATTTGAATGTCGACACCTTTGAAATTTGAATAATTAATTTATAAATTATTTAAATTGTTTAGAATTTAAATTTTATAAATTAATTTTTAAATCCTTTTGGCTTTATCACAACTCGTTTTGATTTTACCACTTTGTATAAATAATATTTATTTATAAAATTTAAATTCAATTTGAATTTAAATATTTTATAAAGTAAATATTAAAACCTCCTTGGGCTTCCTTGGGTTTTTATGAAAAACCTTTTATTTTTTCTCAACCATGGTTTTAATGAAAACACTCTTAATATGTGCTTCCACATAATATTAAAAATATTATGAAGCTCTTTTGCATTTTTCCTCTTGACCTTTTGACATCAATGGTATCTTATTCCTTGACATAAATGACAAATTTAACTCAAAATGTTCAACAATCATACATTGATCTTTACCTTTGTCCACCTTCTTCCTCAATTGATCCTTCCAATTATTCTGACTATTCATGTTCCTGCTTATCTCTGGAAGATTTTATCTACACCACCCGCCTATATACCCAATGTTATTGCACTTATAACACTTAATTTTTTTATTCCTTAAAGGTGTAAATGTCTTTAAGTTTCTCCTAGTGAAGCCATATCTATTCTTTTCATGAACCCTATATTTAACTGGCTTATGACCAAACCGATTGCAAAAGTATCAATACCCTTGAAAGAGTTATCTATTTCTAAAATATCCATATTTATATCTTTCATGTGTCATGCACTGTGTAGCCTTGTGCCCAAACCTATAATATGAGAAACAACATCCATTGAAGAAACCTTGCCTTGATCCCATTGGTCGCATAGTCTCTTCTACCCTATATTTTTTCCTGTTCAATCTATTCCTCATTTGTACATTGTTCCTTTCCTTGTTGAACTTTCTATAGTCCAACTTATCCTTAAAATTATTACTCTCTCTTACACTCTCTTCTTCTTAAGCTTCTTCTTACTTGGAGCTTGAGAGTGTGATGGGGACTAAAAAATTGCATCTATTAAAAATCAAATTTTCACTCTATATTTTCACTTTAAAATTATAGCTTACAATCAACAGCCCGTAGGCTTTACATTCACGTGCAATTTCTCATCCTCCTGCTCTCTCATTACATTCGCTAGGTTTTTATAGAGGCCCCCGACCCTCTGTCACTGGGTTTTTATAGAGGCCCCCAACCCTCTGTAATCTGTAATTGCAATTACAGATCAATGGCTGTAGCCATTAATTACCTTCACTAGGTTTTTATAGAGGCCCTCGACCATCTGTAATCTGTAATCGCAATTACAGATTAATGGCCGCAGCCATTAACTTCCCCTCTGGAAGAAACATAGGCTGTGAGTCCAGAACTCGTCTGCAACTCTGCCTGGGTCGGACTCCGATGCTTGTGCACGACTCTCTTTCCATTTTTATAACTTTTTGACGATGACGATATGTCTTCTAGTCGTGGCCCTTTGTTTTTTATTCCCGTGCCTCTTTATCTACCATGACTCTTTGTCTTGTTTGCTTTCACTGCACCTTGGTGCCACGTGTTGTCTAGTGCTACCACGTGTCGCTCACTGACCTTGTTCTGTAATGACCTCCCAAAAATGTAGCATGTCACGACATTTTGGCTTCCTTGTTCTCCCCATTCTCTTTAGGTTGTGAAATCGTAACATGTCACGATTTTGCGAAATTTCTCTTCCTTCCCTGCTTTTGGCTCTTTTGGTCGTGATATCACGACGGTTCTCTATTGCACCTCCGTTCTTCAATTTCGGTCATGAAATCACGACATGTTGTGATTTCTTGACCTTCTGGATCCCGCACCTTCGATCTCTGCTCTTGTCGCAATTTCATGACTTTTTGTCTTCCACGCCTTTGCTCCCTGCTTTGATCGCGAAATCGTGACATGTCACGATTTCATGATGTTCTGCCTCCGTTGCCTTCGCCCATCGCCTTGGTCATATTTTTGTGATGTTCCATACTTCCGTAGCCTTTGCTTTAGTTTTGTTCGTGATTTCGTGACATGTCACAAAATCGTGACATGTCACGATTTTACGACCCTCCGTTCGCCATAGCCTCCGCTCCTCGCCTTGGTCACGATTTCGCGACATTTCATCTATTGTGCCTTCATTCCCTATTTTGTGTCATGATATCACGACACTTTTTCTATCATGATATCATGACAGTTTTATCTGTTGGCCTCTCCTTCCACCTTGTGTCGCGATATCGCGACACTTTCTCTGTCATGATATCATGACAGTTTGCCTCCTTCTCTTTCTCTCTCCTCTTTTGGTCGTCTTCCTTCCTTAGCCAATTTCTCAAAAAATGGCTCTTCTTCCACTGGATGCTTCTGCATCAGATGTCACTAGATGCTCCTACATCAGACACCCGGGGTTGATGGAGAAGTGACCTTCACTTCTGCACTGTTCTGTCACATAGGGACTCAACTCTTTTTGGTCAACCCACTCTCTTTTCTCACCACTCTTCCATAGATCCTGGTGCAAGCTACCTCATTTTTGGCACTCTGCTTGCACTCTCAGAATAACCTAGCTCTGATACCACTTGATGGGGACTAAAAAATTGCATCTATTAAAAATCAAAATTTTCACTCTATATTTTCACTTTAAAATTACAGCTTACAATCAACAGCCCGCAGGCTTTACATTCACATGCAATTTCTCATCCTCCTACTCTCTTGTTACATTCGCTGGGTTTTTATAGAGGCCCCCGACCCTCTGTAACTGGGTTTTTATAGAGGCCCTGACCCTCTGTAATCTGTAATCGCAATTACAGATCAATGGCTGCAGCCATTAATTACCTTCGTTGGGTTTTTATAGAGGCCCCCGACCCTCTATAATCTGTAATCGCAATTACAGATCAATGGCCGCAGCCATTAACTTCCCCTCTGGAAGAAACATAGGCTGCAAGTCCAGAACTCGTCTGCAACTCTGCCTGGGCCGGACTTCGATGCTTGTGCATGACTCTCTTTCCATTTTTATAATTTTATGGTGATGATGATCTGTCTTCCAGTCGTGGCATTTTTTTTTCAATTCTCGTGCCTCTTTGTCTACCGTGACTCTTTTTCTTGTCTGCTTTCACTGCACCTTGGTGCCACATGTTTTCTAGTGCTACCACGCATCGCTCACTAACCTTGTTCTGTAATGGCCTCCCAAAAATGTAGCATCTCACGACATTTCGGCTTCCTTGTTCTCCCCATTCTCTTCAGGTCACAAAATCGTGACATGTCACGATTTCGTGACATTTCTCTTCCTTCCCTGCTTTTGGCTCTTTTGGTCGCGATATCATGACGGTTCTCTATCGTGCCTCCATTCTTCAGTTTCGGTCATGAAATCGTGACATGTCACAATTTCGTGACCTTTCGGCTCCCGCACCTTCGATCTCTGCTTTTGTCATGATTTCGTGACCTTTTTTCTTCCATGCTTTCACTCCTTGCTTCGGTCGTGAAATCGTGACATGTCACAATTTTGCGACATTCTGCCTCAGCTATGTCTTCGCCCATCACCTTGGTCACAATTTCACGACATGTCATGAAATCATGACATGTCACGATTTCGTGACGTTTTGCCTCCGCTGCCTTCGCCCATCGCCTTGGTCACAATTTTGCGATGTTCTGTACTTCCATAGCCTTTGCTTTAGTTTTGGTCACGATTTTGCGACATGTCATGAAATCGCAACATGTCACAATTTCGTGACCCTTCGTCCGTCGTAGCCTCTGCTCCTCACCTTGGTCGTGATTTCACGACATGTCACAAAATTGTGACATGTTGCGATTTCATGACATTCTGTCCGCTGTGCCTTCATTCCCTGTTTTGTGTCGCGATATCGCGACACTTTTTTTGTCATGATATCGTGACAGTTTTATCTGCTATCTTCTCCTTCCACCTTGTGTTGTGATATCGCGACACTTTCTCTATCGTGATATCATGACTGTTTGCCTCCTTCTCTTTCTCTCTCCTCTTCTGGTCGTCTTCCTTCCTTAGCCAATTTATTGAAAAATGGCTCTTCTTCCACTGGATGCTTCTGCATCAGATTTCACTGGATGCTCCTGCATCAGAGTGACTCCTCTCCTTGTTCTCTATATTCCTATTCAAAACCAAATCTTGTCTTGTTTGATAAAGATCTTTGTACCTTGATAATCTCAATCCAAGGTATTTGAGCTTATCCCAAAACTATGTTGCTTGTTTTTAGACTCTTTTACTTCCTTAGTGAAGTTATATCATGCTCTAATATTTCACATTCTAATACCTTTGCCTCTAACCTCTCTTTAAATTTCCTTGTCTTAGCTATTGACTTGGTTAGATCTTATATAAGATTTCATTTCTCTTCATCACATTCTTGAAATTGAAGCTTGAGTTTTGAGTTCTACTTTCTTACCTTTCTTACCTTTCTTAATGCATCAAGAGTAGAAATAATCTCACCCTCAAGATCAAATTCTCCTTCCTCTAATTTTACCTCTATTTCTTTGGTTTTGGGATCATGTTCATTCTTTTTTTATTTATCTTCAATAGGAGCATCTCCTTCTTCTTCTATTGCCAAAAGTAGAATTTATTTTGGTCCTTCAAGAGCATCATCATATTCATCTTCACTGAAACTGAATCCATTCCTTGTACAACTATCTTCAAGATGGCCAAAATTACCACATCTAAAACACTTCATAATTATTGGTGACCTTTTTCTAACCACTTCTTTTCTTCTATCAGAAATAGAACTTATTCTTATTTAGTATCTGATGATCTGCTATCACTATCACTTGAAATCTTGCCTACCTTGTATGCATAAAAACTTTTCTGATGCATTTGGAAAAACTTCTTTCCTTGCTTGCTTTGTCCATATCTATTTTTATTTTGATACCTATGTTTTTCGATTTCTCTATTTTTATGATCATGTTACTCATATTCACTACTATTTCTAGATTCTAGACAATTAGTTGCATAGTAACCATATTTACCACAATTAAAATATTTAACTAATTTTGTACCTTTATACTTTCTTGAGTCCTTATTCCTTCTACAATAATTTTCTTCTTCATCACTAGATAAATTATTGATTGAATCTAAATTTTTACCCTTTGTATTCTTAGTAACTTGAAGGGTATTTCTTTCTAGGAAATAGGTTCCTCTTTTATTCTCATATCAAAAGTTGTGAGAATTCCATGTAATTCATCCCTTGTCAAAAGTTCAATATCTTTTGAATCTTCTATAGCTAAAATATTTTCACTGTACCTTTTGGGAGTGACCTTAAAATCTTATCACACACATTTGTTTCTTCAACTTTAAGCCCAATTTCTTGCATAGAGTTAACAACCTCATCTACATGGAGTAGGTATGTAGAATTGTTTTCATCATCCTTCATATTTAGGTCTTCAAAATTTCTCTGGTAATTTTTCAGCTTTACATTTTTGACCTTTTTGTCTCCCTCACATATACCTTTCAACTTATCCCAAATTTCCTTTGCTAATGTGCAATGCATAACCTTTATAAAATCTATTTCATGTAAACCCTTTAAAATTCTATTAATTGCCTTCGAATTATTTAGTTGTAGGAGCTTACCATATTTATCTATAGGTGGAGTATCTAGTCATATGTATCCATCCTCAACTACTTGCCATATTTCATTCCCTAGTACCATTAGGTGAATCTTCATTCTCATACTCCAAAATGCATAATTGTTCCCATTGAACAATGGTGCCAAATTCTCTGAAGATCCATTTTGATAATCCATCTATGTTCTTGTGAGATTTTTCTTCAAGTTATTAAACTCTTTTAAAGAAACCCACTATGATACCAATTAAAGAACACAAGCTTATGTTGATAAGGGGGGTGAATAGTATAAGACCACTTTTTACTTTTCTTTTATCAAACAATATTATTTAATATATCAATGGTAATATCAACATAATTAATCAAAGGAATGCACAATTCATCACACATAATAGAGACACCAATATAGTGTGGTTCACCCAATGTGGGCTACATCCATGAAGAAAATATTTCACTAAAATTTTCTCAATAAATATCTTGGGAATCCTTCCCTATTACAATGTTTATGGACCTTTGTCCAAAGAAGACACCAATTCCCTAAGTTGGATAATGTATATCTATCCATAGGAGAACTCACTCTCATTTTCTCTGGCTGGTGATCCTCTAGAAGACTACTGTATCCACTACATTGGCTTGTGGATCTCTCTCCATAGAATACAGTTGTCCTCACTACCCTAGCTAATGGATATCTATCCACTAGAGACTACTATCCTCTACTTTATCACCTCCAAAGCTTACTTTCATCTCTGATTAATATTTGTCTCAAATCTACACTAAACATAGTCCTTTGGTCTATCACAAATATGCTCACTATCTATCTCAAATATACACTAAAAACAGTCCTTCGATCTAGCACAAATTTGCTCAATCTCTATCTCAAATATACACTAAACATAGTCCTTCCATCTAGTATAAATATGCTCAATATCTATCTCAAATCTGCACTAAAAATAGTCCTTCAATCTAGCACAAATTTTCTCAATCTCTATATTTTGTCTAGCATAAATCTATCCTCAAATCTGCACCAAATTGATCCAATCATAAATAAACTCTACTAGATCTACCCCAAGCCTTAACACAAAGCTTGAATAAATCAATCAATCAATTTTGTTCTCAAGTCTTCTCAAAGACTTATCTCAAATCTATCCATAAGTCTTCTCAAGAACTTGCTCAATATGATTTCAATTCTTCTCCAAGACTTACCTCAAATATGCTCAACAATTCCTCGCTAGAACTTGTCTAATATGCTCAACAAGTCTTCACCAAGACTTGTCTCAAATCTGTTCAAAAATTATTCACCAAGAATTACCTCAAATATGCATTGTAAGCTTCCATAGAATCTCACATAAATCTATCCTTAAGATTTCACAAAAGCTTACTCAACTCTGTCCTTAAGTCCCCTCTAGGATTTACTCAAATTTGTCCACTAGATTTAACAAAAGCTTTATTCAAATCAATTGCAAAACTTGTATACACAACTCAACTCTATCTCTCATAGAAAATATCTTCAGTACCACAAACAAGTTTCACTCAAAATATTGTTTAACTTATAGACATATATAAATATGGTTAGAGACTCAATATGATTCACACTCACAAAAATGCTCAATCACTTTCAATCTCTCTTATTTAACCATAGAAACATATATAGAATGGTAAGATACTCAATATTTTTCACACTCACAAAAATTCTCAATCACTTTCAATCTCTCTTATTTATCCATAGAAATATATAGAGAATGGTAAGAGACTCAATATGTTTCACACTCACAAATCGCTCTCACTTTCAAAAAAAATTCAAATCAATTTAGAATAGAGAAAAAATTATTTCATATAACTTGAACTATCACTCCAATGTTCACTCAACCATTCACTCAATGAAACACAACTTGCTTACAAACCCTAACCAAGTATTTCACAATGCTTCCAACAACTCTTACTATGGAATGCAACCTTGACTCATGATGATTCCAAATTCACATAACAATGATACTCATGATATTTTACAAACCCTAATAAAGCACATGGAAGCTTACTAAAATATTTCCAACAATGCTTATCAAACAATCTCACATAACAATCATACTCATGATATTTTACAAATCCTAATCAATATAGTTCTCAATTTCATACTAAATTGCTCTAACAACCATTCATCAATCATGTATATGAAAAATTACTCAACAATACTTATCAAACAAAAATTTTCACTCCAAATTTACTCAATCCAACAATATTTCACTCACAAGGATGATATGCCCATACCTTTTATTTTGAATAAGATTCGATCTCAAATTCTATCTCAATCACAATCAACCTCTTTGACAATTTCAATAGTTAAATATCAAAAATCTATCCTCAATTATTTCCTTCAAAAATATTTAACCATACCAAGGTATTAAATCTTATAGCCCAAAAATTCTCACACTGTTTTCCTCAAGGCTGATGGATTCATGTCTTAGAGG
Source organism: Wollemia nobilis (assembly GCA_028583015.1). NCBI lineage: Eukaryota > Viridiplantae > Streptophyta > Pinopsida > Araucariales > Araucariaceae > Wollemia > Wollemia nobilis. The sequence goes on along the minus strand of JAQPPZ010001844.1, from coordinate 2,785,931 downwards.
AGAATGGGAGAATAGATGGCCTACACCTCAGAGGAGAGGTACTTGAGTTCTTACCCTCTTATGGTGATTTTTTGACGAATGGGTTGGGTTCACCAGGAAACATTTTGTGGCAGTTTTTGAGCCTAGGTTTAGGATTTGTTTTGATGTGTTTGTTTTTATCAAATTGCACATACACCTAAGTTTGGCCAATATGCAATTAATCTAACCTATATGCAATTTTAATTCAAATGTAGATAGCAAATAGTATAAAAATAGAATGCAAAATACAGTGCAATTTTTAAAAAAATGGTTTTAAACTCTTACTGGTATCCAGATGTCTGATGAAGATTTTAATTTTTGTATGCATTCTAGATCGTATGCAGTAGGACAATATTGTACTATGAAACTGTAGGATCGTATTACAATATGCGATATCATATTATGAATAGGGAACAATAGATCCTATTTTGACAGAAAACAACAAATTCATGTATAAGGGATATAAAACAGAAAAATCTAGAGATTTACTTATGATTGTAAGCTTAAGTAGGATTAAATGAATACACTTAAATAACTATAATGATATGCATTGATGAATTAATGTATTGCAATATGTGAAATATGCAAATGATTAGGTGAATTCCAAGAATGCAAATGATTAAATCTAATTCTTTATGTGATAAATAATACTAAATGCAATGTAGATCAACTAAATAAATAGCATAATATGTAAACTAGAACTTGAGGTTGCTCCCAAGCCAACTGCAGGTGAGATCATAGCCATCTGAGCTAGATCGTATCCAGAACTTGCAAAATTGTACTACAACCGCAATATCATAACCTTCGATCTACAACAAATTCCTTCGATCCTGCAACAATGTCCTTCGATCCTGCAAGCAAATAATGAAATAACTAGAGCTAGGATGCAAAATTATGTGAAGTTTTCTAAAGTGCAAGGAGCCAAGGGAAATTCAGAAGTAGGGGGTTTGGTTAAATAAGCTAGGAGGAGCATCTAGAATAGGGAGGAGGTTGAATTTGTTGCAACTCCTTCTAAGCTGAGCAAGACCGAACGGATCTGATCTCCTATTTTCCATGCAGTTACACAGTCGGGGTTAAAAATCGTTAAACTAAATTTGTCATTTTCCAATTTTAAATTTTTTGTTTCAAGGCAAGATCGTATTACGATTTGCAATATCGTACGATGATCATACAGATCGTAAGATAGAAGTAGTGCTATTATTTCAGAGGTCGTACTATGATTTTACTGATCATAGTATGATCTTGTCAATGAAGCACAAATTCCGTGGTAATAAATGCAAATATGATGTTTTTACAATTTTTTATGTTTTCATGCAAATGGGTCAAATTTAAGGTGCTACATTTTGCCCCCTCTTTAGCATAGTTTCGAAATAAAATTGCGTTAAATAAAAGTGTGACATGCTTTACGAGAAAGTAAAAATTTATTGCAATTTTTGTTAACGATTTTAAGTTTTTATGCAAGTTGTTTTGAAATATGATGTTTATGGTACCCCCTTCGAGTTTTTATACCAAAATTGATGTTTGGGTAAAAACTGAAAATTAGGAGTAAGATGAAATAAATAAGAAAAGTAAAATGAATCCAGGGTGACTTCCTCTAGGACTACTATGGAGACACGGGAGATGCGACCACCACCTCCACCCCCTGGTAGAGATGATGATGCATAGAGCTCTAGGGCTTCTAGGGAGTGAGCCTAGATATTTGTATATTTGTATGGTGTATTTGATTGAGTATACCGATTTTTGAGGATTGTGGCATATCAGTCTAACTTTATTTTTGTATATGGATTTTCGAGATATATATATATGGATATTTTGTCTCTATGTGACTTCATGTATTTTGTTTTTATTACTTTGCATTTTAATTTTGGATGGTCATGTTTTGGTGTTTATGAGATGTTATTAATCATGCTTAAATAACATAAATGAATTAAGTAAAATGATTTGATTTTGAAGATGTGTTTTTGAAAATGTGTTTTGGAGTGATGATAAATTTAGCAATAGACCTCGAAGGATGTTGTGTTGTTATGTGACTATTGGTGGAGTTCAAGACTCGCTAAGTCATGAAGCTAATCCTGTTTGTGAGGAATATTTTGATATTGCTAAAAATGGTCGTATGCTTAAGAATAATCTTAAGGCTTTTATGATGAAAAGAAGATGTTTGATGTTGTTTTGGAACAATGTGTTCGATAAATGTTTGTGAAATATATTGATCAAAGCATGAAAAATTTGAAGGATGATTTTGCGCTAGGCATAGAATTCCTAGATAATTACTTAGGAATTATACCATCATCGCGAAAATCAAGATGAAATGCAGGATGGTATAAATTTTGTGTATTCTTTTAAAATGCAAAATTAATGTTGGATAGATCATTATGTCACATATTCAAAAGATATTTATAATAATTTTATAAAATATGTGAAATCATTTTGGGCATGAAAAATTAGAAAGATGACTTGCGCTAGGCATAAAATTCCCAAGTGTGAAATTTTGAAGAAAAATAATTACTTAGGAATTATACCATCATCACGAAAATCAAAATGAAATGCATGATGATTATGTTTGATTTTGCAATATTATTTGAGATAAATTATTGTGCTATGATGATAAAACAATTTTTAAGAACTAATGATATTAATTATCTAACAAAATCTCAAAGAAATATTTTAACTTATTTCAAAGACAAATTCAAATTTATCTAGAACCAGTGTGTGAAATGGTGAATTCATTATTTGTTTTGATTGTTATGATGATACAAAATATCTCAAGTAACAAATGTGTGTGCTTTAGTGAGGTTAATTTACCGATTTTGAGTGAGTTAATGATAAAGCGAACTTAAATGAACCAATGTGTGTGCAAGTGAAATGTTCATTTGACCATGATTTTGTGCATGCATTGGTACTGAACTACTATGTAAATCAAATTACCAAAAGCTAGCTGATCCATAAGCGGACATTGGTCTGTACAAAATAAAGGTTACTAATGTGACAGACATATCGCCATGTGAAAGGAATTACCCAATGTCAAGCAAGTTGGGCACAAATCACCTGTTATGGGGCTTACCTCATGGTTTTCGAATAACTGAGAAATTCCAGGGATTCAAGTTCAATACCCCCTTATTTTCTTCATATTTATAGAATAGGGATTTCTTGTCCATTTTTGAACAAGGGGATTTTATTGCTTTGGAACATTTTTCTTGTTTTTCTTTTTCTCTTCTTTTTTCTTTTCTTTCTTTTCTTTCTTTTATTTTTGGGGTACTTGCTCAGATTAGATGTAGAGCAAGGGATTTTATTTGGGGTAGGGAGGAACTTGTCCTTTTGCCAATTTCTCAGTATTCTAGACCATGCACATGATAGGATAGCAAGGAAAATTTTTCACTTAAGGTATTAAGATTTACTATGTAGAATCACTTTGTCGAATTTTGCAACAAATCATTTTAAGATGTAAAAGTGTGTTCTTGGTTCAAAAAGTAGCAAGATCATTCTCAAAACTCAAAATTATTTAATGAAGTAATAGTGTTCTTTGGTACAAGAGAGATTTATAATCAAAACAATGAAATCAAAATTTATTAAATATGTGAATTTTAGTGCGTGGTTCAAGATAACTTGTGAATTTATCTGAAGTAAACTAAAATATAATTTGCAATCTTAGCAGATAATAGATGCAGAGATAATGATCTAATAATGCTTTGGAATATATTTTTTTGTAGATTTTCAGATTTTGTAATTTTTTGGTTGTTTTTGATAATATATTGAAATGCATGAGAAAATTATTTACAACTATGTACAGTGATGAGACTTTTTGGTTTTATGCATAATATATTTTCAGATGCATAATATTCATGGGTTCCTTGAGATATTTTCCATCCAAGGTAGCCAATATATATGCACCTGATCCAAATTTAGTAGTGATGATAAATGGTCCAAGCCAATTTGGTTGGAATTTTCCTTTAAGATATTTTCTTGCATTAGTATTTTTCTGATTTTCTTTTAAGACTAGATCACCAATTTCAAAAGATCGATTATGAAATTTCTTTGAATATGCTCTTTTAAGTTTGTCTTGATAGGCATGAAGGTGCTCTAAAGCATGAATGCATTTTTCATCTAGAAGTTCCAGCTGACTAAGTCTTCCAACGTGATATTCATCTCCTACTTCAACATCTTGAAGTAAAAGAGCTAAAGAAGGAACTTCTAGCTCGAATGGAAAAATAGATTCAATGCCATAAACCAAAACAAAAGGTGAAGCGCCAGTGGGAGTACGAATACTAGTTCGATAAGCCCACAAGGCAGGATATAATTGCACATGCCAGTCACGACCTAATTTATTAACCAATATTTTAAGGATTTTAATTAGAGTTTTATTAGATGCTTCATCTTGGCCATTACCTTGTGGATAATAGGGAGTAGACCAACGATGTTGAATTTTATATTTTTGACATAATTTTTTAACATATTTGTTCTTAAAACAAGTTCCATTGTCTGAAATAAGATTTGATGGGATTCCAAATCTACAAATTATTTGATTAAGAATGAATTTGGAAACTTGAGCTCCCGTGCAAGAAGCTAAAGGCATAGCTTCTACCCACTTCGTAAAATACTCAGTTGCAATTATTATGAATTTATGACCGTCAGATGAAACATGATTTATTTTACCAATAATGTCTAGACCCCATTTAGAAAAGGGCCAAGGAGATGATATGGCTTGGAGTTCTTGAGCAGGAGCATGGACAAGGTCAACATGCTTTTGACACTTGTCGCAATGATGCACATAATCATTGGCATCCTTTTCCATGGTAGGCCAAAAATATCCTATCCTAAGGAGCTTCTTAGCAATGGCACTACCACTAAAGTGTCCTCCACAAGATCCATCATGGGCTTCACTTAAAGCTTTCTTAGACTCTTCTAGGTTAATACATCTTAACAATATGCCCTCAAAATATCTTCTATATAAAGTATTACCAACAATTACGAAGCGAACAACTCGCTTACGTAATAGCCTATGCTGGTTTCTATCTAGCCCTTCAGGGAAGGTTCCTTTCTAGAGAAAGTTGAAGATATCTATATACCAAGGCTCAGGAGTAGTTTCATTGATTAGAAACACATCTAATGGTTCTAGACATGACTTAGCAGAAGTGGGTTCTTGGAGTCGATGAATAATGATAGTAGCATATTCGTCATCCAACTCCAAAGGCAACAGAGAAGCAATCGCAACCATAGCATCGACAACACGGTTACTAGTTCTAGGAATAGCTTCTAAAGTGACTTTTTCAAATAATGATATTAATTGAAGGACATAAGCTTTATAAGGGTAAATTTTCTCATATCGTGTCTAATAAATGTCATTTATTTGATTTATCACAAGTTGAGAATCATAAAAAACTAATAAATATTTTATTTTTAATGCTAGGGTGGCTCGTAATCCAAGAATTAGAGCCTCATATTCAACAGTATTATTAGTGCAAGAAAATTGCAATTTGAAATATAAATGTATGAGGTGCTTTTGAGGAGATATTAAAATAATACCTACACTGGCACCACTCATGCATCGAGCTCCATCAAAATATAAAGACCATGTTTCAGAATGATCTTCCTCTAGATTGAGGCATTCATTAGGGAACTCAATGGTGAGGGGATGAGTAGATTCTAAAGGTGCAACAGCTAACTGATCAGCTATAACTTGGCATTTTATGGATTTTTGGCTGATAAATGTGAGTTCAAACTCACTGAGAGCCAGAACCCACTTAGTTGTGCATCCTGATAAGTAAGGTCTACTCATCAAGTACCTTAATGGATCAAATTTAGCAATGACATATGTTTTTTGACTAAGCATATAATGATGCAACTTCTGTGTAGAAAACACAACTACTAGACAAAGCTTTTCTAATGGAGTATATCTTATTTCATAACTTATTAAAGTTCTACTTATATAATATGTGGCTCATTCTTTCTTTTCATCATCGATTTGAGCCAACATAGCTCCAAGTGCAAGTTCCAAAGCAAAAATATATAAAATGAAAGGACAATCTGGTCTAGGTGGAACAAGCACTAGAGGGTTGAGAAGATATTGTTTAATGCTATCAAAATAAAACCCATTATGTAATATTTCTTCAATAGAAATGTCATGGAAGATATCTCCTTCCAATTGTTCATCTGGTTCAACAATCATTTCTGGATAAGCTATGGATAACATATTACAAGAAAACATCCTACCCATAGGTTTAAGGTATTCTTGTTGATCTAGGTAGTCTTGATATGAGATTAAATGCTCATCATCCTCAAATGGGAATGGTTGACACTTCCTAGGAAAAAGGCCTATTCCACATATGGTAGGCCATTCTTCTATCTCTAAGGGTTATTTTATACCATTTTGGAAAGGTCCTAAACCTTTACCTTTATATCCTAATTTAAGCATCATAGGTTTTGATTTTTCATATTTATCAAAAAAATAACACCTAGCAAATCCATCATGATCAATTATGATAGTCATGGGTCTTATTCTACCCCAATCATATCCCTTATAAATAAACATACAACTCCCAACATGGTATATGCTTCCCATAGGTTTTGGCAAGCCCAATGTCTGAGGAGATGGTGGTAATTGAGTTAAGGTAAGAGAATCTTGCGTGGAGAATTTTTCTTCTTCTGATGTTGTGAGAATTATGGATAAATCGGGTAAATATTCATCTATAAGAGAATATGAAGTAGGAGTATCTTCTATAGTTTTAGATGTTGTAAATATAAATTGTGTAGATGTATATGGAAGATATGTTGATGTAGATGAAGAATATGTAGGTTCAGAAGATGTGGATGTAGAACTAGATGGAGGTGTAGGTTGTGTAGAAGATGGAGGTGTAGGTTGTGATGGTGGGTTTGAAGATAGAGGTGTTAAATATGTAGGTGATAAATATGGAGATATAATTAATGGAGGTGAATATGATGATGGTTGAGGTGAGATTTTTGCATGTTTAGAAGATGCAACTGAATTAGGGTGAGTGGTAGACAAAGCGGGGTAAAATTGAATCCCAATCAGTTTTGCCAAAGCACACATGTCAAATGGTCTAGGATCACCGTGAATGGTAACCAATTGATTTTTAAATTTAAATTTAACACATTGGTGCAAGGTGGAAGGTACAACTCTCATTGTGTTGATCCAAGGATGACCTAAGAGTATGTTGTATGATGTAGGGCAATGTACAACAAACACAATCGTATCCAAAGTTCTTGGACCAACCTGCAATGGAATTGATATAACTCCACATGTTTCTTGCATCTCATCATTAAAATATTTGATGATCATATCAATTCTCTTCATTTCATCACTTCTAAATCCAAATATTTGGTAGAAATAAAAAGTGCAAATATTTAGGGATGAACCATTATCAATTAGAACTCTTTTGACTGCTACATCTCCAATCAATGTTGTAATATATAAAGGATTGTATTTATGCATACTATGAAGAGGAATATCTCTATCTCATAAATCAATACAATCTATTTCATGAGGTATAATAGTATTTATAACAGCCTTAGGTTGTATATCTTGTGGTACCATCATTTTACTCAATGTATGCATCAATTCTTCTCTATGTATAGAAGAAGTCCTTAAAATATCCAAGAGAGAAATCCTTGTTGTAATGTTAGCAAGCTGGAGGTTTTGGTTGTGTACTTGATGTATTATTCTCTTTTGAGCTTTTAATATGAATGGAGCTGATTTATCATTTTGATTTTGATCTTGTGTTTGAGAATTCTATGCTTGTTGTCTAGTAATAGCTACGATGGTACCTACAACATTATTATTTCCATAATAGATGGACCGAGATCTAGCATTCATTACTTGCTCATTAGATATTAATTTTTGCGATGAATGTCATGTTGTGACCCTCCTAGGAAATGGTTCTTCCAGGACTATCAAGTCTGTGATAGGAATAATAGCCTTTGATTCATCTTTAGAGCTATTCAAATTATTGGATGTAACATCCAAATCACTTTTTGTCTCACTCTCTATATCATCTGGATATGGAAGTTGTATGTTATGCATGGGTCTACTTGTGACTATAAATACTATAGTTCCAAATGGTGTTTCTAAATATTGATTAGGTATGAAACCACTAATGGTTCCCACATACCTAGTTGGATGAGGAACATTATGATGTTCAACTTGATTTACTGCTTCTTTACCATGCTTAGGTAAAGGATGTTGGAAAATATCCAAGGTCTGATTTGCATTCTGAGTTTGATTTTGTTGTGTATTATTCTAAGCATTATTTTGAACATTCTATTTCAATGGGAAACTTTCCATCGATATTTTGTTATTATCAATCAAATCTTGTATCATATGTTTCAATATTTTGCAAGAATTGGTTGAATGTCCATCAACTCTATGGAAATTGCAATGCAAATCAGCTCTAAATCTAGTTGCAATTGTATCTGGTTGTCGTATGTTGGGCAACTGAATTAAACCTCATTCCAACAATTGAGGTAAAATTATGGTTAAAGGTTGATTTAACTTTGTAAACTCTCTTGGAGGTTTATCTGGAATTTTCAATACAAATTTGTTCATGGCTTCTGTAGTGTTGACAAGTGTGGTATTTCTACTATCAGTGACTCCATCACCTACCACTTGTTTATTCTTGTATTGATTTTTAGAAGACTTATCTTCATCTTTCTTCTTAAACTGACCTCTTCTAATGAGAGCATCTTCAAATCTCCTTGCTAAATCTATAGCTTGATCAAAAGTGGTTATTGTAGCTGTAGAAAGTTCATAAGACAATTGCTCTTGCAAATTACCGATAAAAATGTCCAACATCTCATGATGAGGTAATGCAAAATGCAAATTTTCCTAGCAATTGTCTCCACTTAGTCAAGAATTCAGAAAAGCTCTCATATTTGCCCTGTTTCAAGTTGTATAAATCCTTAATGGTCACGTGCCTCTCTATGTAGGCACTAAATTGATGGACAAACATTTATGTTGTCTCTTCAAAGTTTCTCAAAGAATTTGTAGGCAACTGATAGTACCACTCTAATGCCATGCCTCTGAGACTTTTTAGGAACATCTTTAGCAACAACAAGTCATCATATGAGATATCATGACAAGCTATCCTAAACATACAAAGATGCTCAATAGGATCTTCAGTTCCTTTATATATCGGGAGAACATGCATAGGGAAGTGCTTAGGGTATGGTTGGGCAACCACCATAGGATCCAAGGGTTGGCTACACATCTCTCGATAATTGTATGAGGGATGGTAGGGATCTATCTGGTCTAGGTGAGAAGCTAATTGTTTAACCATAGCTTCAAGGCCATGTGGTTGTCCAACAAGTTGATTCTATTGCATCATATTATTAGGTCTTTGAAGATAATATTGTGTTACATAAGGATTTCCAATTGAAACACTATTATGTAAATTGCTTGTAGGAATGGTGTTATAATATGGAACTATGTTATGTTGAACCTTTTGTTGATTCTTGTTAGGATTTGGTATTTTCCTAACCTTTTGTGGTATAGAAGTCTTTTGATTTGTAGTAGAAGTTTGTAATTTCTATTGAGGATTTGGATTTGTTGTAGGTGTTGATTGATTGATGTTTTGAGTTGGAGTTTGATTCACATTTTGAGATGGGCCAGCTTGACTATGTTTTATGTATGGCATCGGTCTTCCAACCAATTGAAGAGTAGCTTCTAAAGAAGCCTCCATAGAGTAATCTCCAAGGGGAAGTTGACCTTCTGTTTCTATTACTTGATTGATGACTTCTATGTTATTCTTTATGAATTCGGTAAAATGTTGTGTGGATTTAAATATGAGATTACCTTCCTCATCTGTTTGAGGTTTAATATTGTATTGTCCTTCTTCTTCTTTATTTATGTCTTCCTCATCTGATTCTGAAGTTACATAATCTTCAATAATTGGTCTATCAGGATCACCCTGAGCGGGCTCTTCCTGAGGTGGTTCTTGCATAAACTCATCTTCTATTTGTTTACCATTCCTTAAAATTCTAGGTATTTTGATAGATTAGGTTTTTGCAAATATATATATATATATATATATATATATATATATATGCGTTCAAATTATGGGGGTATATATTTTATATATATACCTAATTAATATAATATTGTTTTTGGGTTTTTGTAGTTTTAAATTGCAGAGAATGAAGAAAACAAAATAGAAAATATTATAGTGTAGATATTATATCTTAATTTTCTTGAAAATTTTTATGAATATCATTAATAGGTTCCAACTCTCCAGGTGTCATATAGTGTTCTTCTTCAAATTGGAAATTTGTTTTCAAGAACTTTATGAAGTGAGCTATGGTGATACAGTCAACTTCATAATCAGGCATACAAAAGTATAGCTCATGACAATATTCACGATAGAGCACAACTCTGGGAACTCTATTAAATCTTCTTTTATCTTCCAAGACAACTTCTTGATCCTCTACATGAGACAAGAACTTGTGTACTAGTATTGCATTCTCAAGATAGTCTTCAAAAGAATATAGGCTTGGGGAAATAATGACTCTCTTATCTGCTAACCATCTCTCACAAGCTCTTCTAATATCATTATAAAAGGGTAATCTATCAGGATCCAAGATTCTAGATAGATCAAACCTTATGATTTGTTTAAGTTCAGATTTTTTGGCTTCTATGATATCTAATCTTCTATCAAGTTCGTTCCAATGTTCTTGAGATGTTAAGTTAGGACTCCCAACTATTGAAGAGATTTCTTGGATTGACAATGATGTACTAACATTAATTAGAATGGCTCTTCTTCTGTTGTAATCTACCATCTATGATGATATGCAATTGTGTAACTAATGACTTTGATTTTTTTGGTTTTTTGTTTTGTTTTATAAATCAGAACGATATTTATGTGTTTCACGTCGGGTTCACCAAAGAATGTAGCCCAAAAATTCTTGCACTCCTTTCCTCAAGGTTGATGGATCCGCGCCTTAGAGGGGAATGGGAGAATGGATGGCCTACACCTCAGAGGAGAGGTACTTGAGTTTGTACCCTCTTATGGTGATTTTTTGATGAATGGGTTGGGTTCACCAGGAAATATTTTGTGGTAGTTTTTGAGCCTAGGTTTGGGATTTGTTTTGATGTGTTTGTTTTTATCAAATCATGCATACACCTAAGTTTGGCCAATATGCAATTAATATAACCTATATGCAATTTTAATTCAAATGCAGACAACAAACAATAGAAAAATAGAATGCAAAATACAGTGCAGTACTAAAAAAATGGTTTTAAACTCTTACCTGTATCCGGATGTCTGATGAAGATTCTAATTTTTGTATGTAGTCTAGATCATATGTAGTAGGTCGATATCATACTACGAACCTGTAGGATCGTATTACGATCTGTGAGATCATATTACGAATAGGGACAAACAGATCCGATTTTGATAGACAACAACAGATTCATGTATAGGGGATATAAAATAGAAAATCTAGAGATTTACTTATGATTGTAAGCTTAACTAGGATTAAATGAATACACTTAAATAACTATAATGATATGCATTGATGAATTAATGTATTGCAATATATGAAATATGCAATTATATGAAATTAGGTGAACTCCAGGAATGCAAATGATTAAATCTAATGCTTTATGTGATAAAGAATGCTAAATGCAATGTAGATCAACTAAATAAATAGCAGAATATGCAAACCAGAGCTTGAGGTTGCCCCCAAGCCAACTGCAGGTGAGATCGTAGCCTTTTGAGCATGATCGTATCCCGAACTCGCAAAATCGTACTACGATCGCAATATCGTAACCTTCGATCTGCAACAAAGTCCTTCGATCCTGCAACAATGTCCTCTGATCCTGCAAGAAAATAATGAAATAACCAGAGCTAGGATGCAAAATTATGCGAAGTTTTCTAAAGTGCAAGGAGCCAGGGGAAATTTAGAAGTAGGGGGTTTGGTTAAATAAGTTGGGAGGAGCATCCAGAATAGGGAGGAGGTTGAATTTGTTGCAACTCCTTATGTAACCACCAAAAAAGGCTCACACCTAATGTATCCTATTGCAAGAATTGATAAAAAAAATACAAAATGCATACAAGAACAAGAAATTGACAATGAAATGATCAATAAAAGATGCTTTATTCCATTATATTTCGATGCCAAACTCAAATTACAAGTACATCCCTCTTAGGGATAATCATCTTGATACAATTGTTACAATAGGAGGTATTTTGTTTCCCTCTCAAGGGTAGGTGTGATTTCAAAGTGCCCTTCAGGATGACACGAACTGCTCTAGGGTGGAGTAGACCCTCTTCTTCGCGTTGAGGAAGGAAATGGATGGTTGTAGCTCCTTTAAAACCTATTTCCTATGATCAAGAAACAACACAAGAATGTCAAAAGCATAGGAAGCCTCTCATGATGAGGCCCTTTAAAGACAAATAGCATGAAAATAGCATAATGACATAAAATCAAGAAAATGCATAAACTATGCTAAACATGTGCAAATCCTATCAATATTGATGGAAATATATGAACAAGAAATACAACTATCAATCTATGGAATCAATTACTTGAAATGAAGCATTATAACATGAAAAGAAGCCATTAATGTCTAAACTACTATAATGAAAACAAGTTAGTAAAAACACTAATTATGCTGGTCAAAAGTCTCTAAAATCCTAACTAAACCATTAAAATGCTAAATGTGATCTAATTAAGCATACTAGAAATGAAACAGTAAGGAGATTTGTCACCTATTGCAAACCGTAGCTCTGATGAGCGGTCTGCACTGTAAACCATGGCTGAAAGCCACGGTGAGCAACCAAGTGGTTTGCCCTCCAAATTCAAGGGTTGTGGGCTTGACCTCCTTGTCCAATTGATGTTCAAGGGTCGCCTTCGGTGTCCTCTGATAGGTTTTGTGGTTGAATCATTGAATTGGGCCTCCATTTGCCCAAATTAGCATTTCTTGGCTCTCCTAGGTCCTTAGGGCATCCATGGCCTAATTCATCATGATGCTTGACAAATTGACAATGGGGATGACAACAAAGCTCTCTCTATGCACTCAAGTGAGTCCACAATTTGATAGGGCTTCATTGCTTTGATCTCCAAATGCACTCTCTCTTACAATATTTTGATAGTGCTTCGCTATCAAAATGCTCTATATCTTATGTCTCTTTTGAGAGGGTATTTATAGGATGTCCCAAGGCTAGGGGTGGCTTCATGGAGAAGCCAAGATCAAGAAGGGGTGGTTAGGATAGTTGGATTGGAAGCTTCCATCCTCTAACCACCTTCTTCTAGAACAAATGGTCATTCAAACTGATTTGGCTCGGATGAAGGCCAACTGAACTTCGGTTAAGACCATAGGTTACAACTACGGTCTAGACTGTAAACTATAGGCTCAACCATGGTTTAGCCTGTAAACCGTAGGTCTGGTTCAGATTGATTAGGCCAAGGAGCCCAAATTGAGTGGTTAGAACCATTACTCTATCTTGGAGTCTATCCAAGATCTTCCATATGGTCTTGTAGCATGTCCATATGAGTAGTCGCCATCGACATGACATATTTTAGGTGTCTACAGATGCCCCTTTTGAGATGCATTGTGAGATCGAACAACGCATGAGCAAAAATAGACCTCCTAAAATGATGTCGAAGGTTCTATGATGATCATTAGTCAGATCAACATTAGATGCCTCTTGTCCAGCAAAAGGATGCGCATCCTGGAATCATTGCTTCCAACTCTTTGGAGGCTTAAACTTGAAAGAGTTTGCACTCGTCATCAGACATTCGAGTAGCTTTGGTGCTACAATAGGAGTTAGGCCTATATAACCGAAAGGATGAGAGTTACAAACAAATTATCATATTTTCTATTTTCCCCAAGCAAAGGGGTAAGCTTATGATAGTTGTTGACAATGATTCGCAAGGACGAACACAATTTTGACAAGATCAAGGGATCTACGATCTCCAGGATCTTCTATTGATTTTGATTATGATTTGATATTATGACTACCCCCTCAAGCGATGAGTCGATGAGGGTAATGACAATGTATGAAGTGACGAGGTCGCTTGACCACAATGAATGATCTGAACAAATTTAGATTTGAGCATTTTAATGACTTGGCTAGGCCTAGTTCAACTTATGATTCCAACTATTAATAGTAATTGCACATTTCTATCCCATGGAGCAGTCAGGCTACAATAGCCATCTTAGGGAATCAAAATGATACAAATCCAATTAGATTTGTGTTGAATCAATTTATCGATGATTTGCTGAAAATATGTCATAGGAGAAATGACATGAAACACCTCATTCCCATGGAGCAGTCCGACCTCAAAGGCCTTCTTAGGGATTGAAAAGAAGCATATCAGATCAACGATGACAATTTTTCCCCAAATGTCCTTATGGTAATTTACTCATCTTGTCGGATTGCATGGATCGCAAGTCACTGCAACTACCAAGTGTATAGGGTAAATTACTGAATACGAGGCACATTTGGTTTTTAATTATTTGATTTTTTTGTTAATTTTGATTTATTGATCGATCCTGGTGCTTTGAACATCACCAAATTTGCAATATTGATTGCTCTTTTTGAAATTTGATCTATTAGGAGTCATTAATTTATCATTTTAGACCTTCCCACGATGGGGTTTGAGTGCATTTATTGCTAGTTGCAAACCATGAGTACGGTCTATGGTTGAAGTTTTCAAATTTTGGGAACCATAGGTTGGACCTATGGGTGAAAAACCCTAATTTTGGGACAATAGGTGTTAGTTGCGGTCCATCAAAATTAGGAGGACCTATAAATAGCCTTTCCCATTTGAATTTTTTATTATTTTATTGAAAGCAACTACAATTGTGAGAGCTCTGAGAGGTAGAAGACATTCCTTGATCCGGAACGCTACCTAAAACTTGACCAAACCTCACACCTATACCCCGATGGTGGATCCTGGATAACCATCGACTAGCGGAGGTCATGGAGCGGGCAAGGTAACTCGAAACTGAGTCCTCACAATCAATACCAACTAAAATAAACCACATTAATTAATGGGTTAATGAATTTCATTAAATAGTTGGTAATGAACCTCACATTAGATTAGGTTAGTTTAGTTTTTTTTTTTTTGTCAACTAGGCTAGGAAGGGACCCAAAATGGGTCTCCTTCCTAGACCATAGCTAGCATATGTGGTTCCCAATTGTCATATTGGGGACCACAAGTATCAGTGGGTTGGAATTCAAATTCCAACGGTCAAATTTTGACCACATGCGGACCGTAGGGTTGACCCATGGTTCGCTGACTTTAGAAAAAATTTATCAAATTTTTAATTTTTCTAAGGTTTAATAGGCAATTAATATTATTTAATGCAATTCTGACTTGCCTAATTGATTTTTTTTATTTTTCTGAATGCTTTGTGACATGTTTTTGTCTTTTTATCAGTTTTTAAATGTTTTTGATGTTTTTAAGGTCATTTTTTATCTATTTTTGCTTGTTTTTAGTTAGATTTTCTCTTATACAATGCTTTTATTTTAGAGGTTGACCTCTAGAGCTCATGAGCTAGACCTTCTAAAGACTCTCCATAGATAGCTCACTCTTGGAGAGCGGACATGGTTTGGAGCTGTCGGCTTTGGCTACGTTCTAGATCTACCCACTATTAGGGTAGATCAGGCCTACTTGACTACGTTGGCCTAGTGCTGGAATGCATGGACCAACACCTTTCACCTGCCTATGGGTGAGATGACCATCACTCTTGAGGATATCTATCGGATCTTTAGGATCCCTATTGATGGTGAGGCCATCACCTCTTCCTCCTCTTAGAGCAAGGAGGTAGTATTTGATGCTATCTTTGGTGATCGAAGCTAGGAGGCTCAATGCATGATTGATCATGGAGGAGTCCATATCGGATATTGGTAGGGTCAGCACATCTTCTCTGTGAGAGAGGTGATCTTCATGCACCTGGTGGTGCAGATTGTTCTTCCAGACTCCTCGGGTGTGAGGATTCCTTAGAACCTCCTGGCTAGTGTTAGGAGAGTTATTCAGAGCTCCACTACCCACCCACTACTTCTAGCTTGGGGAGCACTTTATTATGCTAGCTCTACTAGGAGTTGTATCAGATCACTAGTCGGAGTCATTGCGGTATTAGTTGTAGCCTACTGCTATAGATCTAGGGTTGGAAGCATATTAGGATCGAGCATCTTGTAGATCTACCCCTTGACATTACTACTATTGATGATCAGCATCAGTGCTACATCATGCTGGCCTCAAGAGGAGGAGGGATTCTAGAGTAGGACTCATGTTGGTGATGTAGATCATTACATTGCATGATTTGCAGTGCTTGATTGAATGACATTGAGTGGCATTCCTATATGGATTTCCAGATTGGCCAGAGGTAGGTGAGTGACTATGATAGGCTCACCGGGATAGGTGGCTACTCGGTCATAAGGTCGAGGTTAGGGAGTACCAGTTCTACTCTCATATCCTATGGTAGTTTGACCTAGTGTAGGATATCCTAGAGATTCATTTGTCTATAGGCATCTAGTCTTGGAGATGCACCTATCATGGATTCAACCTATGACACTTGGAGATGAGGCTAACGATTTCTAGGAGTCTGGAGATGATAGGGCTAGGACCACCCCTACATATGACACATGGTGGTCCCTACTATAGTGGTAGGGATTAGGACCTCTAGGTAGGGTGGATGACCAGGCAGAGGTAGAGGTCGATCCAGATGGGCGTAGGGTGCACTAGTGGACTAAGGGTGGATGGGGCGTAGAGGCCACCATCGAGGAGGCTCTATAGGAAGAGGATGAGGAGGGTGAGGTGCCTCTTGATAGTGATGTAGGATAGCTCCTTGCTTAGGTTGTAGACTTATAGAGTCAGGTTGGGAGGCTGCAGACTCAACAGTTGTAGCGGGATACTTCTATCACCCTTCTAGAGGTGAAGCTAGCTCATAGGGATAGGTAGCTAGTAGAGGCTCAGGAGCAGATCATGAGTCTATACATTGAGCTATAATGGTAGAGACTCGAGTCTCATAGAGCTCACTAGTGCAATGGATGTGGCACTGGCATAGTGGGTGAGGCTATTGTAGAGTGAATTCTTAGGTGATAGAGGGGGATCCTTCATCCTCCTAGGCTATTATGGGACCTCCAGTTGCACCATTATCATTATTACTAGGTGGTCGTGACCCGATGTCAGAGATCTATGCTTGTAGGCCCTCGTGGAGGAGGGCAATGATAGACATATAGGTAGGGTAGCCCACATAGACCAGCTAGAGGGCTACATTAGGTTGATTGGTGGGCAGGTCCTAGAGGATTCACATGCTATGGGGTCTCAGAGGACTAGGTCTAGGACTATAGGATAGTCCATAGAGCTCTAGCTAGTGGACTCATAGGATAGAGAGGACACATAGGTCCTCTAGCACACATGGAGGCAGCTCCCATACTAGGACCAGAGAGATGGGTGTGACCTCTAGTCATAGGTCTAGCCACATAGACATACCAGTATCTCATGTGCTAGGCCTCTTTGGATTAGGTGGCACATAGGGCCCTCAGTAGGGCACACAATAGGCACCAGAGCCGACTGTAGAGCAGGCTCTAGAGCATAGGGCTGAGGGAGGTGGTGAGAGCTCCAGTTTAGGAGGAGCAGGCCAGAGCTAGGGCTCTACCAGATCTAGGCTACATTTTTGCATATGTATCATTTTTGGTGTAAGGTCTAGGACCTACACGATTGTAGCCTATGGGTATTTTGTACTCTTGATGTACTCTGTTGGACACACACACACACACATATATATATATATATGAGATATTGATCATTTATGGCTCATTATGTGTCTTTGTGTATTTTTAATTTTATGTTTATGTTATGCACATGGATGCAATGCTTATGTTAATTTGATGCTATATGATGTGATGTATGGATGACATGCACTAGATAGCTATTTAATTTATGATGATGATGGATGTAGTGATCTAGATGCTTAGATGTGCATGATTTGATGGATGCATATGGATGCGATTTTTACTTAAATGCATATTTGATTTTGCTTTACTGCATGCATTTAATTTATGATGAGAATGTAAAGCAATGTATGTAATGCATTATTTACATGATGGTAATCTAATGTAAATGAACCTGTATGCTTTAATCACTTAAAACATAAGGAATGAATGCAATTATGTTTATCAATCTAATGGATGACACCATAGAATGTATAAAAATCATGAATGTAATTGAAAATCCTCATAATAAGAATTTAATCAATTAATCACCCATATATGAAATGCAATGGTATGCGGTGTTATGATGCGAATGATATAATGTGTCATTCTATTTTCTTTTGCAAATTTGAAAAATATGCACAATATAGTCAGTGGTCATCTAAATATTATTTCTAATATCCATCTGGTATCTATCCTATATCTTGATTGTGCTTTATATAATGATGTATCATGGACTCGATACTTTGCAGTTTGATGATTTTATATGGTTTGCGATATTTGGTATTTTGTTGCTATTAGAGAGATTTTTGAGGTTTTCCATGAGACTCAAACACCCTAATAGACTTATCAAAAGTTGCATACTAACCATACTAGACTTCTAAGATATAAGGCTTTCGCTAGGATAGGCCCTAACTATTCATTATCCCTGTGTGTGCACATGAGTATATTAAGATAAGACACGAGCGTTCCCCGATGTCAAGCGGGATTCTTTCAGCCCATTGCTAAGATAGGGGTTCCACAAATGTCTTATCCAATCCCAAGTTTAGATTTTAGTTGGACTAAGCCACTAGGCAATGCAGGACACCTGAAGCTAGCTCTTCCACATTCAAACATTGGTCTTGTTCATAAGCGAGATGCTAATGTATCAGACATATCATCATGCGTAAGGTACAATAGTGCCAACAATTCTAGGGATTCAGGCTCATTCCTTTCTATCCTTCAATTTTTGGGATACTTGCTCATATGTGGTGAAGCAAGGGAGTCGATTCCATCTTGATTTTGAACTGTCTTTGGATCTTCATTTGATCTCTCTTTGAACTAGATTTCTGATCTTCATTTGATCTCCACTCGAACTTTGATTTATGATCTTCATTTGATCTTCACTTTGAACTTGATTTGAGCCTATTTTTGATCTTCATTTGATCTTCACTTTTCGGCATTTACATTTGATAATTTTCTTCAGAAACTTTCCTTTGGGGGATTTACTTTGGGAAACTATTTTTGGTATATCGATTGAGGATATCGATCTTATGATATCAATATGGGATATCAATCTGGGAAGTCGATCTATGATATCGATCTAGGGTATCAATCTTGAGGATTGATGTGGGATATCACTCTGGGATATTGCTCATTTTATCGTAAGCAAGGGATTCTGAATAGGGAACTAACCTATCCTTTTTCCAACTGCCAACATTTCCCATACCATCCACATAGAGGGATAAGCAAGAATAACTCTTTTCACTTCAGGATACCCGGTCCTGCTTCATGGCTTTCATCTTCCCCTAGTCCTTATTAGGATTGTTTAATTTTTTGATTAGTGATAGGATTCTGATATGCTAAGGGCTATACTAACTGGACCTCAGCTACAAAAGCAAAGCAAGCTTTCTATCAACTCTTGATAAGACCTCTAGGTATGGTTGAATGACTGAAAAACCTAGTATATCTCCATAGCAACAAAATGGGTTGTGTTGAAAAACACAATTACTCATATGAATGATGGATCATGATAAATGCAGAGATGCATGATTTAGACACAAACGTGGTGTCATTTGTAAGACTGACAAACATAATGCCTTCTATTATGGAATGCAATGGATGATGAATGCCTATATGCAATGTAATGATATGAATGCATGTGTGAATGCAAAATGTCAGAATGCAAAATGCAAATATTTTTGTATTTTATGCTTTACCAATTTTTTTGGATTTTATTGATTTTATAATTTTTATGAGTTTTGAGCCTCATATCTGACCAAACGGTGAGTACATGCCTTTGGAGCCTTTAGATTGACCAAGCGATTCTTAGGAAACCTTGGAGCTTTTAGGATTGACCAAAGGGATTATGAGCACCTTTGGGGCTTTTTGGGATGACCAAGTGATTTTTAAGAATCCTTGGAGCTTTTGGGTTGACCAAGCAGTTTTTCAGAAACTCTTGGTGCCTTTTGATTGACCAAACTACTCATAGATGAGCTTGGAGCCTTTTAGGATGATCGAGTAGTTTTTAACAAACCCTCAAGGCCTTTGGGGTTTGACCAAAGGGCTTATAGATGCCTTTGGAGCTTTTTGATTGACCAAACTACTTATGAGAGTGTTTGGAGCCTTTTAGGATGACCGAGTGGTTTTAAGCAAACCCTCGAAGCCTTTTACTATGCTCTCAAGCATAAAATACCTTAATATGGATGATGTTGAGAGGTTCAGGCTCTTCAACACCCCCTAGCGATGTTAGGTGATAGGTACCTAGACCAATATTTTTAGATATGATATAAGGTCCTAGCCAATTAGCCATGAATTTGTCTCGCATATCTAGCGGTAAATTAGAGTTCTGTTGGTTCTCTTTCAAGACAAGATCCCCAACTTCAAAGTCTCTCTGGTGGACTTTGATATTGTAAGCTCATTTTAGTCACTCTTGATAAACATGGAGATGCTCCAAGGCATTCATGCGATGTTCATCAAGCAACGTCAGTTGATCCAGTCGAGCTTGTCGCATGGTGTCATCATCGATGAACTCTTTCAATGCGATGCGTAATGTTGGAATTTCCAATTCCAAGGGCATAATGGCCTCAGTGCCATATACTAGTGAGAATGGCGTTGCCCCAGTGGGCATCCGAATACTAGTCCTGTAAGCCCATAATGCAAGGGGTAGTTGGATATGCCAGTCTTTGTGGTTTTCTTGGACCATATTTTTCAATATGGCCACCACTATCTTATTTGAAGCTTCAGCCTACCCGTTTGCTTGTGGATAGTATGGAGTCACAAAATTATGTTTGATTCTATATTTAGATGTCAAAGCTCTCACAGTTTTGTTCTTGAATGACGTTCCATTATCCGATATTATTTTGGATGGAATCCCAAAATGACTTATGATATGCTCCAGTATAAACTTTGCTATATGAGCTCTAGTTGTCATTGTTAAGGGTATTGCTTCCACCCACTTTGTAAAATACTCAGTAGCCATGATTATAAATGTATGTCGACTCGATGATGGGGGAGAGATCTTGCCTATAAGATCTAGTCCCCATTGAGAAAATGGCCAAGCCGCTTGGATGGGCTGTAAGGCCTGTGATGGCAAGTGCATAAGATTAGCATGATGCTGACATTTGATGCATTTCTTGACATACACATTGCACTCCTTCTCCATAGTGGGCCAATAGTAGCCCATTCAAAGGATGCGCTTGATGATGGCCATGCCACTGAAATGGCCACCACATGTACCATCATGAGCTTGTGAAATTGCCCATGATGCCTCTTGGGGCTCTAAGCAATGAAGGAGAACTCCATCGTAACCTCTGCGGTACAAGATGTCTCCTATTAAGACATATTTAGTCACTTTTTGTTTAAATGTGCATCTTGCGACATGCGATAATCCCTCTGGGATCATACTAAGTTTTAGGAAGTCTTTAATTTGTGACATCCAATTTTGATAAATCTCAGCTTCGACTGCTAAGATGACTTGCTCCCCCTACGTATTTACTTTTGCAAATGCAGACTGGGAAACAACCTTATGGTGAATGGTAGTACCACTCCCCATCAGACTCTGAGAGGTTAATGACCCCCAGGGTGCCTTCTTCAAAAAGTCTTCAGCTCTACAGAACCATTCAACTTTTGGTTCTACGCTAATCATATTGATTGACATTTTATTATCAAAGGCTTCTCGCTCCGCTGTAGGATGCGAGAGCATTTTAACATGAATGGTAGTGAAATCAGTAGATGGATTCTGAGGGATTAAGGATCCCAAAGATGCCATGGTGTCTATAAACCTATTTGATGAATGAGGGATTGCCTCGATGTCATACCATTCCAATTTAGCTAAATACATAATTACAAGATCTTTATAGGCTTTCAGTATGGGACATCGACACTGAAAGAGCCCCTTGACTTGATTTACTATGAGCAAGGAGTCACCAAAGATGTTTAATATTTTAATATTCATGGCGATGGCTGTGTGGAGCCCTAGCAGTAGGGCTTCGTACTCAGCATTATTGTTGGTGCACGAAAAATCTAATTTAAATGACAAGGGCATTGGAGCTCCTTGCGGCATGAAAAACACTATTCTTGCACCACCCCCTTGCTCACACTTCGAACCATCAAAGAATAGAGTCATATCAGCATTGTTCTCTAGTTCTTCGGGTTTGGGAGCTTCAGATATGATGAAGACTGCATCGTCCGAAAGCTCTATGGTTAGAGGCCTATTGTTTGATAGTGGTGCCTCAGCTAATTGATCAGCTATGACCTATCCCTTAATGGACTTCTGGCTTATGAATTCTAGATCAAATTCTATCAATAGCATGATCCACTTCATAGTACGTGTATTATGATACGTCTTACTCATCATGTACTACAAAGGGTTTTGTTTTGATATAACATATGTTGTATGACTCAACATATAGTGCCACAATTTCTTTGTAGCGAACACTATTGCTAAACATAGTTTCTCCACATATGCATACCCTAGCTCGTAACTCACCAAGGTTCGACTAATATAATATATGGCTTGTTCCTTGCCTTGCACATTCTTTTGGGCTAACATGGTCCCTAATGCAAAGTCGATCACCGATATATATAGTAAAAAAGGCACATCTGGCCTTGGTGGAGCTAGCACTAGTGGCGTCACTAGGTATTGCTTTATTTTAGTGAAAGCTGCTTGACAATCCTCATCCCAATTGAATGGGACCCCCTTGTGTAGCAGTCGATTCATGGGTCGACATTTATCCGATAATTGAGCGATGAATCACTTTATCGATGCTACTCTACCCTGAAGGCTTCTTAACTCTTTAATATTGGAGGGAGGACACATTTCTAAGATAGCCTTGACCTTCATTGGGTCAACTTTGATGCCTCTCTTTGAGATGATGAATCCTAATAGCTTACCAGAAGTTATACCAAATACACACTTCTTAGGATTCAACCTAACATTATACTCTATTAGGCGATCGAAGACCTTCCTTAAGACCTCCACATGCTCAATACGTAGCAATGACTTGGCTAACAAGTCATCCATGTAATATTCTAGGATTTTATGCATATAGTCATGAAAAATGTATGTCATGGCCCATTGGTATGTTGCACCAGCATTTTTGAGGCTGAATGGCATAAATTTATAGCAAAATGTTCCCCATGGCATTATAAATATGGTTTTGTGTTGGTCTTCGGGTTTAATCTAAATTTGATTGTAACCAAAAAAACCATCCATTAAGGAGAGCATTTCATGACCTATAGTTGCATCCACAAGAGCATCGATATTAGGCAATGAAAATGAATCTTTGGGTGTTGCCTTATTGAGGTCTCTAAAATCCATACAAATACGGATCCTTCCATCAGGTTTTCCTATGGGTACCATATTGGACACCCATTCTGGATAGTCGATGGAAATCACAAATTCTACATCCAACAACTTTTGTAGCTCATATTTCACCATTAAGGCTACTGTCGGATGCATCTTTCTAAGCTTTTTCTTGACCGACTTCTTCGTCAGATCTAGCGAAAGGTTATGAGTAACCAATTTTGGGTCTAGACCTGGCATATCCTTGTACATCCAAGCAAATAGATTTGGTCTCTCTTTCAGTAGAGGGATGAGGGTGGCCCGCTCATCTGGAGTGAGACTCTCTCCAAATTTAACCTTCTTTGAATTGGTGGGATCGTTGCTGATATCCACCTCGAAGGTTTCCTCTACTGACATATGTGATCCCTCCTCAAGCTGATGAGGTGTAGGAATCAAATGGATGTCATCCATCGGGTTGATAGGTTCCACGTTGGAAGCATTTTCGGCATGATAGACATCGTATGCATAGCCTGGTGCAAAATGGAAAGGTTGCAACATTTCTTCATTAGGGAAGAAATATTCAGGCTCTATAGGTGAATCAACATGATCCCAGTCGATAGCATCTTTGTTAAGATACAATGGTTTAGATGGATCTATTGGATTGTAGAGTGGAGTGGTCAAATCAATGGAGACCATATTTATGGAATGGTATTGGCCTCTAGAACCACATGGACAAACTTCTATATAATCGATGTAGTCCTCATACCCACGATCTGGCTCTAATGGCATAAGCACAAAGGGGTCTTCTCTATGAGGACTACGGACAATTGGATCCTCCCTATGCACTAATTGCAAAATAGGATCATTTGGCTCATGGAGCTCCATGTAGGTCGGTGGAAGAGGATTAACCAACCGATAAATTTGCTCCAGGTTTAATCATCTTGCTCTCAGATGAGGACCAACATGTAACTGATGATAGACCTCATCTATGTCGATGGGTTGATGATGGTAATGCAAATAAGGAGGACCAAGGTAGGCCCTCTCTAACTCATCTTCTTCATCACTATCCGACAACTAGAACCCATCATTCTCTCCTACTCTTATGGGGTGCTCTAGCAAGTGCGGCCCCATGAATCTGACTTCTTGATTGCTGTCATCACTATCTAGATAAACTAGATAATTATATCGTAAGTGTGACACTACCAAGAAATCTAGCTCTGCTTCTTCCCCCAAGTGATCAATGTTGGGAAGAGTCTCTTCGGTAACATGTACCGACTCTATAGGTGGTATGTGATGTGCATGCAAAGACCCTAGATAGGTCACCTCAGCTTCATCCTCAGATTGATCATTGTTTGAGGATTCACTATCAGCATCATAACTTGGTCCACTCATCTCGGAGGTGGACTCCTCTCCATCATCACTGTATAGATCTCCTGACTCGAGATCACCCAAAATTATGGGGCTATGCCCCTGCACACCTGTGTCATTGGTAGCATTATGGATTTGATGACCCAGGTTGTCTCTAGGGTTCCACTCTGTATCAGTATGCTCTAATAGCCCTTCATGATCTTCTTCAAGTGGCTCAACGGTGATGACAGATACCATTGGGTGAGTCCTCTAGAATTTGGATGGATTAGGATGATATGGGTTAAAGTCCACATCATCCCCTAGACTAAGGTACAAGTGATCTAAGGATGCTATGAGCAAGTCATCTTGTCCTTGTATCTATAATCCTAGGCTGAACCTATCAGTTGCTAGCTGATAACGTGGCTCGAGCGGAGTCCTACATCCTTGTTCAAAGAGACCAAGGTTATACCCATGCCAATGATATAACTCAAAAATATGTATGGAGTACTCTAGGTTTGATAAATAATGAACATTCATAGTGAATGGTTCATCATCATCTTCATCCATGGGCGTACGCGTGGGAAGCTGATCTAGCCCTGCATAGATGAAGTTGTCGATTAGGTGGCTCTCCCAATGGAACCATCGATCCAACCAAAAAACTATGAGCATGGGATCGATCCATCTCTTGTGCTCATCTCTAGAATTGGTTCGAAGGTAACATTTTACACAATATACTCTCCTAACCCTATGTTGGCTAGATGAACAATCACCCATGGTGCGGATGACCCTATTGACGATGCAAGTGAGGTAGGCTGAGGTACCTCCTCGACTATGTCTTGGGCTTCCTCCACTTCCATAGGGATGGGAGCCTCCTCGATGACTGGTTTGGGCATATGCTTCTTCTCTCTTTCACCCAATTTCACCTTTTACTTCCTCTCATCTTGAAGCATCATTGATGCAGTCGGTCTCAAGGAAGTAGCAGTAGTATGCTCAGATCTGTGTGACACAGATATCGATGGTTGAGCATCTACTCTTTGCTTTCTTTCTAGAATCTTAGTCGATGATGTTGGCCAGACATCTAGGTGCATTGATGGGAGTATGAAACCCCCTGGCAGATCTACCATGTTCACAAATTTGAATGGTTCTCCATCTGACGGTACCACGTGAACTTGTCCCTCATGAATGTACTTCATGCATTGATGTAATATCGAGGGAACGCAATGCATCTCATGAATCCAGGGCCTCCCTAGTAGGATGTTGTACTGCATGGCTCCTTCTATCACATGACACATCATAGAGATGGTCTTTAGGCCTACTTGGATGGGTAGGACAATCGTACCAACCATCGAACATAACACATCATTAAACGCTCTCAACGTGAATGCAGTTGGCACAATGTGTGATTTTGGCAGCTTCAAGGGACTCAAAGCCTTGGTCGTTATGATGTTGATCGATGAACCAGTGTCGACCAAGACCCTTTTGAATGGCATGTGGTTGATACATGCAATTATATGCAATGGTGGGTCAGCCGTATCAGTGGGAACCATCCTGATTTCGTGATCATAAAATTGGATTGTCGGTTCCTAGCACTGTTGTACATGTCCCACAAAATTTGTGAATGCTTGAGCATCCTAGGATTGTACTTCAATAGACCTCAAAATGTCCATGAGAGTCTCCCTGTGCCTAGGGGACTATTGTATCAATTCATATATAGATAGCTTCATAGGAGCTGTCTGTAGGTTTTGGACTAGCCTGCTCTGTATGGTCACCATCGGTCTCGTTGGTGGGCCTAGAATATTCTATGTCGATTGTTGATTCGATGTGGCTTGTATTCTTATGGGAGCACATGGTTGATTTAGCTGCTCATACCTCCCATGCCTTGTGACAACATTAACCATACCAACGAACCCTTGAGTAGGTGGTTCGATGCACACCTGGTTGACGTGACCAACGTTGTTGCATGGTGCCTCATGGTTTGGAAGTGGATTCTTGTAAATCCCCATGTTCTGGTTGTCAGGCGCTAGTGGATTACTTGGCACTACAAGCTCTCCTTTCTCAATCATGTTTTGCATGATATGCTTGAAGGACCAACATACTTCGATGTCATGACCCTTCGCTCGGTGAAAGATGCAAAATAGGTCATCCTGGTACCCCTTTGCCTTGGGTTGATTTGGATCGACCATCTTGATTTTAGGTAATCTTATTGCCTTGGCCTCACACAATTGGTGGAATATCGATGTTAGTGATTCTATCAAAGGTATGAATTGGTGAGGTGGGCATTGTTCTTTGTTCTTGCCCTTATAGTTATTATTGCACTTTTTGTACTGCATAGGAGGAGGTTGGGCTTGATAATTTTGCTTTTGCTACCCTTTATCCTCTCTCTGGAGGTTCAACACCACTTGGTTGATGTGGGCCTGCTTGCCCTTATGCTTTGTGGAGCTCTTCTTTGGCCCCTCTTTCTTGCTCTTAAGCTTCAAGTTGCCTTCCTGCAACTTGATGTCTTCAATCACCTTGGCTTGCGCCAAAGCTTCCTCGAATGTTGAATATTGTTGCAGCTGCAACAATAGCGAGATGTGCTTGGCACAACTCTTAGTGAACATTCGGGTTAATTCCATAGTAGGAATAGGGAATGGTAGCTTCACCATTAACCTCCTCCATATCTTTCCGTATTGTTCAATTGGCTCATCATCACGCTGAGCTAGCACAACCAAATCGAAAAGGTTTACCTATTTCTTGATGCCAAAAGAAAAGCGTTCAAGGAAAGCATCTACCAGTTGCTCAAAACTGGTAATACTATACCTCTTCTACTGGTTGAACCACTCTCGGGCTGGGCCTGAGAGCATCATGACAAACGTGTGCAAAAGTAAGGCATTATTGCTAGCTATTTGGAAATAGGCATCCAAAAATCCCGTGACATGCTCCTGTGCATCTTCGTCACCTTTAAACTTGTCTAGCCTGGGCATAACGAAATGCTCAGGATAGGTAGGAGCAAGTATCAAGGGGTCTAGAGGCTCATTGTGAATATTTCTTAAGGTCAACTTTTGAACAGTCATGCCTTGCCTCTCGATCACCTTCACTTTAGCCTCTAGGGCTTTGTAGGCCTCTAAGGATAGAAAGTCCTCCTCCCTAAGTTGCCATGGTGGCAGTCTAGGAGGTACATTCTTCCTCAATCATGGTGGAGGACGTTGCTCTTCCTCCTCCTCCACTTGGGATTTTTTAGGATACTCTTGCTCAGTTCCATCTCCCTCAATTTCCTCATGTTGTTGTTGCCTCTCATGGTCGAATGGTGGTGGTCGTTCTCTTGGTAGGGCACTAATATGAGTATGAGCATCTCTACGCTCCTGGTGCACATCGACTTGTGAGAAAGCCTTTCTCTGGATGCGCTCTCTACTCTCTACATGAGTATATAGGCCAGCCCTGGCTAGCCTATCTTCCTGCTCTACGCGCTCCTTTTGGGTAAGGATGCGTTCTTCATGCATGCGCTGCTCATATAGTCTCTGTCGAATGAGCCTCTGTGATTGAAGATTCTCATCTTCAATGCACTATCTTTCTAAGCGAGCATCCTCCAATTGATCTTGGAGAAGCTGTCACCACTGCTCAGATACCAGTCTATGTGATCTATCAAGGTCATTGGCCATGATAGGCCTCTGGTATGCATGCTCTATGCGAGTGACCTTATGGGTTCTGTACCCATCTGACTGATTTACGATGCTTTTGCCCTTGTCTGTAAAGATGACATTGGCATCCTACTGAACTCTATGCTCTGTGCCACCATGCATGGATGGTGGATGTATCACATGAGGGTGCTTAGAAGCCTCTCCATGTTCTCTAGTAGTTCTTATAGAACCCCTACTATGCTCACTCGGGGCATGAGTGGGCGGAGCTGAAGGCTTATAGCCTAGCTGCTCAAGGATGCTACCCAAGCCATCCAACTATCTGGATCTCCACCACTCATGTGGTGGTGTGCCATTGGCTCCCACCTTAGCCATGTCAATGGTGATATTTCTATGTTCATTACATGTGGGAGTCTACACAGGCCTATGCTCAATGGTGGCCCTATCCGAATGCCCTTGAATGGGTAGATCTCGATCCCGTCTGTACTCTGAAGGTGGAGCCATGGATCCTCCTGTAGACCTATGTCATAGGGGTACTAGCTTAGACCCCTGTATAATGTACTCTTCGGCCGATCCCATAGATGCACGTGCAATGCGATCTCGATAATGGCTTTCGAGTGGAACACCCTCATGTTGAGAGGCTCCCTGATCTATCCTGTGCCTAGAAGAATGCACAAAAACTCCTCTAGTAGGGGTATGCTCAGTAAGTTCCCCTCGTGTCGAGTTATCTCCTCTAATGCTTGTCGAACGATGTTCGGGAAGCACATGTGGGTGAGGACTCGACATGTGCTGATGTGAATCAGTTGGGGCTTGGTCATTGGCTTCAGGCTTATGCCTTTGCCGACCACCCCGTGTCTCCACCATAGTGTACCTAGTGTCTAAATTTATTCTTTATTACACAAACAAGGTATACAATAGTGTTTATCTCATATTAATTTTTAAAAGTGAGCCCTAAACTATTTGATGTTGTTTCAATGATTTGTTGTATCAGTATAGAACTCCTTATCATGTTTTGAAAAGTGTTGAATGATATTCTCAGTTAAATTGGCTTTCACCTGTATGCTCGTAGCTCGACAACTTGGATGTGACTTCCAGGCTATGTAAATCCCCTGTGTGTGGTAATGAAGGTCCACACCTAGACAAGGAGCACAGGTCCTCCCAGATCCTCACCCATTTTCCCCCAGTCAACGTTATACCCTCCGAAGAGAATACATGCAAATTTTCTAGGGTACGAAAGGTTCTTGGATCCGGTATTGGTCTAGTAACAAAGGGTACGTAGGATTTGGGCTAGCGGATGGAAATGACGCCCACCATCGCTGAACCCTACTAGTGGTTGGATGTCAAGCCCAACTCACTAGCGTTTAAGTGAAAAGTGGTGTGTGTGGTTCATTTTAATTTACATAAAAGAAATGCATCATATAGCACTCATGCTCATTTTCTATATGCTATGCAAATGAAAGAACATTTCAAATTCAGAAAATGCAAGCTATTCTAGATGCTCCTTTAGACAATGCATATTACGATGATAATGGCCACTACTTGGGCCTCACACATGCAAACCAAACACACAAGTTCTATCAAGCATGCTGGATTCTAGGGCGGATTGCAATCAGAGATCCGCTGTTCCTAGCAACGCCTTTCTACAAATGCAAATTTGAAATGAACTAGGACATGATTGATTTCCATTTTTTAGTTTGCTTTTCCTAATTGCATTCAAAAATAAGCATTCTGTAAAAACATAGAGAAGTAAAAAGAAATAGAGAGTGGAAAATAGGGCCTACCTCAGGTCCTGAGTTGATCTGCACTCTACTTTCTGCTGTCTATGTTGTCAGGTGTAAACCATAGGTCTGGTCTATGGTCTGCACTATAAACCATGTGTTGAACCTACGGTTCAATTGTTGGCCCATAGTTGATAGTTGCGGTCTATACCTACAATTTCAAAAATCAAGAAACAATAGTTAGATCACATGAATTGTAGAGTTCCACCATGATCACCTTCTATAACCACCAAAAAGGCTCACACCTAATGTATCCTATTGCAAGAATTGATAAACAAAATACAAAATGCATACAAGAACAAGAAATTGACAATGAAATGATCAATAAAATATGCTTTATTCCATTATATTTCAATTCCAAACTCAAATTACAAGTACATCCCTCTTAGGGATAATCATCTTGATACAATTGTTACAATAGGAGGTATTTTGTTTCCCTCTCAAGGGTAGGTGTGATTTCAAAGTGCCCTTCAGGATGACACGAACTGCTCTAGGGTGGAGTAGACCCTCTTCTTCATGTTGAGGAAGGAATTGAATGATTGTAGCTCCTTTAAAACCTATTTCCTATGATCAAGAAACAACACAAGAATGTCAAAAGCATAGGAAGCCTCTCATGATGAGGCCCTTTAAAGACAAATAGCATGAAAATAGCATAATGACATAAATTCAAGAAAATGCATAAACTATGCTAAACATATACAAATCCTATCAAGATTGATGGAAATATATGAACAAGAAATACAACTATCAATCTATGGCATCAATTACTTGAAATGAAGCATTATAACATGAAAAGAAGCCATTAATGTCTAAACTACTATAATGAGAACAAGTTAGTAAAAACACTAATTATGTTGGTCAGAAGTCTCTAAAATCCTAACTAAACCATTAAAATGCTAAATGTGATCTAATTAAGCATATTGGAAATGAAACAGTAAGGAGAATGTCACCTCTTGCAAACCGTAGCTCTGATGAGCGGTCTGCACTGTAAACCATGGTTGAAAGCCATGGTGAGCAACCAAGTGGTTTGCCCTCCAAATTCAAGGGTTGTGGGCTTGACCTCCTTGTCCAATTGATGTTCAAGGGTCACCTTCGGTGTCCTCTGATAGGTTTGGTGGTTGAATCATTGAATTGGGCCTTCGTTTTCCCGAATTAGCATTTCTTGGCTCTCTAGCTCCTTAGGGCATCCATGGCACAATTTTCATGATGGTTGATAAATTGACAAAGTGTTAGCAACAAATCTCTCTCTATGCTCTCAAGTGAGTGTACAATTTGATAGGGCTTCGTTGCTTTGATTCAATGTTTTTTGCTATCAATCTCTATATCTTTTCCCTATTTTTGAGGGGTACTTATAGGATGACCCAAGGGCTAGGGGTGGCTTCATGGAGAAGCCAAGATCAAGAAGGGGTGGTTAGGATAGTTGGATTGGAAGCTTCCATCCTTTAACCACCTTCTTCTAGAACAAATGGTCATTCAAACCGATTTGGCTCGGATGAAGGCCAACTGAACTTCAGTTAAGACCATAGGTTACAGCTACGGTCCAGACTGTAAACCATAGGTGTCAACCATGGTTCAACCTGTAGACCATAGGTCTGGGCTACGGTTCAGACTGATTAGGCCAAGGAGCCCAAATTGAGTGGTTAGAACCACTGCTCTATCTTGGAGTCTATCCAAGATCTTCCATATGGTCTTGTAGCATGTCCATATGAGTAGTCGCCATCGACATGACGCATTTTAGGTGTCTACACCTTCTAAGCTGAGCAAGACCGAATGGATCCGATCTCCTATTTTCCATGTAGTTACATAGTCAGGGTTAAAAACCGTTAAACTAAATTTATCATTTTCCAATTTTAAATTTTCTATTTTAGGGCAAGATCATATTACAATCTGCAATATTGTATGATGATCGCAAGGATCGTAAGACGGAAATAGTGCTACAATTTTAGAGGTCATACTATGATTTCACTGATCATAGTACGATCTCATCAATGAAGCACAAATTCCATGGTAATAAATGTAAATATGATGTTTTTACAATTTTTTATGTTTTCATGCAAATGGGTCAAATTTAAGGTGCTACAAATCTCAACTATACCTTATTTCTCCTCTCAAAATAATTATCACAAAGTGGCTTTATTTCAACATATAACATATAACATTCCTTGCATACCTTATCACTCCTATTTTATAAAAACTAACCACCAAAATTAAAACAAAATATTTTAATTTTATTTTCTCTTTTATCTCCCTCAATAACTCATAAACACCTTTTAATTTTTCAACTATGCAATTTTTAATTCAATAAAACTTTGGCAAATTAAAAATATATATTTTTTAATTTCCACACCATGCAACTTTTGGATTAACACAACCTTGGAAAATAATAATGTGAGTGCATACCTTTTTAATAAAATAATAAAAACCCTTGGTGAGTTTTGAACACTCGATCTCACTTCTCCAAGAACCTCCACATAAAGCATACCCACAAACTGGGATATGTACCCTCACATAATAGAAAGGGTGCATTCATTCCATTTTTTTTCTTCTCCAATGATGTAGACCAAAATGAACTTCTCCCTTTGCAAAAACTACGATCGTGTGGATCAAACTCGTAACCTTGTGCCTGTGAATGACTTAGTGTAGCCCTCGACTACCAACTATGCTACCCAACACTTTGGACATGTGTTGGCACTCCCACTTGCCTTTATTCCTTTGTCTGCACTCTTAAACCTTTAAGCACATTTGAATCCTTTCCTCTCCAACATAACACACAATTTCCTTTGGCTAATGATATTTGCATGGATGATTTTTTAAATTAAAACTTGCCCCATTTTATATATTGATGAGGCCTAGAAATGCCTCATTTTTACACTATGTTTGACATATAAAAACTGCTATATTACTAAAAATGAAAAATTTAATTGCCAAATAGTTGATTAGAATATATATTTGTTAAGTGTTTGCATGATTTCATGTTAGGAACATTATATCTCTATTTTTGACTATTTTTGGCATTTTGTGACTGTTTTTGTTTAATTGAATAACAAATAAAATATGTATTTCAACTAGCCAAATGTTGTATGTTGAGTAAAGGAGGCCCTATGATTTTTTTTCATTGTTGTCAACACAATCTAGGTATACTTGTAAAAGGTCAAAAATTAGTATCATGTCAATTATTGTATCATACAATAGTAAAATTACATTCTGATGGCATGAACAAATTCCTCTCATCAAGAACTAAAACTTTGTTTTTCGAAGAAAGTCAATTCGAGCTGTAGATAAAAATTTATGAAGGTTACATAATTCTGGAAGTTCATGCCTTAGTATTTTCTGGAGCTGTTAACAGGTGCAAATCCGCATTAAGGATAACATTGGTGGATCTACTGGGAATGATCCAATGTGATTTAGGGTATCAAATTCATACCAATGGTACTTCATAGTAGAGATAACACATTACCTGAATTTTAAGACATATGGACGAGTAATATAGAAGTTATGAGGCTCACACAATGACATTTTCACACTTTTTGACAACTAGAAATTTTGGTGAAAAATTTGTGTTAGAGGTCAACTTGACAGTGATGCTGGGAGTAAATCCTGAAGGGTTAAGAGATAAAAATCAAACCAAGTGTAGTTAATATAACCAAGAACATGTGGATACAATTTGGTATACATTGGAGTTACGAGGCACAATTTATGAGCACTCCAAAAGGGAAACTGGGCATGTTTTGACAGCTAGAAAAATAGGTGATAGTCCATACAAATTATAGCCACCTATCACTATGAAGGAAGGCATGGAATTTACCAAGGATAAAGGGTGAATTTAGTTGGATTTACCTCCTATGATCTAGATTTACAATACTACATGGAAGCAACAACCAAAACCAACATCTTGAAGATGTTTTGAGCTTAAGTTGCATCTATAGCTAGTTATTCTGAAGATCTTTGAAATAACAAGGGAAAGTGCTACAGTTTGAATTTCTATGGTTTCCAAGTAGTTGAAAAGGTAATGTAAGGTTAAGGGAAGATAGTAAAAGTATCCTATAGCTTTACCCACCATTCCTTTCCAACCAAAAGACACAACTCACAAGGAAGACAACTAATGCAACTTACTTTGTCTTGAAATAGACCCATAATAGTTGTAGCATAATAGGAAAATAAGTTTCAATATAGAAATGGCATATTTTGAAGTGGAGAAATATGTGCAAGATATTTCTAAGACTCCTACAACATACTCCTACCACTAAATATGCTTTCTAAGGGCCAATGACTACTTCTACAACACAAATTGTCTAAAATTACACTTATTTTAGATCCAAAATTATTGGTAAATCACTGTAAAATAGAAAATAGGCTGATGTGAGAATGATATATATTGTAATATTTTATTATAAATAACACAAGTCCCTTCTTGGTTAAGCTAAGAAGGAAGTAGAATAGAGGAGAGTAGTAGTAGCAACAAATAGGACTGTACAACAATTCTCTGTAATAGTTGTCAGCATGTTTTGACAGCAATAAAAGTGCAGTTCTTTTGTCAAAATTTGTCCTAATTGTTAATTAGTTAAGGAGTGTTTTTCAGCTCCTTCTAGATCAAGAAGTATGGGCCCACTTTCAGATCTAGAAGGATGATTTTTTATGATAGGTTTTAATCTTTAATTTTGCTGCAGCAAAATTAACAAATTGCTTGTCAGATTTTATTTTCTTATTTTAAGTTTGTGTGTTGTTATTTATATTTTCCATTATGCAGTATTTGTGTGTGTGTCAGCTAACAAATTATATTAGACATTTGTTTTCCTTGTTTTCTTTGCTTTCCATGTTTCCCTATTTTTATGTTTCAACAACTTTTAATTTTCAATAGATTTCATTTTGTTGTCAATTCCTATAGCAGAAGCTTGATGACCTTTTGTGGTAAGACATTGATAGGTGTTTTTATTTCCAAGCATCATTTCAATTCTACAAAAGTAAACTAGGTTTCAATTATGCAAGTGTAATTTAGGATTTCATTTTAGTAACATTTCAATTTAGCAATTTCAATTATGTTATTTCAATTCTACAAAAGTAGATTAGATTTCAATTCAGCAATTTCAATTCATGCACTTGTAGTTAAATTTATATTTTTGAAATTAGAATAATTTTTCAATTCTTTCAAGTTTTCTTTTGGAATATTAGGTGTATTGTGACACCAAAAAGGCTAAACCAATCTATTTCACCCAATAACTGCTTGAAATATGAATGCCTGAATTGTACTATGCCCTAACCTTCTATCGTAGACAGCCTTGGACACCAGCTCATATTGATAAATCATTGAGATTAAATGATGTGATTGATGACACTCATCATATATCATGTGTCATATATTCAAAATGTCAGTGATCCTTGAAATTTGAATTTAAATTAAACTTTGGTGCCTTAATTGATTTAAATTTAAATTTTAACCATATGGTTAAAATATTTAAATTTAAATAATTTAAACCTTAGAATTTAAAATCTGCCACATGGGTCTTGTGGAGGAATTATAATTTTATAAATCCTTGGCCTTCGTTTTTCTTCAAACCAACTTGTAACCTTAAGAATTATAATATTATATAATATAATATTATTATTTCCATTAAACCTGCTTCTTTGCCTTTTTGAAAATACCACTGGAAGACATTAATGATACTAAAACTTGGACATCAACCTTTTGACATGAATGCATGGATGACTATTAAACTTGTTCATCATCCTATTGACATCAATGACAACAAAAATTTCTCATATTTCCAGCAATCTCCCCCTTTGTCATTGATGGCAACCCATTTTCCTTTTACCATTTCCTTTATCTTTTTCAGTTTTACCCCCCTTGAGAAACTTCTCTCCCTGACTGAATGCTATCTCCCTTTGACATCAATGGTAAAGGGCCAATTTTTGGGATTGGGGCTAAGAATTATACTCTTAGCTTAGTCCCTTCCCCACTTCCTCTTGAGGTGGTTAATTTTTTGGTAAGAGTATCTCTACTCCTAGCATACACTGATCTTTACCTTTGTCCACCTTCTTCCTCAACTGATCCTTCTGATTCTTTTGACTATTCTTGTTCCCACTTGTCTTTGGAAGTTCTGATCTACACCACTTGGCTATATACCCAATGTTATTGCACTTATAACACTTAATGTTGTTATTCCTTAAAGGTGCAAATATCTTTTAGTTTCTCTTGGTAAATCCATATTCATTCCTATTATGAACCCTATAATTAACTGCCTTGTGACCAAACTGATTACAAGAGTAGAAATACCCTTGAAAGAGTTACCTATTTCTAAAATTTCTATATTTCTATATTTCATGTGTCCTGCACTTTGTAGCCTTATACCTATGATATGAGAAGCAATGTCCATTGAAGAAACCTTGTCTTGACCCCATTGGTCTCTTAGTCTCTTCTACCTTGTATTATTTCCTATTCCATCTATTCCTCATTTATGCATTTTTCCTTTCCTTTTTGAACTTTCTATTGTCCAACTTATCCTCAAAATTTTACTCTCTTACACTCTTATTTTGAAGCTTCTTATTCCTTGGAGCTTGATATTTACTCCTCTTATTGTTCTCTATATTCCTGTTCAAAACCAAATCCTACATTATTTTATGAAGATCTTTGTACCTTGATAATATTATCCAAGGTCTTTGAACTTCTCCCAAACCTGTGTAGCTTGTTTTTATATTCTTTTGCTTTCTTCCTTAGTGAAGCTACCTCATGCTCTAATATTTCACATTCTAAAACCTTTGTCTCTAACCTCTCTTTAAATTTTCTTGTCTTAGCTATTGAGTTGGTTAGATCTTCTATAATCTTTCCTTTCTCTTCATCACATTCTTGAAATTGAATCTTGAGTTTTGAGTTCTCCTTTTTTACCTTTCTGAATGCATCAAGAGTAGAAATAAGCTCACCCTCAATATCAACTTCTCTTTACTCTGATTCTCCCTCTATTTCTTTGGATTTGGGATCATGTTCATTCCTTTCTAATTTATCTTTAATAGGAGCATCTCCTTATTCTTCTATTGCCAAAAGTAGACTTTCTTTTGGTCCTTCAAGATCATCATCATATTCATCTTCACTAAACCTGAATCTATTTCTTGTACAACTATCTTCAATATGACCAAAGTTACCACATATAAAACACTTGAGAATTATTGGTGATCTTTTTATAACCACTTCTTTTATTTTGCCAAAAATAGAATTTCTTCTTCTTTAGTATATGATGATCTGTTATCACTATCACTTGAACTCTTACCTACCTTGTATACATAAAAAAAATTCTTATGCCTTTGGAAAAACTTCTTTCCTTGCTTGGTTTGTCCATCCATGTTTTTATTTTGATTCCTGTGTTTTCCTATTTCCCTATTTTTATGATCATGTTTCTCATCTTCACTACTATTTCTATCTATACAATCAGTTGCATAGTGACCATATTTACCACAATTAAAATATTTAACTAATTTTGTACCTTTATACATTCTTGAGTCCCTATTACTTCTGCCATAATTTACTTCTTCATCACTGGATAACTCATTCCTTAAATCTAAATTCTTACCCTTTGTATTCTTAGTAACTTTGAAGGTTGCTTCTTTCTGGGGAATAGGTTACTCTTTTATTCTCATCTTAAAAGCTATGAGAATTCCATGTAATTCATCCCTTTTCAAAAGTTCAATATCTTTTGACTCTTCTATAGATGAAATATGTTCACTGTACATTTTTTGGAGTGACCTTAAAATGTTATCACACACATCTATTTCTTCAACTTTAATCCCAAGTCCATGCATGGAGTTAAAAACCTCATCCACATGGAATAGCTATGCAACAATGTTTTCCTCATCCTTCCAATTTAGGTATTCAAATGTTCTCTTGTAATTTTGTAACTTTACACTTTTGACCTTTTTGTCTCCCTCATATATACCTTTCAAATTATCCCAAATTTATTTTGTTGATGTGCAATGCATAACCTTTATAAACTCTATTTCATGCAAACCCTTTAAAATTCCATTCATTGTCTTTGAATTATTCAATTGTAGGAGCTTACCATATTTATCTGTAGATAGAGTGATTGGTTGTATGTATTAATCCTCAACTACTTGCCATATTTCATTCCCTAGTGCCATTAGATGAATATTCATTCTCATACTCCAAAATAGATAATTGTTCCCATAGAACAATTGTGCCAAATTCTTTGAAGATGCACTTTGATAATCTATCTATTTTCTTGTGAGCTTTTCCTTCAATATGTTAAACTCTTTCAAAGGAACCCACTCTGATACCAATTGAATAACACAAGCTTATACTGAGAGGGGAGGTGAATAGTATAAGATCACTTTTTATTTTTCTTTTCTCAAACAATATTATCCAATATATCAATGGTAATATCAACAACGGTAATCAAAGCAATGTATAATTCATCACACACAATAGATCCAACAATATAATGTGGTTCACCCAATTTGGTCTACATCCATGGAGAAAATATTTCACAAAAAATTTCTCCATAAATATCTTTAGAACCCTTACCTATTATAATATTTATGGACCTCTGTCCAAGGGAGACACCAATACCCTACACTATTTTATGGATTTATATCCATAGGAGAACTACATCTCCTCTTCTCTGGTTGGTGATCATCTAGAAGACTACTGCCCCCACTACATTGGCTTGTGGATATCTCTCCATAGAAGAACTCTATCATCACTGCCTTGGATAATGGATCTCTATCCACTATAGACTACTATCCTCTACTCTATCACCTCCAAAGCTTGCTCTCAACTCTACTCAATATCTATCTCAAATCTACACTAAACACAGTCCTTCATTCTAGCACAAATTTTCTCAATCTCTATCTCAAATATACATTAAACATAGTCCTTCAGTCTCACAAAAATATGCTCAACATTTGTCTTAAATCTACACTAAACATAGTCCTTCAGTCTAGCACAAATCTACTCAATCTCTATCTCAAATATGCACTAAACATAGTACTTCAATCTAGCACAAATCTGCTCAATATTTATCTCTAGTTTGGTATAAATCATATCTCAAGTCTACACCAAACTTGATCCAATCACAAATAAACTCTACTAGATCTACCCAAAGCCTTAACACAAAGCTTGAACAAATCAATCAATTAATTTTGTTCTCAAGTCTTCTCAAATACTTATCTCAAATCTATCCACAAGTCCTCTCAAGAACTTGTTCAAGCTACTCTCAAGTCTTATCCAAGACTTACCTCAAATATTCTCAACAAGTCCTCAATAGAAATTTTCCAATATGCTCAACAAGTCTTCACCAAGACTTATCTCAAATCTGCTCAACAAGTATTCACCAAGACTTACCTCAAATCTGCATTGTAAGCTTCCACAAAATCTCACACAAATTTGTCCTTAAGATTTCACAAAATCTTACTCAACTCTTTCCTTAAGTCCCCTCTAGGACTTACTCAAATATGTCTACTAGCTTTCATAAAAGCTTTATTTAAATCAGTTTTAAAACTTACGTACACAACTCAACTCTATCTCTCACAGAAAACCTCTTCAGTCCCACAAACAAGTTTCACTTAGAATCTTGTTTAACTTACAGAAACATATAAAGAATGGTTAGAGACTCAATATGCTTCACACTCACAAAAATTCTCAATCACTTTCAATATCTCTTACTTAACCATAGAAACATATAGATAATGGTAAGAGACTCAATATTTTTCAAACTCACGATAATGCTCAATCACTTTCAATTCTCTTAACCATAGAAACATATAGATAATGATAAGAGACTCAATATTTTTCACACTCACAAATCACTCTATTAGTTTCAAAACTCTTTTTTAGATCAATTTAGAATAGATAATAATTTGTTTCATAGAACTTGAACTATCACTCCAATGCTTTCAATCAATAATGCTCATCCAGTTTCACTCAACCATTCACTCAATGAAAAACAACTTTCTTACAAACCCTAACCAAGTGTTTCACAATGCTTCCAACAACTATTACTATGGAACTCAACCTTGACTCAAGATGATTCCAAATTCACATAACAGTGATACTCATGATATTTTAAAAATCCTAATCAAGCACATAAAATCTTACTAAAATATTTCCAACAATGCTTATCAAACAATCTCACATAACAATCATACTCATGATATTTTACAAACCCTAATCAAGATAGTTCTCAATTTCACACTTAATTGCTCTCACAACCATTCATAAATCATGTATATGAAAACTTACTCAAAAATACTTATCAAACAAACCTTTTCACTCCAAATTTACTCAATCCAACAATATTTCACTCACAAGGATGATATGCCCATACATTTTATTTTGAATAATATTTGACCTCAAAACCTGTCTCAATCACAATCAACCTCTTTGACAATTTCAATGGTTAGATATCAAAAATCTATCCTCAATTATTTCCTTCAAAAATATTTCACCATACTAAGGTATTAAATCTCAACTATACCTTATTTCTCCTCTCAAAATAATTATCACAAAGTGGCTTTATTTCAACATATAACATATAACATTCCTTGCATACCTTATCACTCCTATTTTATAAAAACTAACCACAAAAATTAAAACAAAATATTTTAATTTTATTTTCCCTTTTATCTCCCTCAATAACTCATAAACACCTTTTAATTTTTTAACTATGCAATTTCCAATTCAATAAAACCTTGGCAAATTAAAAATATATATTTTTTAATTTCCACACCATGCACATTTTGGATTAACACAACCTTGGCAAATAATAATGTGAGTGCATACCTTTTTAATAAACCAACAAAAATCCTTTGGGAGTTTCAAAACTCGATCTCACTTCTCCAAGTGCCTCGACATAAATCACGTCCACCAACTGGGCTACATGCCCTCATGTAATAGAAAGGGTACACGAATTCCCTTTTCTTCCTTCTCCAAAGGTGCAAAACAAAATGAACTTCTTCCTTTACAAAAACTATATCTCATGGATTGAACCTGTGACCTCGTACCTGCAAACAACTTAGTGCAACCCTTGGCTATCAAATGTGCTATCCAGTGCTTTAGACATACGTTGGCACTCCCACTTATCTTCACTTATTTGTCTACCCTCTTAAGCCTTTAAGCACATGTGAATCCTTTCCTCTCCAACACAGTGCATGATTTCCTTTGGGAAAATGATATTCGCATGGATGATTTTTTAAATTAAAACTTGCCCCCTTTTATATATCATGTGCCATATATTCAAAATGTCGGCGATCCTTGAAATTTAAATTTAATTTGAATTTAAATTAAACTTTAGCACCTTATTTGATTTAAATTTAAATTTTAACCTTATAATTAAAATATTTAAATTTAAATGATTTAAACCTTATACTTTAAAATCTTCCACATGGGTCTTATGGAGGAATTATAATTTTATAACTCCTTGGCCTTCGTTTTTCTTCAAACCAACTTGTAACCTAGAATATTATAATATTATATATTATAATATTATTATTTCCATTAAACTTGCTTCTTTGCCTTTTTGGAAACACCATTGGAAGACATTAATGATACTAAAACTTAGACATACCTTTTGATATAAATGCATGGATGACTATGAAACTTGGTCATCATCCTCTTGACATCAATGATAACAAAAATTGCTCATATTTCTAACACCCCCATGATCAAAAGTAGTGTGCATGTTATGGGGGCACTTTGAATCTTCCCCCGACTTATTAGTGTACCTCGTTGTTTGATGGCTATGTGAACTCCAAAAACTAGAATGCACACTAGCATTGCTTCTCTAATTTTGTCTTGAGAAAACTCAATCCAACTTGTCAAGCTATTTGGATTTCCATGGCTAAGCCCATGAAGTTCCATTTGCACCAATGAGATTATGGTCTATTGCTATCCTACCATATTTAAGTAGGATAGGAGTTGTGGTAGGTCTATGATTGGACACAAACCTTGTATTTTGTTCCTCAATGGGCTGATCTGGTCTATGTCTATCTTGTGAATATTGAGGCCTTGAGGCTCCCTCATGTCTATCATGAGAAGAACCTGGGTATGGTTCTCTAGCTAGGATTTCTCAAGGAGTACCCTCACAGGTTGAGTTATCCCCCCTAATATTCATTGAACTTCATTCAATGCCATTGTGTGTGGGTAGCTCAACATCATTGTGGTTGTGATTGTGGTTGGGTGGAGCATCAGTTTTCACCTTGGTGTTGGACCGAGGGCAGTTGCTCCACATGAATACCATGGCAATGTGAGATTATATTTTATGTAAATTTTTAAAACACACAAAGTAGACAAAATATTTCTCTTTTAAATGTTCTTGATGTTCCTAAAACTAGTCTGGTGTGTTTCAAATTTGTTGAAAACTTATACTATCTCTCATCATGTTTTGCATTTCTTTGATGATATACTTAGATTGTTTAATTGGATTTCACCTGTATGCTCGTAGCTCAATAATCGATAATGAAAATCATGGTCATTTAAACCCACCAAAGTGTAGAGATGAATCCCACACTCGATCAGGGATCACATGTCTTACTAGTCCTCATTTAGTACTCACCTGGTCAGTGTCATACCCTTCAAAGAGGATTATATTCAAATTTTGTAAGCTACGTCATATCTTGGAGCCAAAAACCAATAGAATGGGTTTATGGGATTTGAGCCAATAGGTTGAGATGGATGCTACCATCATTTAACTCTACTAGTGGTTGGTTATAAATTCCAACTCACTAGAATTTATATGAGATGTGGTGAGTTATTTTTCCTATTAAATTCACATAAATAAATATATGTATCATGAATCACTCATGCCCTTTCCTATATGCCTAAAAAGAAATGTTTTATTTTAAGACAATGCACGTCCAAATGATTGCATGATTTTTAGAGAATGTAGTATTACTTATGAAGCCGATGAGGCCCAAAAGTGCCTCATTATTGCACAATGTTTGACTACCATATGATAAGTTAATTTCCAAATAGTTGACTAAAATATACTATTTGTTAAGTGTTTGCATGATTTTATGTTAGGAATACTATATCTTTGTTTTTGACTATTTTTAGCATTTTGTGACTGATTTTACTTGATTAAGTAGCAAGTAAAAATATGCATTTCAATTAACCAAATGGTATGCTGACATCCATTAACTTATCAATGGTTTTTTAATGTTTTCCTACCCTTAAACTTGTTTCAAATCCACATTGAAGACAAAATTTTAGGACTGTCATAAATCTAAAAATCTGAAAAAACAGCCATATAAAAATTAGCAAGCTGTCACTTTATAGGAACACCTTGAATTTGTCAAGAAAAGCATGAGGATATGGATAGAATGACTTCATAAGGACTACAGAAGACATGTGACCTATTTAGAAGCATTTCCACATGGTCTAAATAGGCAGCAACGGGGTATAACAGAGCAGGGACAATTGTGCAGCACTATTGCACTATTTTAGCATGGTTACTTGGTGAATTAAGTGTATAAATTCAGTAGCAACTTGATGTACTCCTTCATGTTGATATTTG
Organism: Wollemia nobilis; assembly: GCA_028583015.1. Classification (NCBI taxonomy): domain Eukaryota; kingdom Viridiplantae; phylum Streptophyta; class Pinopsida; order Araucariales; family Araucariaceae; genus Wollemia; species Wollemia nobilis. The sequence goes on along the minus strand of JAQPPZ010001844.1, from coordinate 2,742,224 downwards.
AATAATTTTTCCATGTTCTAATTTTTTTGAATTTGCAAGAAATTCCAATATTTTACAACTATGCAGCAGAGATGAAAAATGCAGTAATTTACCATTTAAATTCTAGCAAGCTACCAATGAATGGCAAGGCATGGAATTCACACATGGGGAGGAATGAAGGCTATTGCAATCTGATCTTGAGGGCTAATACACCTAATAAATGCAGATAAAATCACTTGAAGAGCACATAGTTTTTCATTCTAAAGATCTTCGGAATGAACAGACATCTTCGGAATGAGAAATGCAGTCTCTTCGGAATGAGCCACTTATCTTCGGAATGAGAACAGAAAGTTCTTTTTGACTTGTTGACTGATTTCTGACGATGGAAAAAGGGAAGGAAGGTTGAAAAGGTTAAAATAAAATATCTCCCATCTTACTTTTCCATCCTTGTCGTCCAAAGCCACCATTTATGGAAAACATCAATTTTGATCCTCTTCTAGGATAAACCCAAAAAAATTGCAGCATAATACAAAGTTGTTTGCAAAATAAGAATGGCATATTCTGAAGTGGAGAATGATGTGTGAGATATTTATAGACTCCTCCCATGTACTCCCACCACTAAAGATGCTTTCTAATGGCCAATGACTACTACTGCAACACAAACTGTCCAGATTTGCATTTATTTTAGATCCAGAATTATTGACAAATCACTGTAAAGTAGCACATAGGCTAATTTGAGCATGGGATATGTTGTAAATATTTATATAAATAACACAACTCCCTCCTTGGTTGATCTAGTTAGGAATTAGAATAGAGGAGAGTTTTCAATAGCAGTAATTAGGACTGTATAACAATTTTCTATAACAGTTTTCAGCATGTTCTGTCATTAATAAAAGTGTAGTATTTTATCATTTTTTGTTTTGAGTGTTAATTAGTTAAGGAGTTATTTTCACATCCTTATAGATCAGGAAGTATGGGCCCACTTTCAGATCTAGAAGGAGGGATTTTATGGTAGGTTTTAATCTATAATTTTGTTGTAGTAGAATTAATAGATTGCTTGCCAGATTTCATTTTCTTGTTTTTATTTTGTATTAAGTGATTTATGTGTTTCTATTATGTTTGTGTACAACATTTGTGTGTATGTCAGCTGATAAATTATATTAAGCATTTTTCCTTTGCTTTCCATGTTTTCCCTAATTTCTATTTTAGCAACTTTCTATTTTTAGCATATTTCATTTTGTTGTCAATTCCTGTAGCAAAATCTTGATGACCTTTTATGGCAGGGCATTGACAGGTGTTTCATTTCCAAGCATCACTTCCATTCTACAAGAGTAAAATAGGTTTCAATTTTGCAAGTGTAATTTAGGATTTAATTTCAACAACATTTCAATTTAGCAATTTCAATTCTGTCATTTCAATTCTGCAAAAGTAGATTAGATTTAAATTTAGTAATTTCAATTCATTCAATTGTAGTTAATTGTTAAATTTTGCAATTTAGATTTAGTTTTCAATTCCTGTAATTTATTTCAGTTTCCATTCTTGAGACTAGGTTTAGTGTGACACCAAAAGGCTAAACCAAAATCTGCTTCACCAATAAATGCTTGAAATTTGAATGCCTAAATTGTACTCTGCCCTAGCCTTCTATCGTAGACAACCTTGGACACCACCCCGAATTGATAAATCATTGAGATTAAATGATGAGACTCAATGACACTCATCATTTTGGCACCATTTATGGGGATCATGGTGTTGTTAGAGGGTAAAATCAGTAAAATAATTATTATTGTTCTAACTTATGAAGTTTAGAGTAAAATCTGAATGAATAGATGGTATAAATAATAATTATTGATAGTTGCATTTTAGTCCATTTAGAAAACAAGCAACCACAGGGAGGTGATCTTCACACTTGGGGGTTAAATTGTCTATGTTTGAAATTCTTGATAAAAATAGAAAGAATTCATCATCCTCATTATCAAGAAATATAATATCTCTTAAAATATTTAGAAGAGTCATCTGCTAGTACTGCCATTTTTATATCCATATCATCAAGGTAGTATACAAAATTTGTACTAGGTGTTGGGAAAGATATCATGGTAGATATACAAGACTATCCCTTGAAAAAAATAGCCATATCAGCTACCTATAGCATTTTTTCATAGGGACATATCATTGATGAATGCCATTTACTTCCATAACTCAGAGATGCAAAATTTTTTGCCTAGTCCGAATTCTTCTCAAAGAGAGATCCCAACAACAACAAACAGGGCAAGTAAATCAACCACCACCTTCAGCCCAACCTGTGGCCAATATGAATAATATAGGATAGGCAACCCCTATTTATGTAAGCTAAAAAATAAATAAAAATCAAAAAAACTTTTGCACAATAAAAATAGGAGTTTACAACTTAATGATGATCCTAGAGTTTTCCATTATTACTTAAATATTGTTAGGATTTTTTCATGCTAAACCGCAACCTAGCAATTATTAGCCTACATAGACAATAGTTGATCTCATTAGAGGTGATCCTACCTGACAAGTAGTTTATCTTCTAAAGTTGTACACTTCTTTTCTTATTGTGCAAACCAAAAATATATATTTTTTTATCCCAACCTGTGATCAGTCTAAATAATACAAGATAGGCAACCCCTGTCTATGTAGCTGAATATGGTATAAAAAACAACTGTAGGAAATGTTATTGACTACAACAACATCTAACTGTGCTCAAACAAGAACTTACCTGAGCTTGAAGAGACAAAAATCAATGAAGATACACAGAAAACCTTTAGTCCCAACACACAAAAATTAGCCTTGGATAAAGAAGAAAAAACTAGAAAAACTGCACATAGAAAATTTACTTCCATTTTACAAAGGGGTAAATTATGTCCTCCTAGGAATGAAACAAATTGAAATGCACCCAAGAAAATTCTTGAACATTATTAGCTGGTTGACTTATAAAAAAAAAGCAAAATTGTTGTTATTTTGAAACAATATTTCAATCCCTTTACATGGAATTACAAGGGTATATCAAGATTTTATCTTGATGTAAGCACTTAACATCTTTTGGGAATTGGTATTTAATTGTTTCAAGAATAGATTGACAAGATTTTACAGACTAGGAAGCATGGACAACACTTGATTGAAGAAGTTTTCAGATATGGAGTAGTGCTTATTTCTCCCATTGGTAATTCATGGAGGATGTTAGTGGTGAATGGATATTTGCCTTCGGGTATACCATGCACCATTAACTAAGGAGTTCTTGAAGGATATTCCATTGGATGTACACATAATTGAAGAGAATTTCTCTTCAATATCAGATTCAGAGTGATGATAAAAAATTTGACAAAAAGAAAAAAATACAAGAAAAGCAAAAATAAGAATAGTCTTGTTTGTGAACTTCCTTCTTGGGTACAAGCAAGACAAGAAAATTTGAAAAAAAAGAAGAAAAAAAGAGAGAGAAAAAAATTGACATGAGGACAAGCATCAATTTCAGCAAGGAAGAGGAACAATGGAGCCAATACTTCATTTCCAGTAATAAGGAGGCAATTATGATGTAATAATATTCTTACTGCTCATCTAGAAAGGAAGGTTGCATCAATGTTGCAGGTTTCAACAGAAAGAGATGGTGTTTTCATACAAAAATTGACATGTTTTTTTAGAATAAGGATTTGTCTTATCCAAATAAGAGTGATAGATGTCATCTCTCATTGAAAGCACTTGAAAAAAAAAAAAAAAAGGATAGAAGTTGGTTGAAAACCAGAAATGGCAGCCTCTTCTAATGAAAAAAATGAAAATAATAATAATAATAATAATAAAAATGAATAATTTAGTAGTGAAAACCTTCTTGGAGGTGCTAATGAGTTGGCTTACACAAAAACTGATTTTTTAGCATGCATTGCCTTGTTGATCTACTCATCATTGTTCCACCATTGTACAAATCTCACATTGCACATGTGTTATGTTTGTTTATGTTTTCATATAGCCTGCTAAAAATCATCAAAAGCAGCTTGTAAGGTGCATGAGCAATTTTCAGGATAGTAAGGTATGTGTTTCTTGCATTTAATTCATAGTAAAAATTTAGCATTTAGTGTATGATAGTCGGTATTTGGCATAAAATATTCATACAATAGTGACAAGTTGAAAAAGGAATATGTTCAAGATGTCAAGAAACACCCCCTTATGCCCTTAATTGCATGGAAATCCCAAAACTGTGCAAAAAATTGATTTTGGGATAGACATGGCAGCAATTCTATTTCAATTTGTAGGGCAAATTTTAGAAGGAGAACTGCAAGTTTATATCTCACAATTGTCTGATAAATTGAAGGAGGATAATCAACAAAATGCACGTGAAGGTTCTATTTTAGTACTACTAGAATAAAACAACAACATATAAAATAAATAATAGCATCTAAACAAATTGATGAAGAAGGGATTTTTGATGTTATGGAAGGCTTATACACTCTAGAGATGGACCCACAATAGAATCTGTAGCTAAATTTTGCATAGGAGGTCATTTTTGCATTTTTTTTGAAGATCTTCGAAATGAGCAGACATCTTCGGAATGAGAAATACAGTCTCTTCGGAATGAGCAGACATCTTCGGAATGAGAAATATAGTCTCTTCAAAATGAGAAATACAGTCTCTTCGAAATGAGTAGAAATCTTTGAAATGAGAAATACAATCTCTTTGGAATGAGCAAACATCTTCGGAATGAGAATACAGTCTCTTTGAAATGAGTAGGATATATTCGAAATGAGTAGAAACTATACCAAAATTGCTAAAAATGCTACAAAATAGCAAAAAAAGTAGGGTACATCAAATATTGAGGTTTATAAGGCTCTACCACAAGTAAGTACATCCCTCAAGTATTTTAAATCAAAAAAAAAAATTATCAATTTTTTTCAAAATGTGCAAACAACAAAAATAAGCATTCATGCTGAAATGTTGTTAAGAACAGAAAATTCCATCAGTAGTAGTGCATATGACAAATACGGTTCCACAATAAGACTATTGCAAGATGAATCATATGATATCAAGCCTTTAAGAGGTACCCTACAGCATTAAAACTTGTAGAAAAATAGAAAAATAGTCATACATGTGCTTAATTGCAAAATACTTGATATAGTGCAGCAAGGAGGAATTTCTCAGTTAGTAGGTAGCAAAAGATGTTGTTCACAAGAATAAAACCTGCATATTACTATGGCCTACTAATATGCATGAGGGCATGCATCAGTTCAAGTTGGGGGGGATGATGAGGCCCAAAAGTGCCTCATTATTGCACAATGTTTGACTACCATATGATAAGTTAATTGCCAAATAGTTGACTAAAATATACTATTTGTTAAGTGTTTGCATGATTTTATGTTAGGAATACTATATCTCTATTTTTGACTATTTTCAGCATTTTGTGACTGATTTTGCTTGATTAAGTAGCAAGTAAAAATATGCATTTCAATTAACCAAATGTGGTATGCTGATATCCATTAACTTCTCAATGGTTTTTGAATATTTTCCTACCCTTCAACTTGTTTCAAATCCACATTGAAGAAAAAATTTTAGGACTGTCATAAATCTAAAAATCTGAAGAGACAACCATATAAAAATCAGCAAGCTGTCACTTTATAGGAACACCTTGAATTTGTCAAGAAAAGCATGAGGATATGGATGGAATGAACTCATAAGGACTATATAATACATGTGACCTATTTAGAAGCATTCCCACATGGTCTAAATAGGTAGCAAAAGGGTATAACAAAGCAAGGACAATTGTGCAGCACTATTGCACTATTTTAGCATGGTTACTTGGTGAATAAAGTGTATAAATTCAGTAGCAACTTGATGTAATCCTTCATATTGATATTTGAATAATTTTTCCATGTTCTAATTTGTTTGAATTTGCAAGAAATGCCAATATTTTACAACTGTGCAACAGAGCTGAAAAATGCAATAATTTACCATGTAAATTCTAGCAAGCTACCAATGAATGGCAAGGCATGGAATTCACACATGGGGAGGAATGAAGGCTATTGCAATCTGATCTTGAGGGCTAATAAACCTGATAAATGCAGCTAAAATCACTTGAAGAGCACATAGTTGTTCATTCTGAAGATCTTCAGAATGAAAAGACATCTTCGAAATGAGAAATGCAGTCATGAGAACAGAAAGTGCTTTTTGACTTGTTGACTAATTTTTGATGATGGAAAAAGGGAAAGAAGGTTGAAAAGGTTAAAATAAAATATCTCCCATCTAACTTTTTCGTCCTTACCATCCAAAGCCACCATTCATGGAAAAGATCAATTTTGATCCTCTTCTAGGATAAACCCAAAAAAATTATAGCATAATAGAAAGTTGTTTGCAAGATAGGAATGGCATATTCTGAAGTGGAGAATGATGTGTGAGATATTTCTATACTCCTCCCATGTACTCCTACTATTGAAGATGCTTTCTAAGGGCCAATTACTACTACTACAACACAAACTGTCTAGATTTGCATTTATTTTAGATCCAGAATTATTGACAAATCACTGTAAAGTAGCACATAGGCTGATTTGAGCATGGGATATGTTGTAAATATTTATATAAATAATGTAGCTCCCTCCTTGGTTGAGCCATTTAGGAATTATAATAGAGGAGAGTTTTCAATAGCAGCAATTAGGACTGTACAACAATTTTTTGTAAAAGTTTTCAGCATGTTCTGTCATCAATAAAAGTGCAGCTATTTTATCATTTTCTATTTTGAGTGTTAATTAGTTAAGGAGTGCTTTTCACCTCCTTCTAGATCAAGAAGTATGGGCCCACTTTTAGATCTAGAAGGAGGGATTTTATGACAGGTTTTAATCTATAATTTTGCTGCAGTAGAATTAATAGATTGCTTGCCAGGTTTCATTTTCTTGTTTTTATTTTGTATTAAGTGATTTATGTGTTTCTATTATGTTTGTGTACAGCATTTGTGTGTATGTCATCTGATAAATTGTATTAAGAATTTTTCCTTTTATTTCCATGTCTTCCATGCTTTCTATTTTAGCAACTTTTCATTTTCAGCATATTTCATTTTGTTGTCAATTCCTGTAGCAGAAGCTTGACGACCTTTTGTGGCAGGGCATTGACAGGTGTTTCATTTCCAAGCATCACTTCCATTCTGCAAGAGTAAAATAGGTTTCAATTTTGCAAGTGTAATTTAGGATTTCATTTTAGTAACATTTCAATTTAGCAATTTCAATTCTGTCATTTCAATTCTGCAATAGTAGATTAGATTTCAATTTAGCAATTTCAATTCATGCAATTGTAGTTAACTGTTAAATTCTACAATTTAGATTTAGTTTTCAATTCCTATAATTTATTTTAGTTTCCATTATTTAGACTAGTTTTAGTGTGACACTAAAAGGCTAAACAAAAATCTGCTTCACCAATAAATACTTGAAATCTGAATGCTTGAATTGTACTCTACCCTAGCCTTCTATTGTAGATAGCCTTGGACACCACCCTAGATTGATAAATTATTGATATTAAATGATGAGACTCAATGACACTCATTAGAAGCAATGGCCTCTAGCTTATTCCCAAGCATGCAATATCTACAAAAAAACCTAGACCATTGGTGACTAGGGTGGATTTGAAATTAGAAGTCCAATGTTCCTAGCAATGGCTAGTAGAAAACCCAAGAGAATTTCAACAATTTTCCTTTAACTTTCTCTATGTTTTATAACTAAAATGAATTTCTCTACTACATTCTAAAATTTAAACATAGATAGAGAGATAAAAAACTACAAATAATCCCACCAACCTGGAATCCAAGTCTATTGCAAAATAGGTCATCCTATGTTTCAAGTTTTTTGTTGATCGCTATCAGTTAGGGTAGTTGTGTCTGGCTGTTGTCTTCAAAATTGGCTTATATATTCTAGTAGTTTTCAATTAGAGTAGCCACACCTATGCATAGAAAAAATGTAGGATATCAATAAATCATCTTAAAAAATAAAATCGAGTGGGGGTCCCACTGTGATCGCCATCTATATAATCATAAAAAATATACACCTGAGCTATTTCCATCATTATATCAAGCATAAAATCATGAAAGCACAAAATATAATGAATTAAAAAAAACATAAGGTATCTTCTTATTAATTCATATTGAAATTCAATTATAAATAGATTCCTTTTAGGGATACCAAACACTTAATACAATTATTACAAATGAGAATTCCCCTGAACAAGGGTGGTGTACTTTGCAGGCTTCTTAGATTCAATATGAATTTGCTCAAGGGTTTATGGATGCCTTATTCTCACTTAATTGGAGGGATCTAATGCCAAAGATAATTTTAATTAATCTAGGAACCTATAATCTACGCTCAAGAAACAATATAGAAATATTAGTAGCATATGATGAGGCAATTTTTGAAGATCTACATGAAATGACATAGAAGCATGATAAATAGCATAAGATACAAAACTAAGCATAAATACATAAATAACTAGAAATAACCATACAAATGCAATGGAAAATATAGATCTATGCTAATCTAAGATGGTAATGCAAAATCAATAAGAAATCTACACTAAAACTCAAAAATATGACCGTGACTATTTCTCAGGGTGACCGTGACTACAGGCCACTGTCAAAGATAGCGGTCATGAACTATGATGTTATACCTCTTGAACCAAGGATTGCAACACTCAATCCTTTATCTGAATTGATGTTCAAGGATCACCTTCATGTCTAGAGACTGATTTGTGATGAAAATCATGTTGAACTAAGTGCTTGAATGGTGTATTTTCATTGCTCAATCAGATAGCACTTCGTTACTCCTCAAGGGGATATAAAATTGCTCTCCAATTCACTAGGGCTTCATTGTATAAAAATTTATGCTTTTTTGTTCCTGAGAGGATGCATATATAGGCCTCAAAAATTCTAGATTTTGGCTTCCTGGAGAAGCCAAGGTCCAAATTTACATGTAACTAGTCATTGGAGAGAAAGGCCCAATTACATATTTGCATGTAAGTGGTAGTCAGGAGGACCTATGGAATATCCATGCTAAAAACTGCTCAAATCCAATGCAATTGTAGTCATCCTATGTGATTCGGGCCCACTTTCATGAGTAGTTTGTGTTTTATTGCTAGTTGTCCAAAGTAGCGACTAGCCATGACCACTTTGAGATTCAATGGCATGTGTTGGCAGTCACTTTGGTCGATAGTGATCATACCTTAATGGACGATAACTACCCCTTATGAGTGGTTATAACCACTACTAGCTCTCCTAAAGGTCCAAGATCATTCATATGGTTTGTGGATGTGCACATATGAGTAGTCTCCTAAAAATGACACATTTTAGGTGTCTAAACAAATTTATTTAGATTTTCAAATTTTGAATACAATAACAATTAAAGATAACATGAAAAGGGTGCAAGGGTGCTACCAGATAACATAGCCAAAGGTAAAACCCATATCTTGTACAAAAAAGTGATTACAAGATTCAAAATTCTACTATGAATAACAAGTGATAAGAGAGTTCACTTTGTTAATGAGGTTATTAAAATTTGATGATAGAATTCATTATTTTACATTCATTGTCAATTTTGTACTACCCTCAAGCAAATGGGAAAGTGAAATCAACTAACAAGGTCCTGGTTTCTATGTTGTATAAGGCCTATGATATAGAATGAGTAAATTAGGAAGAGAGGTTACCATCTATTCCATGGATTTATAGGACAACCTTCAAGCATAAAATGGACCACACACTATTCTAGCTAATGTATAGTCAAGAGGTAATACTTCCAGTAGAGTTCTTAGTACCTAGTTTGCAGATAGTAGTGGAGCATCAATTGGATGACCAAGAAATCCTAGAAGAGTGATTGGCCACACTCATAAATATGGATGAAAGGAGATTCATGGCACAATGGGAAATCAAAGTGGTCCAAAGGCAAAGTAAATTGTGCATGATAAGCATATCCACAAATTAGAACTTAAGTAGGGTGAATTGGTCCTTAAGTTCACTGGGAACTAGGAAATCAAGCTTGGAAAGTTGAATATTTTATGGCTTGGTACTTCTTGAGTTCTAGAAGTAATGGAAAATGGGGTAGTAAAACTACAAAATTTGGATGGGATAGTTGTACCCAAAACTATGAATGGTTCAAAGTTGAAACAATACATAGCATAGTGTATGTTCATTTCTTCACAACAGATTGAATGACAAAAATGAAAGGAATATGAGTCTAGCGAACCACACAAATAGTCCAAAATTATCAAGGTCCATCATAAGGGGAAACCAACATGGGGTTTACATATTTATTAATAGAAGATGAGGAGGCATAACCTCGTAGACACCTAAAAGTCACACATTGCTATACCTACGTACTTGTAGATCCTTTTGGACACTTGTAGGTTTACATAGGCAATCCTAGATACCCCTAGGCTATCGTAGACCAATGTAGACTATTGTAGATCCTCCTAGACATGCATAGACTACTATAGATATGTGTAGACATGCGTAGACTAGCGTAGATCACCATAGATTATCGTAGCATTGTACCCTACACACCACTTCACTAGTTTTTAGGTCCAAAACCCTAATAAACTACCTAAATCACATCATGAACACCTTCCATGCATCGAAAAACCATCCACCAGCCTCCTAAGGTGATACAAGACTCCTTTATGCTTAATTGAGGCCCCCACGGGGCTATTAATTGGCAAAAGTATTAATTGAGTCAATTGTTAAATCTAATTTTAAAGTGACTTCACTTAAGTTCACTTTTAGGGCTAAAAAGGTTAATTAGGTCCTTAATCCCTAATTACCCCTAATTACTCCCTCCCACATGTGTGTGCACTAGGTTAGTTAGGATATTTCTTAGGAAACCCTAACCTAACCCCAAACCTAACCTAGAGTTGACTAATCCTAGTTAACCCTAATCTCTCCTCACACATGTGTGAGGATGAGATATTTCCTCAAGGGAATGTGAGGATGCCACCTCACAAACCCTAACTTAACCTTCATGGGATCTCACCCTAGGGCTTAGTTCTCCTAACTACCCCCCTACACCTTGGGTTTTCTTATAAATAGTGGGCCCAAACCTTCATTTATCTCTCTCTCCACTTATGTCCAAAGTACAGAAACTCTACCAAAATATGTACAAAAGCACAGAAACACTAATCTGAACCTGCACATCAGTAGTACAACAGCAAAGGAACCTCTCCACCGAAGGATTTTTGAAGAACAATAGTTATAGTCGAATTCACCCCCGCCCCACGAATCCGGCACCAGTTCACCCCTCGGTGGTGAATTGGGTCTACAGGTCCCAAATCAACCCAAATATTGGAGGTAAGCTTCATTTGGTGTTTTTATGAGGTTTTGCATCATTTATTTCAGTTTTTATCATGTTTTATGAGTCGATTTGTCTTTCTTACTATGGGGCTGACTAAGGCAAGCCCCCTAACCCACTAACCCCTTTTTGTAGGTTTATCATAGAACCAAGGAGGGAAACAACAAAAACTACAACCCCGTGGTGGTACGCAAGCCCATCTACACTGAGGAACGTGAAAAGAAGGCATCAGGCCTATTGTAACATTTGTGAAAAGAAAGGAAAAAGGGGAATTCCCCCCATTTGTAACCTATGCAAATCTTATCATGAATAAAATACATTTTCCTAAATAGCATGTGTCTTTAATGTGTTATTAGATCAAATGCAATATTTTGGCTATTTCATTCTGGCATGCCTAGTGGGACCCCCACAATGGATAGTGTTGGAATAACTATTTTATAAATATGATATTATCCTCTATTTTTGTGTTTTATAGGTACTAGATCTGACTATTACAGAGACCTCCAAAGCCTTGGGAACCACCTCAGGCCTTCAAAATAGATATCTGAGGTCTCCAAACCTGATTCACCCCCACCCCATGAACCAGATCTCAATTCACCCCTCGAGTGGTGAATTCAACTTGGCAGCCTCAAAAACCCCTAAAATTGTAGGGGTGAGCAACAGAGGGGTCAACCAGACCACCTACAACATCAGAGTCCAGGTATTCTTCTTTATATGCTCTATTTGCTAATTTTTGTATGTGTAAGATGTTTACTAGTTAAGGCGCAATAGCTAGTAACAAATTTTCCCCTTCTTCACATCTCCATTTAGTTTAAATGTTGTTGTAATTACAAAACCTATCAAATTTCCAGCAACTTTAAATTTCAAAATTTCATGTAAATTTTAATTTTCTTTTCTTCTAATTTGCATGTATAAATTTCTTGTGATTGCTTGTCTATACTTGTATAAATATTCATTGCAATTACTACATGTTGTCACACATATTTAGGGTCACATAAACCCCTTTCTTCACTCCCTCGTATTGCATGTTTCTACGCTTTGAAAAGTAGAGTCAATTTCTTTTCCTAAAGGCATCTAGGATTAGATTCTTTGTTTACAAAAAGCATTTCATTCTAGTATTTTGCTTTCAAAAAATGCATATAAGGCTAGATTTTAATTTGAAAAGGCAATTAGTTAGATTTCCTATTTTACATAACATCGATAGCAAAACAAAAACCCACACACACACACATGGTATTTAAACAAGTGGTGAGATTGGACTTCATCCCCAATCCATCACTAGAGATTGGTGTGGTAGGTGTTTTACCCTCCACCAACTCACCTCCCTAGACACCTAGTATCCCCACAAGAGTGGTTTTCTGGATCTCATCACCAGAAAACCCCCCACTTTTGAGACTGGGCTTCTAGAATTTCATCACCAGAAGTTACCTTCAGAGTGGGATAGGATTAGATGCCTTCGTCCACAAGGCTAACATAATTAGTGAACATGGTAACTATCGTTATTGACTAAGCCCACTCGAGGGTGAAGCAAAAGCATGGGTATGCCAGTAGCAGGTCTCAGATAGTGCCACCTCTTCTCATGAGAGGATATAGAGAACTCACTTCAGCATAGTGGGTTCCCCCCTTTTTAGGATATCATTTTACTACACCTTCCATATAGGTCACCTTTCGCACGTTGTGATATTGTTCTATTCTATGCATCTTTGGGTGTTGTAGGAGGTTCGATATCGATGACATTCTTGATTTACTAGAGTATTCACTCCACTACCTATGATACTACCTAGGAGGTACCAACATCGAAACACACATAAATGAACAAAACACTTTTATTTTTAGCATTTAGAACTGATTCTAGTTAGCATTGTTTGCATGATCACAAACTAGTTTCAGCATATTACACCACTTATTGTTTAGCTATATACAACACATCATTGCTTTACTTTTATATTAGATATAGTTGAGTCTACACCATATAGGGTTATTCCTAAACCCCTTCACACAACACACTTAGAACTATAGACTATAATTCCTACATAGTCCTAAACCTTCATGACATGACACATGCTGCCATGCCTATTGTCACCCATAGTCGAGCATGCGAGCAAGCACACCTTATAGAGGAAGCACCTACTACCTCTTCTAGTCAGTCCCCTCCTACTCCTTCGATCATGAAGGGGAAGGCCATACACACATCTGATTTACTCACAGGGTCTGATGTACAGTATACACACATGATACCTCAGGATGAGACATCCACTTTGAGTGAAGCCCTCACTACTTCACTTGTAGAATATTATCCACTTCTTTCATCCCCATCCTCACCTAATCCACCGACCATATTCTATGACCACATGATCTACATGATGCTAGGACAACCTCATCCATTCTTTACCATATATGAGGAGGTCACACCTACTTCCCCTACCTTTGCACACCCCTTTTTCTAGAGTCTATCTCAATCCCTTTTTGAGAATGACTCCTCCCTCTTGAACCACACTCACCCAGAGGTCACATCATTCACCCCTATAGTAGGAATGATTTTTGACCCTTCCTCTTCTACCATAGGTACCCAGAGGCCAACATTCCAAACTATGCAACAACAACCTCCTCTACAGGAACAACAAATACCCCCTCAAACATCATACCCATACTCTTCTCAAGAGTCCCAACCATCATCATCTCAGCAACCATTTTTCACAATGTTTGAGGACTTATCATAGAAACCTCTCCAAACCCAAGTCACCCAATGTCAACAACAACAACCAACAACCCAAATTCATTTGAGAGTGGACACAGGCACCACCTCCTCTTCCCAAGCTCCTACTTTGGAAGCTTACCCATATTTTTTTACTGCATTCCCACCTATATCTCAGGTTCCTAGAGTGTACAATACCCAATCCTTTACTATACCCCCACCTTCATCGACCTTTAGGATACCTCCTCCTCCTCCTTTCCAAGTGCCTACCACTAATATTCCCCCTACCTATGGATCAAAACCCATAGCTTATACACCCACTTCCCTAGGCTATTCCACATAGTTTAGCTTCACCACCACCCATCCTTTAGGATAGAGATAGGTCCTAACTTTTGACACCTTACCTCGACCATCCCTAGCACCAGTAGCATCGATACCCCCACTCTCACCTACTAGTGCTACATTTTTCACACCTCCTCCTTCATGGTCATCACCTCCTATGACCCAACCATTATAATAGGTTCCTACCTAGTAGGAACCCATGCCACAACAACACACATCCCAATCATAATATTACTACCCCCAACAAATATCTATTCCATAGCCTAGTATCCCACTAGCCCCTACATCATATGCTACTCAATACCCATCATACCAAGACTAGCTGGAATAATTCCCTCCATAATATGGGGAATAACAACAACAACCTCACTATCCACCACATTCCCAGGCTCAACCAACCCTAGCACAATCCTCCATGCCTTTAACACCTAAAATTCAACTCTTACGAGATGAAGTCAAGATGTTAAACCTACGCACCGCAAGCTACGGGCCACAAAAACCATCCTATGATGAACTCTGCAATGAGCTAGTTCATCCATCCATCCCTATCCCACCTTACCCCTACCACTTTGAGATCCTAAAGTTTGATAAGTATAAAGGTAAGGAAGACCCTAGAGAGCATGTCAGTAACTATCACTCAGCTTGCTACCAACTTCATAGTAGCAATCCCCTTATGTTGTGTACCTTCTCCCTCTCCCTTGTAGGACAAGCTTTAGATTGGTATAACATGCTACCATGACATAGCCTTTATACCTTTGAGCAATTAGCAAACACATTTTTAGAACACTTCTCCATTAATATAAAGAAGAAGACTACCTTCTTAGATGTCTATACCTTATGATAGGCTGATGATGAACCTATCATCGAGTTTGTATCTAGATGGAGAGTGATCATCCATGATCTCACCCATAGCCTCCCTACCATGGAGCTAGTGACACTCTTTTCCAAGAGTTGCCACAAACACATCTCTACCTCTCTACAACTTCACCAAAGCCACACCTTCGAGGAAGCCATTTCACAGGCAAAGGTTATCAAAGACATTAAAGTCCAATCCAGAAAAATTAAGTTAAGATCAAAGCCTAACTATAGTTCAAACTTCTATTTTAATAGAAACACACCCAACCAACCTTATCCTCGACCTCCACAAACCAACCAAGTGGTAGCTGCTACCCTAGCACCCACACCAAGTCCACCACCTTACATTCCACAATAACAAGTATTTCAAACCAATGCGCCTTCCCCACCTAGGCCTCAGTAGTCTCATGGCATGCATCCACAAGGTCCACAATGTAACCTTACACCACTATCCGAACCCTTACCAACCCTTTTCCATAGGTTACATGAGGGTGGACATCTCCTTCTACCCAAGATTCGACCATTAGATCCAAATATACCTAAGCCTCATGGATACAATGAGCAATCCTATTATCTATACCATAGATAGCATGGCCATGACATCGAGTCATGTCACTCTTTCCATGCTCAAGTGCAAGACCTAATCGATAGGGGTACCATTCAGGTATCGAACCCTTTGGCCCCACAAAACCAAAACCTAGGGATCTTCTAGAATCCTCTACCTGACCATAGAGGAACCAATCCCCAAAGACCTCCAACCAATCCTCTAGGACCACCTCACCAAGTGAATAGTGTCCAATGTGACCCTCCATCATGTGGTGTGGTCGGCATGATAAATATTACCATGCAAAACCAATGATATCCATCATGTCAGACCACACCTATTGTCTCCCCACCTACCCAATTCACATCACCACAGGTCTCCCAAACTCCTAGCACTGTACCACCTCCACCCCAAAATGTGATCATGATCTATGGTAGCCTCACCCATCAATTATGTAATGCCCCCACATGATTATCCATTTTTGACCTCTTACAACAATCTCAACCCCATCGTGAGGCATTGAATGACATTTTACGTTCTATAGATTTAGAAATGCATGATACAAATGCATTTGTAAACTTTGTAGGGAACATCCCATGATACCTCCAACCATCCATTAGTTTCCATGACCATGAGATAATAGAACTTGTAGGAGAAGGAGTAGATCCCCCTCTCCATATACAAGCCACTATCAATGACATCACCTACAAGTGGGTCCTCATTGATATGGGCTCATCCATTAGTATCATATCTATGGTAGCTCTACATCATTTACATATTCCACCAGCCCACTTTGCCATACCTTCACTTGACTTACATGCATTTGATGACTCTATGAGACCTATGGTAGGATCCATAGTCCTACCTATCCGAGTAGGTGTCCATACTATTTCCATCCTCTTCCATATAATCCAAGGGGAGATGTAGTACAACATCCTCCTTGGTCACCCATGGATCAGGGATATGCAATGTGTCCCTTCCATGCTACACCATTGTCTCAAGTACATCCATAATGGACTTGTCCATTGCATCCCTATTGATGGAGACCCCTTTAAGTTTTACAACATTGTAGATCTTCCACCTACACCTTCCTTCTCATCCATGCAACTCTTCCCTATTTCTTCCCATCAGTTAGTCGAAGCATCAACATCCTCTCCTACATCTACCTCATTACCCCAATCCTCATCAAGGACACATACTTCAGTGTCAACACCTTTAGCACCATCATCTATAGTGCCTAACCCCACTACCATACCATTCTCACCTCCCATTTTATGGCCACCATGACCATCCCAACCTTCATCCTCTACAAACTCACCTCTAGTGCCACAACCACCATCGCCACCCACATCGCACCCTATCACTCCACCTCAATCATACTCCCCTATGGAAGCACCTATCCTCCCTACATCATGCACACCTCCTCTTCCTTTTCATCCATGGCCTAGGTCATTCACTTCCCCATGTAGTCTAGTACCTACTCCTCCTCCTTCATAATTCCCATAGGCCAATCATCCTATACCAGCTACCATAATCGAATGCCATGAGTGGGAGCAATGAGCATCTCACTTAGATGACCAACTAC
The DNA here is from genome assembly GCA_028583015.1 of Wollemia nobilis. Classification (NCBI taxonomy): domain Eukaryota; kingdom Viridiplantae; phylum Streptophyta; class Pinopsida; order Araucariales; family Araucariaceae; genus Wollemia; species Wollemia nobilis. Next base: position 2,724,915 of record JAQPPZ010001844.1, on the reverse strand, counting down.
TACACCCTTCTACTGCTACCATTAGAGAATCTTAGACTTCACCTTCATCATCTGATTCAGATTCACCACCTCATTCACCAGAGCATGCAACACCATGCATATCTATTTTTATGACAAACTCAGGTCTAAGGGATTACAATGTGCGTGATGCCCATGTACGTCCACCTACCATCCAATCCACATGAGACTTTGGCTACCCCTCAGCCTCAGTTTTGACTATTGGAACCATCATACAACTAGGATCTCTCGATAATCATACCAACTTTGTCTACATTGGAGTTGATTCCTCGCTCCCACCTATAGTATCTCCACCACCACAATCTAGCTTTTGTGGTACAATTGATCACCTAGATAATCCTTATTTTTCCTTATGCTACCTTCAGAATTTCCATTAGCATGGGTTTGGACTAGGCCATTATGAGCAAGGGTTGCGTACACCCATTAACCCTCATGTCCAATCCCCTATTGATAAATCTGGCTTAGGTTATCACCCAACCATCATCCATACGTTAGAGGATGAACTTCAAGATCTTTCCCTACATCCTTCTCCTCTTCCAATGCACACTTTGGAAGAGTACATTGACATGGACATCCTAGAAGACACTCCATCACCCCAATCTACCATTACAATCCCATGTGATTTCTTCAAAGAATCACCCGATATTGACAACACATCTTCATGTTGTGTTGATGAATTGATGAGCCAATTTGTGGCCCTATCCTTGAATGCTCATTCCCCTAGAATAGGACATGACATCCCCACCACCATCATCAACATATTTAGCTCCCTTCCTACCTATACATCAACAACTTCAATGAGCTACCACTCGACCATGATCTCCACCAGTCATCCTGCGCCCTCCTTTAAGCCTTTTAGGATGCTCATAGGTTGTCGAGTCATCATCACCAGACTCTTCACCACCCACATCCCCCACAATATCAGTTAATATGGTCAAGGTGGATATTTTCTCTCCACTATGATACACACACCACCCAACATGAGATGATACACCAAACCCCAACTTCATCGATCTCATGCACATCTCACCCATACCAGCACCCCAATATTTCCTACTCTCACCACACGTCTTGCATGCTATGAATGCCCCTTCATCATCTACACCACCTCACATACCATAGGTGCACCACATGAACATTTACCTAGATGATGAATATAAATTTATCGAGGCCATCGATGACCTCCATCTTATTCCAATTCTAGAATAATTGCATGATGGTTCCCACATGCTTATCGAGGAAACCATTGATGTTGACATAGGTGATGATCCTAAAACCCCTCACATAGTTAAATTAGCTACTAGCCTCTCACTCAAGGAGTACATTTTATTCACAAATTTCCTTTGCAAGTATATTCGAGTCTTCACATGGTCATACAAGGATATGCTAGGACTCGATCCTACCCTAGTAGTTCACAACCTCACACTTGATCAAAATGCCAAACTAGTAAGGCAAAAGTTATGATGCATGCACCCAACCATTGCATTACTAGTAAAAATCAAGCTCCAAAAGCTCTTAGATGTAGACTTCATAGTACCCATAGACTATCCTGAATGGGTCTCTAACATGGTCCCCATACCCAAGCCATCCGATGAAGTTCACGTCTGCATAGACTTTTATGACTTAAACAAAGCTTGTCCTAAAGACAACTTCCCCCTACCTAACATTGACTCACTCATCGATTCTATCATAGGCCATGAGATGATATCCCTCATGGATGGATTCTCAGGTTATAACCAAATCAGAATCAACCTTATCGATCAACACAAGACATCATTCACAACCCCCTGGGGGACCTTCTACTACAAGGTCATGCCATTTGGCCTTAAAAATATTGGGGCAACCTACCAGCATGCAATGACCTACATTTTCCATGATTACATGCACAAAACCATGGAATATTATGTAGATGACCTCATTTCTAAATCCAAGAAATGCTCAAAACACCTTGAAGATCTTCATCGGATCTTTGACCGCTTGTTAGAACACAATGTCCACCTTAACCCAAAGAAGTGTGTCTTTGGTGTTACTTCAGGAAAAATTTTAGGATTCATTGTCTCCCAATGAGGCATTGAAGTCGATCCTAGTAAAGTAAAAGCCATCATCGAGATGCCCCCACCTACTACCCTGAAACAATTGCATAGCCTCTAGGGCAAAATCACTTCTATCCATCGATTCATAGCACAACTGTCAGACAAGTGCAAACCATTCAATCACCTTTTACAAAAGGGAGTAAATTTCAAATGGGATGATAACTACCAATAAGATTTTGATGACATCAAAACTTACCTTACTTCACCACCAGTTATGTCACCCCCACACCCATAACTACCACTCATCCTATACATTTTTGCTATAGATTTCATGCTAGGTACACTTCTAGCCCAAAAGAATGTGCTCGACAAAGAGCAAGCCATCTACTACATAAGTCACATGCTAGTTAGCTACGAAGCTAGATACGGGTACATGGAGAAACTATGCCTAGCTGTAGTATTCACCACCCAAAAACTATGCCATTATATGCTCAACCATACAACCTTTGTCATCACCTAAGATAATCCCCTCCATTACATGATGAACAAAAGCTATCACAATTCTTGCACAACTAAGTGGATCATGCTTCTAATCGAATTTGACCTTGAATTCATTTCACAAAATTCCATCAAAGGGTAGGTCATAGCAGACCAACTTGTAGAAGCTCCCTTGTCCGATGACCAACCTCTCCTCATTCAGCTCCCTGATGACTCCATCTTCCATGTAATAGAATATGAAGAATATGTTGAACCAGAGATGATAGCTGACTTGACTCTATTCTTTGATGGCTCCTGATGCATGCATGTTGGGGGTGTAGGCATTGTATTCTTCACACCTGAAGGTGAACCACTCCCCTTTTCATTCAAGTTGGACTTCCCTTGTATGAACAACAATATGGAATATGAAGCCCTAATCCTCGGATTGAAATAGGCACATTCCATGCATATCAAATGCCTCCATATCATAGGTGATTCCTTTTAATAGTAAACCAAGTGTAAGAGATCTGGAAATGCAATTGCCTAGTCCTCCAATAATACAAGCACATTGCACAACAACTCCTCTACCGATTTGAATGGTATGACATCGAAGCCACTCCATGATCCTCAAACTATTTTGTGGATACAATGGCCTCCTTAGGATCACTAATCCTATAAAATCCAACATCAACAACCACATCCATGACCATTCATACACTCACTCAATCTGCCATATCACCCATGTCTCCTAAATATGATGGTGGCATTCATGTGGTCGATACCGAACCACATGACCCATGGTTTGCGTAGATCAAAGATTATATTAAATTAGGATTTCTACCATGCGACTTACCACATGCTCAATGTCGAGCATTTAAATAAAGAGCAATCCACTACACATTGTTGGGGGACATCCTCTATCATCATAGCTATGATGGCATGCTCTTGCATTGCTTAGAACCTCATGAATCTCAGTGGGTTGTACAAGAAACCCATGATGGTACTTGTGGTGGCCACTTCAGTGGCATGGCAATCATGAAATACATCCTTCGCATGGGATACTATTGGCCAAAAATGGAACATGATTATTGTGAGTATGTGAGGCATTGTATCAAGTGCCAACAACATGTAAACCTCACACATCTTCCATCTCAAGTGCTCCAACCTATCCAATCCATGTGGCCTTTCTCCCAATGGGACCTAGATCTTATTGGAAAAATTACACCTACCTCCTCAAGTAATCATAAGTTCATCATCACTACCACAAAATACTTTACAAAGTGGGTCAAAGCCATCCCACTTGTCCAAACCATAGGAGCAAAGATAGCGGTATTCATAATAGACCATATCATATGTCACTTCGAAATCCCTTCCCAAATCATCTCTGATAATGGGAAATCCTTCAAAAAAAAACCATCTACGCTCTTTGCAACAAGTTCAACATTCAACATAGTTTCTCTACCCCATACTACCCATAGGGTAATGGCTAGGTAGAGGCCACAAACAAAATAATTTGCTCCATCCTATACAAAATAGTAGCAGAATCACATCATGACTGGCACAACCAAATACCCTTAGCCTTGTGGGCATACCATACAAGCATCTATACCCCCACTAGGGCAACCCCATTTTCACTTGTCTATGGGGCTGAAGCTATCATGCCCCTTGAGCTTGAGATACCTTCCCTAAGGGTATCCATGAAATAATTCATTGATGATGACACTACCTATCAAGCCCATTTAGATCAGCTTACACTCCTCGATGAACATCACATCCATGCCATCGAGCACACATATGTCTACCAAGATCACCTTTGTCATGCCTACAATAGTAAGGTACATCAATATGAATTCCAAATTGGTGATTTAGTTCTCAAGGAGAACCAACAAATCACAAGTCAGCCTCACCAATAATGAGATAAGTTTACCCCAAACTGGTTGGGCCCCTTCATTATCACACACAAATTTGGTTTAGGTGCCTATCACTTGGCTAATATGGAAGGCCTTGATGAACCTGAGCCTATCAACATCCTACACCTTCATGCATTCAATGCCTAACACACATAGCATTCACTATCACAAGTAGTATACATTGCTATGCACAAACACATCACCTACTAGGCACATCACTATACATGCATCTCTTTTACTTTAAATATTACAATACACATGCACTTTTACTCTTTTGTTACCATTTATATGCTATTGGTATCTATTTTCTTGTAGGATTTACATCATCTATAACCACATCATCAATAGTGAGATATGATAACATCCACACACATCATCATGCAGGACCCTCCACCACCATCACCTATACCGATCACACCGACTGACCTAGCTCGACCACCAGTCACCCTTCATACTAGGTGGTCTTCACATTCCTCACATTCAGACCATTACACTCCACCTCGATGCCTTTCCCCTCACCATCGAGGTTCATCTTACTCACCCCATTCTAGAGATAGCTAGGTCTCCCTATCCTCTTTTGATGAAAATGAGGAAACATCCCATCCCCGAATACAAGGGTCTCCCTCTCATCTACTTGAAGATACCAAGAACCCTTATTCACCAACTGATTCCCCCACCACCCTCTAGGAGCTTACTACCCTCCTAATAGAGGATACACTCCTCATCCAGCCCATCCTTCATGCCTACCAACCCCACTCCCTAGTGGGGAGTCTTCTTATGCCCAAGCCTTGCAAGCCCATATGGCTCAAGCTACCCAAGCCACCCATGCACATACCTCCATCCCACATACACCACCATCTAGAGCCATCTCCTATGCCACCTATCCTCTAGACACCACCCTCACCACTATGAGGCTTACCCTTTCAGCAAGCCTCACAATCCCCAAGGTCATTCCACTCCTCCTCATCATCATGACCTCATCCATCTTCTCATGCATACCAAGCCACTCCATACACATTGGGGTCTCGATCACCACCTTCTCTGATACTATCACCTCCACACTATGATATACAACATCTCCTTTCCTATCTCGAGGCTCTTGAGCTATAGATGAGCCATTATCATTGCCACATTCATCCATGCTAGTCCCCCATGACCCATGCATCCTCACCTCCATGCAGATCCATTCCTCGACCTCAAATTCGACCCACATCGGACTCTCGACCTGCACCTCCACCATTGGACCTCCCTTCATCCACCCCCCATTCACCTCTAGTGGAACCTTACATTTACCCCATGCCTATTCCATTCACTCCATTATCAAAAATATTTTATCACCTCATGCATCAAGGCCTTCTTGACTTACCTGAAATTTAGCCCATAGACCCCTCGCATCCTAAACCATGTAATTACCATGAGAGCCAATATTGTATTTATCATCATCAACCAGGTCATGACATTGAAGAATATCGATCATTCGAGAACCTGGTGCACAACATGTTGCATGGCGATCAAACTCCATCACCTGAATGCTCCATCCCATTTAGCCAACTTTTGAGTCCTCCACGTCGCATCATCCCTAGAACTTTACCACCATGTGAAACCTTGATAGTGCCAGCTCACTATATTCACAACATATCCAACTACACCAACCATCAAAGTCCCAATCGTACCATCACTTCACCATCCCATTCTCGACTTGACCCATGCCACTTTACCCATCAGTAGTTCTCATCTTCTTCCTTCTTTCTTCTTCTACTTCTTACTTCCTTGCGTAGTTGTATGGTCACGCTTCGAGCGGCTACATACCTACGTTGATCTACTTCCTCTCTTCTATCTTCATTGGCTTTTGGTAATCCCCTTATCTTACTAGTTACCAAAGCCTATTTCTTCTTACTTCTTCCATCTGTACATCCTACTCTCACATCCTCTTTCTTTTTGTGATTATTACATATATTTGTACAACTCATAGTCTATTCACCTACTACACACACACCCCACATGCTGGGGCAACCATTATCATAGCATCATGCTTTTTGTCATTATGATACACCATACTCATCTGTAGATAAGTTCTCCCTCTACACTTCATAAGCTTCCTCTTGTAGATATTGCATTCCCCCACTTGCATCATTTACATTACCTCCATTGCATATATCCATATGTTTTTCATTTTAATTTCTTTTATAGTTTGTATATTCTCCCCCAAAATGCACCTTCAATAGGAGTAATACATGCACTTGTTAGCATCACCACCTGGATGTCCATTCCCCCTTTTTAGGATTAGGGTATACATAGGTGTCATGCTAAGCTTTGACCACTTACTAGTTTAGTCAATCAAATGTCACCCCTAGCTGATAGGTTTTACATACTCCTTATGGTTCTTTAGGCTGGTTCAACTTCTCTCATGGACCATTCACAATAGGTTACACATTAAATAAATTTTGAGTCTAGGGAAGATGACACCTTGAGTAGATATTGCCATCTAGCGAATGGTTTCCCCCACTCATCCTATCACTTGCATGGTCAACATACGACCTGGGGATAAACAAAGGGATAAGCATAAGCAAAAGTAAAACAATGGGGCAGAAAACAAAAGCCAATGCCCATACAAAAAAAAGAAAAAAAAAGAAAAAAAAGAGAAAAAAAAAAGAAAAAAAAAGAAAAGAAAAAAAAACACCACAATAAATAGGTAAACAATAGATGAGGGGTAGAAAACAAAAGGAAAAGCCTCCAGATATCACCCATGTTATGCTTCATCACCTTTGGTCCTTAGGTTCAACATAACACCATGGGATGATTTCCATCACTAGCAATAGGCTCCAAGAGCCTACCTACCAGTGGAATAGTCTTACAAGTGGTGATATATCTACCACATTAGCTACCCACTTTTGTATAGATCACTGTTCGCTTATGGATGAGCTAGCTAGTTTGGCCATGTCTACAATGGGTTAATCCTACCTCCCTCAAAATGGATAAATGAACCTCACTCATTTACACACATAGGTCCATGATATATTTTGAACCAGTCCGATTAGTTATGAGTTGCCACATAAACTTGCATAGTTTTGGGTCTGAGATTTGATTGCCAAAACTACATTGGTCAAAGCCATTACATATACCTTATACCATCCTACATCTCTGAGATCATGGAATGGATCACATCCACATAGGTACATGCAACAATACAAGTGCTTCCTTTGCGCATTTTAGCCCTCCCATACATGCATCTATGCATCTATGTTACATAGATTCATCAAACATTACATCAATGCATTTATCCTACATACACTCCTCACAATACATCATCACATATCTATTACATGCATTCACTAAAAAATTTCATATTACATCACATTACATTGCATTCAAAATACAATCATGCATACTATTCTATAGTATATTCATACTATAGTATGATCATAGATCTACACCATACCACACATGTATATCCATGCATTATAGATACCTACAAATTATGTTATGCTATCTACGCAAACATAAAGAGAACACATTTCAAACCATAATAACAACACATGTATATATAATAACCAAAACCAAAAGGTATATATATGTCATCCATCAAAAATACCCATAGGCTACAAATTGGGACCATGCCCATCATCTATCATCCAAAATGCCCATAGGCTACAATCATGAGCAACCCTAACTACCACTAGGAGTCTCCCCACTCCCCTCATGGCTCGCTCAAACCTCTGTAGCTCTTCTAGACTCTACCTTGGCCCCTGAAGCCTAAACCTAGTAGGTGGACCTCGTACCTCAACCCTAGCATCCATCTACTCTACCAAAGTAGCACTACATTGGCTATGCTGTGAAGGTACCCATACTCATGATCATGATCTATACTAGGACACCACCTAGTTATAATCAGGGAGTGTGATCCCATGCACCATCATAGCAACCTCACATAATGACCTCTTAGTAGACTCTACAACCAATAGCTTAGTCACCCTCTCAATGGCCTATGAAGCCTCCTCTCATACCTACTATTGGCTAGCCATATCTACCCTCATCTACTCCATCTCTATTACCACCTTGGCATATCTAGCCTTGAAGACCTTCATATAAGCCTCACCCACTCTCCATGGATATCAACCACTCCTCTAGATCTGTCACCTCTATCTTGTGACTCTTCTCCTTCTCATGAAGCTCAATCTCTAACTGATGAACCCTATCATGTAGTAGTTAAGCCTCCTCATCTACATCCTACCTCTCCTAAACCTCAAATAGAATCTCCTCCATATCCTTAAAAAACCAATATCAATGGTGTCATCCACACCATCCCTTATAGTAGACCCACCTACCTCCTCTACTACCCCAACCACCTCTCCCATGGCCATCCCACCCTCCATAGGATCTATCTCAATGATCATAGGAACCTCCCCCACTCCTACTCCCTATGAACTCGAAGCACCATCCAATCATCATTGAGACCATCATAGAGGAACCTCCCTCTCACTACTAGATCTCTCCTCTAACCTAGCTTGAGTCCCTCTACTTGCTCTCCCCTCTATCGGAGGCACCCCACCACCAGGTGGTACCCATCGATCAATCACACCCCTACTAGGCTCCCAACTCTACATCACCCACTAGGCCTCAAACTCTGGTGTCATCCCTACATTATCCACATCCGGGATAACCATAGGTGGGTCACTCTCACCAACCCATGGTAGGACCATAGGCCACTCTCCCCTATCACCTCATCACCTAAAGTATATGATAGGAGCCTCTAAAATATCCTATCGTAATCCGAACTATCATCTCACTCGATCAAACTAAAAGTACTCAGCTTATCGAGTATATCATCCCACTAGCCACCTTCCTTGATGAATGGCCTATAACTGCTCATCATCCTTCTCCTAGGTCACCCCACCCAACCAAGGCCTCCACTTAATATCATTGGGTGTCAACTCTCCAAACTTGACCCTCCACCACAAAGGATCACCCTCATGTGGCCTCTTAATGCCCTTCTCCTCATCTATCCTCCATCTCAAAGCATAGGGTAAATACTCCTTACCCTCAACATGGGTAGGGTGAGGCAATAGTGATGACCTCTCAATGGATATGTGCTCCCATGCCCATACCTATAGTAAAGGAGTCCAACTCAAACCTTTCCATCCAACATGCACCACATCATGCAACTCTCTGTATACCTGGGCTAACAATGCAGGCGCCCATGCAAACACAACCCTCCACTCTACCATGTCACTCACCACATCCAACATGTTCCAGGTAAATAGTACCCTAAAAGTGTCAGGTAAAGCATAGGTAGATATCATCATCATCACTACACATTGGCGATTAGATATCTTCTTATTAAGCCATAACCACTCATAATCCATCTTCCCAACATCTATCTCCCTCCACCCCTCACCAAAGAAGCACTCCAGTACAACCTCCTTAGAATCATCTGGTGCTGCTCTAACTGGAACACCCTCAATAGGTAACTTATAAATCCTATACACATCCTCTAGTGTAATCATCATTTCCCTATAGGAAAATGAAAAGTATTACGATCTACATCCCATCACTCACATAATGCAGATATGTATGCCCTATTTGCATGAATACTCTTACATTCCCACACACCTCTGAACCATATGACATCCAACCACTCAAGATCATCGACATTGTCCATCAACTTATAAAAATCACCCTTCATCTTACGTACATGATGATGAGGCTCGAGCACTTTCACCTGTTCATCCACAAACAAGCACAATAGAATATACATTAGCCATCAACACAATGATGCAATCCAATAAAACTCAATCATCACATGAATCCAACATATAAATTAAACTATTTAATTTGACATGCACTTCGAGACATAAAATAATGCACAATTCACATATCAAAACATATCAAAAAATAGTCACATATTTGGATACCCATTTTGCCATTTCATGGTAAAAGTTTGAATAGATGTGAAAAATAGTACATATTTGGCTCCCAACAGTCAAATACAAAATTACCCACATACCCACTGTGGCACGAAATTCAAAACTAAGTCAATCCATCAGACATACAAAAACAAAGTATATTTTTGAATACCCATTTGCCCACTTCATGGTGAAAATATCGACAAAATTCAAAAATAGTATACAAATCAACACGAAGTTCAAGGTCAATATTACCACACATACATCCAAATGGTACATACACCAAAACACACAATATCAAAAACACAGTCACATTTTTGAACACCCATTTGCCCACTTCATGGTGAAAGTTCAAACAGATATTGAAAATAGTGCAAATCGGGCTCCCAACAACCAATTTCAAATTCAACACTACCCACATCTTGGCACGTAAATCAAACACATGCCAAATGAAATCATCTACCAAAACAAGTAACATTTTTGGATACCCATTTCACCCTTTTACGGTGAAAGTATCAACGATTTCTAAAAATACTGTCTCTACGGTGGAAAATTTAATAGTCAAAGTTTTCCAATTTACACCCTAAAACCACACATTCAGAAAACATGCCAAACGAAGGCATAAAAAAATAATAGTCGCACAAAGTGGATACCCATTTCCTACTTTTACGGATAAAATTCAACCACATTGCAAAAATAGTACACCATCGCTCCAAAAATGGATGGTCAAACTGTAAGACTACTCTACCCATTACTCGGTGAAACTGACACGAAAACAAGTCAAACCTAAAAATAAATTACATTTTTGGGTACCCATTTGGCTAGTTTTACACTATGTGTTCCAATTTCAATTAAAATTTGCAAAAATTTTAAAAATAAGATGAAAACCTCCCCCCTAATTCACATTTCTCTGGAAAATAAAAAATGAAAAATGAGGCAAATAAAAGCACTTACCGATGGATCCCCACACCTGCTACCAGCTCCACGTCATCCTCTCATCATCCTCTCACTCGAAATCACCAACCACAATATCCACGCATCGTCGAATGCTCCTCCCACTCGCTCTCCAACGTTCCTCACCATCAAAATGAGCCCTCCCAACTCAAAAATTGGCTTAAATATACCTAAAACCCTAATTCACCCCCACCCCATGATTTAGGTCCAATTCACCCCCTGCCCCATGAATCAGGATTCAATTCACCCCCTGCCCCATGAATTGAGCTTATGACCCTCAAAATCATTCAAATTTCTTCCAAAACCTTGTAATGTCCCCTCCTCGTTCATGAGCTGAGACAGGTCCTGATAACCTATCCAGAGTCCTTGTAGGTTGATCAATGCTTTTTCTAGGGGATTCATCCGTTCATGGGGGTTACTATTTATAGATATTGCTATTTTTAGCAATGTGGGCCCGATGCAGTTCTTCCAATTTTGTAGAGTCATTTATTTTGTGGATGCAATATTTGCCCAAGTCTAAGTTGGCGTCCCCTTGGTGAGTAAATAAATTAATAAATTAAAGTTATATTATTAAATCATAAAGTGACTTTAAAAAGGAACATAAAAGGGCCCTCTTTTAAAAACAATGTTATATCAACTAGGATGGGGTACAAGTTGGGCCCCACATTCCAAGGAGAGATAAGGAAATAAAACAATATTAAATTTTATGCTTTTTGGTTCCAAGTAGCTTTCATAAAAAGGAGTTTTTGGGGTTTTTGGATTCATTCACATCTTTGCTATCTTGGAGAAACTCTGCTAGTTTTCATGGAGAAAATTGTAGCTTGAGGCTTTTGGAGATGACATCCTTCATGAGTAGCTTTGATTTCGTGGGTGGAAGATCTCACCTAGTCATACAACTAGAGTCCTTACATAGAGGGCTCATTTGGGCATCACATATTTAGCATTAGGGTATGAGGATTTTTGAAGTTTGGGTTCCAGGAAAAGTGATCATCTGGATCTTTCAATTTTTGGCCATCTTCATCTGGGTGGAAGTTAATTTTGCATCCTAAAGAGTAAATTTGCATTTTTGAGTCAGATCGAACTATTTTTTAGAGGGTTTTGGAAAGCGTGTTTGGTTCATATCTCATTATACATCAAGGGTTTCAATCAATTTTTTTATCACACCTTCCTCATGTTTGGGTGACCCCTTTAGGGGTGATTTTAGGGTTTGTAAGTGCATCCATTAACTTCTTTGTTGATTGTACCATCTAGGGAGATCGTACAGCTACCTAGGGAAGTGTGCAATAGGAAAATAGTCATAAAATTTTGATGTTACTACCCAAATCTAATCAACAAGTAAATACGAGCTCATTGCAATTTACAGGAGGTGATTCAGAGTCCGATTGAAGAATTTACAAATATTTTAATTATTTCTAGATGTGCATTGTACAATTTTAGTCTTTAATACCAGATATGTGCTTGCAATTTCAGGTAAAATTTTTTAATAAAATATTGTTATTTAGTGTGCAGTTTCATTTGGGTTCCTTTTCAGTTTGAGTGTGGCATTTTCAAAGTTATTTCATGCATAGAATTTTCCTTTCAAAGCATAAAAAATAATAATACAAAAAAAATCATAAAAAATACAAAAAAAAAGTAAAACATAGTACATTCGGATCAGTAGTTAAGGGGTGTACATTGTAGTGGTATCAAAGCTCATGTTAACCCCTGCCAGCCTGTTGGGTCATTAATACATACACATCAGTATTATTTATGGATAAATAAATCCAAACCAGAGTTTAATCAGTAGGAAGATATTTTGGAAAAATAGCAGGAATAGGGTAGTTTGCCCCATAGGTCAGGTGATAGCAGGTCTGTAGAATATAATTCATAGGGGAGTATGGGTGATATGAAAAAAGGTATATAGGATTATGTTAGTCCCAATACCAGTGGTGAGAGGTAGTTTACTTTGATGATGAACATGATGTCACAATTTTTGGGGAAGTTTCAGTAGGGAATACCCATTCAGCAAGTATAGGGTATAGGTCTTACAGAGCATAATGGTGCTCATACAACAGATACTAGTCATGCTAATAAGCATACTAGCCACATAGTCTTTTCCTCTAGACCGTTACAGCCTACGTTTTCTCCTCGAGTTGAGACACCAGTAGTGCAGACTCCTCCACTTTCTATAGCAGATGAGTATAGGGAGGCTTATGTGGAGTATGAGACCCTTCCTAATGAGATTAAGGCACTCACCACATTTAATGACTTTGTGCGTGAGAAGATATCAAGGGGCAACTTCCACAGACAAAATCAGCATGGGCCACCTCCTTAGCGTGAGGTGCATTATGCATTGAGTAAGGTGACATTACCCCACTTTTATGTTAGTGGTAATACCACAACACGAGCATGGATTGATAAGTTAGATACATTTGTCACTCTCCTATCTATTCCTGAGGATGAGGTGATTAAATTTGCTACACTGCATTTAGATGGAGTAGCGCACAATTTGTGATACCATGGTATCACTACATTGGGGCATAGATATATCATATCTTATGTATTTTTCATAGATAAGCTCATAGATATGTTAGATAAGAAGGATCTAGAATTAAATTTTAGAGAGCTTGCTCAATTGAGGCAGTATGGGTCATTGGAGGCTTACATCTTCGAGTTTCAATGTTTGTCAGTGATGGTGGTAGACATATCAGATAGGAGATTGACCATATTGTTTATGGAGGGACTTACAGAGCCTATCCATGGTTGGGTCAAAGTATTTGATCCACCTTCCCTATAGGATGCTATGAAGAAGGCACGTAGTTTGGAGTTGGCTGCCCCTAAAGCAAAATTTCAATCAAAGCATTTTCCAAGAAAGGATAGTATAAAGCCATTCTAAAAAATATTTGATCAGCCCAAACATACCTTTAAGAAACTTGATGAAGACACACTCAATGACCTTAGGAAGAAGAAATTGTGCTTCAAATGTCAAAAACCTTGGAAACTAGGGCATAAGTGTGAAGCTAAGGGTACATTGCAGCTCATTGAGTATCACTTTGTAGATGAATCCATTGCTGATGATTCTGAACAACAATCTAAATTGGAGTATAGTGATGAAGTACTCCCTTATTTTGAGCCAAATAAAGAAGAAAAACATGAGGAGAAGAAATAAGAAAAGGGGTATGAAAATAATAAGGGTATGTTGGCCCAATTGCATAGTTTTTAGAGCTCATAGTAACTAAGGATACGTGGTGTGTTACAGGGACAACGCGTGGTTGCATTGATTGATACAGGTGCAACTCACAACTTTGTTGATGAGGAATTGGTTACATGAAGAGGACTGAAAATAGAAGATATAGACAACTTTCAGGTGATGGTAGCAGATGGATTTACTATTACATGTTCTAAAATGGTGCCACAATTGAAGATGAAAGTGGGTAACCATGAGAGCTTTTGTGGTTAGCATAGGAGAGCTTGATTTGATTTTGGGACTCCAATGGCTCTGATAATTGGGTGATATTGTACTCAACTTCCAAACTATGGAGTTGAAGTTTCAATAGGAAGGTTACAATGTGGTCCTTAGAGGTATGCCATATGGAGGACCCATGATAGTATCCATTTGGTGCATGGAGAGACTTCTCAGGCATAACATGGTGTAGTGGGTAGCATAATGTATCATTATGCCTACAATAGGAGCAGAGTCCAAACACCAGTATCACCTAGATATATATGCAGTGCTTCATAAATAGAGCAATTTTTTTAGTGATATACCTCTAGGACATCCATCAGATAGAGGTATCGAGCACGTTATTGAGTTGGAGTATGGAGCCAAGCCCATCATTTCTATACCTTACAAGCATCCTAATAGTTTTAAGGATGAAATAGAAAAGCAAATGAAGGAGTTATTAGAGATGGGATTCATTTGGCCTAGTAAGAACCCATTTGCCTCTTTAGTTGTTTTGGTAAAGAAAAAGGATGGGACACTTTGTATGTGCATTTACTACAGGCCATTAAATAAGAAGACAATTAAAAACAAGTACCCTATACCTTGGATTGATGAGTTGATTGATGAGTTGCATGGGGCTTGTTACTTTTCCAAGATTGATCTAAGGCATGGTTATCACCAGATTCGTATGAGGGAGCCGAACATAGAAAAAAAGCATTCAGGTGTCTTTTCGGTCACTTTGAGTACATAGTTATGCCTTTTGGGTTAACGAATACACTAGTGACATTTCACTCTTGCCCGAACATGATCTTCAATTCATAGCTTCATAGATTTATTTTGATATTTTTTGTTGACATTCTCATATACAATAGGTCTTGGGTAGAGCACTTGAGAAATTTGTATGAGGTTCTTGGCATCCTAGAGAGGGAGTCACTCTACACCAAGGTTCTTGGCATCCTAGAGAGAGAGTCACTCTACGCCAAGGAATTCAAATGTGAGTTTAGCTTGTTAGAATTTCTATACTTGGGGCATATTTTTAGTGTTGATGGAGTTTGGATGGATCCTAAAAATATTTGAGCTATCATTGATTGGCCTCCACCCACCAATTTGACACATCTTAAGGGATTCTTCGGGTTGTGTGGGTTCTATAGGAGATTTTTTAGAGGATTTTCCCAGTTAGCAGCCCCACTCACAAATTTGACCAAGAAGGGGGTATTTGTATGGTCTGAATCAATGCAACAGGATTTCAACTATTTCAAACATGATGTAGTTTCTAGTCCAGTTTTAGCAATTCTAGATTTCTCTAGACCCTCTGTGCTTGAGTGTGATGCTTCAGGTGAGTGGATTGGTGCAGTATTGATGTAGGAAAACCACCCTATTTTTTTTGAGAACAATAATTTGAGGATAATTGAATGGAGTTATTCGATATATGACAATGAGATGTTGGCCATTATTCATGCATTGGCCAAGTTCAGATAGTATTTGGTTGGGGGAAAATTCATCGTGAAGATGGATCATAATATTTTAAAGTATTTTCTCAATAAGAAATATCTCAATGATCATCAAAAGAAATGGGTGAGTAAGATCCAAGCTTATGAATTTGACATAGAGTATGTGCATGGTAAGAAGAATGTCGTTGGTGATGCATTATCTAGGAAACCGCATATATGCTCACTCATAGATATTTCTAATGATTGTAGGTATACTATCATTGCTGATTATATCGAGGATACATTTTCCAGTAGTATTTTAGATGGTTCTCATGGTGATGACAGGTATGTGGTGAGAGATGAGATCATTTATTACAAGGATAGAATTTGTCTTGTGGTAAAATCTAAGCTTAAGAGGCAGATTTTTAGTTGTTTTCATGATTCTCCCATGGCTAGCCATCCAGGTTACTTCAAAACATACAGGTAGGTACATGAGAAATTTGCATGGAAAGGACTTAAGGGGTATATTCTACAAAATGTCAGAGTGCCATGTGTGCCATGTGTGCCAATAGAATAAGAATGAGCACACTTATCTAGTTGGTCTATTACAACCACTACCCATTCCTGCCAGGAAGTGGGAAAGTATATCTATGGATTTTGTCACTGGTCTTCCCAAGGTGTAGGGGAAGGATTGCATTTATTTAGTAGTAGATCGGTTGAAAAAATATATGCATTTCTTTGCCATATCAATAGGGTACACAGCTGCATAGGTGCCATATTTGTTTTTTCAAGGGGTATTTAGCCTTCATGGGGTGCTGAAGAACATTGTGAGTGACCGTGATAGCAAGTTCATTAGTTTATTTTGGTAAGATTTGTTCCATTTATGTGGCACTCAATTAACACCTAGTAGTAGTTACAACCCTCAGATGGATGGATAGATGAAGGTGGTAAAAAAGTGGCTTGAGGTATATCTTCACAATTACCTTTTAGGATAACAGAAGGTATGGGTCATATGGCTCTATTTGGGGGAGTACTGCTACAACTCCTCATATCATATGACCATCAAGATGTCTCCTTTCATGGCACTATATGGGTATGATGCTCCCAACTTTATGGATTTGTTAATAGGAGATAGAAAAGTGCCGAAATCAAAGCACCTATTATAGGATTATCAGGATATTATGCATTCTCTGAAAGATAAAATCCACCAGGCTCAAAACAAGTTGAAGAAGTATGTGGAATAGCATAGGATGGAGCACATATTTGAGGTTGGGGATTTTGTCTATCTTTTCCTACAACCTTATAAATGGTCCTCGCTCAAGAAGAGTGGTGCCGAGAAGCTCAAACCTTGTTTTTATGGTCCTTTCAAAGTTATCAGGAGAGTGAGCGAGGTAGCTTATGAGTTAAAGCTCCCAGAGGGTACTAAAGTTCATAATGTATTTCATGTGTCTCACCTCAAGAAGGTACTAGGACATAAGGTGATACCAACAATTGAGTTGCCTCCCCTCGATGAGGAAGGCAAGTTGATATTGATTCCAGAGGCCATCTTGGACACTAGAGAGTGTACTCTTAGGAGGTAGATAGTGAGAGAATACTTGGTGAAATGGCAGAATCTACCGATTGAGGATGCTACGTGGGAGAGTGCAGAGATCTTACAGCATCTAGATCTTCTATTACTTGAGGACAAGTAATATTGGGAAGGGAGGACTATAATGTCCCCTCCTCGTTCATGAGCTGAGATAGGTCCTGATAACCTATCCAGAGTCCCTGTAGGTTGATCAGTGCTTTTGCTAGGGGATTCATCCGTTCATGGGGGTTACTATTTATAGATATTGCTATTTTTAGCAGTGTGGGCCCGATGCAGTTCTTCCAATTTCGCAGAGTCATTTATTTTGTGGATGCAATATTTGCCCAAGTCTAAGTTGGCGTCCCCTTGGTGAGTAAATAAATTAATAAATTCAAGTTATATTATTAAGTCATAAAGTGACTTTAAAAAGGGACATAAAAGGGCCCTCTTTTAAAAACAACGTTATATCAACTAGGATGGGGTACAAGTTGGGCCCCCCATTCCAAGGAGAGATAAGGAAATAAAACAATATTAAATTTTATGCTTTTTGGTTCCAAATCCAAGATGGGCGTAGCTTTCATAAAAGGAGGAGTTTTTGGGGTTTTTGGATTCATTCACATCTTTGCTATCTTGGAGAAACTCTGCCAGTTTTCATGGAGAAAATTGCAGCTTGAGGCTTGTGGAGACGACAACCTCCATGAGTAGCTCTGATTTCGTGGGTGGAAGATCTCACCTAGTCAGACAATTGGAGTCCTTACACAGAGGGCTCATTTGGGCATCACAGATTCAGCAGTAGGGTTTGAGGATTTTTGAAGTTTGGGTTCCAGGCAAAGTGATCATCTGGGTTTTTCAGTTTTTGGCCATCTTCATCTGGGTAGAAGTTAGTTTCGCATCCTAAGGAGTAAATTTGCATTTCTGGGTCAGATCGAACTACTGCTTGGAGGGCTTTGGAAAGTGTGTTTGGTTCATAACTCATTATTCAGCAAGGGTTTCAATCTGGGTTTTTTATCACACCTTCCTCATGCTTGGGCGACCCCTTTAGGGGTGATTTCAGGGTTTGTAAGTGCAGCCATTAATTTCTTTTGCTGACCGTACCATCCAGGGAGACCGTACAGCTACCCAGGGAAGCGTGCAGCAGGAAAATAGTCATAAAATTCTGATGTTACTGCCCAGATCTGATCAACAAGTAAATACGAGCTCATTGCACTTTACGGGAGGCGATTCGAAGTCCGATTGAAGAAGTTACAAGCATTTTAATGATTTCCAGCTGTGCATTGTACAATTTCAGTCTTTAATACCAGATCTGTGCTTGCAATTTCAGGTCAGAAATTTTAATAAAATATTGTTATTTAGTGTGCAGTTTCATTTGGGTTCCTTTTCAGTTCGAGTGTGGCGTTTTTGAAGTTATTTCATGCATAGCATTTTCCTTTCAAAGCATAAAAAATAATAATACAAAAAAATCAGGAAAAACACAAATCAGAAAAAAAAAGAGTAAAACAGAGTACATTCGGAACAACAGTTA
Source organism: Wollemia nobilis (assembly GCA_028583015.1). NCBI lineage: Eukaryota > Viridiplantae > Streptophyta > Pinopsida > Araucariales > Araucariaceae > Wollemia > Wollemia nobilis. The sequence continues at coordinate 2,705,680 of JAQPPZ010001844.1, read as the reverse complement.
AGGGGTGTACATTGCAGTGGTATCAGAGCTCATGTTAACCCCTGCCAGCCTATTGGGTCATTAATGCATACACATCAGTATTATTTATGGAGAAATAAATCCAAACCAGAGTTTAATCAGCAGGAGGATATTTTGGAACAGCAGCAGGAACAGGGTAGTTTGTCCCATAGGTCAGGTGACAGTGGGTCTGCGGAATCTAATTCACAGGGGAGTATGGGTGACAGGCAGAAAGGTAGACAAGATTCAGTTAGTCCCAATACCAGGGGTGAGAGGCAGTTTACTTTGATGATGGACATGATGTCACAATTGTTGGGGAAGTTTCAGCAGGGAATACCCATCCAACAGGTACAGGGTACAGGTCTTACAGAGCATAATGGTGCTCATACAACAGAGACTAGTCATGCTAATCAACATACTAGCCGCACAGTATTTTCCTCTAGACCATTACAGCCTACATTTGCTCCTCGGGTTGAGACACCAGTAGTGCAGACTCCTCCACTTTCTATAGCAGATGAGTATAGGGAGGCTTATGTGGAGTATGAGACCCTTCCTGATGAGATTAAGGCACTCACCACATTTAATGACTTTGTGCGTGAGAAGAGATCAAGGGGCAACTTCCACAGACAGGATCAGCGTGGGCCACCTCCTCAGCGTGAGGTGCATCATGCATTGAGCAAGGTGACATTACCCCACTTTGATGGTAGTGGGAGGACCACAACACGAGCATGGGTTGATAAGTTAGATACATTTGTCACTCTCCGATCTATTCCTGAGGACGAGGCGATTAAATTCGCTACACTGCATTTAGATGGAGCAACACACGATTGGTGGTACCATGGTCTCACTACATTGGGGCATAGATATATCACATCTTATGCAGTGTTCACGGAGAAGCTCATAGACAGGTTCGACAAGAAGGATCCAGAATTACATTTTAGAGAGCTTGCTCAATTGAGGCAGTATGGGTCATTGGAGGCTTACATCTCCGAGTTTCAACGTTTGTCAGTGATGGTGGTAGACATCTCAGATAGGAGATTGACCATACTATTTATGGAGGGACTTACAGAGCCTATCCGTGGTTGGGTCAAAGCATTTGATCCACCTTCCCTAGAGGATGCTATGAAGAAGGCACGTAGTTTGGAGTTGGCTGCCCCTAAAGCAAAATTTCAGTCAAAGCATTTTCCAAGCAAGGATAGTAAAAAGCCATTCCAAAAAAATTTGATCAGCCCAAACATACCTTTAAGAAACTTGATGAAGACACACTCAATGACCTTAGGAAGAAGAACTTGTGCTTCAAATGTCAAAAACCTTGGAAACCGGGGCATAAGTGTGAAGCCAAGGGTACATTGCAGCTCATTGAGTATCATTCTGTAGATGAATCCATTGCTGATGATTCTGAACAACAATCTGAATTGGAGGACAACGATGAAGAACTCCCTTATTTTGAGCCAAATAAAGAAGAAAAACATGAGGAGAAGCAAGAAGAAAAGGGGGATGAAAAGAAGAAGGGTATGTTGGCCCAATTGCATAGTTTTCAGAGCTCACAGTCACTGAGGATACGTGGTGTGTTACAGGGACAACGTGTGGTTGCATTGATTGATACAGGTGCAACTCACAACTTTGTTGATGAGGAATTGGTTGCACGAAGAGGACTGAAAATAGAAGATATAGACAGCTTTCAGGTGATGGTAGCAGATGGATTTACTATTACATGTTCTAAAATGGTGCCACAGTTGAAGATGAAAGTGGGTAACCATGAGATTTGCGATGATTTTTATGTGGTCAGCATAGGAGAGCTTGATTTGATTTTGGGACTCCAGTGGCTCCGATCATTGGGTGAGATTGTACTCAACTTCCAAACTATGGAGTTGAAGTTCCAATCGGAAGGTCACAATGTGGTCCTTAGAGGCATGTCAGATGGAGGACCCAGGATAGTATCCATTCGGCGCATGGAGAGACTTCTCAGGCATAACATGGTGGAGTGGGCAGCAGAATGTATCATTATGCCTACAGCAGGAGCAGAGTCCAAACACCAGTATCACCCAGATATCTATGCAGTGCTTCAAAAACGGAGCAAAGTTTTCAGTGATATACCTCCAGGACAGCCACCGGATAGGGGTACCGAGCACGTTATTGAGTTGGAGGATGGGGCCAAGCCCATCATTTCTACACCTTACAGGCATCCTAAGAGGTTTAAGGATGAAATAGAAAAGCAAATTAAGGAGTTATTAGAGATGGGATTCATTCGGCCTAGTAAGAGCCCATTTGCCTCTTCAGTTGTTTTGGTAAAGAAAAAGGATGGGACACTCCGTATGTGCATTGACTACAGGCCATTAAATAAGAAGACAATTAAGAACAAGTACCCTATACCTCGGATTGACGAGTTGATTGATGAGTTGCATGGGGCTTGTTACTTTTCCAAGATTGATCTGAGGTCCGGTTATCACCAGATTCGTATGAGGGAGCAGGACATAGAAAAAACAGCGTTCAGGTGTCATTTCGGTCACTTTGAGTACATAGTTATGCCTTTTGGGTTGACAAATGCACCAACGACATTTCAGTCTTGCATGAACAGGATCTTCAGTTCACAGCTTCGCAGATTTGTTTTGATCTTCTTTGATGACATTCTCATATACAACAGGTCTTGGGCGGAGCACTTGAGACATTTGGATGAGGTTCTTGGCATCCTGGAGAGGGAGTCACTCTACGCCAAGGAATCCAAATGTGAGTTTGGCTTGTCAGAACTCCTGTACTTGGGGCATATTATTAGTGTTGATGGAGTTCGGATGGATCCTGAAAAGATCCGAGCTATCATTGATTGGCCTCCACCCACCAATTTGACACAGCTTAAGGGATTCTTCGGGTTGTGTGGGTTCTACAAGAGATTTGTTAGAGGATTTTCCCAGTTAGCAGCCCCACTCACAGATTTGACCAAGAAGGGGGTATTTGTATGGTCTGAATCAGCGCAGCAGGCCTTCGACTATTTCAAACAGGTTGTAGTTTCTAGTCCAGTTTTAGCAGTTCCGGATTTCTCTAGACCCTTTGTGCTTGAGTGTGATGCTTCAGGTGAGGGGATTGGTGCAGTATTGATGCAGGACAACCACCCTATTGCTTTTGAGAGCAGGAAGTTGAGGGGGAGTGAACGGAGTTATTCGGTATATGACAGAGAGATGTTGGCCATTATCCATGCATTGGCCAAGTTCAGACAGTATTTGGTTGGGGGAAAATTCATCGTGAAGACGGATCATAACAGTTTAAAGTATTTCCTCAATCAGAAAGATCTCAATGATCGTCAGCAGAAATGGGTGAGTAAGATCCAAGCTTATGACTTTGACATAGAGTATGTGCGTGGTAAGAAGAATGTCGTTGTCGATGCATTGTCCAGGAGACCGCACATATGCTCACTCACAGAGATTTCTGATGATTGGAGGCATACTATCATTGCTGATTATGCCCGGGATACATTTGCCAGCAGCATTTTAGATGGTTCTCACGGTGATGATAGGTATGTGGTGAGAGATGAGATCATTTATTACAAGGATAGGATTTGGCTTGTGGCAAACTCTAAGCTTAAGAGGCAGATTTTCAGTTGTTTTCATGATGCTCCCATGGCCGGCCACCCAGGTTACTTCAAAACATACAGGCAGGTGCGTGAGAGGTTTGCATGGAAAGGACTTAAGGGGGATATTCTACAGTATGTCAGAGAGTGCCACGTGTGCCAACAGAATAAGAATGAGCACACTTATCCAGCTGGCCTATTACAACCACTTCCCATTCCTGCCAGGAAGTGGGAAAGTATATCTATGGATTTTGTCACTGGTCTTCCCAAGGTGCAGGGGAAGGATTGCATTTATGTAGTAGTAGATCGGTTGACAAAATATGCACACTTCTTCACCATATCAGCAGGGTACACAGCTGCACAGGTGGCGGATTTGTTTTTTTGGGAGGTGTTTAGACTTCATGGGGTGCCGAAGAACATTGTGAGTGACCGGGACAACAAGTTCATCAGTTTGTTTTGGCAGGAGTTGTTCCGTTTATGTGGCACTGAATTAACACCTAGCACCAGTTACCACCCTCAGACGGATGGACAGACGGAGGTGGTAAACAAGTGGCTTGAGGGATATCTTCGCAATTACATTTCAGGACAGCAGAAGGCGTGGGTCAGATGGCTCTATTTGGGGGAGTACTGCTACAACTCCTCATATCATATGACCATCAGGATGTCTCCTTTCATGGCACTATATGGGTATGATGCTCCCAGCTTTATGGATTTGTTAATAGGAGATAGCAGAGTGCCGAAAGCAAAGGACCTATTACAGGATTGTCAGGATATTATGCGTTCTCTGAAAGATAACATCCAGCAGGCTCAGAACCAGCAGAAGAAGTATGCGGACCAGCACAGGATAGAGCGCACATTTGAGGTTGGGGATTTGGTCTATCTTCGCCTACAGCCTTACAGACAGTCCTCGCTCAAGAAGAGCGGTGCCGAGAAGCTCAAACCTCGTTTTTATGGGCCTTTCAGAGTTATCAGGAGAGTGGGCGAGGTAGCTTATGAGTTGGAGCTCCCAGAGGGCACTAAGGTCCATAATGTGTTTCATGTGTCTCGCCTCAAGAAGGTGCTAGGACATAAGGTGACACCAGCAGCTGAGTTGCCTCCCCTCGATGAGGAAGGCAAGTTGATATTGATTCCAGAGGCCATCTTGGACACTAGAGAGCATACTCTCAGGAGGCGGACAGTGAGAGAATACTTGGTGAAATGGCGGAATCTACCGATTGAGGATGCTACGTGGGAGAGTGCAGAGATCTTACAGCATCCAGATCTTCGATTGCTTGAGGACAAGCAATCTTGGGAAGGGAGGACTGTAATGTCCCCTCCTCGTTCATGAGCTGAGACAGGTCCTGATAACCTATCCAGAGTCCCTGTAGGTTGATCAGTGCTTTTGCTAGGGGATTCATCCGTTCATGGGGGTTACTATTTATAGATATTGCTATTTTTAGTAGTGTGGGCCCGATGTAGTTCTTCCAATTTCGCAGAGTCATTTATTTTGTGGATGCAATATTTGCCCAAGTCTAAGTTGGCGTCCCCTTGGTGAGTAAATAAATTAATAAATTCAAGTTATATTATTAAGTCATAAAGTGACTTTAAAAAGGGACATAAAAGGGCCCTCTTTTAAAAACAATGTTATATCAACTAGGATGGGGTACAAGTTGGGCCCCCCATTCCAAGGAGAGATAAGGAAATAAAACAATATTAAATTTTATGCTTTTTGGTTCCAAATCCAAGATGGGCGTAGCTTTCATAAAAGGAGGAGTTTTTGGGGTTTTTGGATTCATTCACATCTTTGCTATCTTGGAGAAACTCTGCCAGTTTTCATGGAGAAAATTGCAGCTTGAGGCTTGTGGAGACGACAACCTCCATGAGTAGCTCTGATTTCGTGGGTGGAAGATCTCACCTAGTCAGACAATTGGAGTCCTTACACAGAGGGCTCATTTGGGCATCACAGATTCAGCAGTAGGGTTTGAGGATTTTTGAAGTTTGGGTTCTAGGCAAAGTGATCATCTGGGTTTTTCAGTTTTTGGCCATCTTCATCTGGGTAGAAGTTAGTTTTGCATCCTAAGGAGTAAATTTGCATTTTTGGGTCAGATCGAACTGCTGCTTGGAGGGCTTTGGAAAGTGTGTTTGGTTCATAACTCATTATTCAGCAAGGGTTTCAATCTGGGTTTTTTATCACACCTTCCTCATGCTTGGGCGACCCCTTTAGGGGTGATTTCAGGGTTTGTAAGTGCAGCCATTAACTTCTTTTGCTGACTGTACCATCCAGGGAGACCGTACAGCTGCCCAGGGAAGCGTGCAGCAGGAAAACAGTCATAAAATTCTGATGTTACTGCCCAGATCTGATCAGCAAGTAAATACGAGCTCATTGCACTTTACGGGAGGCGATTCGAAGTCCGATTGAAGAAGTTACAAGCATTTTAATGATTTCCAGCTGTGCATTGTACAATTTCAGTCTTTAATACCAGATCTGTGCTTGCAATTTCAGGTCAGAAATTTTAATAAAATATTGTTATTTAGTGTGCAGTTTCATTTGGGTTCCTTTTCAGTTCGAGTGTGGCGTTTTCGAAGTTATTTCATGCATAGCATTTTCCTTTCAAAGCATAAAAAATAATAATACAAAAAAAAATCAGGAAAAACACAAATCAGAAAAAAAAAAAAAAAAGAGTACATTCGGAACAGCAGTTAAGGGGTGTACATTGTAGTGGTATCAGAGCTCATGTTAACCCCTGCCAGCCTTTTGGGTCATTAATGCATACACATTAGTATTATTTATGGAGAAATAAATTGAAACCATAGTTTAATCAGCAGGATGATATTTTGGAACAATAGCAGGAACAGGGTATTTTGTCCCATAGGTCAGGTGACAATGGGTCTGCAAAATCTAATTCATAGGGGAGTATGGATGACAGGAAGAAAGGTAGATAGGATTCAGTTAGTCCCAATACCATGGGTGAGAGGCAGTTTACTTTGATGATGAAAATGACATCACAATTGTTGGGGAATTTTTAGCAAGGAATACCCATCTAGTAGGTACAGGGTACAGGTATTATAGAGCATAATGGTGCTCATACAGTAGAGACTAGTCATGCTAATCAGCATACTAGCCATACAATATTTTCCTCTAGACTGTTATAGCCAATATTTAATCCTTAGGTTAAGACACCAGTAGCGTAGATGCCTCCAATTTCTATAGAAAGTGAGTATTGGGAGGCTTATGTGGAGTATGAGACCCTTCCTAATGAGATTAAGGCACTCACAACATTTAATGACTTTGTACATGAGAAGAGATCAAGGGGTAACTTCCACATACAGGATCAACGTGGGCCACCTCCTCATCATGAGGTGCATCATGCATTTATCAAGGTGACATTATCCCACTTTGATGTTAGTGAGAAGACCATAATACGAGCATGGGTTGATAAGTTAGATACATATGTCACTCTTCGATCTATTCCTAAGGACGAGATGATTAAATTTGCTACACTACATTTATATGGAGCAGCACACGATTGGTGGTACCATGGTATCACTACATTGGGGCATAGATATATCACATCTTATGCAGTGTTCACGAAGAAGCTCATAGACAGGTTCAAAAAGAATGATCCAAAATTACATTTTAGAGAGCTTGCTCAATTGAGGTAGTATGGGTCATTTTAGGCTTACATCTTTGATTTTCAACATTTATCAGTGATGGTAGTAGACATCCTAGATAGGATATTGACCGTACTATTTATGGAGGGACTTACAGATCCTATCCATGGTTGGGTCAAAGCATTTGATCCACCTTCCCTAGAGGATACTATGAAGAAGGCACATAGTTTGGAGTTGGCTTCCCCTAAAGCAAAATTTTATTCAAAGCATTTTCCAAGCAAGGATAGTAAAAAACCATTCCAAAAAATATTTGATCAGCCCAAACATACCTTTAAGAAACTTGATGAAGACACACTCAATGACCTTAGGAAGAAGAACTTGTGCTTCAAATGTCAAAAACCTTGGAAATCGGGCCATAAGTGTGAAGCCAAGGTACATTGTAGCTCATTGAGTATCATTTTGCAGATGAATCCATTGCTGATGATTCTGAATAGCAATCTGAATTGGAGGATAGTGATGAATAACTCCCTTATTTTGAACCAAATAAAGAAGAAAAACATGAGGAGAAGCAAGAAGAAAAGGGGGATGAAAATAAGAAGGGTATGTTGGCCCAATTGCATAATTTTTAGAGATCACAATCACTAAGGATAAGTGGTGTGTTATAGGGACAACGTGTGGTTTCATTTATTGATACAGGTGCAACTCACAAATTTTTTGATGAGGAATTGGTTGCATGAAGAGGACTGAAAACATAAGATATAGACAACTTGCAGGTGATGGTAGCAAATGGATTTACTAAAATGGTGCCATAGTTGAAGATGAAAGTGTGTAACCATGAGATTTGCAATGATTTTTATGTGGTTACCATAGGAGAGCTTGATTTGATTTTGGGACTCCAATGGCTCTGATCATTGGGTGATATTGTACTCAAATTCCAAACTATGAAGTAGAAGTTCCAATAGAAAGGTCACAATGTGGTCCTTAGAGGCATGTTAGATGAATGACCCAGGATAGTATCCATTCAGTGCATGGAGAGACTTATTAGGCATAACATGGTGGAGTGGGCAGAAAAATGTATCATTATACCTACAATAGGAGTAGAGTCCAAACACTAGTATCACCCAGATATCTATGCAGTGCTTCAAAAACAGAGCAAATTTTTTAGTGATATACCTCCAGGATAGCCATTAGATAGAGGTATCGAGCATGTTATTGAGTTGGAGGATGGGACCAAACCAATAATTTCTACACCTTACAGGAATCCTAATAGGTTTAAGGATAAAATAGAAAAGCAATTTAAGGAGTTATTAGAGATGGGATTCATTTGGCCTAGTAAGAGCCCATTTGCCTCTTTAGTTGTTTTGGTAAAGAAAAATGATGGGATAATCTGTATGTGCATTGACTACATGCCATTAAATAATAAGACAATTAAGAACAAATACCCTATACCTCAGATTGATAAGTTGATTGATGAGTTGCATGGGGCTTGTTACTTTTCCAAGATTGATCTAAGGTCTGGTTATCACCAGATTTGTATAAGGAAGCAGGACACCGAAAAATAGTGTTAAGGTGTCATTTTGGTCACTTTGAGTACATATTTATGCCTTTTGTTTTAATGAATGCACCAGTGATATTTCAGTCTTGCATGCACAAGACCTTCAGTTCACAGCTTCACAAATTTGTTTTGATCTTCTTTGATGATATTCTCATATACAACAGGTCTTGGGTGAAGCACTTGAGACATTTGGATGAGGTTCTTGGCATCCTAGAGAGGGAGTCACTCTATGCCAAGGAATCCAAATGTGAGTTTGGATTGTTAGAACTCCTATACTTGGGGCATATTATTAGTGTTGATGGAGTTTAGATGGATCCTGAAAAGATTCGAGCTATCATTTATTGGCCTCCACCCATCAATTTGACATATCTTAAGGGATTATTTGGGTTGTGTGGGTTCTAAAGGAGATTTGTTAGAGGATTTTCCTAGTTAGCAGCCTCATTCATAGATTTTACCAAGAAGGAGGTATTTGTATGGTCCGAATCAGCATAGCAAGCCTTTGACTATTTCAAATAGGCTGTAGTTTCTAGTCTAGTTTTAGCATTTCCAGATTTCTCTAGACCCTTTGTGCTTGAGTGTGATGCTTCAGGTGATGGGATTGGTGCAGTATTTATGCATGAAAACCACCCTATTACTTTTGAGAGCAGGAATTTGAGGGGGAGTGTGCAAAGGTATTTCTACCTTTGCTTAATGAAACTTCACAGATATATGCAATGCAGAATCGAAAAGACGAAAATCGAAGTAAATATGGAATACGAAAATATAGTGAACGAATGGAACAAAACAATGGCCACTTAAGGTGGGCACACCCTTGCGCAAACGCAGATGAAAATATAAAACAAAAATAAGATGATAGATCCAATAAACCATTGGATCAATATATATATTAATTAATAAGCTCTTGGAAGCGTCGGCTGTCGGCTATGTTTGGGCTGCAACATGACTCCCCTCCTCGGAAAGCTTTGTCCTCAAAGCTGGAAATGACTGGAATATACTTTCAGGTTCCCATGTGGCATCCTCCTCTGATAAATCTTGCCATTTAATGAGAAATTCGTGAATCTGACGTGATCTCAGTTTTCGGATTCTATGTTGTAGTATATCTTTCGGTTGGAGATGTATGCGTCCTTCCTCATCAAGCACCGGTAATTCTGATTGACTTTGTACTTTCTGACCAATTACTTTTTTGAGACATGAAACATGAAATACCGGGTGTATTCGTGAAGATGTAGGTAGCTCTAATTGATAGGCTACTTCTCCAATGCGGCGCACAATTTTGTAAGGACCATAGAATCGTGGGGCCAACTTCTGGTTGGACTTTATCTTTAATGAGGATTGTTTGTAAGGTTGCAACTTTAGGAACACCCAATCTCCTATATTAAAAGTTCTTTCTGATCGGTGCAAGTCTTGTTGTTGTTTCATACGATTCTGTGCTTGGACTAAATTCTCTTTGAGGATGGTGAGCGTAGACTGCCTTTGTTGGAACCAATCATCCACTTTGGCTACTTTGGATGATCCCTGTACGTAATCTACGACTTTTGGAGGTTTGGTGCCATACAATGCTTCAAATGGAGACATCTTAATTGAGTAATGGTAAGAAGTGTTGTACCACCATTCTGCCAATGCTAACCAATGGCTCCATTGGTATTGTTTATCTTGAGAAAAACATCTTAAGTACGTACCCAAACATTTGTTAACTACTTCGTTTGACCATCCGTCTCGTGGATGGTAGGTCAAGACATGTTCAATTTGGTACCACTAAGTCGAAATAATTCCCGCCAAAAGTTACTAGTGAAGATGGGATCTCTATCACTTACAATATTTTTTGGCATACCATGTAATTTGAAAATTGAATCCATAAATACCTTTGCCACCTTGCTTGCGGAAAATGGATGTTGTAAAGCCTGAAAGTGAGCGTATTTGGATAACCGGTCTACGACGACGAAGATTACTGTCCTGCCTTCTGACTTTGGAAGACCCTCAATAAAATCCATGGATATATGTTCCCACTGGCGATCAGGGATGGGTAATGGTTGTAACAATCCTGGTGATTTGACTGTTTCTCCTTTATTGCGCTGGCAAACTTCACATTCTGCTACCCATTTTTTGACTTCTGCTTTTAATCCCTTCCAACAAAATGATTGTTTGACTCGTAAATATGTCTTCAAAAATCTTGAATGTCCTGCTGATGGAGAGGCGTGTGATTCATCGAGGATTTTTTATTTGAGTTCTGAATTGTGTGGAATATAAATGTGGTTTTTCTTTCAAAGGATTTCATCTTCATAAGAGAACAAAGGGTATTTAGAAGATCCTATAGATAATTCTTGAATTATCTGAACCGTTTCGCTATTGGACAACCATTCATCTTGTAATTGATTCACCCATTGGGAGCAGGGACCTGAAATAGCGTTAATGATTACTTCATCTTCATATTTCCTGGACAGTGCATCGACAACTATGTTTTCCTTCCCTTTCTTGTATTCGATAACAAAATCATAGCCCAACAGTTTGGTTAACCACTTATTTTGTTTCGGATATGAAAACCTTTGCTCAAGAAAATGTTTGAGGCTACTATGATCTGTTTTTATAATGAAGCGGCTACTGATTAGGTAGTGTCTCCATTTTTCTACCGCGTGCAAGATAGCCAACATTTCTTTTTCGTATGTTGATCTTCCCAAAATTTTCCCTGACAGCTGTTTACTTTCAAATGCCAATGGATGACCTTCTTGCATGAGTATGGCCCCAATTCCTATTCTCGATGCATCACATTCGATAATAAATGGTTTGTGAAAATTGGGAGTTGCTAATACTGGAGTTGTGCACATGGCCTTCTTAAGAGATTCAAAAGCTAGAGTAGCCTCTTCTGACCAACGAAAGGCATCCTTTTTTGTAAGTGCTGTGAGAGGTGCTGCAATCTTACCATAATTTTGTACAAACTTGCGATAGTAGCCCGTGAGACCCAAAAAACCATGAAGTTTCTTGATGGTTTTAGGTAAAGGCCATTCTTGAATTGCCTTAATCTTATTGGGATCCACTTTGACGCCCTCATGTGAAACTATATGACCAAGATACTCGACTTCTTGAACACCAAATGAACATTTGGAACGTTTAACAAATAATTTTTCTTTGTGTAAAATGTGAAGGGCTTTATCCACATGATGTAAATGGTCCGTCCATGTTTTGCTGTATATGAGAATATCATCAAAAAAAACTAACACAAACTTACGGAGGAGTGGACGAAATACTTGGTTCATGAGACTTTGGAATGTGGATGGGGCATTAGTGAGACCAAAAGGCATGACCAAAAATTCGTAATGACCTTCATGAGTACGAAAGGCCGTTTTGGGAATATCTTCTTCTCTAACACGGATTTGGTGAAAGCCAGAGCGAAGGTCTAATTTTGTAAAAAAATTTGCACCATGCAACTCATCTAATAGGTCATCTATGACAGGGATAGGAAATTTGTCCTTGATAGTGATTTTATTGAGAGAACGAAAGTCAGGACACATACGCCAAGAGTTATCTTTTCATCTAGCCAGGACTACAGGTGAGGAATAAGGACTAGTGCTGTGATGAATGACTCCATGATACAACAAATCCTGAACGATCTGTTCGATTTTCGTCTTTTGTGGCTGAGGATAGCGATAAGGACGACTGTTAGGTGGGACACTTCCTGGAATCAAATGGATGGCATGATCATGAGATCGTTTAGGTGGTAATCCTTGAGGTTCTTGGAAAACCTCATCGTAATGTGTTATAATATCTTGTAACTCGGGTGCAATAATATCTGAAGTTGCTGACGATTGTTTTTCCAAACAATTAATTTGAGCTATAAACCCATATCCACCCTTTTTTAACATCTTTTCCATACTATGAGAACTCACCATTTGTGTTGGAGGAGTAGTAATGCCTTGTAAGCGAATGACTCGTCCATTTTCCTTCCATTCCACAAATAATTTTTTGAAGTTGAAACTAACCGTGTCTAATGTTTCCAACCATTCAACTCCCAAAATGACATCAGAGTTCCCTAAATTCATGACAAAAAGGGATCCTAACCAGGTATAAGTTCCCATATTTATGGAAACCTGAGATGTGCGACCCACACATTGTGCGTTCACCCCGTTGGCCACTAGAACCTGGAATTTGTCTTTGTTGGAAGAGTTAATGAATAAATTCAAAGCTTTTGTTGTTTTGATGTCGATAAAATTGTGGGTGCTACCAGAATCAATTAGCACATTCACCTTTTTCTCGACGGAGAAATCCTCGGTACCTTGATGGTATGGTGAGCGGTTAAACCCATGAGAGCATGCACTCGAAATCGCCATTGTATCCTCTTCTTTTTCGTCTATAGTACATGGTAGGTTTTCTGGCATAGGTTCTTCTGATTGGTAAGGTTCATCCTCTTCTCCTTCACATTGATCACCTTCAATATGAAAGTTTTGTTTTTGGGCACATGCTTGTTCCCTGGGGTGATGAGTGCGACATTTATAGCAAAAATATCGTGATGGTTGATCATTTCTACGAAAGGAATTGTTGCGATATGAGGGACGACTATATGTTTCACGCCTTACAAAAAACTGATGTCTCTTCTCGGCCAACTTGGCTATTCTTATACAACTGTTCAACAAGGTTGGATCGTGCATGTCTACCTCCACTCGAATACTTTCTTTTAAACCATTGCGAAAGGCTCCTACCACTGTGTCGGGGCTGAGGTCTGAAGTGTATGGTAGTAAACTAGTAAACTCCGAAACGAATTCACTAACTGACCCTTCTTGTTTAAGAGATAATAGTCTTACTGTGTATGATGATGTAGCTCCTTCATCAAATATTTCTAAAAAAGAGGTAGTGAATTTTCTCCAATTAGGAGTAGCTCCTTTCTCTCGTTTAAGCCATACAAACCATTGGTAAGCCTCAGTGCCTAGTTTTGATGCAGCGAAAGGGACTTTGTCAATTTCCTTAATTTGATATAAGTCAAGAATGCCTTCCATTTTGGCCATCCAACCACGAGGATCATGACCTTCAAAAGTGGGCATATCAATTCGTGGAAAATTATTATTATTAGGACCTCTCGGTTGGTGATAACCCATGTCCCTTTCTTGATTTTGGTTATACTGCTGTCTTTGATAGCGATCCTTGTAATTATCCGAATCACCCTGTTTTTGTTCCCAATCCTCATTAGGATCGACAGTTTCTTCATTCCGTTGGGCATGGGAGTGAGTTTGGGGATTAGTATTGGGATTAGGTTGTTTTTGTGCTTTCACAAGGTCTTTTAGGAGGATACCAATTTCGTTCATACCCTCTAGTAAGCATCGAAGAGACTCCCTATCGAAATGGCTGAGTTACTTGAGTTTCCTTGTGTGATGTTTTCGTGAGTTGGGGAGGGATTATTAGCCATAGGATCTACTAGTGGATGGTGTGGATTATAACTACCAATTTTAAAAGGAGAAAGAGAATTTTTAGTACCTGGGCTGCGATTAGGTCTTCTTGTGTTGTTATTGGTCGTTTTCGAGCTTGATAATCGATCGTCAGCACCTTTTGTCCACTGTTTGCTCATGCATTTGTTAACATAACCTGCTTGGGATTCCGCTTCAACTCTTGCAAAATTTGGTTGATTTAAAAAAAAAATGTGGATTCCGCTTCAACTGTCGCTCCAACTGCGACGCGGATCTTGAATGTTTTTGCTGGCTCACCTCCTTAACCACAATTTGTACTATGACGGCTTTCAGCGATTATTGACAACTTTTAACCATGCACGACGCGACGCGAGCAACTTTTGATGACTTTTGACGCTACACGATGGGACAGCTTTGACACCTGCGATGATAGAACACCCAAAAGAATACAGATGCTAGACCGAGATGAACGGAACGGACAACCGAAAGAAGACAGACGCTAGACCGAGACGAGCGGAGCGGACAGCCGAAAGAAGACAGACGCTAGACCGAGACGAGCGAAACGGACAACCGAAAGAAGACACGACGCAATTAAGAACCAAACGACGCACGCCACCGGAGACCAAAGACAGACGAAGCACGACCAATGACAGAGCGACACGCAACCATACGCGAGTGACCAAACGAAGACAGCGTCGGAGGAGCTCAACGTGTGACCGTAGTCACACTTACGAATGTGCGACTCAGGCCTGATAAACCACTAAACTCGCGTACCACGCCAAATGTGGGATAAACGGTGTAGCTAACACCCGCAACAGTTTCTCTGCTGACGTCAGCCGGTGAATAAGTAAAAAAAAAACCTTAGTCGATTGTTAAATTAAAACAATTCCCCGAATTTCTATTGGACGCCGCGGTGTGTGAAGAGCGAAGCTGCTTCTGATGTCCTGGCATTTGGAAATATGTCTGCGAAGGAAAACCAGAGATCGTGGATGCCCTTGCAGTAGGCGTGGGAGAAGAACCGGAGCAACCGTGACGGAAAAATGTGAAAGAAATCTCGCCTGTAAACTCTGCCTGTGCGTTCTGGTAGACGCGGTAACTGGTTCTTGCTGCGGCTGAAATGGAATGTTGTGAGCCCAAAAACAGCCCCTGGATCGCTAGACTGATACCACTTGCAAAGGTATTTCTACCTTTGCTTAATGAAACTTCACAGATATATGCAATGCAGAATCGAAAAGATGAAAATCAAAGTAAATATGGAATACGGAAATATAGTGAACGAATGGAACAAAACAATGGCCACTTAAGGTGGGCACACCCTTGCGCAAACGCAGATGAAAATATAAAACAAAAATAAGATGATAGATCCAATAAACCATTGGATCAATATATATATTAATTAATAAGCTCTTGGAAGCGTCGGTTGTCGGCTATGTTTGGGCTGCAACAGAGTGAACGGAGTTATTCGATATATGATAGTGATAAGATGGATTATAACAATTTAAAGTATTTCCTCAATTAGAAATATCTCAATGATCATCATCAAAAATGGATGAGTAAGATCAAATCTTATGACTTTGACATAGAGTATGTGCATGGTAAGAAGAATGTCATTGTCGATGCATTATCCAGGAGACCACACATATGCTCACTCAGAGATATTTCTAATTATTGGAGGTATACTATCATTGTTTATTATGCCTGGGATACATTTACCAACAACATTTTATATGGTTCTCACGGTGATGATAGGTATGTGGTGAGAGATGAGATCATTCATTACAAGGATAGGATTTGGCTTGTGGTAAACTCTAAGCTTAAGAGGTAGATTTTTAGTTGTTTGCATGATGCTCCCATGGCCGGCCATCCAGGTTACTTCAAAAAAAATAGGCAGGTGCATGAGAGGTTTGCATGGAAAGGACTTAAGGAGGATATTCTATAGTATGTCAGAGAGTGCCACATGTGACAATATAATAAGAATGAGCACACTTATCTAGCTAGCCTTTTATAGCCACTTCCCATTCCTTCTAGAAATTGGGAAAGTATATCTATGGATTTTTTCACTGGTCTTCCCAAAGTGTAGGGGAAGGATTACATTTGTGTAGTAGTAGATCGTTTGACAAAATATGTGCACTTCTTCACCATATCAGTAGGGTACACAACTACATAGGTGGTGGATTTGTTTTTTTGGGATGTTTTTATACTTCATGGGATGTTGAAGAACATTGTGAGTGACCAGGACAACAAGTTCATCAATTTTTTTTAGCAAGAGTTGTTATGTTTATGTGGCACCGAATTAACACCTAGCACCAATTACCACCCTCAAACAGATGGATAGATGGAGGTGGTAAACAAGTGGCTTGAGGGATATCTTCAAAATTATATTTTAGGATAGTAAAAGGTGTGGGTCATATGGCTCTATTTGGGGGAGTACTTCTACAACTCCTCATATCATATGACCATTAGGATGTCTTCTTTCATGGCACTATATGGGTATGATTCTCCTAGCTTTATGGATTTGTTAATAGGAGATAGTAGAGTGCAAAAAGCAAAGGACTTATTACAATATTTTCATGATATTATGTGTTCTCTAAAAGATAACATCTAGCAGGCTCAGAACCAGTAGAAGAAGTATGCAAACCAACATAGGATAGAGTGCACATTTGAGGTTGGGTATTTGGTCTATATTCGCCTACAACATTACAAACAATCCTCGCTTAAGAAGAGAAGTGCTGAGAATCTCAAAACTTGTTTTTAAGGGCCTTTCAGAGTTATTAGGAGAGTGGGTGAGGTAGCTTATGAGTTGGATCTCCTAGAGGGCACTAAGGTCCATAATGTGTTTCATGTGTCTCGCCTCAAGAAGGCACTAGGACATAAGGTGACACAGGCAGCTGAGTTGCCTCCCCTTGATGAGGAAGGCAAGTTGATATTGATTCTAGAGGCCATATTGCACACTATAGACTGTACTCTCAAGAGGCAGACAGTGATAGAATACTTGGTGAAATGGCATAATCTATCGATTGAGGATGCCACATGGGAGAGTGCAGAGATCTTACAACATCTAGATATTCGATTGCTTGAGGACAAGCAATCTTGGGAAGGGAGGACTATAATTTCTCCTCCTTTTTCATGAGCTAAGATAGGTCCTGATAACCTCTCTAGAGTCTCTATAGGTTGATCAGTGCTTTTTCTAGGGGATTCATCCATTCATGGGGGTTACTATTTATAAATATTGCTATTTTTAGCAGTGTGGGCCTGATGTAGTTCTTCCAATTTCGTAGAGTCATTTATTTTGTGGATGCAATATTTATCCAAGTCTAATTTTGTGTCCCCTTTGTGAGTAAATAAATTAATAAATTCAAGTTATATTATTAAGTCATAAAGTGACTTTAAAAAGGGACATAAAAGAGCCCTATTTTAAAAATAAAGTTATATCAACTAGGATGGGGTACAAGTTGGGCCCCCAATTCCAAGGAGATATAAGGAAATAAAACAATATTAAATTTTATGATTTTTTGTTCCAAATCCAAGATGGACGTAGCTTTCATAAAAAGGAGGAGTTTTGGGGGTTTTTGGATTCATTCACATCTTTGATATCTTGGAGAAACTCTGCTAGTTTTCATGGAGAAAATTGTAGCTTGAGGCTTTTGGAGATGACATCCTCCATGAGTAGCTTTGATTTTGTGGGTGGAATATCTCACCTAGTCATACAATTGGAGTCCTTACATAGAGGGCTCATTTGGGCATCACATATTTAGCAGTAGGGTTTGAGGATTTTTGAAGTTTGAGTTCCAGGCAAAGTCATCATCTGGGTTTTTTATTTTTTGGCCATATTCAACTAGGTAGAAGTTATTTTCACATCCTAAGGAGTAAATTTACATTTTTGGGTCAGATCAAACTACTGCTTAGAGGGTTTTAGAAAATGTGTTTGGTTCATAACTCATTATTCAACAAGGGTTTCAATCTGGGTTTTCTATCACACCTTCCTCATGCTTAGGCAACCCATTTAGGGGTGATTTTAGGGTTTGTAAGTGCATCCATTAACTCCTTTGATGATTGTACCATCCAGGGAGACTATACAACTACCCAGGGAAGTGTGCAGTAGGAAAATATTTATAAAATTCTGATGTTACTACCCAGATATGATCAACAAGTAAATATAAGCTCATTGCACTTTATGGGAGGCAATTCGGAGTCTGATTGAAGAAGTTACAAGCATTTTAATTATTTCCAGCTATGCATTGTACAATTTTAGTATTTAATACCAGATCTGTGATTACAATTTTAGGTCAAAAATTTTAATAAAATATTTTTATTCAGTGTGTAGTTTCATTTGGGTTCCTTTTCAGTTCGAGTATGGAATTTTTGAAGTTATTTCATGCATAGCATTTTACTTTCAAAGCATAAAAATAAAAAAAATAAAAAAATCAGTCAAAACACAAATAAAAAAAAAAAAAGAGTAAAACAATGTACATTCGGATCAATAGTTAAGGGGTGTACATTGCAAAACCCTATAAAATCTTCCAACCTGTCCTCTAATTTTATCTTTTATCATTTCCATCATGCATTTGTATTCTATCAATCACTGCATCACCAAATCACCATATTTTATTCACCTCATTGTTGATTTCTCATTTGAGGGGTTATTCATATCCAAAGTCAGCTTTGCATGCAACCAACCAACCGAACATCGAAAAGCACGAATATCACATTTGTCTACAAATTTTTTTGTTAAATATTATCTTATGAAATAATCTCAATCCCAACCAGATATTTTTTATATCATGAGAGCTATGTGTTTCGATGGAGAAGTCAATCTAGCATTCATGTATGTCAAATATAGAATGAATGATACGTTTGACATAATACTAGTGCAACATTTCAAAAATAATTTTTGGCAATCATGATGCATAATGAATGACATGTTTGAATAATCCAAATGTCCCTTTATATAAAATGGTTTGACAATTGTTGCTATGTGCTCATCAATCAATCAACAACAAATATTTGAATAGGCATTTGTTCTATTCGTACTTTTGGACCACGCTGAACTGGTCGTAAAAGCAAAGTAGTCAAAAGTTACCTCTCCCAAGAAACTAGTATGACATCAAAAATGTCATGGAGGCTCAACAAAACCATTGCATTGCATCTATAATGTCCCCATTTTTAGTGACTTGGAGGTAATGACCCTGATGACCTATTTTGAGTCCTTGTAGGTCATGCAGAGTGGTTAAGGGACTCATCGCCATGGAGAAAATATCTTTGTTCGAGCTCCAACATGGTCTACTGCAGTTGATTGGCCATTTTTGGATCATGGGTGATATTTTTGGCCTTAGATGATTTATTTCCCTTTATGCATAATATATATTATAAAAATAATTTTATAAAGGGAAATTATAATTAAAAATTATAATGAAGCCTTGTTGTTTTAAAACAACATTAAGTTTACTAGGTTGGGGGACCAAGGAGGCATCCCCTTCCTTGGAGGCTTCTAGAAGTTGATTGAAACAAGCATAAATAAGAGTGATGTGAGTTCATTTGGGAGGAGGAAAGATATTTGTTTGTTTGGGTGATATTTTTCTGAGGGCATTGCAGAAATATGTAGTGTTGGAGCTTGTGGGGAGTCAACCTCCATGAGAACATTGGTTTCATATGTGCAATACCATACCTAGCCAATTAGAGGAGTTTCTACAATGGGTAACTCATTGTGCTTTAGAGTTTATTTTAGCTTAGGGTTTGTGGATTGTTGAAGGTTAGGTTTGGGCAAATCGAAGACATGGGTTTTGTTTCTTAGCTTAAGACATTTAGGAAATCATATTTACATTAAGGATTGGAGCTCATTTAGAGGTACTTTGATGTGTTCATCCATGACTGGTTATTTCATATCAGACCTACATGTTTGTTCATAGTTGCATATTAGAATCTTATTCCGTTGTGGGTATTGGTTCATTGCATTGGTCTTGAGACAACGATCATTTCAAGTATTTAATTGTAATTTTTGACAAAGGGAATGAATTTCTAAGAAGGGTCAAACCTTCCAGCTGGCTGCCCTTCCTTGGAACTCATGACTTAGGTTTGATGGTGCTATTTTGGGTGAATATTGAAGGAAAAAATAGTTAAGGCTGACAAAAATAGTTAAGGCTAACAAAAATAGTTAAGGCTGACAAAAATAATTAAGGCTGACATTAAGTTAAGGCTGACATTTTGGGTGTTATTGCTGGGGGGCTGACATTAAGTTAAGGCTAAAATTTTGGGTGCTATTGTTGGGGGCTGACATTGAGTTAAGGTAGTCTAAATTACATCATATTTTGACCAGCATTTGTCATTGAGAGGCAGACAAGGGTTTGCCAAAATATGAAGACAACTGGATTGACAAACATATCACCTAGGTTTAATTATTTTGATCATCATTGAGGATTCACACTTGGTGCTTCATCCATTTATAGAGGTATTTACATTGTTGCTGATTTTAATGTATCTAGGGTTTGAAAATTCTGAAATTGTGCCCTAGTTCAAAAATAAAATTGAAATTAAGTTGCAAATTTTGGATGTTTATTTCTACAATAATTGTGCAAATTGAAAAATATTTTAATTCAACAAATTTAAATAAATTGGGGAAAATTTGAGAAAAAATTGTAGAAGGGGGTGGCCATTATAGTGGTATCAGAGTAGGTCATTCCTGCCAGCCTGTGGAAGCCTCAAGTCAATTTCAAATTCAATGGCATCTATTGATTGGACTGAGAGACAACGTGAGTGGGATAGGACCCAACATGAGATAGAAAAGTCCCTCAAAAGTTTTGCTGCAATGATGAAAGTTCCTCTACCTTCAGTTCCTCTTCAGGTTCAACGAAAGTCAGAGCCGACAGTAGTAGACCAACATAAACAGTATAGACAGGAGTGGGATGCACTAGGTTCAGATTTTCAAAAACTCATGTCATTCCAGGATTTTGTGGGTACTCGAAATAGGCAAACTCCTAGAAATAGGAGTAGACCAATTCATCAGGGATAGATCCACCAAGAACAGGGAGAACCGATACAACCCACATCACATGAACATTCTGAGATTCAGGAACAAAGGAGGATAGGCAGCGAAGTGATTACAAAAAATCTACAGGTTTTGAAACCTCCTCACATCAGTAGGAACCAGTTGAGGTGAGAGCATAAGTGCTTCACATGCCAAAAACCTTGGATGCTTGGTCATGTTTGTGAGACCAGCTATGACAGTGATTTATTACAACCTAGTATTGTTGAGGACAGCAAGAATATTGAGCCGATTGCAGATGCTTCACCTCAAGAAATAAGCCAGATAGAAGCTCAAAATGACTTAGGTGATGATGAGTTGCTAGAAGATGGTTTGTCACAGGGTGAATGCATATTAGAGTTTCAGGATGACTTGGTCAAGGAGCATCTTGTTGATGATGGGGTAGTAGTTGTGGGTTTACATGCAGTTACAGTTGTTAACATACCAGTTGGAGTCCCTACTGCTATTAGTTGTCTTGTGGACACTACTGGGATTGTTTCTGGACATGTTAGCTCAGTTGAGGTTTCTATCACGACTACAGGAGTGGAGACTGATGCATATGTTACTCATGATAATGTTGTCTCAGACTTCATACCAGCCATTTCTAATGAGTCTATTGCTTATTCTCAATCAATTCATTTTGAGACCATTGAGCATCATGATAGCTTTGGTGATGTAGGGATTGATAGGATTATGACATACAATGGTGACAATGTAGGTGAAGGGTTTGGTTATCAAACCAAATTTTTGGAGGAGAGTGCACAGGTTGTTCTACCTATCGATGATTCATAGAGTGATGTTATAGGGGTAGTGCATTTTGAGGATTATAACTACTGTGATGATATTGTACAACATAACTCACTTACAGTGGCCAAGCATAGTCTAGGAGTTGGCACAAGATTAGAGGATCATCTTATAGTGCCTTGGGATCCAGGTGTGTTGGCATCCGATGGTGATCTTGCACCGGTAGGAGTTGTTTCTCCTTTTGGTGGAATTACTAACCTATATTTACAGATAGAGCTATGCTTAAGGGGAATATTAGGAGATGAGTACCTTGTTACCACAATAGAGGAGTTGTTTTTAGAGTTGTGTCGGGTAGTTTATGAGTTTTATGAAGACCATATTGTAGATTCATGTATGAGTCTCTATAACAGTAAATCCATGTGTGATTTTATTCCTCTGTATAGTGTGATACTTTCTTTGCCCAAAGGGAAGCCATATTTATGTAGTTTTTATGGTCATATTTAGTAGAATAGTGTGTTCATAGATTCAGAGTTTGGATTGAGCGACTTTACACTTGTATACAGTATATGCCAGCAAAATGTTGCAGGTAGCTTTGATTATTCTATGCTTGGTGTGGTCTACGACGGTGATCAATTTTGCATTTGTGATCCAGGGAGTTATGAGTGGTACTTGATCTATCCTTATGAGTTAGTAGTTTCTAGGACTGCTCGACTTTATGTTGGTCCATGGGATCCAGGTGGAGTGTACCCATGGTAGTTGTTGACTTGTGGATATTATACCTTGATGTCACTTTCATTGGATGTTTGGTGGTGGGAGTCAGTTCAGATCTTTAGTTGGGACTTTCCTGTTTGGTTGTAGGTTAGTAACCGAGTGAGTCTAGTCCGGTGTCTGCTGATGGATTGGAGAGATATTTTGGTCAGGGAGTGGATATTCATACTGATGAGAGTTTTTGGGAAGTTATTTCCAACATCTTCTCCTTTCACCATCTTGGATGTATTCATCTTTTTGCATTTTTATCACATTTTGGGTTGGCATGTTGCTTCTTCCTTGGTGAAGTAGACGAGGGGTATACTGTTGTGGCACTTAGTTTTTTTAGCAATGTCCAGTTGGGTGCACCCACAACATGATAGTGGTATTCTCATACTAGTGTGGGACCTTGTGATTCTTGTCAAATTTCAGTATGGGATTGTTTCTTTTGGAGACAAAATTTGTTGGTGCTGCAGTGATCAGTGGTTACAACATGTTGGGTGATGGGGTTGTTTTCATATGTTTTGGTATATGGCTATGTCTATCCAGTGAGGTGTTCTTCAGATTGTTTGGGATCATGGAAGATGATGCATTACTTGAGGACAAGCAATATTAAGGGGGGGTGACTGTAATGTCCCCATTTCATTGACTTGAAGGTAATAACCATGATGACCTATTTTGAGTCCTTGTAGGTCATGTAGAGTAGTTAATGGATTTATCACCATGGAGAAAATATCTTTTTTCGAGCTCCAACATGGTCTACTGTAGTTGATTGGAAATTTTTGGATCATGGGTGATATTTTTGGCCTTAGATGATTTATTTCCCTTTATGCATAATATATATATTATAAAAATAATTTTATAAAGGGAAATTATAATTAAAAATTATAATGAAGCCTTGTTGTTTTAAAACAACATTAAGTTTACTAGGTTGGGGGACCAAGGAGGCATCCCCTTCCTTGGAGGCTTCTAGAAGTTGATTGAAACAAGCATAAATAAGAGTGATGTGAGTTCATTTGGGAGGAGGAAAGATATTTGTTTGTTTGGGTGATATTTTTTTGAGGGTATTGCAAAAATGTGTAGTGTTGGAGCTTGTGGGGAGTCAACCTCCATGAGAACATTGGTTTCGTATGTGCAATACCATACCTAGCCAATTAGAGGAGTTGCTATAGTGGGTAACTAATTGTGCTTCAAAATTTATTTCAACTTAGGGTTTGTGGATTATTGAAGGTTAGCTTTGGGCAAATCAGAGACATGGGTTTTGTTGCTCAGCTTCAGCCGTTCATGAAATCATATTTACATTAAGGATTGGAGCTCATTTAGAGGTAATTTGATGTTTTCATACATGACTGGTTATTTCATATCATACCTACATGTTTGTTCGTAGTTACAGATTAGAATCTTATTCCGTTGTGGGTATTGGTTCATTGCATTGGTCTTGAGACAACGATCATTTCAAGTATTTAATTGTAATTTTTTGATAAAGGAAATTAATTTCTAGGAAGGTTCAAACCTTCCAGCTAGGTGCCCTTCCTTGGAACCCATGAATTAGGTCTGATGGTGTTATTTTGGGTGAATATTGAAGGAAAAATAGTCAAGGCTGACAAAAATAGTTAAGGCTGACAAAAATAGGTGAGGCTAACAAAAATAGTTAAAGCTAACATTAAGTTAAGGCTAACATTTTGGGTGTTATTGTTGGGGGGGTTGACATTAAGTTAAGGCTGAAATTTTGGGTGCTATTATTGGGGGCTGACATTGAGTTAAGGTAGTCTAAATTACATCATCTTTTGACCAACATTTGTCATTGAGAGGTAGACAAGGGTTTGCCAAAATTTGAAGACAACTGGATTGACAAATGGAGCACCTAGGTTCAATTGTTTTGATCATCATTGAGGATTCACACTTGGTGCTTCATCCATTTATAGAGGTATTTACATTTTTGTTGATTTTAATGTATCTAGGGTTTGAAAATTCTAAAGTTGTGCCCTAGTTTAAAAATAAAATTAAAATTAAGTTATAAACTTTTGATGTTTATTTTTGCAATAATTGTGCAAATTGAAATATATTTTAATTCAGCAAATTTAAATCAATTGGGGAAAAATTGAGAAAAAAACACAAAATGGGGTGGCCATTATAGCCTCCATAATCATCCATCTCTGTTCACTGGCATTTTTTCTATTTCATTTTATTTCTTTCTTTTTCCCTTCTCTTTCCTTCTCCTTCGCTATCAATCAATGTTGTATAGTCACACTTTGAGTAGCTACATACCTTTGATTGGGATTCCATTCTTTTTGTCTCTCCTTCTTTGATATTGTAGCACCCTAAAATTGGCACAGTTAAACCCTTAGTAAAAAGATAAAAATCTGAATTTTAACCCCGAAACCACCCGTTAACCGCTCACCCCATTTTTCATGTCATTTTTAGGAGTCGTTTTGACCGTTGGATGATATCGTCGCCGATCAAACGAAATCATCCCAGATCGGACGAAATCGCCTGGAACAGAACGTCCGGATGATTTCATCCCAAAACTAAATTTTCATAATTAGCTTCTATTTCAATAGCCTCTCCAACTTAAGCAGAAGTGTGTCTTCATAGTTGGAGATTCCTCCATTGGAGATCTCCTAGATTGGGATGATCCCCAACCTCCTAACCTCCCCTTAATCCTATATAAACTACGATTTTCTTAGTTTATCCCCTTGACTCCTTGGATCCCCTGCCTGGCTCTCCTCCTAACTCTTTCCCTGGTTGATTTTCCCTACCATTTAAGTGTTGCACTCATAGTTCTAAGTTTTCATTGTAGGTTTTCACTGTGCTTCAACTAGAGGAAGCTCGAATCATCGCAGGCGATTCCATACGATCCTATCACAGATCGATGATGATCTCGTATTATTGGAGGTGATCTCGAATACAGTCTATATTGGGGGTAATCAGAGCCCTGATTTTGCATTTCTCATCTTCCTTCTTTATTTTATTATGCATTAGCTTGATTATTTTCATTCTGCATCCTGGAGTTCACCTCATTTTAACATAAGTGCATGATAAAGTTAAAATAAGTTATTAAAACAATGCATTTTCTTTAATTTGCTATCTAGATTTATCAGTTAGGCATTTATACTATCATTTCTATCATTTTGCATTATTATTGAAGTAGCATATTTGGTTTTTGATATCTATTTCTATGATTGCAAGTTTCTAATGAATTCAGCTAACGAATTCGTCAGATCGATGATGATCCTGTCTAATTTTAGATGATCTCCTATAATATGGGATGATTATGTACAATTGTAGATGATCCTATCATATTCAGGATGATATGGACTCCTACAAGCTTCAAAATCTTCATCAGACATCCAAAATTAGGTGCATTCTTTCTTATTTAGTATATTCCTGGTATTTAGGATTCATTCACACTTTTTGTATTCATATAAATCAGCATTTCATATAGAATATCTTAGATTCATTCTAGCCAACCTAGGAATATGAAGGATTGATTATAAAATGAACACATCAAGACCATTCTCAACCTAGGCATGGAAGTTGCCACTCAAAGTTTCTTGGTGAACCCCACCATCCATCGAAAATTCACCCTTCCACCCCTCCCCCGAGAGGCACGACCTTCAAAGGGCCTCTCATTCTGAGGTATTTTTCCATCCTTATCGCATCCCCCTTCCGAGAACGGATCCTTTAGCCTAAAGGTAAGGGCACAAAAAATTTGGGTTAGTACATTTTGGTGAACCCGACGTGAAACTAAAAACCTTTTGAAAACAATCAAAAAAAAAAATTATTATTAAAAACATCTAGAATCATTAGACAAACAGTTAAATTTACATATCATGTTTAGATGGTAGATTATAATAAAAGACAAGTTGTCACCATAAATGTTGAAAATCAATTAATGGCCATAGAGATTACTTCTTTGCTTAGAGTACCTCAAACGTATAGAGTCCTGCATTTATGGAATGAACTTAATAGGATATTGGGTATTATTTCATCTAGATCAAAATAACTTAGGAAAATTAAGAGGTTTGTCCTAGATAGAATCCTGAATCCTGATCAGGTAACTTTGTACCATGAACTTCAGAGAGCTTGCCATAGGTGGTTAGCAGATAAAGAGCACTTGTGTCTTCAAAATTGTACACCTTTGAAGAATACCTTGAGAATGCAATTGTAGTACATAAGTTTCTATCTCATATAGAGGATCAAGAAGTCATTCTTATGGATATAAAAAGATGGAATAGAGTTCCTAGAGCTGTGTTGTATGGAGAGTATTACCATGAACTTTATTTCTACAGGTCAGAGTCTAAAGTAGATCATATTACTATAGCACACTTTGTCAAATTTTTGAAAAACCATTTCCAATTTGAAGAGGAGAATTTCATGACTCCTGATGAACTTGATCCTATTAACGATATCCATAAACTATTTATAGAAAATTAATTCATTCTTTTTACTATTGTTATTCTTGTGGAAACTAGAATGCTATTTGTTATCTTTATAATAATATTATAAAACATAAAAAAAAACAAAAAAAAAAAACAAAAAATCAAAACATTTCCTTTTTATAGTAGGTATATAATTAAAATATATACCTCTAAAACCTATCGCATATATATATATAAGTATATATATTTGCTGAAATATAAGTTTAAGCATGATGCCTAGACTTAGGAATGGAAAACAGACTGAAGAAGAAGAAGATTGGTTAGGAAAACCATTAAATAACCTAGATGCCCTTCCTGAAGACCAAGTCCAGGAAGAAGAAATCCTAGATTAGCAAGAAGAAGAGCTTGTTGTAAGAAATGAACAAGAAGAAAATGTTAGAGAGGAAGGATCCTCATCCCCTAAAATGTCTCCGAGAAGAGCTGTTACTTTTGAAAACATGGAACAATTCTAGAAGTTCATTAATTTAATAGAGTAGTCCATATGGACAAGGATCGAATTAGTGACACTCAAGTAACTCTAGAAGACGTATTTCACACATGCACTAATCCCTTGTCCTTTATTAATCAAAAGAGTGATCAAGCTGGACCATCCAATTTGGATATGGCCGCTATGATCCAAAACATGCAACAACAATAGGTTACCCAACCATCTAAAGTGCCTGTTAGCAAGCCTAGGTTCATTCCCACACAAAATAAATCATCATTTACTACTCTATTTTGCCAATCTATTGAGCAATATACCTCAAATCAGCGAAAACTCAAAACAAAACCAAACACCAATTACCAACAATCTAGGATACAATATAATACTATTACAAATCCTCTTCATAATACTCTTCCTACCAACACTTTGCATAATAGCAATATAACATCTAATCCTTATGTCACACCATCATACACTCATAAATCCCATGCTTATATCCCACCGAACCAACATGGTGGACAAACTAGTAATCTTGAAATTGTGGTGAAACAGTTAGTTCCCCGCATGGACCAGATAGATCCCTATCGTCCCTCGTACAATTATTGAGAGATGTGTAGTCAGCCTTTAGATCCTATAGTCATAGCACATCCATACCCTAAATATTTTTCTATGCCTATCCTACCCATATATAAAGGAACCGAAGATCTCATAGAGCATCTTCGTATATTTAGGATAGCATGTCATGATACATCACATGATGACTTGTTATTGCTGAAAATGTTCCCAAAAAGTTTATGAGGAATGGCATTAGAGTGGTATTATCAATTACCCACTAATTCTTTGAGGAATTTCAAAGAAATTTTTGAGTCTTTTTTTCATCAATTTAGTGCCTACATCGAAAGGCATGTGACCATTAAAGACTTGTACAACTTAAAACAAGACAAATATGAATGCTTTGTTGATTTCCTAGCTAGGTGGAGACAGTTGATAGGAAAATTGCACTTTGTGTTACCTTATAGGGAGATGTTGGACATCTTTATTAATAATTTACAAGACCAACTATCTTAGGAATTATCAACTGCTACCTTGACCACATTTTATCAGGCTATATACTTAGCCAGATGAGTGGAAGATGCTCTCATTAGGAGAGGACAACTTAAAAAGAAAGACGATGAGAAAACATCCAGAAATCAATATAAAAATAAACAAGTTGTGGGTGATGGAGTCACCGATAGTAGAAATATTGCTACTGTTAATACTGCAAATACAATGGAGAAGTTTATACTGAAACCTCCTGATAAACCTCCTCAAGAATTTACTAGGTTAAATCAACCTTTATCAACCATTCTCTCACAATTATTAGAACGAGGTTTGATTCAATTACCAACTATCCGAGAACTTGATCCAACTATACCTGGATACAGAGCTGATTTACACTGTGACTTCCATAGAGGACCTGGACACACTACCAAATCTTGTAAAAGATTAAAACATAAAATACAGGACCTTTTCCCTTTCCTGGTGCTTTCAGCGGTGTAAAAGGTTTAAAATGATTGTGGCATGGTGGTTATAGGGGTGGACTGCGTGAATATATATGTGGTGGCTTCTAGGGCGAACAACGCAGAATACTGTGGTGGCCATAAAAGCTAGACAACCTGCCCGGATTCATGGCGGCTACCGATTCCACCATGTAAATTCAAAAAAAAATACAAGACCTAATTGATAAAAATGAGATGGAGGTACAAGCCTTTCAACCTAAGAAAAATTCTCCTGATAATGCTCAAAATAACATTCCCTAAAACCAAAATCAGAATGCCAATTAGTCATTGGACATATTTCAACATCCTTTACCAAAACATGGCAAGGAAGTGGCTAATCAAATTGAACATCATAATGTTCCTCCTCCTACCCGATATGTAGGGACTATTAGTGGGCATTTACCTATTCATGATTTGGAAAACTTTGACACAACTTTATTCTTGGTTACAACTAGGCCTCTATATAATATGCATATATCTGATCTTAGTGATACAAAATACGATATTGAGAGTGATATGGAAATCACATCAAATCAGTCGAATAGCTCTGAAGATGAATCAGATCCTATTCTCCCTATCACAAGTTATATGGTCCCAAAAGAACCATTTCCAAGAAGAGTCACTACTAGACCATCGTCTCACCAATTACTTTCTAATGAGCAAGCCATAAATGCTAGACCAAGACCCATTCATCATCCACAAAATAATATTATGGGTACCATCGGAGCTATTACTAGACAACAGGCTCCAAACTCTCAACAAGATCAAATGCAATATGATGGATCAACTCCATTTGTTTTGAAAGTTCCTAATAAAGGGAATCAGACACCTAATATTCAACCTAAACCTCCTTATAATATTAATGAGCAACTATCAAATATTATAGCTAGAATTTCTCTTTTGGACCTTTTAAGATCTTCTCCTACCCATAAAGATGAATTAATGCTCACATTAAGCCAGATGATGGTACCATAAGACATTCAACCTGAAGCCATGGCTAATACTATAATAACTCATGAAGTTGATTGTATTGACTTTCAAGATAGAGATATACCACAACATAGTTTACATAAGGATAACTCCTTATATATTACTGCCTTAATTGGATATGTAGAAGTTAAACGAATCTTAATTGATAATGGTTCATCTTTAAACATCTGCACTTTTGACTTCTACCAAAGATTTGGGTTTAGAAGTGATGAAATGAAAATAACTGATATGATCATAAAATCCTTCAATGATGAAACACAATAAATGTGTGGAGTTATTACCATCCCATTGCAGGTTGGTCCGATAACCTTGGATACAACTATGTTTATTGTACATTTCCCTGTATCGTACAATATACTCTTGGGTCACCCTTGGATCAACGCAATGCGAGCTGTTCCCTCAAATTTACATCAATGTGTTAAATTTGAATTTAAGAATCAGTTGGTTACCATTCATGGTGATCCTAGACCCTTTGATATGTGTGCTTTTGCAGAACCTGTTGAAGTTCAATTTTTCCCTGCTCTGTCATCCACACATCCTAATTCTCATTACCCATCTAAACGTGTGAAACACACACCCATAATGCCATCTACTTCTTCTCCATTGGTTCCACCTCTACATACAGCTCAACCATCCTCTAAAAAAACCACATTAGGACCTCAGAAAGATCCTAATCCCACAGCTGATGTCTCTTGTTCTACTCCTATAACTTTTATACCTATAATAGACTCATCCATCAAAATATCTACAACATCTACATCCACCAAAGGCATAGTTTATGCATCAAAATATGTAGGAAATGTTCCTTCTACCTCTTATGTTCTTACTGATGAGCTTTTACCCGATGTATCTAAAATTCTTATATCAGATAAAACGAATGTTGCTATGCAATATTCCCTTATTTTAAATAATTTTCCACCATATCCTCATACATTGGGCCTTCCACAGTGTATGGGAAGTATTTACCAAGTTGGGAGCTATGATTTTATTTATAAGGGATATGACTGGGGTAGAATACCTAGAAACATCAAGACTCATTATGATGGATATGCTTGATGTTATTTTACTAATGAGTATATTAAAGCCAAATCTATAATGCTTAAATTGGGATATAAAGGGAAAGGTTTAGGACCTTTCCAAAATGGTATGAAAGAACCTTTTGAGGTAGAACCATGGCCCACCCGATGTGGTGTGGGCCTATTTCCTAGTAAGGGTCAGCCCTTCCCATTTGAGGATGATGACCAACTCATGTGTTACCAAGATTATTTGGATAAACATGATGCTTTGCATTTAATGGATAAGCCATTCACATGTAATATGCTATCTATAGCTCACCCTGAGATGATCATTGAATCCAACGATGAGTTGGAGGGAGATATCTTCCATGATGTCTCCGTTGAGGAATTATTACATCATGAATTTTATTTTGATAGCTCTATACCTAGTATAGCCTAGCTTGAGGCCACGACTCATCAAGACGAATTATCCAAGATAACCTTGGTAGAATTACAAGAATTGGGCATTTCAGCCACCCCACCTAATTTTGAGAAATATCTACACATGAAAGTAGAAAATGTCATGAAAATTAACATTGGAACTGAGGATAATCCTCACATAATCAACAATGGATCAGAATTGAGTCAAGAAAAATAGGATAAATATAGTGCATTTCTTAAAGAATATGAAGATGTCTTTACTTGGACATATGAAGATATGCCAAGATTAGACCCTTCTATAGTTATGCATCACCTAGTAGTCCATCCGGATGCTAAACCTGTTAAATAGAAACTTAGAAAAATGCATCCTAAAGTGGCCTTACTAGTCAAAGGGGAGTTAGAAAAACTCAAATGTTATTTTTATACAAGCCATTGATTATGCTGAATGGATCTCGAATGTAGTTCCAGTAACTAAGAAAGAAGCTACCAAAGTTAGGTTTTGCACAAAATTTAGAGATATTAATGTTGCATGCCCTAAAGATGATTTTCCCCTTCCCAACATGGATCAGATCATTGATTTTACTATTGGGAGTGAAATGATATCCTTAATGGATGGATTTTTTGGTTAGAATCAGATCAGGATAGCTCTTGAAGATCAGGCTAAAACAACCTTTATTACCCCTTGGGAAATATTTTTTTGGAAAGTAATGCCATTTGGTTTGAAGAATGCAGGTGCAACATATCAACGAGCCATAACTTATATTTTTCATGATATGATGCATGATATATTACATGATTATGTAGATGACATTATAGCTCATCCTACTAAAGAAGATGACCATTTAGATGATTTTAGAGAAGTATTTAATCATTTAAGGGAATATCTTATCCGATTGAATCCAAATAAATGTATATTCAAAGTTAAGTCTGATAAATTATTGGGGGTTATAGTTTCTTTATGTGACATCAAAATTGACCCTCTCAAGATTGCGGCTATCATTGATATGCTCGTACCCACAACTATATCTAAATTACAAAGTTTACAAGGTAATCTTCAAGCTATCCGTCGCTTCATCGATAAGCTGGTGGATAAAACCAGAACCTTTCTTAAGCTTCTTAAGAAGGATGTCTCTTTCCATTGGGAAAACGAATTTCAGGAAGCATTTGAACTCCTCAAACAATATCTTCTTAACCCACTTGTGCTTTCACCACCTAGACCTGATCGCCCATTTATCTTGTATATTTCTACTTCAGATTTTGCTTTAGGAGCTATGTTAGCTCAAATTGATGATGAGAAGAGAGAGCGTGCTAATTATTACATTATAAAAACATTAATTAGTTATGAAACCTGCTACACAACATTAGAGAAGTTATGTCTAGTAGTTGTATTTTCTACATAGAAACTATGCCACTATATGCTCAGTCAAAAAATGTATGTTATTGCTAAATTCGATCCTTTGCGGTATCTCATGAGTCAACCTTATTTATCTGGTCGCACAACAAAGTGGGTTCTTGCTCTAAGTGAGTTTGAACTCATGTTTATAGGATAAAAGTCTGTTAAGGGTCAAATCATAGCAGATCAATTAGCTACTGCACCCTTAGAGTCTACCCATCCCCTCATCATTGAGTTTCCTGATGAATACCTTAAACTAGAAGCAGACCATCCAGAGCAATGGTCCTTATACTTTGACGAAGCCTGATGCATGAGTGGGGCTGGTGCAGGTATTATTTTAATATCTCCACAAAAACACCTTATACCTCTATCCTTTAAATTAACGTTTGCTTGTACTAATAATACTACTAAATATGAAGCTCTAATCATTGGCTTACGAGCTACTTTGGCACTAAAAATAAAAAATCTATTAGTTTTAGGTGACTCTCAACTTGTTATAAATCAAATTAATGATGTTTATAAGACCAGATATGATAAATTGCATCCATATAAAGCATATGTATTACAATTATTATCTTTATTTGATCAAGTTATCTTGGAAGCTATTCCTCGAACAAGCAATCATGCGGCTGCCGCTATGGCTACAGCTACATCTCTTTTATCCTTGGAGTTAGGTGAAAAATATGCTACCATCATTATTTGTCGACTCTAGGAACCCGCTTCAAATAAATCATTCTTAGAACCTTTGGATGTGTTTCTAATCAACGAAACTACTCCTGAACTTTGGTACACTAATATATTTAATTTTCTTCAAAATAGGACCTTCCCTGAAGGTTTTAATAGAAACCAGCACCGGTTATTATGTAGATGAGCAAGTCGCTTCATAATAATTGGAAATACATTAAATAGGAGATATTTTGAAGGTATCCTACTGAGATGTTTGAATCTATAATAATCTAGATCAAATTTTAGTGAAGCCCATGATGGATCTTGTGGGGGACACTTTAGTGGTAGCGCCATTGCTAAGAAGCTCCTTAGGATAGGATATTTTTGGCCTACCATGGAGAATGATGCACATGATTACGTGTGCCATTGCGACAAGTGCCAGAAACATGCTGACCTTGTCCATGCGCCTGCACAAGAACTGTAGGCTATTTCATCTCCTTGGCCCTTTTCAAAATGGGGCTTAGACATCATTCAAAAAATCAATCCTGTGTCATCTGATGGACATAAATTCATCATAACCACCATCGAGTATTTCATGAAGTGGGTTGAAGCTATGCCCTTAGCTTCTTGCACTAGAACCCAAGTTTCCAAATTTATTTTTAATCAAATTATTTGTAGGTTTGGAATTCCTGCAAATCTCATCTCAGATAATGGAACTTGTTTCAAAAATAAATATGTCAAGAAATTATGTCAAAAATATAAAATTCAACATTGTTGGTCCACTCCCTATTATCCTCAGGGTAATGGCCAAGCAGAAGCATCTAGTAAAACATTAATTAAAATCCTCAAAATACTGGTCAATAAATCTGGCCGAGATTGGCACATTCAATTATATCCTGCTTTGTGGGCTTATCGAACCAGCGTTCGTACTCCCATGGGCACTTCACATTTTGTTTTGGTTTATGGAACTAAAGCTATCTTTCCCTTTGAATTAGAAGTTCCTTCTTTGGCTCTACTACTTCAAGATTCTGAAGTAGGAGATGAATATCATGCTGGCAGATTTAGTCAGCTGGAACTCCTAGATGAGAAGCGTATCAATGCTTTGGAGCATCTTCGAGCCTACCAGAACAAGATTAAATGAGCATACCTCAAGAAATTTCATCATTGATCCTTTGATATCGATGACCTCATCTTAAAAGAAAATAAAAAAATACTAATGCAACTAAAGATCTTAAAGGTAAATTCGATCCCAATTGGCTTGGACCATATATCATCACTGCTAAATTTGGATCGAGAGCATACATATTAGCTACCTTAGATAGTAAAGATCTAAAAAAACCTATGAACATTATGCATATTAAATGCTATTATGCATAAATCTAGTCATTTCATCATTGTATATATTGTTATTTTGCATATTGTTTCATTTTAGTCATCCATATAAAAATTTCAAAAACAGTAATATTATTTATTCTTTCAATTCATAAATTAAAACCAAAATATAAAACACATCCAAAACATCAAAATCTTCAAAAACATTTTCTATTTTTGCACCCGTAAATTCTTGAAGTATTGCAGTCATATTTTCCATTATTTTGGATAAATTAGCATTTATTTGGAATCCCACACTTTCACACTCACATGAATAAATATCTTGATTTTATTTGGTATGATTATTAATATATCTTATATCAAAGTCCACAGTTTAATTAAATAAAGTTTTGAGCATAGAGAATTGATCTTGTTATTTATTTGAACCAAGTATATCTCTTCACATTAAAATGATTTCATTGCAAATTCAATATGATGCTACATAGTAGAAGTGGTTTCTTGAGCGAAAATTTTCCCCTGCTATCCTATCATGCACATGGTCTAGAATATTTGAGAATTGAAAAAAGTACAAGCTCACCGCTACCCAGAATAAAAATCCCTTGCTCTACAGCCAATCCGAGCAAGTATCCCTAGTATAGAAAAAAAAAATCAAAGAAAATGAGAAAAAGAAAAATATCATTTTGTACCATCACAGCAACATTTCAGCATTATCTTAGTTCCAAGAAAAAATACAAAAAAAAATAAGAGAAAAGAAGATAAAGAGAAAATAAAAAGCAAAAAGCAATAAAATCCCTTTCCCTACCCCTTGAAAAGAAAAGAATGATGAATGAGCTTGAATCCCTAGAATTCTCAATTATTCGAAAATCGTGAGGTAAGCCCCATAACAGGTGGTTTGTGCCCAACCCGCTTGGCCTTGGGTAACTCCTAGCGTGGTGATATGTCTGTCACATTAGAGACCTTCTTTTGTATAGACCTATGTCTACTTATGGATCAGCTAGCTCTTGATGACCCAACTTACATAGTAGTCTGGTACGGTTACATGCATATAAATCATGGTCAAAAAACACTTATTTGGTTAATTTAAATTACTTGTATCAAATTATCTTGCTCAAAATTGGTAAATGAACAATACAATTACACACACATTTGTATTTGAGAGATTTTGTATCATTATGATAAATCAAGCTCGACAATGAACTCACATATGCACATGAGGGTTCCTTATAAATCTAGATTTTGTCTTTGAGATAATTTAAAATATTTATGCAAATATTTTTGAATAATTTCGTCTTCTTATTTGAGAACATCTGCTTAGTATAAAAACAATTACATACATTTTTTTTCAATAAAACCAAAATTTCTTTCAACAACATATTCAAAAATCTAGCAATAAAGTCACGTTCATATATACTTTCGAATTTTCGCAATGATGGTATAAGTTCCTAAACCTAAAATTAAATTTTATGCCTAGCGCAAGTCCTCATCTTATATATTTTTTGTTTATCTCAAAATCAAAAATCAATTATGCAATAAAATTATTTTTGGATTTCGTGATGATGGTATAAGTCTATACCTATAATTCTATGCCTAGCGCAAACCACTGTTCCAATTTTAGTTCCCATTTATTTAATTCATAAAAACATATGGCTTACATAATTATGTTACACAATTGTGCTTTAAAAAGAACGAACACCTTTTTCTATTTCATTTCATTGTGTCAACATTCAATTTTGCAACGATGGTATAATTCCTAGGGAATTGTTCAAAATATTATCACACTTAGGAATTTTATGCCTAGAAAAAATCATATTTTTTTACTATGGTCTCTTCAGAGCCTGTGGCACTCTTTGACATCTCTCTTGAGGAGACCGTTGCTACTCCCTCCCTCCATGACCCCTCACTACATCGATAGCATCCTGGTGCTGCCTTCCCATCCGTCGCACCATAGCGTGCATCAGACATTGTGCCCTCATCATCCATGGAGGGCAAATGCCTGTGTACCAGGAATCATATCCGTCTGTGACCCCAGCATCATCCCCATCCACCAGTTGAATGGGGGTATCATTAGCATCTTGACTCTAGAATCACTGCATATTTGGAGCCTCGCTCAGTGTAGTACTATCTCGAATAGTCTGGGAGTACTCGTAGTCTCTAAGAGAAAGGATCCTCTATTGTAGATCGAACTACCTCAAAACTCAGTCATAGCAGTGGAGCTCTACCTCTCCCTGCTCCATCCTTAGCCAGAAGACTCTCTTGATGTGAGCCAAATTCTGTCTATCCTCTCCCCACCCTAGATGCTCTCTCCATGGCCTCTAGGTGATTTGGTCAAGGATGAGGTCATCTAGCAACCTTTGGGACATCATCAGATCTATCCATCGCTATGACCCTCTTTGGAGCCACCAATAGAAAACCCGAGGTCTCTCCCAATAAACCCCTGTTAGTGGAAGCCCTATCGGCCTTCACACCGTAATGTGCTCTTAGAACCAAACCTATAGCAGTGATGTCAAAAATAGACATCGACCTCCCTTGTATATGACCCCATATAGGATCCTATATAAGCTTTATAGTACAAAGCTACCCTAAGAAAATCTATAGTCATGGTCTCTCATATTGCAAACCACATCTAAGAGCAACCACAGTAATCTGCATCCACTCTGGTGGCATAGTAGTAGGCCACCCACTACCCCTGCCAAAACTTGAGTCAATCGAGACGCCCTAGACATCTACATCAATGTCTTGATGTTCACTCTGACCTTCTCCAGGGTCAAGCTAGGGTCTCCGCACAGTTGCATCATGCATGGCCCTGATTGGCCATAGGAGTCATGAACCGCCCATGTATGGGGATCCTCAAAATCCTCCATACATCCTCTAGAGTGGGAGCCATCTCCCCTATCGATAGCAAAAATTAGGATGACCCCGGATACCACCTCTTTGCTAGGGTTGTCAGTAGCCCCATGTCTGTAGGTATTTGTGGCATCTCTACCACATGTTGTAGCCCAAACTTCGATAGTCGGTCTCGCTCTGCCTAATCAAGCATGACTACATCATCTCTTAGGTCCTCGTATTTCCACTCCTGACTTTTTAGTAATCCAATCTGCAAAATAAACAATCAAACAACAAAAATCATTAATAAGATAATCATTAAAATCAGTTAAATCAATTTCATCTTATGATATCGTCCATTATTGGATGATATCGTACTAAATTGAGTCAAATTGTCCTCGGTAGGACAAAATTGTCTTCGATTTCTCAACTTGGGGATCGCCCCTTGTTGGACGGGATCACCCCTATTTCGTAGATTTTGCCCCTAGACGAAATCGATGATCTAGGGACGATTTCAATGAAATTGGGATGATTTCATCCCGACATCGTCGATGGCCTAAAAACGGCCGTGATGCCCCAAAAATAGTCAAAATTTAAATTAAAAATCACATAAATCAAATTAAAAACATAATTCATCATGTTTAGATCCCTACCCGCAATCCACGTTGGACCTATGTCGATCTGTGTACTATTTCCACCATTTTTCTTGCAAAGCTCTAAAACAGTAAAAGTGAACAATAACAATGAATTAGGGTTTTACCCTATTTTTTAATTAATTTTATTTAAAACACAACTTTTTTTTAATTTTGTTTTTCCGTACTTTTACCTCAAACTTTCAATTTGGGTAAAAAATCGAAGGGGGCACCATAGTAAGCAGTCGTACGATTCGACCTAGAATCATCATCTAAAAAATGGAATATAATTTTTTCTTTCTCGTAAAGCATGAAGAACTCGTATTTAACACATTTTCTTTAGAAAATTTGCTAAAGAGGGGGAAAAATGTAGCACCCTAAAATTGGCGTAGTTAAACCCTTAGTAAAAAGATAAAAATTTGAATTTTAACCTCGAAATCGCCCGTTAACCGCTCACCCCATTTTTTGTGTCATTTTTAGGAGTTGTTTTGACCGTTGGACGATATCATCGCCAATCAGACAAAATTGTCCCAGATTGGATGAAATCACCTGGAATAGAACGTCCAGATGATTTCATCCCAAAACCAAATTTTCATAATTAGCATTTGTTTCAACAGCCTCTCCAACTTGGGCAGAAGCGTGTCTACGCAGTTGGAGATTCCTCGATTGGAGATCTCCCAGATTGGGATGATCCCCAACCTCCTAACCTCCCCCTAATCCTATATAAACTAGGGTTTTCTCAATTTATCCCCCTGACTCCCTGGATCCCCTGCCTGGCTCTCCTCTTAACTCTTTCCCTAGTTGATTTTCCCTACCATTTAAGCTTTGCACTCGTAGTTCTAAGTTTTCATTGTAGGTTTTCACTGTGCTTCAGCTGGAGGAAGCTTGGATCGTCATAGGTGATTCTAGATGATTTTGGATGATCCTATCACAGATCGGCGATGATCTCGTATGATTGGAGGCGATCTCAACTGTAGTCCATATTGGGGGAAATCAAAGCCCTGAGTTTGCATTTCTCATCTTCCTTCTTTATTTTATTATGTATTAGCTTGATTATTTTCATTCTGCATCCTGGAGTTCACCTCATTTTAACATAAGTGCATGATAAAGTTAAAATAAGCTATTAAAACAATGTATTTCCTTTATTTTGCTATCCATATTTATCAGTTAGGAATTTATACTATCATTTCTATCATTTTGCATTATTCTTGCAGTAGCATTTTTGGTTTTTGGTGTTTGTTCTATGATTGTAGGTTTTTGATGAATTTGGCTGATGAATTTGTCAAATCGATGATGATCCTATCTGATTTTAGATCTCCTATAATCTGGGATGATTATGTACAATTACAGATGATCCTCTCATATTCGAAATGATCTGGACTCCTACAAACTTTAAAATCTTCATCAGACATTCGAAATTAGGTGCTTTCTTTCTTATTTAGTATATCCCTAGTATTTAGGATTCATTCATGCTTTCCATATTCATATAAATTGGCATTTCATATATAATAGCTTAGATTCATTCTAGCCAACCTAGGAATATGAATGATTGAGAATAAAATGAACACATCAAGACCATTCTCAACCTAGGCGTGGAAACTACCACTCAAATTTTCCTAGTGAACCCCACCATCCATCAAAAATTCACCCTTACACCCCTCCCACGAGAGTCACAACCTTCAAAGGGCCTCTTAGTCTGAGGTATTGTTCCATCCTTCTCACATCCCCCTTCTGGGAATGGATCCTTTAGCCTGAAGGTAACGGTGCAAAAATTTGGGTCAGTACAAATATCGATCAATGTTGTATGGTCACACTTTGAGCATTTACATACCTTTTATTAGATCCCATTCTTTTCCCTTTCTCTCCTAGATTTCTAGTTAATGTTTTATGGTCACGCTTCGAGCAACTACATACCTTTGGTTGGATTTCATTCTCTTTCTATCCATTTTCCTTTACATAAACACTTCACATTCTTTTATCAAACTATATTTCACATAGTATAGTACAAAAATGAGCAAAATATAAATACTTAAAAGTCACACATTACTATATCTATGTACTTGTAGATCCTTTTGAACACTTGTATGTTTACATAGGTAATCCTAGATACCCCTAGGCTATCGTAGACCAATATACTACTATAAATACTCTTAAACATGTGTAGACTATTGTAGACATGTGTAGACATACGTAGACAGATGTAGTCATGTGTAGGCTAGCATAGATCATTGTAGATTATCATAGCATTGCATAGACTTCCACACACCAATTCACTATTTTTTAGGTCCAAAACCCTAATAAGCTATCAAATCCCCATCACAAACACCTCTCATACATCGAGAAAACATCCATCGGCCTCCTAAGGCAATACGAGACATCTTCATACTTAATTAAGGCCCCCATGAGGCTATTACTTGACAAAAACATTAATCAAGAAAATTGTTAAATCTAATTTTGAAGTGATTTCACTTAAGTTTACTTTTAGGGCTAAAATGATTAATTAGGTCCTTAATCCCTAATTAACCCTAATTGCTCCCTCCCACATGTGTGTGCACAATATTAGTTAGGATATTTCCTAGGAAACCCTAACCTAACCCTAATCTGACCTAGGGACCACCTAACCCTAGTTAATGAAGAACACAAGCTTATACTGAGAGGGGGGGCGAACAGTATAAGACTTAACCAATTAATAAATTTAACTTTAGATAGCAGTGGCATCAACACAACATTAATCAAGACAGAAAGCATCACATATTGAAGACCCATTTTTAATGTGGTTCACCCAAAAAGGTTGGGCTACATCCACAAAAAAATTTCTCTAAAAGTTACTCTCAAAGTTCTTTGGGAATCCTTCCCAAATACAATGTTTATGAGCCTCAGCCCAAAGGATATACCTTCCCCCAATCAGAATTTATGAGCCTCTGCTCAAAGGAGATACCTTCCCCTCTGCTCTAGAAATGATCCCTCAGAAGATCAACTGCCTCTACCTCTTGCCAGCACGTGGAACTCCTTTCCACCAAAGACCTCCTATCTTCAATGCTTAGCCTAAGAGACCTCTGCCTTCTATGATCATGTCCACAGCAGCTCAGCAACCAAATCTATCCTCAGGTTCTTCTCATAGAACCAATACATCTTTGTCCTTAATTTCTTTGATAGAACTATCAAACTCAGCTTCACAAGTCCTCTGCTCACTCTGCATAATCACAGCCACATTCTGGTCGAACTTCAACCTTTGCACTGTCTATGCAAACATAGTGGTACTTATAAAAATTCACCATGACTCTTCGCTCACTCTGCACACTTCGATCAAATTTCACACTCTGCTCTTGGTGATCGAACTTCTCACTTTGCGCTCTATCTGCAAATGTCACGACTTCCAACACTTCATACCCCTAACTTCTCCAAATAGCCCTCCTTATATAATATAATTTTCATAAATAAAACTTTAATCTTAGTCGGCTATTATAACAAATGCAAACCCTAACATTCATTGGCTATAAGCCCTAATCTTCATCGACTAAAATTTAACTTTGTCGGCTTCACTGCCTCTGTAACTCTTTTGTAGCTTCTGTCGTGAAACTACAACATGTCACAATATCACGACACTTTTGCAACCGTACACTTTCTTTTGGCTTTTGTCATGATATCACGACACTTCAGCCTTTGTCCACTTCAACTAAGCTCTTGTCGTGATATTGCGACACTTCTGTCTTTGTTAGTTTCAACTTTGCTTTTGTCACGATATCGTGACACTTCTTCCTTCGTTGACCTCCTTTCTACTTTTGCTACAAAATCATGACACTTCTGCCTCTGCAAACTTTGTCTTCACTTCTGTCATGAAATCATGACCCTTATGACTTCATAGCCTTCCTCTCTGCTTTTGTCATGAAATCGCAACACTTCTCCCTGTTGAAGACCTCCTTTCTGTTTCTATCACGAAATCGTGACACATTCTGTAACCGTAAGCTTTCTCTTCAACCTATCACAAAATCATGACACTTGTTGCATTCGTACGCTTTTTCTTCAACCTGTCATGAAATCACGATAGTTCTCACTTTGAACTCTTTTCTCTGTTGCATGTCATGAAATCACGACAGTTCTCACTTGGAACACTTTCCTTTGTTGCATGTCGTGAAATCACGATAGTTCCTATTTCGAACTCTGCAGCATGTCACAAAATCATGACACTTTTCATGTTACTTTCTCTCTCTTTGAACTTGATGTGAAATCATGACAATTCAAACTATGGACTCTCTCTTCTGCATTATGTCACAAAATCATGACACTTTTTCTTTCGAACTCTCTCCTACAACATTTCGTGAAATCGTGACACTTTTTCGTCTGTACAACCTTCCTTGCAATATGTCATGAAATCGTGACATTTTTGGCTCGAACATTCTCTCTCCTCTTTGAGTCGTGAAACTGTGACATGTCGCGATATCACGACACTTTTCTAACTTGCTTTCTCTCTCCTGCTTAAGTCACAAAAATGTGACATGTCGCGATATCGTGACACTTTTCTAACTTGCTTTCTTTCGAACCTGTCAAGCCATAACCTTCATCAAAACAAATTATTTTACATCAAATCAAATTCCTTCAAAAGCTTCTTGACATCAATGACAACTTATACACTTGAGCAAAGGATATGTACCCAAAGTACCCAAAATTTCCAACAATCTCCCCCTTTGTCATT
The DNA here is from genome assembly GCA_028583015.1 of Wollemia nobilis. Classification (NCBI taxonomy): domain Eukaryota; kingdom Viridiplantae; phylum Streptophyta; class Pinopsida; order Araucariales; family Araucariaceae; genus Wollemia; species Wollemia nobilis. The sequence goes on along the minus strand of JAQPPZ010001844.1, from coordinate 2,662,707 downwards.
GATGGCAAACCTTTACCGAAAACACGTCTCAAGAGCCAAAACTGAAACCAACTGTGCTAACAACTGAGAAACTATGCCCACAACTGAGAATATTCCTTTGAAGTTTTGCTCCCCCTGACTTGAAGCTTTCCTCTTTACTTGAAGCTCTCCCCTTACTCATATCTCTCCCCCTTTGTTATCAATGGAAAAGGGTCACCTTTGGGGCTTGAGACTAAGAATGAACCTCTTAGCTTGGTCCCTCCCCCACCTCCTGATGAGGTGATTAATTCTGGTGTGGGAGTACAACTCCCAATTTCTCCCTTAGATACTCAAACGTATCTCTTGGAAGAGGTTTAGTGAAGATGTCTGCAATCTGTTCTTTAGTAGACACATACTCTAGCTTGACCTGCTTGTCTTGCACTTTCTCCCTTAGAAAGTGATACTTGATGGAAATATGCTTTGTCCTTGAGTGCATTACCAGATTTTTGGAAATACTTATGGCACTTGTATTATCACAAAATATGGATATGGGTTGTTCATGCCTAACTTTGAAATCCTCCAAGGTGGTTTTCATCCATAAAACCTGTGTACACCCAGCCACTACTGCTATGTATTCAGCCTCTGCTGTAGATAAGGAAACTAAAGGTTGTTTCTTACTTAGCCAAGAAACCAAACTCTTTCCCATAAAGAATGCTCCACCACTAGTGCTTTTCCTATCATTAATACTGCCTACCCAATATGCATCTGTATAAGCTATGAGGGTGAAATCATCACCTTTGGGATACCAAAGCCCAAAGTCCATAGTGCCCTTCAGATATCTGAATATCCTTTTAACTGCTATAACATGAGAATCTTTTGGAGCTGCCTAAAATCTTGCTACTAACCCAACTACCTGCATGATGTCTGGTCTGGTAGTTGTAACATATAATAAATTGCTAATCATTGATCTATACCACCTCTGATCTGCCACTGTAGATTCATCATCTTTACTCATCTTGCACCCTATAATCATTGGAGTACATACTGGTTTGCTATCCATCATCCCAAATTTCTTCAACATTTCTTTGATATACTTTCCTTGAGAGAGAAATACACCATATTTTGATTGAGCAATCTGAAGACCTAAAAAGAATGATAGCTCTCCAATCATAGACATCTCAAATTCCTTCTGCATGGTGTTAGCAAAATCTTTGCACATTTGAGTATTATTTCCCCCAAAAATAATATCATCAACATAGACAACCATAATCAACATATCATCATCTTCATTCTTAATATACAAATTGCTATCTGCCACACCTTTCCTGAAGCCTTGCTCATGAAGATAACTATCAAGTCTTGAGTACCAAGCCCTCGATGCTTGCTTTAACCCAAAAAAGGCCTTTTTCAATTTACACACATAGTCTGACTATTCTGAGAGAGACAATCCTTCTAGTTGTTCTATGTAGACTTCTTCTACCAACACCCCATTTAGAAAAGCTGACTTTACATCCATTTGATATACCTTGAATGATTTGAAGCTTGAAAGGGCCAAAAACATTCTGATAGCTTCAATACAAGAAACAGGAGCAAACGTCTCTTCGAAATCAACACCTTCTACTTGAGCATAACCTTTGTAGACTAACCTAGCTTTGTTTTTGACAATTTTTCCATCCTCATTGAGTTTATTTCTGAATATCCATTTTGTGCCAATGACATTCTTGTCCTTAGGTCTTGGAACCAAATCCCAAGTTTCACTTTTCTCTATTTGATTTAGCTCTTCATCCATTGCTTTTACCCAAAACTTATCTGCACATGCTTCATTGAAATCTTTTGTCTCAATCTGAGATAATAATGAAACATTTATAGAATCATGTGAAGGAATGACTCTTCTTCTTGTTTGCACCGCTTTTCGATCACCAATGATCAAATCTTTGGGATGATGTTTCCGAACATATCGTGAAGGAGTTTTGGGAAGCGGTTGTTGTCTTTCCTCTTCTTCATCTGAAACCTCTCTGAATTCTTCTTGACAAATTTCATCACTGAGTTCCTTGACAGGTTCTCTTATCCCTGTCTTTTCATCAATTGTTACATTAATGCTCTCTACAACTATATGAGTTCTTTTGTTGAAGCATCTATAGGCCTTGCTTCTGTTGGAATATCCAAGAAAGATTCCCTCATCACACCTAGGATCAAACTTACCCAAATTCTAATCTTCCCTTTTGATGAAGCGCTTACTCCCAAACACTTTGAAGTATTTTACTGTAGCTGGTCTTCCTTTCCACAACTCATAAGGATTTTTATGATGATTGACTCTAAGTTGGGCCCTGGTGATAATGTAAACTATTGTACTGACTGCCTCTTTCCAAAAACCATCTAAAAGTTTTGACTCATTTAACATAACTCTAGCCATATTTTCAATAGTTATGTTTTTCCTTTCAACTACTCCATTTTGTTGAGGAGTTCTTGCTGCTGAATATTCTCTTTTGATTCCTTATTGCTCACAGTATTCCAAAAATTAATTTAAAGTGAAATCTCCTCTGTGAATCAGGCGCTAAACCATTCAAGTAAATGCAGAACAAACAAAACGGAGGAGGAAGAAGAATATTTTATTAATTTCAATTAACCCCTTTCAAAAACCTTACAATCTTAATAATACATAGCATTATATAATAGTTGAATAAAGTGAAGTTTGGCGGAGAAGGTTGGAGGGATAAGGCTAAGGAGATGAGTGGGCGGCGACGGTGGGATGGATAAGGAGATGAGTGTGAAGGGAGATGGAGGGATAAGGGGAGGAAGGTGCGGAGGAATAAGGGGACGAAGATGAGATGGAGGGATAAGGGAGTTAGGAAATGTGGAGGAAAAAAGAGAGGGAATATAGGAGGGAGTTAGGGGAAGAATAGACTTAGAAAAGAAATATGCCGACAAAAATTTTTAAAGGGGTTTTCACACTGGAGGCTAGAGAACTAGATTTTTCTAAGCCTCCTTTGTGATATCCTTATTCACATTTACAACATTCTCCCCCTTAAAGTTGAGAGGACTGACTACACAGTCTCTCAGCTTTACAAATTGAGCTTTAGTCATCGCCTTGGTGAAGATGTCTGCAACGTTCTCCAAAGTGTGACAATATTGAAGCTCAACAATTTCATGTTCCACCATATCTCTGATGAAGTGATACTTCATATCAAAATGCTTCGTTTTGCTATTTTGGACAGGATTATATGCCAACTGAATGGCACTGATGTTGTCGTAGTAGATTCTGGTCGGACCACTTTGTTGTTCTCCAATCTCTTCTAGTACTTTCCTTAGCCACAAGGCTTGAGTACTTGCATAAGTAACCGCTATATACTCTGCTTTTGTTGAAGATAGCGCTACTACTGTCTGCTTTTTTGAACTCCAAGTTATTAGTCCTAATCCAAGACTAAAACAATTTCCTGATGTTGACTTCCTATCATCAATATTGCTACCTCAATCACTATCACTGAAGCCTACAAGCTTGATAGTGTTACATTTATGGTACTGGATTCCAAAATCCAATGTACCTTTCACATATCTCAAAATTATTTTAGCTGCCTGCAAATGCAGCTCAGAGGGGTTAGACATAAATCTAGAAACAAGAGATATAGCATACTGAATATTAGGTATGGTGTTGGCGAGAAACATCAAACTTCCAACCATGCTTTTGAAAGTGGTCACATCAACTTTTGGTGCTCCATCATCTTTGCTTAATTGGATCCCTTGTCCAATTGGAGTTGCAACTGGTTTGCAATGCTCCATAGAAAATTTCTTGATCATATCCTGAGCATACTTATGTTGACAGATGAATATCCCTGTATCTGACTGATGAACCTCCATTCCAAGGTAGTAGTGCATTAATCCAAGATCCTTCATCTCAAACTACGTCATCATGGAGTGTTTGAACTCCCTATTCAGTTTTTCATTACTACCCATAAAAATAAGATCATCCACATACAAACAAACTATGAGGATGTCATTACCTTGTTTTAGGTAGTAAAGTGTGGGTTCATTTTTGCTCCTGGTGAACCCATAATATTTGAAGTACCCATCAATGCGTGAGTACCAAGCTCTTGGTGCCTGTTTAAGACCATAGAGTGCCTTCTTCAATCTGTAAACAAGGTGTTCCTTACCTTGCACTTCAAATCCCTGTGGTTGCTCAACGTACACTTCTTCTATCAAGTAACCATTGAGAAATGCACTCTTGACATCCATGTGTTGTACTTTCCATCCTTTATGTGCAGCTAAGGCAAGAACTGTTCTGATTGTCTCCTGTCTGGCTACAGGAGCAAAAGTTTCTTCATAATCTATGCCATACTTCTGAGTAAAACCCTTTGCCACTAACCTTGCCTTATGCTTCTCAATGCTTCCATCAGCATTAAACTTGGTCTTGAAGATCCATTTACAGCCAACACATTTCTTTCCTTTCGGAAACTTCACAAGCTCCCAAGTGTCGTTGTTTTTTATAGAGGTTATCTCCTCTTTCATGGCATCTTACCAAATCTTTTGATTACATGCCTTCTCATAACTAGAAGGTTCAAGCTATGCACTAGTTAACAAAGCATAGTTAACTTGATCTCCTCTAGGTTCCTGTTGGGATTCATCATCACCATACAAGTGCATACTTTCTAATCTGTGTAAAATAGAGTCCATTTCACTAGCTTGACTTCTAGTATATCTTCTTGAAAAAATTTTATCCAACATCTGAGATGATGGATGATACTGTAAAGTTCTCTTACCTTTGGATGGAATATCAATATCCATTGGTGAGGAACTAACTGATCACAGTGGAGAAGGACTTGGTGAAGCAGTTGAATCAAAAGATGGACTTGGCGGATGTGTGGGTGGAGACTGCTTTCCTTTCTATGGGAGCTGTGGTTGCACCTGCTGAGCAACTACATCAGTGGCTTCAACATCATTGAATATTTGGGGCTTACCCCACTCTCCCCCTTCATAAAAAATCACATCCCTTGAAATCACTATCTTTCGAGTTGTAGGATTGTAGAGTCTATAACCCTTTGTGTTTTCACAGTATCCTACAAAAATGCATGCTTGACTCTTTGGATCCAGTTTCTTTCTCAGCTCATCAGGAATGTGAGCATATGCCAATGAACCAAATACTTTGAAATACTTCAAATTTGGTTTCTTACCATACCAGGCTTGGTAAGGTGTCTTCCATTTCAAACTTGAAGTAGGACTTTTGTTCAAAATGTGAACACTAGTCCTTATTGCATCTCCCAAATATGAATTACTCAAATGCTTTGTCTGAAGCATTGATCTTGCCATCTCCACAATGGTGCGATTCTTTCTTTCTGCTACACCATTTTGCTGTGGAGTGTAGGCAATTGTGAACTGCCTCTTGATGCCATGATGTTTACAAAAATTCAAAAACTGATTAGAGGAGTATTCTCCTCCTCTATCTGATCTAAGAAATTTTATTGAATATCCACTCTCACTTTCAAATTTTGCTTTAAAATCAACAAAGCATGCAAATGCCTCATCCTTATGCTTCAAAAAATATATCCAACACATTCTTGTGCAATCATCAATGAAAAGTAGGAAGTAAGAGTGATTACCTAAACTCTTTGTCTACATCGGACCACAAATGTCTGAATGTACCAACTGAAGAGGATAGTTGGCCCTCCATGCTTGTCGATGAGGAAATTTCGATCTGGCATGCTTGCCCAAGGCACACCCTTCACAGACTTCCTTACTATCTTGAACTTTGGGAAGTCCAGTCACCATTGCTTGTGAAGTTAGCAATTTCAAACTTGCTGAATTCAAATGACCATATCTCAAGTGACATAGGACACTTGGATTGGTAATAACAACATTTGCTAACTTATTTCCTCCTGGATGGCCAAACTTCAAAGAAAATAATCTATTCTTCGACATTGGCACTTGTGTAATGATTCTATTACTATTGTTCTTATAAAAAATGGTGCATTTACCCTCATCAAAAACCAACTTATAATTCTTTTCAAGCATTTGACCAACACTTAAGAGATTGTGTTGAATATGAGGTGTGTAATAGATATCACTTACTTTCTTGATGCCTTCTTTCATTGGAACCTCCATGGCTCCAATGCCTTCAACTGCCAATGACTTGTCATCTCCCAACCGGATGTTGGATTTGTATGAGGAGTCTAACTTAGCAAATATTTCTTCTTTGCCACTCATGTGATTTGAACACCCAGTGTCCAAAATCCATGTATCATTCATATTTTGCTCTGTTTGGCCATAAGAAAGAAAGATATTTGAGGACTCTTCCTCTTCTCCAAAATTCCCAAACTGACTGCTCTGGTTGCTGCTGCTTCCTTGCGAAGTCTTTGACCAACAATCTCAAGAATAATGGCCAGGTTTGCCACAATTGTAGCAAACTTTTTTTGATTTGTCTCCTCATTTTCCTTTTCCAGATTGTTTCCCTCTATACTGCTGTTGTCCTCCTCTATTCTAATTTCCACCTCTGTTGGATGATCCTCCTCTGTTAGGAGTTCCCCCTCTTTGATTATTCCTGCCTCTTCCTCTTTGTTGACCTCTTCCACGGCCTCTACCTCTTCCTTCATGTGTGGCAAAAGCTTTCTCATCTCCTCCATAACTAGTGGTAGGAGTTTCCTGTAACCTCTCTTCATGTGAGAGAAGTGAACCAGTTAATGCATCAAAAGACAATGTGGTTAAGTCTTTTGATTCTTCAATAATTATTGCAACAGAATTCCATTTTGGAAGAAGTGTTCTCAACACTTTCTTCACCATGATCTCTGGCTTAATATCCTCCCCTAGTGTGACCATTTTGTCGACTACGGCTTTCACTCGCACGCAGTAATCACCGACTCTTTCATTCTCTTGCATCTTGAGATTCTCAAAATCTCGTTTCAAAGTTTGCAGTTTTACCTGCTTCACTTGGTCACTACCTCTATAGCTTTCTTTTAGGGCATTCCATGCATCTTGTGCAATTACATAAGATGCAACCCTAGGGAAGATACTTTTATCTAAGGCAGCATGAATGTGATAAAGGGCAAAAGCATTATTATTTTGTGCTTCTTTTCTCGCCTTTTTATTAGCATTCGAGAAAGCTGCCCATTTAGTAGCAGTTGGTTCTGTATAACCTTCTTCAACTACATCCCAAAGACCTTTTCCTATCAACAAAGTCTTCATTTTTATAGACCAGTATTCATAGTCACTACCATTAAATTTAGGAATTGGTAGACTAGTGTTTGCAGCCATGTCTAAAAAACAAACTTTTATTGAGGCAAACTGGAAATACAAAGCAGTACAAAATGATTTAATGATTCAAATCAAATCTCGCCTTTTTAGTACATTCCAGTTCTGCTTTGAAACTGCTGCTGATGACAATGATTTTAGGCTCTGCAGGATCTTCTTCTTCTGTTGCTGCTGCTTCTTCTTCTCCTTCTTCTTCCTCTTCCTCTTCTTCCTCTTCTGCTTCCTCTTCTTCTTCTGGTTCAGGTTCAGGAGAGCGTGGAGTATAGCTCTCACTCGATTCAGCTACCTGTACACCTGGTGTGTAACTGGCACTTGATCGTACATCCAAAACAAATTGCTCAGTCTCGGAATATTCAATCCTCTTTTCAAAGATATTGTCTTCTGAATCTACCTCATACCCTGAATCCGGCTTTCTAAGATGATCAATCACCTGATTTTCAAGCTGACAAAACACTGTATGCAGACTAGTTCGACGAACCCTTTCATCAAAGGATTCCGGTGTCTGTCTCTTTAAAATTGAAAGTAGTGCATTATAGCACCCCTTAGACCAAAAAATCTAACATTTCACGGGCAGATTAATTCTCCTCCTCAAAAAAAAAAAAAAAAACTTTTATGTCCCGACGGGATTCGATCCCCGGACCTCCTCACAACAAGCGAACCGATCTAACCACCACGCCAAGCGTTCGGTTGAGTATGGAAGGGGACATAAGTATATTTATTACAATTCTCGGCCGCGTTTTGTTTTAAAAAAAAAAAAATACCGTGGGTTTTATCCCACATGCGCCCGACGATGGGCGCGATAAGGGTTTTTAACCCTTAGCTCGCGCAATAGCTTTCGACTGCCTTCGGGCAGTCGATCCTCAACCGTTGCTTTTTACCACCGCTTTGACCAATCACAAACTGACACCTCACTGCCACGTCGACCAATGCCGAATTGCCACGTGGCAAAATTTTGTCCAATCACCTACTGCCACGTGTCCTTGCCAGCCTCTGCCAGATCAGCTGCCACGTCTGCCGTCTCGAACCGCATGCTGCCCAGTTAGCACCTAGCGACTGCCACATCTGCTCTGCTGCTGCCATGTGTCACGTCCTCGTGTCGCCATGTGTTGTGTCCAGTCAACGATCCACCTCGAGATCTATGCTGAACTGATCCTCCTCGACTGTTGCGCCTGCCTTGAAAATCATGCCTGTCATTCGGTGCCTCGAGATTCATGCCGAACTAATCCTCCTCGACTATCGCATGCCTTGAGAACCGTGCCCAAACTGGCACAGTCTGGCTCTGATACCAGATGTGAATCAGGCGCTAAACCATTCAAGTAAATGCAGAACAAACAAAATGAAGGAGGAAGAAGAATATTTTATTAATTTCAATTAACCCCTTTCAAAAACCTTACAATCTTAATAATACATAGCATTATATAATAGTTGAATAAAGTGAAGTTTGGCAGAGAAGGTTGGAGGGATAAGGCTAAGGAGATGAGTGGGCGGCGGCGGTGGGATGGATAAGGAGATGAGTGTGAAGGGAGATGGAGGGATAAGGGGAGGAAGGTGCAGAGGAATAATGGGACAAAGATGAGATGGAGGGATAAGGGAGTTAGGAAACGTGGAGGAAAAAGGAGAGGGAATATAGGAGGGAGTTAGGGGAAGAATAGACTTAGAAAAGAAATATGCCGACAAAAATTTTTAAAGGGGTTTTCACACTGGAGGCTAGAGAACTAGATGTTTCTAAGCCTCATTTGTGATATCCTTATTCACATTTACAACATCCTCCTCTATCTAATCTTAAGCATTTGATTCTCTTGTCAGTCTCATTTTCAATCATTTCTTTGAAAGCTTTAAATTTTTCAAAAGCTTCAGATTTTTCTTTGAGAAAAATAACCCAAGTCATTCTAGAATAATCATCTATAAACAACATGAAGTAGCTTTCTCCCTGAATGCTCTGAGTTCTGGTAGGGCCACATAAATTAGTATGAATAAGATCCAATGGTTTTGAAGAAGTATACTCTTTTGATTTGAAACTGGTTCTAGTCTGTTTTCCATGTTGACACGGACCGCAAATGATGTTATGGGGCCTTTTTATTTTGGGCAAGTCTCTAACTGCTTCCTTGTTGCTAATATTGACAAGATTATCAAAGCTCAAATGCCCCAATATTTTATGCCATAACCAAATCTTATCTTCTTGAGTTAGAAAACACTTTTCCCTTTTTATCTCACTTAGCATGTAAAGATTGTTTGGAGTCCTTGTAGCACTAGCAATGAGTTTTCCATTTTTTTCTTTACTTATCTCACATCTATCTAAAAAGAAAGATACTATGTGCCCTTGATCACAAATTTGACTCACACTTAGAAGATTATGTCTTAGGCCTTCTACATAAAGCACATTTTCTATTTTGGATTTCCCATCCAAACTAAGAGTCCCTTTACCACAAATTTTAGCTGACTTGTTATCTCCAAAACTGACTGTTCCTTTGTTTTTTTTAAGACCAAAAACTTTTCCTTTTCACCAGTCATATGATTTGAACAACCACTATCAAGATACCATTTTTCTACTTTTTCTTGAGCATGAAAAGCAGTTTGAACTATCATTGACTTAGATTTGATCTCATTTCTCTTTTTAGTGAACTCAAGGCTAGATCTATCCAAACTGCACATCCTTGCTATATGCCCAAAATTCTTACACTTGTAACACATGACATTTTTATTCATAAGAGGTGCAAAAGAGTTAACATTTTCTTTACTATGGCTATTCAAATATTTATTGCAATGCATAGCTTTGTGACCAAATCTCTTGCAGAAAAAAAAATAGCCATGGAAAGTATATGTAACCTGTTTTGATGCCTTGGATGATTGTTCTTCTTGTGACCAACTGGAATCCACCGCTCTTCAGGATGAAGATTGATTTTTCTTGAAGACCTTGTTTCATGAATGGTGATACCATCCTTCTTTTGCTTTTCACACGGAGTATTCTATCTGAGAGCCAACTGTTCCAACTTCACTCTAAGAGACATAACCTCTTCTTCTAGTTTCTTGCAATCAGCTTTCTTTCCTTTTAGAGCCTCTGTCAGAACCTGTTCAACCTTCTTCCCTTATTCAACTAGAATTTTGAAGTCTAACATTTTGAGACAATTCTGATCTTGCTATCTCTTCTTCCTGACATTAATGCTTGAGAACATAATTCTCTTCCCTGAATTTCTCAAGCTTTCTCAAAGCCAAGAAGAATTCACCTCTGAGATCGAACTCAACCTCTTCATATCTTTCTTAATATGTATGTTTCTCTGATAGATCCTTCTCCAAGCTATTAGGCTCTTTCTAGAGAGACTCGCTCTGATACCAATTGAAGAACACAAGCTTATACTGAGAGGGGTGGGTGAACAGTATAAGACTTAACCAATTAATAAATTTAACTTTAGATAGCAGTGGCATAAACACAACATTAATAAAGACATAAAGCATCACATATTGAAGACCCATTTTTAATGTGGTTCACCCAAAAATGTTGGGCTACATCCACAAAAACTTTTCTCTAAAAGTTACTCTCAAAGTTCTTTGGGAATCCTTCCCAAATACAATGTTTATGAGCCTTAGCCCAAAGGAGATACCTTCCCCCAATCAGAATTTATGAGCCTCTGCTCAAAGGAGATACCTTCCCCTCTGCTCTGGAAATGATCCCTCAGAAGATCAACTGCCTCTACCTCTTGCCGACACGTGGAAATCCTTTCCACAAAAGACCTCCTGTCTTCAATGCTTAGCCTATGAGACCTCTGCCTTCTATGATCACGTCCACAGTAGCTTAGAAACCAAATCTGTCCTCAGGTTCTTCTCATTGAACTAATACATCTCTTTCCTTAAGTTCTCTGAAAGAACTATCAAACTCAGCTTCACAAGTCCTCTGCTCAATCTGCATTATCACAGCCACACTCTGGTTGAACTTCAACCTTTGCACTGTCTACACAAACACAACAGTATTTAGAAAAGTTCACCATGACTCTTCGCTCACTCTGCACACTTCAATCGAATTTTGCACTCTACTCTCGATGATAGAACTTCTCACTCTGAACTCTATCTGTGAATGTTGTGACTTCCAACACTTCATACCCCCAACTTCTCCAAACAACCCTCCTTATATAATAGAATTTTCATAAAGAAAACTTTAATCTTAGTCAACTGTTATAACAAATGCAAACCCTAATATTTGTTGGTTGCAAGCCCTAATCGAAGAACACAAGCTTATACTGAGAGGGGGGGTGAACAAGTATAAGACCTCTTTTTACTTTTTCCTTTATACTTCAAAACAAGTAAAGCAATATACCCAAAGCAATATCAAAACAATGCACAAAATCATCCACAAAGTGACACCAATTTTAACGTGGTTCACCCAGAATGCCCGGGCTACGTCCACAAAACTTTTCTCTAAAAGTTATCTCAAAGTTCTTTGGGAAACCTTCCCAATTACAATGTTTATGAGCCTCGGCCCAAAGGAGACACCTTCCCCCAATCTGAATTTATGAGCCTCTGCTCAAAGGAGATACCTTCCCCTCTGCTCTGGAAATGATCCCTTAGAAGATCAACTGCCTCTACCTCTTGCCAGCACGTGGAACTCCTTTCCACCGAAGACCTCCTATCCTCAATGCTTAGCCTAAGAGACCTCTGCCTTCTATGATCACGTCCACAATAGCTCAGCTACCTGTACCAAACACAATCAGTCGGTCTAGTACAAGTCTTCCTCTCGTCCGTCGAATCTGTCCAACTCTATGAACAAATCAATCCTCTACACACAAGCCTTCTCAAAGACTTGCCAAATCTGTCCTCGGGTTCTTCAAGACTTCTTCCTCAAGTTCTCGATAGAACCAATGTACCTCTGTCCTCAAGTTCTCTGATAGAACTATCAATCTCAACTCACAAGTCCTCTGCTAGGACCTGCCCAAATCTGCTCACAAGTCCCCATCGAAACCTGTCCAAATCTTCTCACAAGTCCCCACCGGAACCTGTCCAAAACCTCAACAAGCTCACCAAGAAAAACTTGCTTAGTATGAACCCACAAAGAGAATTGTTAGAGACCCAATGTGATTCATAAACCTCATAGAAGCATAAAGAGAATTGTTAGAGACTCAATATGTTCTATACTTAACTCCCAATCTCAATCTCAAATCTCATAGAAACATAAAGAGAATTGTTAGAGACCCAATATGTTCTATACTTAACTCCCAATCTCAATCTCAACTCAATCTCAACTCAAACTCAATCTCAAAAGAATAAGATAGATGTAGTATGCTTTTCTCAAGAATATGAAACACAACCCAACAATTGCCAACCATGCAATATCTCATATAACAATGATGCTTATATTCTTTTTACCAACAACTAGGGTTTCATCATCTCAATGCAAGTAGCAAGACTTACTAACATAAACCCTAGTGCAAAAATGCTTCCTCTTACTCAACCAGAATTATGCATTCACCCAAAAATTCATCAATGACTTTAATGCATAACCAATCTTCAATATCCAGAAAATAATACCTAGTAGACAACCTTTTCACTCCAAACTCAATTTCAGAAAATATACCATAAACAACATACATGGAAGAAGTTGCCCATACCTTTACTTTGATGAAGAAGGAGAACTCAAAATCTGTCACAACACTAACTCTCAATTTGCCACCAATTAGAGTTAGCAACTATACAATAATACACAATAATAAAGATCCAAATATAACACCTTATTTCTCCAACTTAGTAAAAACACCAAAGTACAATAACATACAAAGTAAAATCTCTTTACACCTTATTACTCCACATAAACATTAACCATCAATAAACCAATGTCAAAATAAAAAATGATACCTTAACCTTATACCTCCCGTGCAATCACAACCACCATTCTTTGCACACCGTGACCAAAAGGAAATTCCCAATGAAGAGAATCGAACTCGGCACCTCTGCCATCTAGCGCTTTCGCTTAAATGCCACTGCCATTGGGTCACAAGTGCCCAATGAAATAAAACACCGCTGCCCTCTCTTTTATCTTCCTTTGATGCCAAGAACTTGGAAAACGTAAACGTCTTCCACAAACCGCATGCAACAATCCACTGCCATCAAGCCAAAAGGTAAGGATGCAGCCCAAGCTCAAATCTGAGTTTGCCAAGCACAGTCTCCAAGACACAAAACAAGCACGATATCAAAGACGTCAATGGAGATCAAAAACATAGAGCAAGCTCAACTCGAATATACCAAGCGTTGTTCGAAGGAAATAGAGCAAATGCAAATTACGGACGCCAAGCGCAAATCGAACGAAATAGTGCAAATGCAAATCACGGATGCCAAGCGCAAATCGAATGAAATAGTGCAAATGCAAATCACGGATGCCAAGCGCAAATCGAACGAAATAGTGCAAATGCAAATCACGGATGCCAAGCGCAAATCGAACGAAAACAGAGTAGCCACAAATCGTAGATGTCAACATTAATCGGAGGTACTCACTTTTGAAAATCATGCCACCTTATATAGCAATTTTTCCTTCACTGTTTGACGTCGGCGCTCTTCCAACGATGGCAACAAATCGACGAAAGAATTCTTGTTTCTTCCGTCGCTTAAGGGTTGAAAGACCCTTTAATAATAATTAAAATAATAATAATTATTATTTTATTAATAATAAATTAAACTTGGACCTTTGACAAAGGTTTGAGTTAATTTAATTATTAATAATACACATGGACCTTTGCATTAAGTTAAGCTTGGTTTTAATAAAAACCCTTAATGAGTCCAAATGGTTTTAAGAAAAACCTTTAGCCTTGTCACCATGGTTTTAATAAAAACCCTTTATTCTTGACATCACACTCTTTTGAAATCAACACAAAAATGCCTTTTGACATCAATGACAACTTATACATTTGAGCAAAGGCAATGTACCCAAGGTACCCAAAATTGCCAACAATCTCCCCTTTGTCATTGATGGCAAACCTTTACTGAAAACACTTCTCAAGAGCCAAAACTGAAACCAACTGAAACCAACTATGCTAGCAACTGAGAATCTTCCTTTGAAGTTTTGCTCCCCCTGACTTGAAGCTTTCCTCTTCACTTTGAAGCTCTCCCCCTTACTTATATCTCTCCCCCTTTGTCATCAATGGCAAAGGGCCACCTTTGGGGCTCGGGACTAAGAATTAGCCTCTTAGCTTAGTCCCTCCCCCACCTCCTGATGAGGTGATTAATTTTGGGGTGGGAGTAAAACTCCCATTAGGCACTGATCATCATCAGCATCTATAACTTCCTTGTCGGGCCTTCTCTTGAATTCTTTGTCCATATTCTTGTTCTTATCACTGTTCTTGTTCTTGTTCTCATCCCTGTTCTTATCCATGCCTTGATCCTTGGACTTGATCATGCCACTGTTCCTATTCTTGTATTCTAGAATTTTAGCTCTACACTGTCTGACTGTGTGACCTTCATTGTTGCACTTATAACAAGTAACAATGTTATTTCTTTTAGGCATACCTATTCTTTGAATCCACCAGTTTTGACCAAACCTGTTTTGACCAAACTTGTTTTGACCAAACCTGTTCTGACCAAACCTGTTCTGACCAAACCTTTTTGACCAAACCTATTCTAACCAAACCTATTTTGATCAAACCTGTTCTCGATATTTGCCTTGCAATAAACTCGCCTTGTGCCCAAACTGTTGACAAGAGTAGCAATACCCTTGAAATAAATTACCACCTCTGAAACTGTCATTTACCTTCTTCACTTGAGCCATGCAATGTGAAGCTATGTGACCAAACCTGTGACAAGCAAAACATCTCGCCTTGAAACTTTCCTTTATTTGACCTCTTAGGCTCTAAAACTTCTTCTTCTCATTCTGAATTCTGTTTTCTGTTTCGTGCATCTATCATTCAAGGACTCATGATCTGAAATACTTTCCTCATCAGAACTCTCTTCCTTTTGGAGTCTCTTACTAGACTCTCCTACTTGTTCCTTGTGAGGTTTAACAAAACCAAGGCCTGTTTTATCTGTTGTCTTTCTTTGTCCTTTGATGAGAGACTTAACCTTTTTGGAGCTATCTTGGAACCTGTGAAGCTTATCCTTGTACCCTTTAGTTTCCTCTTTCAAAGAAGCCATTTTCTGTTCTAACTCACTATACTCAAGAACCTTAGACTCTAACTCATCCTTGAGTTCTTGTGTCTTAGCTATAGAGAAGTCAAGACTTTCTATAAGATCATCTCTCTCCATACAACATTCATCTAACTTATCCTTGAGTCTAGCATTCTTCTTTCTTTCCTTTTTCAAAGCACTAAGAGCACTAATAAGTTCACCTTTAAGATCTACTTCACCTTCCTCTATATGTTTGCTTTTAGAATCATCAAAGCATTTTTCAGATTTCTTATCACTAGAGGTGCTACCCTTTTCAAAAACCATACATGCATCTTCCTTATAGTTTTCTGAAGCATCCTCATACATACTAGAAACCAAATCATTATTTGTGCAATCATCCTCAAGGTGACCAAAATTTCCACATCTAAGACATTTCATGATAATGAATCTATGTTTTGGTTCTTCCTCTTTTTCTGATATGAACAACATCTCATTTTCATTATCACTTGAAGAACTTTCACTATCACTACTAGAACACTTACTTGCTTTGTCTAGGTAGAAACTCTTCTTGTGTTTGTGAGAATACCTCTTTCCTTGATTGTTGTGCTCATCTTTGTTTTTCCTATGATGCTTGTGCTTTTCAGAATCCTTGCTCTTATAGTCTTGTTTATCTTCATCACTTTCATCCTTGGCAACAGTACAGTCAGTAGCATAATGACCAAACTTTCCACAATTGAAACATCTTACGTTTTTCATATTTTTGTGCTTTCTAGAGAACTTGCCTTTCTGTCTGTAATATGCCTCTTCATCACTAGAAGACTCATCACTCTCTTGAAACTGTTTACCTTTGGATTTCTTGGTAGCCTTGAAAGTCGCCTCCTTCTTGACATCAACTTTCACTTGAGTTCTTAACTCAAATGCTGCAAGTATACTATGGAGCTCATCCTTTTTCAACTTATCCAAATCTTTAGCTTCCTCAATAGCAAAAATATTTTCACTAAATCTATTAGGAAGAGATCTTAAAATCTTATCACAAACATCATTTTCAGCAAGCTCAAGACCTAAGTCTTTCATGGAGTTAACAACCTCATCCATACGAAGCATGTAGTCACTAATATTTTCATCATCATTCATCTTGAGTTGTTCAAACATACCTTTGAAGTGTCTCAACTTGGCCTTTCCGACATTTGTATCACCCGTATGAACCACCTTCAACTCGATTCCACATTTCACTAGTTGTCTTGCAGTGAATCACTTTGGTGAGATCTCGCTCTACGTAAGCCTTTCAGGATTGCATTCATTGCTTTTGAATTGCTGTGATGTAGGAGCCTTTCTTCTTTAGTATTAGGACCAAGTTCAGGAATAGTGTACTCATCTTCAATCACTTCCCAAACCTCATTCCCAAGTGCCATTAGATGAACCTTCATCCTTGCACTCCAAAGACCAAAATCTGACCCATCAAGAATAGGTGTTGCATTGCCACTTGAATGATCCATTGTGTTCTTTACTAGCTTTTCCTTCAAGTCGTTAAACTTTTTGAAGGCACCCGCTCTGATACCAATTGAAGAACACAAGCTTATACTGAGAGGGGGGGTGAACAATATAAGACCTCTTTTTACTTTTTCCTTTATACTTCAAAATAGTAAAGCAATATACCCAAAGCAATATCAAAACAATGCACAAAATCATCCACAAAGTGACACCAATTTTAACGTGGTTCACCCGAATGCTCAGGCTACGTCCACAAAACTTTTCTCTAAAAGTTATCTCAAAGTTCTTTGGGAAACCTTCCCAATTACAATGTTTATGAGCCTCGGCCCAAAGGAGACACCTTCCCCCAATCTAAATTTATGAGCCTCTACTCAAAGGAGATACCTTCCCCTCTGCTCTAGAAATGATCCCTCAGAAGATCAACTGCCTCTACCTCTTGCCAACACGTGGAACTCCTTTCCACCGAAGACCTCCTGTCCTCAATGCTTAGCCTAAGAGACCTCTGCCTTCTATGATCACGTCCACAGCAGCTCAGCTACCTGTACCAAACACAGTCAGTCGGTCTAGTACAAGTCTTCCTCTGTCTATCAGATCTATCCAACTCTATGAACAAATCAATCCTCTGCACACAAGCCTTCTCAAAGACTTGCCAAAACTATCCTCAGGTTCTTCTCAAAGAACCAATACACCTCTATCCTCAAGTTCTCTGATAGAACCAATGTACCTCTGTCCTCAAGTTCTCTGATAGAACTATCAATCTCAGCTCACAAGTCCTCTGCTAGGACCTGTCCAAATCTGCTCACAAGTCCCCACCGAAACCTGTCCAAATCTGCTCACAAGTCCCCACTGGAACCTGTCCAAAACCTCAACAAGCTCACCAAGAAAAACTTGCTTAGTATGAACTCACAAAGAGAATTGTTAGAGACCCAATGTGATTCATAAACCTCATAGAAGCATAAAGAGAATTGTTAGAGACTCAATATGTTCTATACTTAACTCCCAATCTCAATCTCAAATCTCATAGAAACATAAAGAGAATTGTTAGAGACCCAATATGTTCTATACTTAACTCCCAATCTCAATCTCAACTCAAACTCAATCTCAAAAGAATAAGATAGATGTAGTATGCTTTTCTTAAGAATATGAAACACAACCCAACAATTGCCAACCATGCAATATCTCATATAACAATGATGCTTATATTCTTTTTACCAACAACTAGGGTTTCATCATCTCAATGCAAGTAGCAAGACTTACTAACATAAACCCTAGTGCAAAAATGCTTCCTCTTACTCAACCAGAATTATGCATTCACCCAAAAATTCATCAATGACTTTAATGCATAACCAATCTTCAATATCCAGAAAATAATACCTAGTAGACAACCTTTTCACTCCAAACTCAATTTCAGAAAATATACCATAAACAACATACATGGAAGAAGTTGCCCATACCTTTACTTTGATGAAGAAGGAGAACTCAAAATCTGTCACAACACTAACTCTCAATTTGCCACCAATTAGAGTTAGCAACTATACAATAATACACAATAATAAAGATCCAAATATAACACCTTATTTCTCCAACTTAGTAAAAACCACCAAAGTACAATAACATACAAAGTAAAATCTCTTTACACCTTATTACTCCACATAAACATTAACCATCAATAAACCAATGTCAAAATAAAAAATGATACCTTAACCTTATACCTCCCGCGCAATCACAGCCACCATTCTTTGCACACCGTGACCAAAAGGAAATTCCCAATGAAGAGAATCGAACTCGGCACCTCTGCCGTCTAGCGCTTTCGCTTAAATGCCACCTTCATTGGGTCACAAGTGCCCAATGAAATAAAACACCGCTGCCCTCTCTTTTATCTTCCTTTGATGCCAAGAACCTGGAAAACGTAAACGTCTTCCACAAACCGCATGCAACAATCCACTACCGTCAAGCCAAAAGGTAAGGATGCAGCCCAAGCTCAAATTTGAGTTTGCCAAGCACAGTCTCCAAGACACATAACAAGCACGATATCAAAGACGTCAACGAAGATCGAAAACATAGAGCAAGCTCAACTCGAATATACCAAGCGCTGTTCGAAGGAAATAGAGCAAATGCAAATTGCGGACGCCAAGCGCAAATCGAACGAAATAGTGCAAATGCAAATCACGGATGCCAAGTGCAAATCGAATGAAATAGTGCAAATGCAAATCACGGATGCCAAGCGCAAATCGAACGAAATAGTGCAAATGCAAATCACGGATGCCAAGCGCAAATCGAACTAAAATAGAGTAGCCACAAATCGTAGATGTCAACATTAATCGGAGGTACTCACTTTTGAAAATCATGCCACCTTATATAGCAATTTTTCCTTCACTGTTTGACGTCGGCGCTCTTCCAACGATGGCAACAAATCGGTGAAAGAATTCTTGTTTCTTCCATCGCTTAAGGGTTGAAAGACCCTTTAATAATAATTAAAATAATAATTATTATTATTTTATTAATAATAAATTAAACTTGGACCTTTGACAAAGGTTTGAGTTAATTTAATTATTAATAATACACATGGACCTTTGCATTAAGTTAAGCTTGGTTTTAATAAAAACCCTTAATGAGTCCAAATGGTTTTAAGAAAAACCTTTAGCCTTGCCACCATGGTTTTAATAAAAACCCTTTATTCTTGACATCACACTCTTTTGAAATCAACACAAAAATGCCTTTTGACATCAATGACAACTTATACATTTGAGCAAAGGCAATGTACCCAAGGTACCCAAAATTGCCAACAATCTCCCCCTTTGTCATTGATGGCAAACCTTTACTGACAACACTTCTCAAGAGCCAAAACTGAAACCAACTGAAACCAACTGTGCTAGCAACTGAGAATCTTCCTTTGAAGTTTTGCTCCCCCTGACTTGAAGCTTTCCTCTTCACTTTGAAGCTCTCCCCCTTACTTATATCTCTCCCCCTTTGTCATCAATGGCAAAGGGCCACCTTTGGGGCTCGGGACTAAGAATTAGCCTCTTAGCTTAGTCCCTCCCCCACCTCCTGATGAGGTGATTAATTCTGGGGTGGGAGTAAAACTCCCATTAGGCACTCGATCATCATCAGCGTCTATAACTTCCTTGTCGGGCCTTCTCTTGAATTCTTTGTCCATATTCTTGTTCCTCGTCATCTGTTCTTGTTCTTGTTCTCATCCCTGTTCTTATTCATGCCTTGATCCTTGGACCCGATCATGCCACTGTTCCTATTCCTCGTATTCTAGAATTTTAGCTCTACACTTGTCTGACTCGTGTGACCTTCATTGTTGCACTTATAACAAGTAACAATGTTATTTCTTTTAGGCATACCTATTCTTTGAATCCACCAGTTTTGACCAAACCTATTCTGACCAAACTTGTTTTGACCAAACCTGTTCTGACCAAACCTGTTTTGACCAAACCTGTTCTGACCAAACCTATTCTGACCAAACCTATTTTGATCAAACCTGTTCTTGATATTTGCCTTGCAATAAACTGCCTTGTGCCCAAACTGTTGACAAGAGTAGCAATACCCTTGAAAGAAATTACCACCTCTGAAACTGTCATTTACCTTCTTCACTTGAGCCATGCAATGTGAAGCTATGTGACCAAACCTGTGACAAGCAAAACATCTGCCTTGAAACTTTCCTTTATTTGACCTTTTAGGCTCTAAAAATTTCTTCTCATTCTGAATTCTGTTTTCTATTTCTGTGCATCTATCATTCAAGGACTCATGATCTGAAATACTTTCCTCATCAGAACTCTCTTCCTTTTGGAGTCTCTTACTAGACTCTCCTACTTGTTCCTTGTGAGGTTTAACAAAACCAAGGCCTATTTTATCTGTTGTCTTTCTTTGTCCTTTGATGAGAGACTTAACCTTTTTGGAGCTATCTTGGAACCTGTGAAGCTTATCCTTGTACCCTTTAGTTTCCTCTTTCAAAGAAGCCATTTTCTGTTCTAACTCACTATACTCAAGAACCTTAGACTCTAACTCATCCTTGAGTTCTTGTGTCTTAGCTATAGAGAAGTCAAGACTTTCTATAAGATCATCTCTCTCCATACAACATTCATCTAACTTATCCTTGAGTCTAGCATTCTTCTTTCTTTCCTTTTTCAAAGCACTAAGAGCACTAATAAGTTCACCTTTAAGATCTACTTCACCTTCCTCTATATGTTTGCTTTTAGAATCATCAAAGCATTTTTCAGATTTCTTATCACTAGAGGTGCTACCCTTTTCAAAAACCATACATGCATCTTCCTTATAGTTTTCTGAAGCATCCTCATACATACTAGAAACCAAATCATTATTTGTGCAATCATCCTCAAGGTGACCAAAATTTCCACATCTAAGACATTTCATGATAATGAATCTATGTTTTGGTTCTTCCTCTTTTTCAGATATGAACAACATCTCATTTTCATTATCACTTGAAGAACTTTCACTATCACTACTAGAACACTTACTTGCTTTGTCTAGGTAGAAACTCTTCTTGTGTTTGTGAGAATACCTCTTTCCTTGATTGTTGTGCTCATCTTTGTTTTTCCTATGATGCTTGTGCTTTTCAGAATCCTTGCTCTTACAGTCCTGTTTATCTTCATCACTTTCATCCTTGGCAACAGTACAATCAGTAGCATAATGACCAAACTTTCCACAATTGAAACATCTTACGTTTTTCATATTTTTGTGCTTTCTAGAGAACTTGCCTTTCTTGCTGTAATATGCCTCTTCATCACTAGAAGACTCATCACTCTCTTGAAACTGTTTACCTTTGGATTTCTTGGTAGCCTTGAAAGTCGCCTCCTTCTTGACATCAACTTTCACTTGAGTTCTTAACTCAAATGCTGCAAGTATACTATGGAGCTCATCCTTTTTCAACTTATCCAAATCTTTAGCTTCCTCAATAGCAAAAATATTTTCACTAAATCTATTAGGAAGAGATCTTAAAATCTTATCACAAACATCATTTTCAGCAAGCTCAAGACCTAAGTCTTTCATGGAGTTAACAACCTCATCCATACGAAGCATGTAGTCACTAATATTTTCATCATCATTCATCTTGAGTTGTTCAAACATACCTTTGAAGTGTCTCAACTTGGCCTTTCCGACATTTGTATCACCTGTATGAACCACCTTCAACCGATTCCACATTTCACTAGTTGTCTTGCAGTGAATCACTTTGGTGAGATTCGCTTTCTGTAAGCCTTTCAGGATTGCATTCATTGCTTTTGAATTGCTTGTGATGTAGGAGCCTTTCTTCTTTAGTATTAGGACCAAGTTCAGGAATAGTGTACTCATCTTCAATCACTTCCCAAACCTCATTCCCAAGTGCCATTAGATGAACCTTCATCCTTGCACTCCAAAGACCAAAATCTGACCCATCAAGAATAGGTGTTGCATTGCCACTTGAATGATCCATTGTGTTCTTTACTAGCTTTTCCTTCAAGTCTGTTAAACTTTTTGAAGGCACCCGCTCCGATACCAATTGAAGAACACAAGCTTATACTTGAGAGGGGGGGTGAACAAGTAAAAGACCTCTTTTTACTTTTTCCTTTATACTTCAAAATAGTAAAGCAATATACCCAAAGCAATATCAAAACAATGCACAAAATCATCCACAAAGTGACACCAATTTTAACGTGGTTCACCCAGAATGCCTGGGCTACGTCCACAAAACTTTTCTCTAAAAGTTATCTCAAAGTTCTTTGGGAAACCTTCCCAATTACAATGTTTATGAGCCTCGGCCCAAAGGAGACACCTTCCCCCAATCTGAATTTATGAGCCTCTGCTCAAAGGAGATACCTTCCCCTCTGCTCTAGAAATGATCCCTCAGAAGATCAACTACCTCTACCTCTTGCCAACACATGGAACTCCTTTCCATCGAAGACCTCCTGTCCTCAATGCTTAGCCTAAGAGACCTCTGCCTTCTATGATCACGTCCATAGCAGCTCAACTACCTGTACCAAACACAGTCAGTCGGTCTAGTACAAGTCTTCCTCTGTCTGTCAGATCTATCCAACTCTATGAACAAATCAATCCTCTGCACACAAGCCTTCTCAAAGACTTGCCAAATCTGTCCTCAGGTTCTTCTCAAAGAACCAATACACCTTTGTCCTCAAGTTCTCTGATAGAACCAATGCACCTCTGTCCTCAAGTTCTCTGATAGAACTATCCAATCTCACTCACAAGTCCTCTCGCTAGGACCTCGCCCAAATCTGCTCACAAGTCCCCACCGAAACCTCGTCCAAACCCTGCTCACAAGTCCCCATGGAAACTTGTCCAAAACCTCAGCAAGCTCACCAAGAAAAACTTGCTTAGTATGAACTCACAAAGAGAATTGTTAGAGACCCAATGTGATTCATAAACCTCATAGAAGCATAAAGAGAATTGTTAGAGACTCAATATGTTCTATACTTAACTCCCAATCTCAATCTCAAATCTCATAGAAACATAAAGAGAATTGTTAGAGACCCAATATGTTCTATACTTAACTCCCAATCTCAATCTCAACTCAAACTCAATCTCAAAAGAATAAGATAGATGTAGTATGCTTTTCTTAAGAATATGAAACACAACCCAACAATTGCCAACCATGCAATATCTCATATAACAATGATGCTTATATTATTTTTACCAACAACTAGGGTTTCATCATCTCAATGCAAGTAGCAAGACTTACTAACATAAACCCTAGTGCAAAAATGCTTCCTCTTACTCAACCAGAATTATGCATTCACCCAAAAATTCATCAATGACTTTAATGCATAACCAATCTTCAATATCCAGAAAATAATACCTAGTAGACAACCTTTTCACTCCAAACTCAATTTCAGAAAATATACCATAAACAACATACATGGAAGAAGTTGCCCATACCTTTACTTTGATGAAGAAGGAGAACTCAAAATCTGTCACAACACTAACTCTCAATTTGCCACCAATTAGAGTTAGCAACTATACAATAATACACAATAATAAAGATCCAAATATAACACCTTATTTCTCCAACTTAGTAAAAACACCAAAGTACAATAACATACAAAGTAAAATCTCTTTACACCTTATTACTCCACATAAACATTAACCATCAATAAACCAATGTCAAAATAAAAAATGATACCTTAACCTTATACCTCCCGTGCAATCACAGCCACCATTCTTTGCACACTGTGACCAAAAGGAAATTCCCAATGAAGAGAATCGAACTCGGCACCTCTGCCATCTAGCGCTTTCGCTTAAATGCCACCGCCGTTGGGTCACAAGTGCCCAATGAAATAAAACACCGCTGCCCTCTCTTTTATCTTCCTTTGATGCCAAGAACTTGGAAAACGTAAACGTCTTCCACAAACCGCATGCAACAATCCACTGCCGTCAAGCCAAAAGGTAAGGATGTAGCCCAAGCTCAAATCTAAGTTTGCCAAGCATAGTCTCCAAGACACAGAACAAGCACGATATCAAAGACGTCAATGGAGATCAAAAACATAGAGCAAGCTCAACTCGAATATACCAAGCACTGTTCGAAGGAAATAGAGCAAATGCAAATTACGGATGCCAAGCGCAAATCGAACGAAATAGTGCAAATGCAAATCACGGATGCCAAGCACAAATCGAACGAAATAGTGCAAATGCAAATCATGGATGCCAAGCGCAAATCGAACGAAAATAGAGTAGCCACAAATCGTAGATGTCAACATTAATCGGAGGTACTCACTTTTGAAAATCATGCCACCTTATATAGCAATTTTTCCTTCACTATTTGACGTCGGTGCTCTTCCAACGATGGCAACAAATCGACGAAAGAATTCTTGTTTCTTCCATCGCTTAAGGGTTGAAAGACCCTTTAATAATAATTAAAATAATAATAATTATTATTTTATTAATAATAAATTAAACTTGGACCTTTGACAAAGGTTTGAGTTAATTTAATTATTAATAATACACATGGACCTTTGCATTAAGTTAAGCTTGGTTTTAATAAAAACCCTTAATGAGTCCAAATGGTTTTAAGAAAAACCTTTAGCCTTGTCACCATGGTTTTAATAAAAACCCTTTATTCTTGACATCACACTCTTTTGAAATCAACACAAAAATGCCTTTTGACATCAATGACAACTTATACATTTGAGCAAAGGCAATGTACCCAAGGTACCCAAAATTGCCAACACAATCTTCGTTGGCTAAAATTTAACTTTGTCGGCTTCACTACCTCTGTAACTCTTTTGTAGCTTCTGTCACGAAACTACAACATGTCGCGATATCGAGACACTTTTGCAACCGTACACTTTCTTTTGGATTTTGTCACGATATCGCAACACTTCAGCCTTTGTCCACTTCAACTAAGCTCTTGTCACGATATCATGACACTTCTATCTTTGTCAGTATCAAATTTTCTTTTGTCACGATATCGCGACACTTATTCCTTCGTTGACCTCCTTTCTACTTTTGTCGCAAAATCATGACATTTTTGCCTCTGTAGACTTCGTCTTCACTTCTATCGTGAAATCGTGACACTTTTGACTTCATAGCCTTCCTCTCTGCTTTTGTCGCAAAATCATGACACTTCTCCTCGTTGAAGACCTACTTTTTTTGTCTCGAAATCGTGACACATTCCGTAATCGTAATATTTCTCTTCAACTTTGTCATGAAATCATGACACTTCCCGCATCTGTATGCTTTTTCTTCAACCTGTCGCAAAATCATGATAGTTGTCACTTCAAAATATTTTCTCTTCTGCATGTCGCAAAATTGCAATAGTTCTCACTTGGAGCACTTTCCTTTGCTGCATGTCATGAAATCGTGACAGTTCCCATTCTGAACTCTGCAGCATGTCATGAAATCATGACACTTTTTTTGTTACTTTCTCTCTCTTCGAACTTGTCATGAAATCATGAAAATTCACACTACGGACTCTCTCTTCTGCATTATGTCATGAAATCATGACACTTTTTCTTTCGAACTCTCTCTCCTACAACATGTTGCGAAATTGTGACACTTTTTCGTCCGTACAACCTTCCTTGCAATATGTCATGAAATCATGACATTTCTAACTCAAAAATTCTCTCTCCTCTTTGAGTCATGAAACTGTGACATGTCACGATATCGTGCCACTTTTCTAACTTGCTTTCTCTCTCTGCTTAAGTCACAAAAATGTGACATGTCGCAATATCGTGACACTTTTCTAACTTGATTTCTTTTGAACCTGTCAAGCCATAACCTTCATCAAAACAAATTATTTTACATCAAATCAAATTTCTTCAAAAGCTTCTTGACATCAATGAAAACTTATACACTTGAGCAAATGCAATGTACCCAAAGTACCCAAAATTGCCAACAGTTAAACCTAATCTCTCCTCACACATGTGTGAGAATGAGATATTTCCTAAGGGGATGTGAGTATGCCACCTCACAAACCCTAATTTAACCTCCATGGGATCTCACCCTAGGGCTTAGTTCTCCTAACAACTCCAACTGCACCTTAGGATTTCTTATAAATAGTGGGTCCAAACCCTCATTCTCTCTCTCTCTCCACTTATGTTCAAAGTATAGAAAATCTACCAAAATACATACAGAATCATAGAAGCACTAATCTGAACCTACACATCAGAAGTACAACAACAAAGGAACATTTCCACTAAAGTATTTATGAAGAAAAATAGTTATAATTGAATTTTCCCTCCACCCCACAAATCTGGTTCCAGTTCACCCCCTGGATTGTGAATTGGTTCTACAAATCCCAAATCAACCCAAATCTTGGAGGTAAGCTTCATTTGGTGTTTTTATGATATTCTACATCATTTATTTTAGTTTTTATCATGTTTTATGAGTCTATTTGACTTTCTTACTACTGGGTCTGACTAAGGCAAGCCCCCTAACCCACTAACCCCTTTTTGCAAATTTATCACAGAACCAAGGAGGTAAACAATAATAACTACAATCATGCGGTGGTACGCAAGCCCATATACATTGAGAAACATAAAAAGAAGGTATCAGGCCTATTGTAACATTTTTGAAAAGAAAGGAAAAAATGGAATTCTACCATTTGTAACCTATGCAAGTCTTATCATGAATAAAATACATGTTCCTAAATAGTATGTGTCATTTATGTGTTATTAGATGAAATGCAAGTTTTTAGCTATTTCACAACCAATTATAGAACAATGAGAATTGGTACCCCACTCTGGTGAAAGGATAAGAATGAAAGTACATGTGAGGTTCATAGATGGAATATAATAAATCAAATAATAAGAGAAATAATGAATCCCTCCAAATAAAATAAGGAATCTAGAATAAATACCATTAGTAATAAATTAGGAGTGATAGGAATAAGCTAACCAATTAGAAGAAGTAATAGTGTATCCATAGTTGGAGAAAAGGGAGTTACATCAATAAATGGAAGGGCAATGAAGGATATGACTAATAATACAATATGAGGACAATATGAACACCTTTGACATGGAAATTACAGATGCAAATAAATGTGGAACTACCAACGAAGATTTGATCAGACTTACTCCATTAGCCCACATAAGCATGCTACAAAAAATTAGGCAACATCAATCCCAACAATTGTAGGAAGAATATGAAGCATTTGAAGCATATAATACAAGGCTTTGAGGATTTATCACCCAAGAGTTGGATGAAACAATGCAGTGGCTTGAAAATAAATAGGTTGCAAGGCAAAGAGAAATAGGAGTAAGGGAAGAGAGAAATGAGGGTGCACCTCAAGTAAATGATAGGTAAAAATAATGTGCAATTTCTAGTGAGGAAGGAAGGTCATAGGTTGAACCAAGAGGTATGACACATACTCCACCAATTACAAATGAAGTAGTAGAGATAATTTGATAGGAAATTAAAGTGGACCTTACATTGCCTAAACCCTAAGGGAATATACATCAATATTCAAATGATTAATTCACCTCTGAGATCGAACTCAACCTCTTCATCTCTTTCTTAATATGTATGTTTCTCTGATAGATCCTTCTCCAAGCTATTAGGCTCTTTCTAGAGAGACTCGCTCTGATACCAATTGAAGAACACAAGCTTATACTGAGAGGGGTGGGTGAACAGTATAAGACTTAACCAATTAATAAATTGTGGCATAAACACAACATTAATCAAGACAGAAAGCATCACATATTAAAGACCCATTTTTAATGTGGTTGACCCAAAAAGGTTGGGCTACATCCACAAAAACTTTTCTCTAAAAGTTACTCTCAAAGTTCTTTGGGAATCCTTCCCAAATACAATGTTTATGAGCCTTAGCCCAAAGGAGATACCTTCCCCAAATCAGAATTTATGAGCCTATGCTCAAAGGAGATACCTTCCCCTCTACTCTGGAAATGATCCCTCAGAAGATCAACTACCTCTACCTCTTGCCAGCACGTGGAAATCCTTTCCACAAAGGACCTCCTATCTTCAATGCTTAGCCTATGAGACCTCTGCCTTCTATGATCACGTCCACAGTAGCTTAGCAACCAAATCTGTCCTCAGGTTCTTCTCATTGAACTAATACATCTCTTTCCTTAAGTTCTCTGAAATAACTATCAAACTCAACTTCACAAGTCCTCTGCTCAATCTGCATAATCACAGCCACACTCTGGTTGAACTTCAACCTTTGCACTGTCTACACAAACACAACAGTATTTAGAAAAATTCACCATGAATCTTCGCTCACTCTGCACACTTCAATCGAATTTTGCACTCTACTCTCGGTGATAGAACTTCTCACTCTGAACTCTATTTGTGAATGTTGTGACTTCCAACACTTCATACCCCCAACTTCTCCAAACAACCCTCCTTATTTAATAGAATTTTCATAAAGAAAACTTTAATCTTAGTCAACTATTATAACAAATGCAAACCCTAATATTCGTTGGTTGCAAGCCCTAATCTGAAGAACACAAGTTTATACTAAGAGGGAGGGGTGAACAGTATAAGACCTCTTTTTACTTTTTCCTTTATACTTCAAAACAGTAAAGCAATATACCCAAAGCAATATCAAAACAATGCATAAAATCATCCACAAAGTGACACCAATTTTAACGTGGTTCACCTAGAATGCCTGGGCTACATCCACAAAACTTTTCTCTAAAAGTTATCTTAATGTTCTGTGGGAAACCTTCCCAATTACAATGTTTATGAGCCTTGGCCCAAAGGATACACCTTCCCCCAATATGAATTTATGAGCCTCTTCTCAAAGGAGATACCTTCCCCTCTGCTCTGGAAATGATCCCTTAGAAGATCAACTGCCTCTACCTCTTGCAAGCATGTGGAACTCCTTTCCACTGAAGACCTCCTATCCTCAATTCTTAGCCTAAGAGACCTCTGCCTTCTATGATCACATCCACAGTAGCTCAGCTACCTGTACCAAACACATTCAGTCGATCTAGTACAGGTCTTCCTCTGTCTGTCAAATCTATCCAACTCTATGAACAAATCAAACCTCTACACACAAGCCTTCTCAAAGACTTGCCAAAGCATCCTCGGGTTCTTCTCAAAGAACCAATACACCTCTGTCCTCAAGTTCTATGATAGAACCAATGTACCTTTTTCCTCAAGTTCTCTGATAGAACTATCAATCTCAGCTCACAAGTCCTCTGCTAGGACCTGCCCAAATCTGCTCACAAGTCCCCATCGAAACCTGTCCAAATTTTCTTACAAGTCCCCATTGGAACCTATCCAAAACCTCAGCAAGCACACCAAGAAAAGACTTGCTTAGTATGAACTCACAAAGAGAATTGTTAGAGACCCAATGTGATTCATAAACCTCATAGAAGAATAAAGATAATTGTTAGACACTCAATATGTTCTATACTTAACTCCCAATCTCAATTTCAAATCTCATAGAAACATAAAGAGAATTTTTAGAGACCCAATATGTTCTATACTTAACTCCCAATCTCAATCTCAACTCAATCTCAACTCAAAATCAATTTCCAAAGAATAAGATAGATGTAGTATGCTTTTCTTAAGAATATGAAACACAACCCAACAATTGCCAACCATGCAATATCTCATATAACAATGATGCTTATATTCTTTTTACCAACAACTAGGGTTTCATCATCTTAATGCAAGTAGCAATACTTACTAACATAAACCCTTGTGCAAAAATGCTTCCTCTTACTCAACCAGAATTATGCATTCACCCAAAAATTCATCAATGACTTTAATGCATAACCAATCTTCAATATCTAGAAAATAATACCTAGTAGACAACCTTTTCACTCCAAACTCAATTTTAGAAAATATACCATAAACAACATACATGGAAGAAGTTGCCCATACCTTTACTTTGATGAAGAAGGAGAACTCAAAAATTGTCACAACACTAACTCTCAATTTGCCACCAATTAGAGTTAGCAACTATACAATAATACACAATAATAAAGATCCAAATATAACACCTTATTTCTCCAACTTAGTAAAAACCACCAAAGTACAATAACATACAAAGTAAAATCTCTTTACACCTTATTACTCCACATAAACATTAACCATCAATAAACCAATGTCAAAATAAAAAATGATACCTTAACCTTATACCTCCCGTGCAATCACAGCCACCATTCTTTGCACATCGCGACCAAAAGGAAATTCCCAATGAAGAGAATCGAACTCGGCACCTTTGCCATCTAGCGCTTTCACTTAAACACCACTTCCATTGGGTCACAAGTGCCCAATGAAATAAAACATTGTTTCCCTCTCTTTTATCTTCCTTTGACGCCAAGAACCTGGAAAACATAAACGTCTTCCACAAATCGAATGCAACAATCCACTGTCGTCAAGCCAAAAGGTAAGGATGTAGCCCAAGCTCAAATCTGAGTTTGCCAAGCACAGTCTCCAAAACACAGAACAAGCATGATATCAAAGACGTCAACAGAGATCAAAAACACAGAGCAAGATCAACTCGAATATACCAAGCGCTATTCGAAGGAAATAGAGCAAATGCAAATTACGGACACCAAGTGCAAATCGAACGAAACAGTGCAAATGCAAATTGCGGACACCAAGTGCAAATCAAATGAAACAGTGCAAATGCAAATCACAGATGCCAAGTGCAAATTGAACGAAATAGTGCAAATGCAAATCACGGATGCCAAGTGCAAATTGAACAAAAACAAAGTAGCCACAAATCGTAGATGTCAATATTAATCGGAGGTCCTCAATTTTGAAAATAATTCCAACTTATATAGCAATTTTTCCTTCACTGTTTGACGTCTACGCTCTTCCAACGATGGCAACAAATCAATGAAATAATTCTTGTTTCTTCCATCGCTTAAGGGTTGAAAGACCCTTTAATAATAATTAAAATAATAATAATTATTATTTTATTAATAATAAATTAAACTTGGAACTTTGACAAGGTTTGAGTTAATTTAATTATTAATAATACACATGGACCTTTGCATTAAGTTAATCTTGGTTTTAATAAAAACCCTTAATGAGTCCAAATGGTTTTAAGAAAAACCTTTAGCCTTGTCACCATGGTTTTAATAAAAACCCTTTATTATTGACATCACACTCTTTTGAAATCAACACAAAAATGCCTTTTGACATCAATGACAACTTATACATTTGAGCAAAGGCAATGTACCCAAGGTACTCAAAATTGCCAAAAATCTCCCCCTTTGTCATTGATGGCAAACCTTTACTGAAAACACTTCTCAAGAGCCAAAACTGAAATCAACTAAAACCAACTATGCTAGCAACTAAGAATCTTCCTTTGAAGTTTTGCTCCCCCTAACTTGAAGCTTTCCTCTTAACTTTGAAGCTCTCCCCCTTAATTATAACTCTCCCCCTTTGTCATCAATGGCAAAGGGCCACCTTTAGGGCTCGAGACTAAGAATTAGCCTCTTAACTTAGTCCCTCCCCCTCCTCCTGATGAGGTGATTAATTCTGGGGTGGGAGTAAAACTCCCATTAGGCACTGATCATCATCAACATCTATAACTTCCTTGCCGGGCCTTCTCTTGAATTTTTTGTCCATATTCTTGTTCCTGTCACTGTTCTTGTTCTTGTTCTCATCCATGTTCTTATCCATGCTTTGATCCTTGGACCTGATCATGCCACTATTCCTATTCCTGTATTCTAGAATTTCAGCTCTACACTGTTTGACTGTGTGACCTTCATTGTTGCACTTATAACAAGTAACAATGTTATTTCTTTTAGGCATACCTATTCTTTGAATCCACCAGTTTTGACCAAACCTATTCTGACCAAACCTGTTTTGACCAAACCTGTTCTAACCAAACCTGTTCTGACCAAACCTGTTCTGACCAAATTTGTTCTGACCAAACCTGTTCTAACCAAACCTGTTTTGACCAAACCTATTATGACCAAACCTGTTTTGATCAAACCTGTTCCTGATATTTGCCTTGCAATAAACTGCCTTGTGCCCAAAATGTTGACAAGAGTAGCAATACCCTTGAAAGAAATTACCACCTCTAAAACTTTCATTTACCTTCTTCACTTGAGCCATGCAATGTGAAGCTATGTGACCAAACCTGTGACAAGCAAAACATCTGCCTTGAAACATTCCTTTATTTGACCTCTTAGGCTCTAAAAACTTCTTCTCATTTTGAATTCTATTTTTTTTTTCTGTGCATCTATCATTCAAGGACTCATGATCAGAAATACTTTCCTCATCAGAACTCTCTTCCTTTTGGAGTATCTTTCTAGACTCTCCTACTTGTTCCTTGTGAGGTTTAACAAAACCAAGGCCTGTTTTATCTGTTGTCTTTCTTTTTCCTTTGATGAGAGACTTAACATTTTTGGAGCTATCTTGGAACTTGTGAAGCTTATCCTTGTACCCTTTAGTTTCCTCTTTCAAAGAAGCCATTTTCTGTTCTAACTCCCTATACTCAAGAACCTTAGACTCTAACTCATCCTTGAGTTCTTGTGTCTTAGCTATAGAGAAGTCAAGACTTTCTATAAGATCATCTCTCTCCATACAAAATTCATCTAACTTATCCTTGAGTCTAGAATTCTTCTTTCTTTCCTTTTTCAAATCATTAAGAGCACTAATAAGTTCACCTTTAAGATCTACTTCACCTTCCTCTATATGTTTGCTTTTAGAATCATCAAGGCCTTTTTCATATTTTTTATCACTAGAGGTGCTACCCTTTTCAAAAACCATACATGCATCTTCCTTATAGTTTTCTGAAGCATCCTCATACATACTAGAAACCAAATCATTATCTGTGCAATCATCCTCAAGGTGACCAAAATTTCCACATCTAAGAAATTTCATGATAATGAATCTATGTTTTGGTTCTTCCTCTTTTTTTGATATGAACAACATCTCATTTTCATTATCACTTGAAGAACTTTCACTATCACTACTAGAACACTTACTTGCTTTGTCTAGGTAGAAACTCTTCTTGTGTTTGTGAGAATACCTCTTTCCTTGATTGCTATGCTCATCTTTGTTTTTCCTATGATGCTTGTGCTTTTCAGAATCCTTGCTCTTATAGACCTGTTTATCTTTATCACTTTCATCCTTGGCAACAGTACAATCAGTAACATAATGACCAACCTTTCCACAATTGAAACATCTTATGATTTTCATATTTTTGTGCTTTCTAGAGAACTTGCCTTTCTTGCTGTAATATGCCTCTTCATCACTAGAAGACTCATCACTCTCTTGAAACTGTTTACCTTTGGATTTCTTGGTAGCCTTGAAAGCTGCCTCCTTCTTGACATCAACTTTCACTTGAGTTCTTAACTCAAATGCTGCAAGTATACTATGGAGCTCATACTTTTTCAACTTATCCAAATCTTTAGCTTCCTCAATAGAAAAAATCTTTTCACTAAATATATTAGGAAAAGATCTTAAAATCTTATCACAAACATCATTTTCAGCAAGCTCAAGACCTAAGTCTTTCATGGAGTTAACAACCTCATCCATACAAGGCATGTAGTCACTAATATTTTCATCATCATTCATCTTGAGTTGTTCAAACATACCTTTGAAGTGTCTCAATTGGCATTTCTGACATTTGTATCACCTGTATGAACCACCTTCAACTGATTCCACATTTCACTAGCTGTCTTGCGGTGAATCACTTTGGTGAGATCCGCTTTCTGTAAGCCTTTCAAGATTGCATTCATTGCTTTTGAATTTCTGTGATGTAGGAGCCTTTCTTCTTTAGTATTAGGACCAAGTTCAGGAATAGTGTACTCATCTTCAATCACATCCCAAACCTCATTCCCAAGTGCCATTAGATGAACCTTCATCCTTGCACTCCAAAGACCAAAATCTGACCCATCAAGAATAGGTGTTGCATTGCCACTTGAATGATCCATTATGTTCTTTACTAGCTTTTTCTTCAAGCTGTTAAACTTTTTGAAGGTACCCGCTCTGATACCAATTGAAGAACACAAGATTATACTGAGAGGAGGGGGTGAACAGTTAAAGACTTCTTTTTACTTTTTCCTTTATACTTCAAAATAGTAAAGCAATATACCCAAAGCAATATCAAAACAATGCACAAAATCATCCATAAAGTGACACCAATTTTAACGTGGTTCACCTAGAATTCTTGGGCTACGTCCACAAAACTTTTCTCTAAAAGTTATCTCAAAGTTCTTTGGGAAACCTTCCCAATTACAATGTTTATGAGCCTCGGCACAAAGGAGACACCTTCCCCCAATATGAATTTATGAGCCTCTGCTCAAAGGAGATACCTTACCCTCTGCTCTAGAAATGATCCCTCAGAAGATCAACTGCCTCTATCTCTTGCCAGCACATGGAACTCTTTTCCACTGAAGACCTCTTATCCTCAATGCTTAACCTAAGAGACCTATGCCTTCTATGATCACGTCCATAGCAGCTCAGCTACCTGTACCAAACACAGTCAGTCGGTCTAGTACAAGTCTTCCTCTGTCTGTCATATCTATCCAACTCTATGAACAAATCAAACCTCTGCACATAAGCCTTCTCAAAGACTTACCAAAACTGTCCTTAGGTTCTTCTCAAAGAACCAATACACCTTTGTCCTCAAGTTCTTTGATAGAACCAATGTACCTATGTCCTCAAGTTCTTTGATAGAACTATCAATCTCAGCTCACAAGTCCTCTGCTAGGACCTGCCCAAATTTTCTCACAAGTCCCCACCAAAACCTGTCCAAATCTGCTTACAAGTCCCCACTAGAACCTGTCCAAAACCTCAGCAAGCTCACCAAGAAAAAACTTGCTTAGTATGAACTCACAAAGAGAATTGTTAGAGACCCAATGTGATTCATAAACCTCATAGAAGCATAAAGAGAATTGTTAGAGACTCAATATGTTCTATACTTAACTCCCAATATTAATCTCAAATCTCATAGAAACATAAAGAGAATTGTTAGAGACCCAATATGTTCTATACTTAACTCCCAATCTCAATCTCAACTCAAACTCAATCTCAAAAGAATAAGATAGATGTAGTATGCTTTTCTTAAGAATATGAAACACAACCCAACAATTGCCAACCATGCAATATCTCATATAACAATGATGCTTATATTATTTTTACCAACAACTAGGATTTCATCATCTCAATGCAAGTAGCAAGACTTACTAACATAAACCCTAGTGCAAAAATGCTTCCTCTTACTCAACCAGAATTATGCATTCACCCAAAAATTCATCAATGACTTTAATGCATAACCAATCTTCAATATCCATAAAATAATACCTAGTAGACAACCTTTTCACTCCAAACTCAATTTTAGAAAATATATCATAAACAACATACATGGAAGAAGTTGCCCATACCTTTACTTTGATGAAGAAGGAGAACTCAAAAACTGTCACAACACTAACTCTCAATTTGCCACCAATTAGAGTTAGCAACTATACAATAATACACAATAATAAAGATCCAAATATAACACCTTATTTCTCCAACTTAGTAAAAACCACCAAAGTACAATAACATACAAAGTAAAATATCTTTACACCTTATTACTCCACATAAACATTAACCATCAATAAACCAATGTCAAAATAAAAAATGATACCTTAACCTTATACCTCCCATGCAATCATAGCCACCATTCTTTGCACACCACGACCAAAAGGAAATTCCCAATGAAGAGAATGGAACTTGGCACCTTTGTCGTCTAGCGCTTTCGCTTAAACGCCACCGTCGTTGGGTCACAAGTTCCCAACGAAATAAAACACCACTGCCCTATCTTTTATCTTCCTTTGATGCCAAGAACCTGGAAAACGTAAACGTCTTCCACAAACCGCATGCAACAATCCATTGCCATCAAGCCAAAAGGTAAGGATGCAGCCCAAGCTCAAATCTAATTTTTCCAAGCATAGTCTCCAAGAAACAGAACAAGAATGATATCAAAGACGTTAACGAAGATAAAAAACATAGAGCAAGATCAACTTGAATATACCAAGCGATGTTCGAAGAAAATAGAGCAAATGCAAATTGCGGATGCCAAGCACAAATCAAACGAAACAGTGCAAATGCAAATCACGGATGCCAAGCACAAATCGAACGAAATAGTGCAAATGCAAATCATGGATGCCAAGTGCAAATCGAATGAAAATAGAGTAGCCACAAATCGTAGATGTCAACATTAATCGGAGGTCCTCACTTTTGAAAATCATGCCACCTTATATAGCAATTTTTCCTTCACTGTTTGACGTAGGTGCTCTTCCAACAATGGCAACAAATCGACAAAAGAATTCCTATTTCTTCCATCGCTTAAGGGTTGAAATACCCTTTAATAATAATTAAAATAATAATAATTATTAATTTATTAATAATAAATTAAAATTGGACCTTTGACAAGGTTTGAGTTAATTTAATTATTAATAATACACATGGACCTTTGCATTAAGTTAAGCTTGGTTTTAATAAAAACCCTTAATGAGTCCAAATGGTTTTAAGAAAAACCTTTAGCCTTGTCACCATGGTTTTAATAAAAACCCTTTATTCTTGACATCACACTCTTTTGAAATCAACACAAAAATGCCTTTTGACATCAATGACAACTTATACATTTGAGCAAAGGCAATGTATCTAAGGTACCCAAAATTGCCAACACAATCTTCGTCGGCTAAAATTTAACTTTGTCGGCTTCACTGCCTCTGTAACTCTTTTGTAGCTTCTGTCATGAAACTACAACATGTCACGATATCGAGACACTTTTGCAACCGTACACTTTCTTTTGGATTTTGTCACGAAATCGCAACACTTCAGCCTTTGTCCACTTCAACTAAGCTCTTGTCACGATATCATGACACTTCTATCTTTGTCAGTATCAAATTTTCTTTTGTCGCGATATCGCGACACTTCTTCCTTCGTTGACCTCCTTTCTACTTTTGTCGCAAAATCATGACATTTTTGCCTCTGTAGACTTCGTCTTCACTTCTATCGTGAAATCGTGACACTTTTGACTTCATAGCCTTCCTCTCTGCTTTTGTCG
The DNA here is from genome assembly GCA_028583015.1 of Wollemia nobilis. Taxonomy (NCBI): domain Eukaryota; kingdom Viridiplantae; phylum Streptophyta; class Pinopsida; order Araucariales; family Araucariaceae; genus Wollemia; species Wollemia nobilis. The sequence continues at coordinate 2,625,497 of JAQPPZ010001844.1, read as the reverse complement.
CAAAATCATGACACTTCTCCCTGTTGAAGACCTACTTTTTTTTTGTCGTGAAATCGTGACACATTCTGTAATCGTAATATTTCTCTTCAACCTGTCATGAAATCATGACACTTCCTGCATCTGTACGTTTTTTCTTCAACCTGTCGCAAAATCATGATAGTTGTCACTTCAAAATATTTTCTCTTCTGCATGTCGCAAAATTGCAATAGTTCTCACTTGGAGCACTTTCCTTTGCTGCATGTCATGAAATCGTGACAGTTCCCATTCTGAAATCTGCAGCATGTCATGAAATCATGACACTTTTTGTGTTACTTTCTCTCTCTTCGAACTTGTCATGAAATCATGACAATTCACACTACGGACTCTCTCTTCTGCATTATGTCATGAAATCATGACACTTTTTCTTTCGAACTCTCTCTCCTACAACATGTTGCGAAATTGTGACACTTTTTCGTCCGTACAACCTTCCTTGCAATATGTCGTGAAATCATGACATTTCTAACTCAAACATTCTCTCTCCTCTTTGAGTCATGAAACTGTGACATGTCACGATATCGTGCCACTTTTCTAACTTGCTTTCTCTCTCCTGCTTAAGTCACAAAAATGTGACATGTCGCAATATCGTGACACTTTTCTAACTTGATTTCTTTTGAACCTGTCAAGCCATAACCTTCATCAAAACAAATTATTTTACATCAAATCAAATTTTTTCAAAATCTTCTTGACATCAATGAAAACTTATACACTTGAGCAAATGCAATGTACCCAAAGTACCCAAAATTGCCAACAGTTAAACCTAATATCTCCTCACACATGTGTGAGAATGAGATATTTCCTAAGGGGATGTGAGTATGCCACCTCACAAACCCTAATTTAACCTCCATGGGATCTCACCCTAGGGCTTAGTTCTCCTAACAACTCCAACTGCACCTTAGGATTTCTTATAAATAGTGGGTCCAAACCCTCATTCTCTCTCTCTCTCCACTTATGTTCAAAGTATAGAAAATCTACCAAAATACATACAGAATCATAGAAGCACTAATCTGAACCTACACATCAGAAGTACAACAACAAAGGAACATTTCCACTAAAGTATTTATGAAGAAAAATAGTTATAATTGAATTTTCCCTCCACCCCACAAATTTGGTTCCAGTTCACCCCCTGGATTGTGAATTGGGTCTACAAATCCCAAATCAACCCAAATCTTGGAGGTAAGCTTCATTTGGTGTTTTTATGATATTCTACATCATTTATTTTAGTTTTTATCATGTTTTATGAGTCTATTTGACTTTATTACTACTGAGTCTGACTAAGGCAAGCCCCCTAACCCACTAACCCCTTTTTGCAAATTTATCACAGAACCAAGGAGGTAAACAATAATAACTACAATCATGCGGTGGTACGCAAGCCCATATACATTGAGAAACATAAAAAGAAGGTATCAGGCCTATTGTAACATTTTTGAAAAGAAAGGAAAAAATGGAATTCTACCATTTGTAACCTATGCAAGTCTTATCATGAATAAAATACATGTTCCTAAATAGTATGTGTCATTTATGTGTTATTAGATCAAATGCAAGTTTTTAGCTATTTCACAACCAATTATAGAACAATGAGAATTGGTACCCCACTCTGGTGAAAGGATAAGAATGAAAGTACATGTGAGGTTCATAGATGGAATATAATAAATCAAATAATAAGAGAAATAATGAATCCCTCCAAATAAAATAAGGAATCTAGAATAAATACCATTAGTAATAAATTAGGAGTGATAGGAATAAGCTAACCAATTAGAAGAAGTAATAGTGTATCCATAGTTGGAGAAAATGGAGTTACATCAATAAATGGAAGGGCAATGAAGGATATGACTAATAATACAATATGAGGACAATATGAACACCTTTGACATGGAAATTACAGATGCAAATAAATGTGGAACTACCAACGAAGATTTGATCAGACTTACTCCATTAGCCCACATAAGCATGCTACAAAAAATTAGGCAACATCAATCCCAACAATTGTAGGAAGAATATGAAGCATTTCAAGCATATAATACAAGGCTTTGAGGATTTATCACCCAAGAGTTGGATGAAACAATGCAGTGGCTTGAAAAGAAATAGGTTGCAAGGCAAAGAGAAATAGGAGTAAGGGAAGAGAGAAATGAGGGTGCACCTCAAGTAAATGATAGGTAAAAATAATGTGCAATTTCTAGTGAGGAAGGAAGGTCATAGGTTGAACCAAGAGGTATGACACATACTCCACCAATTACAAATGAAGTAGTAGAGATAATTTGATAGGAAATTAAAGTGGACCTTACATTGCCTAAACCCTAAGGGAATATACATCAATATTCAAATGATTAATTCACCTCTGAGATCGAACTCAACCTCTTAATCTCTTTCTTAATATGTATGTTTCTCTGATAGATCCTTCTCCAAGCTATTAGGCTCTTTCTAGAGAGACTCGCTCTGATACCAATTGAAGAACACAAGCTTATACTGAGAGGGGTGGGTGAACAGTATAAGACTTAACCAATTAATAAATTTAACTTTAGATAGCAGTGGCATAAACACAACATTAATCAAGACAGAAAGCATCACATATTGAAGACCCATTTTTAATGTGGTTCACCCAAAAAGGTTGGGCTACATCCACAAAAACTTTTCTCTAAAAGTTACTCTCAAATTTCTTTGGGAATCCTTCCCAAATACAATGTTTATGAGCCTTAGCCCAAAGGAGATACCTTCCCCCAATCAGAATTTATGAGCCTCTGCTCAAAGGAGATACCTTCCCCTCTGCTCTGGAAATGATCCCTCAGAAGATCAACTACCTCTACCTCTTGCCAGCACGTGGAAATCCTTTCCACAAAAGACCTCCTGTCTTCAATGCTTAGCCTATGAGACCTCTGCCTTCTATGATCACGTCCACAGTAGCTTAGCAACAAAATCTGTCCTCAGGTTCTTCTCATTGAACTAATACATCTCTTTCCTTAAGTTCTCTGAAAGAACTATCAAACTCAGCTTCACAAGTCCTCTGCTCAATCTGCATAATCACAGCCACACTCTGGTTGAACTTCAACCTTTGCACTGTCTACACAAACACAACAGTATTTAGAAAAATTCACCATGACTCTTCGCTCACTCTGCACACTTCAATCAAATTTTGCACTCTACTCTCGGTGATAGAACTTCTCACTCTGAACTCTATCTGTGAATGTTGTGACTTCCAACACTTCATACCCCCAACTTCTCCAAACAACCCTCCTTATTTAATAGAATTTTCATAAAGAAAACTTTAATCTTAGTCAACTATTATAACAAATGCAAACCCTAATATTCGTTGGTTGCAAGCCCTAATCCGAAGAACACAAGCTTATACTGAGAGGGAGGGGGTGAAAAGTATAAGACCTCTTTTTACTTTTTCCTTTATACTTCAAAACAGTAAAGCAATATACCCAAAGCAATATCAAAACAATGCACAAAATCATCCACAAAGTGACACCAATTTTAACGTGGTTCACCCAGAATGCCTGGGCTACATCCACAAAAATTTTCTCTAAAAGTTATCTCAAAGTTCTTTGGGAAACCTTCCCAATTACAATGTTTATGAGCCTCGGCCCAAAGGAGACACCTTCCCCCAATCTGAATTTATGAGCCTCTGCTCAAAGGAGATACCTTCCCCTACTCTGGAAATGATCCCTCAGAAGATCAACTGCCTCTACCTCTTGCAAGCACGTGGAACTCCTTTCCATCGAAGACCTCCTGTCCTCAATGCTTAGCCTAAGAGACCTCTGCCTTCTATGATCACATCCACAGTAGCTCAGCTACCTGTACCAAACACAGTCAGTCGGTCTAGTACAAGTCTTCCTCTGTCTGTCAAATCTGTCCAACTCTATGAACAAATCAAACCTCTACACACAAGCCTTCTCAAAGACTTGCCAAAACTGTCCTCAGGTTCTTCTCAAAGAACCAATACACCTCTGTCCTCAAGTTCTCTGATAGAACCAATGTACCTTTTCCTCAAGTTCTCTGATAGAACTATCAATCTCAGCTCACAAGTCCTCTGCTAGGACTTGCCCAAATCTGCTCACAAGTCCCCATCGAAACCTGTCCAAATCTTCTCACAAGTCCCCACTGGAACCTGTCCAAAACCTCAACAAGCTCACCAAGAAAAACTTGCTTAGCATGAACCCACAAAGAGAATTGTTAGAGACCCAATGTGATTCATAAACCTCATAGAAGCATAAAGAGAATTGTTAGAGACTCAATATGTTCTATACTTAACTCCCAATCTCAATCTCAAATCTCATAGAAACATAAAGAGAATTTTTAGAGACCCAATATGTTCTATACTTAACTCCCAATCTCAATCTCAACTCAATCTCAACTCAAAATCAATCTCAAAAGAATAAGATAGATGTAGTATGCTTTTCTCAAGAATATGAAACACAACCCAACAATTGCCAACCATGCAATATCTCATATAACAATGATGCTTATATTATTTTTACCAACAACTAGGGTTTCATCATCTCAATGCAAGTAGCAAGACTTACTAACATAAACCCTAGTGCAAAAATGCTTCCTCTTACTCAACCAGAATTATGCATTCACCCAAAAATTCATCAATGACTTTAATGCATAACCAATCTTCAATATCCAGAAAATAATACCTAGTAGACAACCTTTTCACTCCAAACTCAATTTCAGAAAATATACCATAAACAACATACATGGAAGAAGTTGCCCATACCTTTACTTTGATGAAGAAGGAGAACTCAAAATCTGTCACAACACTAACTCTCAATTTGCCACCAATTAGAGTTAGCAACTATACAATAATACACAATAATAAAGATCCAAATATAACACCTTATTTCTCCAACTTAGTAAAAACCACCAAAGTACAATAACATACAAAGTAAAATCTCTTTACACCTTATTACTCCACATAAACATTAACCATCAATAAACCAATGTCAAAATAAAAAATGATACCTTAACCTTATACCTCCCATGCAATCACAACCACCATTCTTTGCACACCGCGACCAAAAGGAAATTCCCAATGAAGAGAATCGAACTCGGCACCTTTGCCGTCTAGCGCTTTCGCTTAAACGCCACCGCCATTGGGTCACAAGTGCCCAATGAAATAAAACACCGTTGCCCTCTCTTTTATCTTCCTTTGACGCCAAGAACCTGGAAAACGTAAACGTCTTCCACAAATCGCATGCAACAATCCATTGTCGTCAAGCCAAAAGGTAAGGATGCAGCCCAAGCTCAAATATGAGTTTGCCAAGCACAGTCTCCAAAACACAGAACAAGCATGATATCAAAGACGTCAACAGAGATCAAAAACACAGAGCAAGCTCAACTCGAATATACCAAGCGCTGTTCGAAGGAAATAGAGCAAATGCAAATTACGGACGCCAAGCGCAAATCGAACGAAACAGTGCAAATGCAAATCATGGATGCCAAGTGCAAATCGAATGAAACAGTGCAAATGCAAATCACGGATGCCAAGCGCAAATCGAACGAAATAGTGCAAATGCAAATCACGGATGCCAAGTGCAAATTGAACAAAAACAGAGTAGCCACAAATCGTAGATGTCAACATTAATCGGAGGTCCTCACTTTTGAAAATCATGCCACCTTATATAGCAATTTTTCCTTCACTGTTTGACGTCGACGCTCTTCCAACGATGGCAACAAATCGGTGAAATAATTCTTGTTTCTTCCATCGCTTAAGGGTTGAAAGACCCTTTAATAATAATTAAAATAATAATAATTATTATTTTATTAATAATAAATTAAACTTGGACCTTTGACAAGGTTTGAGTTAATTTAATTATTAATAATACACATGGACCTTTGCATTAAGTTAAGCTTGGTTTTAATAAAAACCCTTAATGAGTCCAAATGGTTTTAAGAAAAACCTTTAGCCTTGTCACCATGGTTTTAATAAAAACCCTTTATTCTTGACATCACACTCTTTTGAAATCAACACAAAAATGCCTTTTGACATCAATGACAACTTATACATTTGAGCAAAGGCAATGTACCCAAGGTACCCAAAATTGCCAACAATCTCCCCCTTTGTCATTGATGGCAAACCTTTACTGAAAACACTTCTCAAGAGCCAAAACTGAAACCAACTGAAACCAACTATGCTAGCAACTGAGAATCTTCCTTTGAAGTTTTGCTCCCCCTAACTTGAAGCTTTCCTCTTCACTTTGAAGCTCTCCCCCTTACTTATATCTCTCCCCCTTTGTCATCAATGGCAAAGGGCCACCTTTGGGGCTCGGGACTAAGAATTAGCCTCTTAGCTTAGTCCCTCCCCCACCTCCTGATGAGGTGATTAATTCTGGGGTGGGAGTAAAACTCCCATTAGGCACTGATCATCATCAACATCTATAACTTCCTTGCCGGGCCTTCTCTTGAATTCTTTGTCCATATTCTTGTTCCCATCCATTGTTCTTGTTCTTGTTCTCATCCCTGTTCTTATCCATGCCTTGATCCTTGGACCTGATCATGCCACTATTCCTATTCCTGTATTCTAGAATTTCAGCTCTACACTGTTTGACTGTGTGACCTTCATTGTTGCACTTATAACAAGTAACAATGTTATTTCTTTTAGGCATACCTATTCTTTGAATCCACCAGTTTTGACCAAACCTATTCTGACCAAACCTGTTTTGACCAAACCTGTTCTGGTTGCCTTTGACCAAACCTGTTCTGACCAAACCTGTTTTGACCAAACCTATTCTGACCAAACCTGTTTTGATCAAACCTGTTCCTGATATTTGCCTTGCAATAAACTGCCTTGTGCCCAAACTGTTGACAAGAGTAGCAATACCCTTGAAAGAAATTACCACCTCTAAAACTGTCATTTACCTTCTTCACTTGAGCCATGCAATGTGAAGCTATGTGACCAAACCTGTGACAAGCAAAACATCTGCCTTGAAACTTTCCTTTATTTGACCTCTTAGGCTCTAAAAACTTCTTCTCATTCTGAATTCTGTTTTTTATTTTTGTGCATCTATCATTCAAGGACTCATGATCTGAAATACTTTCCTCATCAGAACTCTCTTCCTTTTGGAGTCTCTTACTAGACTCTCCTACTTGTTCCTTGTGAGGTTTAACAAAACCAAGGCCTGTTTTATCTGTTGTCTTTCTTTGTCCTTTGATGAGAGACTTAACCTTTTTGGAGCTATCTTGGAACTTGTGAAGCTTATCCTTGTACCCTTTAGTTTCCTCTTTCAAAGAAGCCATTTTCTGTTCTAACTCACTATACTCAAGAACCTTAGACTCTAACTCATCCTTGAGTTCTTGTGTCTTAGCTATAGAGAAGTCAAGACTTTCTATAAGATCATCTCTCTCCATACAACATTCATCTAACTTATCCTTGAGTCTAGAATTCTTCTTTCTTTCCTTTTTCAAAGCACTAAGAGCACTAATAAGTTCACCTTTAAGATCTACTTCACCTTCCTCTATATGTTTGCTTTTAGAATCATCAAAGCATTTTTCAGATTTCTTATCACTAGAGGTGCTACCCTTTTCAAAAACCATACATGCATCTTCCTTATAGTTTTCTGAAGCATCCTCATACATACTAGAAACCAAATCATTATTTGTGCAATCATCCTCAAGGTGACCAAAATTTCCACATCTAAGACATTTCATGATAATGAATCTATGTTTTGGTTCTTCCTCTTTTTCTGATATGAACAACATCTCATTTTCATTATCACTTGAAGAACTTTCACTATCACTACTAGAACACTTACTTGCTTTGTCTAGGTAGAAACTCTTCTTGTGTTTGTGAGAATACCTCTTTCCTTGATTGCTGTGCTCATCTTTGTTTTTCCTATGATGCTTGTGCTTTTCAGAATCCTTGCTCTTATAGTCTTGTTTATCTTCATCACTTTCATCCTTGGCAACAGTACAGTCAGTAGCATAATGACCAAACTTTCCACAATTGAAACATCTTACGTTTTTCATATTTTTGTGCTTTCTAGAGAACTTGCCTTTCTTGTTGTAATATGCCTCTTCATCACTAGAAGACTCATCACTCTCTTGAAACTGTTTACCTTTGGATTTCTTGGTAGCCTTGAAAGCTGCCTCCTTCTTGACATCAACTTTCACTTGAGTTCTTAACTCAAATGCTGCAAGTATACTATGGAGCTCATCCTTTTTCAACTTATCCAAATATTTAGCTTCCTCAATAGAAAAAATATTTTCACTAAATCTATTAGGAAGAGATCTTAAAATCTTATCACAAACATCATTTTCAGCAAGCTCAAGACCTAAGTCTTTCATGGAGTTAACAACCTCATCCATACGAGGCATGTAGTCACTAATATTTTCATCATCATTCATCTTGAGTTGTTCAAACATACCTTTGAAGTGTCTCAACTTGGCCTTTACGACATTTGTATCACCTGTATGAACCACCTTCAACTGATTCCACATTTCACTAGTTGTCTTGCAGTGAATCACTTTGGTGAGATCTGCTTTCCGTAAGCCTTTCAGGATTGCATTCATTGCTTTTGAATTGCTGTGATGTAGGAGCCTTTCTTCTTTAGTATTAGGACCAAGTTCAGGAATAGTGTACTCATCTTCAATCACTTCCCAAACCTCATTCCCAAGTGCCATTAGATGAACCTTCATCCTTGCACTCCAAAGACCAAAATCTGACCCATCAAGAATAGGTGTTGCATTGCCACTTGAATGATCCATTGTGTTCTTTACTAGCTTTTCCTTCAAGTTGTTAAACTTTTTGAAGGCACCCGCTCTGATACCAATTGAAGAACACAAGCTTATACTGAGAGGGGGGGGTGAACAGTATAAGACCTCTTTTTACTTTTTCCTTTATACTTCAAAATAGTAAAGCAATATACCCAAAGCAATATCAAAACAATGCACAAAATCATCCACAAAGTGACACCAATTTTAACGTGGTTCACCCAGAAATTCTGGGCTACGTCCACAAAACTTTTCTCTAAAAGTTATCTCAAAGTTCTTTGGGAAACCTTCCCAATTACAATGTTTATGAGCCTCGGCCCAAAGGAGACACCTTCCCCCAATCTGAATTTATGAGCCTCTGCTCAAAGGAGATACCTTCCCCTCTGCTCTAGAAATGATCCCTCAGAAGATCAACTGCCTCTACCTCTTGCCAGCACGTGGAACTCCTTTCCACCGAAGACCTCCTGTCCTCAATGCTTAGCCTAAGAGACCTCTGCCTTCTATGATCACGTCCACAGCAGCTCAGCTACTTGTACCAAACATAGTCAGTCGGTCTAGTACAAGTCTTCCTCTGTCTGTCAGATCTGTCCAACTCTATGAACAAATCAAACCTCTGCACACAAGCCTTCTCAAAGACTTGCCAAAACTGTCCTCAGGTTCTTCTCAAAGAACCAATACACCTCTGTCCTCAAGTTCTCTGATAGAACCAATGTACCTCTGTCCTCAAGTTCTCTGATAGAACTATCAATCTCAGCTCACAAGTCCTCTGCTAGGACCTGTCCAAATCTTCTCACAAGTCCCCACCGAAACCTGTCCAAAACCTGCTCACAAGTCCCCACTGGAACCTGTCCAAAACCTCAACAATCTCACCAAGAAAAACTTGCTTAGCATGAACCCACAAAGAGAATTGTTAGAGACCCAATGTGATTCATAAACCTCATAGAAGCATAAAGAGAATTGTTAGAGACTCAATATGTTCTATACTTAACTCCCAATCTCAATCTCAAATCTCATAGAAACATAAAGAGAATTGTTAGAGACCCAATATGTTCTATACTTAACTCCCAATCTCAATCTCAACTCAAACTCAATCTCAAAAGAATAAGATAGATGTAGTATGCTTTTCTTAAGAATATGAAACACAACCCAACAATTGCCAACCATGCAATATCTCATATAACAATGATGCTTATATTCTTTTTACCAACAACTAGGGTTTCATCATCTCAATGCAAGTAGCAAGACTTACTAACATAAACCCTAGTGCAAAAATGCTTCCTCTTACTCAACCAGAATTATGCATTCACCCAAAAATTCATCAATGACTTTAATGCATAACCAATCTTCAATATCCAGAAAATAATACCTAGTAGACAACCTTTTCACTCCAAACTCAATTTTAGAAAATATACCATAAACAACATACATGGAAGAAGTTGCCCATACCTTTACTTTGATGAAGAAGGAGAACTCAAAATCTGTCACAACACTAACTCTCAATTTGCCACCAATTAGAGTTAGCAACTATACAATAATACACAATAATAAAGATCCAAATATAACACCTTATTTCTCCAACTTAGTAAAAACCACCAAAGTACAATAACATACAAAGTAAAATCTCTTTACACCTTATTACTCCACATAAACATTAACCATCAATAAACCAATGTCAAAATAAAAAAATGATACCTTAACCTTATACCTCCCGCGCAATCATAGCCACCATTCTTTGCACACCGCGACCAAAAGGAAATTCCCAATGAAGAGAATCGAACTCGGCACCTTTGTCATCTAGCGCTTTCGCTTAAATGCCACCGCCGTTGGGTCACAAGTGCCCAATGAAATAAAACACCGCTGCCCTCTCTTTTATCTTCCTTTGACGCCAAGAACCTGGAAAACGTAAACGTCTTCCACAAACCGCATGCAACAATCCATTGCCATCAAGCCAAAAGGTAAGGATGCAGCCCAAGCTCAAATCTGAGTTTGCCAAGCATAGTATCCAAGACACAAAACAAGCACGATATCAAAGACGTCAACGGAGATCAAAAACATAGAGCAAGCTCAACTCGAATATACCAAGCGATGTTCAAAGGAAATAGAGCAAATGCAAATTGCGGATGCCAAGCACAAATCAAACAGTGCAAATGCAAATCACGGATGCCAAGCGCAAATCGAACGAAATAGTGCAAATGCAAATCACGGATGCCAAGCGCAAATCGAATGAAAATAGAGTAGCCACAAATCGTAGATGTCAACATTAATCGGAGGTACTCACTTTTGAAAATCATGCCACCTTATATAGCAATTTTTCCTTCATTGTTTGACGTCGGTGCTCTTCCAACGATGGCAACAAATCGACAAAAGAATTCTTGTTTCTTCCATCGCTTAAGGGTTGAAAGACCCTTTAATAATAATTAAAATAATAATAATTATTATTTTATTAATAATAAATTAAACTTGGACCTTTGACAAGGTTTGAGTTAATTTAATTATTAATAATACACATGGACCTTTGCATTAAGTTAAGCTTGGTTTTAATAAAAACCCTTAATGAGTCCAAATGGTTTTAAGAAAAACCTTTAGCCTTGTCACCATGGTTTTAATAAAAACCCTTTATTCTTGACATCACACTCTTTTGAAATCAACACAAAAATGCCTTTTGACATCAATGACAACTTATACATTTGAGCAAATGCAATGTACCCAAGGTACCCAAAATTGCCAACACAATCTTCATCGGCTAAAATTTAACTTTTTCGGCTTCACTGCCTCTGTAACTCTTTTGTAGCTTCTGTCACGAAACTACAACATGTCGCGATATCGAGACACTTTTGCAACCGTACACTTTCTTTTGGATTTTGTCACGATATCGCAACACTTCAGCCTTTGTCCACTTCAACTAAGCTCTTGTCACGATATCATGACACTTCTATCTTTGTCAGTATCAAATTTGCTTTTGTCACGATATCGCGACACTTCTTCCTTCGTTGACCTCCTTTCTACTTTTGTCGCAAAATCATGACATTTTTGCCTCTGTAGACTTCGTCTTCACTTCTATCGTGAAATCATGACACTTTTGACTTCATAGCCTTCCTCTCTGCTTTTGTCGCAAAATCATGACACTTCTCCCTGTTGAAGACCTACTTTTTTTTTGTCGTGAAATCGTGACACATTCTGTAATCGTAATATTTCTCTTCAACCTGTCATGAAATCATGACACTTCCTGCATCTGTATGCTTTTTCTTCAACCTGTCGCAAAATCATGATAGTTGTCACTTCAAAATATTTTCTCTTCTGCATGTCTCAAAATTGCAATAGTTCTCACTTGGAGCACTTTCCTTTGCTGCATGTCATGAAATCGTGACAGTTCCCATTCTGAACTCTGCAGCATGTCATGAAATCATGACACTTTTTGTGTTACTTTCTCTCTCTTCGAACTTGTCATGAAATCATGACAATTCACACTACAGACTCTCTCTTCTGCATTATGTCACGAAATCATGACACTTTTTCTTTCGAACTCTCTCTCCTACAACATGTTGCGAAATTGTGACACTTTTTCGTCCGTACAACCTTCCTTGCAATATGTCGTGAAATCATGACATTTCTAACTCAAACATTCTCTCTCCTCTTTGAGTCATGAAACTGTGACATGTCACGATATCGTGCCACTTTTCTAACTTGCTTTCTCTCTCCTGCTTAAGTCACAAAAATGTGACATGTCGCAATATCATGACACTTTTCTAACTTGATTTCTTTTGAACCTGTCAAGCCATAACCTTCATCAAAACAAATTATTTTACATCAAATCAAATTTCTTCAAAAGATTCTTGACATCAATGAAAACTTATACACTTGAGCAAATGCAATGTACCCAAAGTACCCAAAATTGCCAACAGTTAAACCTAATCTCTCCTCACACATGTGTGAGAATGAGATATTTCCTAAGGGGATGTGAGTATGCCACATCACAAACCCTAAATTAACCTCCATGGGATCTCACCCTAGGGATTAGTTCTCCTAAATACCCACCTTGCACCTTAGGATTTCTTATAAATAGTGGGTCCAAACCCTCATTCTCTCTCTCTCTCCACTTATGTTCAAAGTATAGAAAATCTACCAAAATACATACAGAATCATAGAAGCACTAATCTGAACCTACACATCAGAAGTACAACAACAAAGGAACATTTCCACTAAAGTATTTATGAAGAAAAATAGTTATAATTGAATTTTCCCTCCACCCCAAAAATCTGGTTCTAGTTCACCCCCTGGATTGTGAATTGGGTCTACAAATCCCAAATCAACCCAAATCTTGGAGGTAAGCTTCATTTGGTGTGTTTATGATATTCTACATCATTTATTTTAGTTTTTATCATGTTTTATGAGTCTATTTGACTTTCTTACTACTGGGTCTGACTAAGGCAAGCCCCCTAACCCACTAACCCCTTTTTGCAAATTTATCACAGAACCAAGGAGGTAAACAATAATAACTACAATCATGCGGTGGTACGCAAGCCCATATACATTGAGAAACATAAAAAGAAGGTATCAGGCCTATTGTAACATTTTTGAAAAGAAAGGAAAAAATGGAATTCTACCATTTGTAACCTATGCAAGTCTTATCATGAATAAAATACATGTTCCTAAATAGTATGTCATTTATGTGTTATTAGATCAAATGCAAGTTTTTAGCTATTTCACAACCAATTATAGAACAATGAGAATTGGTACCCCACTCTGGTGAAAGGATAAGAATGAAAGTACATGTGAGGTTCATAGATGGAATATAATAAATCAAATAATAAGAGAAATAATGAATCCCTCCAAATAAAATAAGGAATCTAGAATAAATACCATTAGTAATAAATTAGGAGTGATAGGAATAAGCTAACCAATTAGAAGAAGTAATAGTGTATCCATAGTTGGAGAAAAGGGAGTTACATCAATAAATGGAAGGGCAATGAAGGATATGACTAATAATACAATATGAGGACAATATGAACACCTTTGACATGGAAATTACAGATGCAAATAAATGTGGAACTACCAACGAAGATTTGATCAGACTTACTCCATTAGCCCACACAAGCATGCTACAAAAAATTAGGCAACATCAATCCCAACAATTGTAGGAAGAATATGAAGCATTTCAAGCATATAATACAAGGCTTTGAGGATTTATCACCCAAGAGTTGGATGAAACAATGCAGTGGCTTGAAAAGAAATAGGTTGCAAGGCAAAGAGAAATAGGAGTAAGGGAAGAGAGAAATGAGGGTGCACCTCAAGTAAATGATAGGTAAAAATAATGTGCAATTTCTAGTGAGGAAGGAAGGTCATAGGTTGAACCAAGAGGTATGACACATACTCCACCAATTACAAATGAAGTAGTAGAGATAATTTGATAGGAAATTAAAGTGGACCTTACATTGCCTAAACCCTAAGGGAATATACATCAATATTCAAATGATTATAGTGATGAGGGAATGCCTTAACTAAAAAGGTATAGTAGCCCATAAAATAGTGGTTATGACCTCTTATTAAGGACATGAGAACCTCATGTTTGGCTTGATCTAGATGCTTATGTGATAACCTATCGATAGTTATAAAGACAAAGAAGGGAAGTGTGGAGTCTTCAATGAATAATGAGTTTACCAATAGAGTGATTGGTATAAAGATAAGATAATCATAATGATTCAAGCACTGAGTCTAATGTTTTGGAATAATATAAGGAAAAAGTAGCAATTTTTTTCTTACAATATTATTTTAAAGAAATATGATGAATAATATGTTTAACACGTGTGGATCATCGAATAAGAATATTATGATATTTGTCATCACATGCCCAAACTAGAAATGGTGGCCTCTTCTAAAAAAAATAATAAAATAAAAATAAAAAGGAAATAAAAGAAAAAGAAAAAAGAATAAATAGAAGAATAAATTATTCAAAAAAAGTAGGAAAATGACAAAAAGTGAATGCAAAAAGGGATGAGTTGGTAGTCTTGTTGGTTCGACTTTTATACACACCCTGTGAAGAATGAGCATGAAATCCCGATAACACTTATAAGGGATAAATCCCACTCACTTTAGGATCTTGCTGGATATCCAAGGTGTGAGTTACAGAGTTGGGTCGAATGTCTATTCACTCTTTTTCGCTTTTGGAATAGTTTCAAGTGGACTGTCTGTTACCTTACAATGGGCTCTGGACTTTAGTTCAGTAATGTTTTTGGAGTTGGTTATCTTTGTGGACACTCAGATTTACAATCAGTTCTTTGATCTAGCTCTTTATGTTTTAGCAGATTTAAATAAAAGACAAATTCTAAAGAAAATAAAAATGGATCATTCAATCGGTGGAACAGAGAGAGTAGGGTAGGGCAAAAAGAGAAGTTTACCTAACTTAGTTGCAAAACCAAAACTACCAATTTTAGTTATACCAGTTAGCTTCACAATAGAACAAATCAAAGAGGAAAGTGTCCAGCTTTCTAAGATCACCTTCCACTAAGAGCATAAGACAGAGACAAAAATAGATCTGAAAGAAAATCACAAACAGAAGGAAAGTCAGTTGAAATTGGTATCTCTCACCAGCAGCTTAGCTCGCACAGTGAGGACAGAGCAATTAGAACAGGCCTGAACCTTAAATCTATAATTTTCCCTAGCATACAATAAAAAGAATGAAGCCTAGTAGCATACCCAATCTTTGATAACACAGATCTACAGCATAAATTAAATAAACCTTAATGAAACGAAAACAAAAGAAGATGAACTTATCACAGTCTGAAAGAGATTAGGCTCCTGGCCATGCTATCACAGAAAATGAAACTACACCAACTCCAGGTCCAGAACAAAGCATTCAAACAAGATTTGCAGGAAATTGCTCCAATAGCTTTTATTTCTAAGTTTTCACCTCTTGAATTTACATTCGAAAGAAGTATATATAGACTCAGGACAAACCCTGATCTTTTCAGAAATATCTTCTTCCAAAACCCTAAATCTTATCCTCTAAACCCTACTACCCAGGTTTTACAATATAAGGCCCTTTAAAAATAGAGTTTTGATAAACCCTAACCACTCTGCAAATCTTAGTGCAGTTACTTGCCATAAATGGAGAAGGCATGATCTGATATTATTCTCATCCATCTATAACTGCAAGTAAATATCTTCATCTTTTTGGTGCATCTGTCGGGAGCGTCTCATTAATTCCTCAGAGAAATTCGGAATGAGTCACTGGTTTCTCTGACATTTTATCTTCGCAGAGCCGCTTCTGAGTTGAAATTCTCTGCATGCCATTACTTTCACCATAAATTCTCCTGTTAAATGCGTCCATCGACAAATTTCGGTAACTGTGTGTAGATATTTTCATTTTTCGGTCAATTGTCGACATATTCCATTAAATGAGGCAGCTGCTTAGTCATCGTAAAGTCTCTTTGCGGCCAGATCTATAAAATCTGGATGGACCAAAAATTCTCGGCATCTCACATTTCCATCTGACGGCCTTCGCTTGATCCATGCTTATTTTGTCTTTTTCGCCATTACTTCCGCTAGTATGCAATCGCTGGATGGCTTTCTGCAAAAGACAAAACAAGGATTAGTATTTTAATATTATTAAATTAAAACCTTAATGTTCATTATATGTCGGCTTTATTTATTTTGACACGTGTCATGATAATCGCGACGTTTTCCTCAAGCTGCTTTTCATTTTGGCCTCTTTGTCGTGAAATCGTGACATGTCACGAAATCGCGACATTCTTTTTTTTATTGTCATGATTTCATGATTCTCTTCCTTCTTTTCTTCGATTTCGTGACGTATTTCGCTTTACTTCCTTTTTTTGCATTTTGTCGATGTTTCGAGCTTCCTTTCTTTTCTTACGTCATGATTTTGTTTTTTCTCTTTTCTTTTTCATGGAGTCACGCGATTTCATGACACTTTTTTCCTTCTTTCTTATGATGTCATGATTTTGAATTTTCACGACGTCGGATTTCGTCACAATTTGTGATCTTTGCTTACTTTCTTTTATTCATAATTGTCGTGATTTCGTGACTTTCTCGCTTCTCTCTTCAAATGAATGTCACGATATCATGACGTTTTCAACACTTGCACCTTCTTTCAAAACATGTCACGATATCACGATGTTTTCATCACTTGCATTCTAGTCCAAATATGTCGCGATATCGTGACGTTTTCTACAAGCTTTCCTTTTGGTCCAAACCTGTCGCGATATCGCGACGTTCTCATCACTTGGTTCTTTTAGTCCAAATATGTCGCGATATCACGACGTTTTCTACAAGCTTCACTTTCAACCAAAATATGTCGCGATATCGTGACGTTTCCAAAAATGAAAATGTCACGATATCGTGATGTTTCCAAAAATAGAAATGTTGCGAAATCGTGACATTTCCAAAAATGAAATGTCATGAAATCACGACGTTTCCAAAAATGGAAATGTCGTGAAATCATGACGTTTTCATTACTTAGCAAATTTTCCAGAAATTGTAGGTTGACTCCAATGAATTTATTCATCTGTATTCTGCATTTTTACATATTAGTGAAAGATCTTCTTTACTCATAATGATTCTAACATTTAAAAAATGAATTCTAAATTGAAATCAAAGCCATATGCAAGCCTACTTGGATACTTTGGTATATGCAAAACTTGAAGAAGAAGGAGGCAAGCAAAATTTGGAATTAAAACCTGAAAAACATCAAGAGGGTCCCTATGGTAAAATGAAAACTTAAATATTTTCAAAGGATGGAATTTCATTTTTTTAGTGGGGGTGTGTTGCTTCTCAACAAATGGCGATATCTGCAAGTAAAATAGTAGCACTATTTTAGAATCCAGGACTCTAGTTTCAAAACAATATAGACCATGTACCATGCTTTGCCACAAATATTCTTCAAAATAATTTAACTACTACCTGATAGTTGTTAAAATTTCCCAAGGACATACTAGGTTGAATCACTTAAGGAAGATTTCTGATGTGCAATTATAAGCGTATAAAACTTTCTTCAAGAATGATTGGGCCTTCGAATGTTGTACTTTGGATTGATCAGCTTTTCTAGATTGTGAAAGGGGAAACCGAGTAGGGCTCTATTTACTAGTTTAGCCTTTTACAGCCCCGACAGAGTTACTCTTTAGATTTTCATGACCCTGATCCACAACTATGAGGTGGTATCTACAACTTGGTAAAAGAAAACATCTTCTGGAGCCTTGGCTATCTCTTTCATTACATAACTTCTTCCTTTTTTTTTTTTTTGTGGGAAATAAAAGAGTGCCAATTTTATGTTGCCTTGCTCAACTTTCACCTTCTCTCTCTCTCTTTTGAAATATACCGAAATCTGGAAAGCCTTGCTAAAAACAATTTTTTTTTTTATTCTTCATCGATCTAGAAACTGCTTCAGCCTAGGTACTGATAGCCTCTATGGACACTTAAATAATTTCACAAATCAAAGTCCCCTCTTACGACCAACTTTTCTTGGATTCCTTGGGAGTTCTTCAACCAAAAAGTATAGTAGTTTCTTTATAATTAAAATAATTGTGGCAAGCAAGACACAAAATCCAATTATCTTTCTACTGTTGTTCTGAATAACAAAATAGTTCCACTGTTCAGTTTAAGCAGACTATCTCTTAATTAGAATAAAACAAAATGAACACAAGATTTTGAACTCAGAATAAAAACAATTTTTAAAGGCTGATTCTTTCTTTTCTGCCTAGGCAAAACTTAAAAAAACATAGAATTTTAAAAGCTAAAAGAAATTTGTACAGACCTCAAAGGACAAAACACAGAACTTTAGACCTTTAAATAAAACCAAATAACAACACACTACTTCAAACTTTATTTACAATATATACATATGCACAAAGTCCCTTCAATCACTCAAAAAATGTAGCAGATGGAAAAGCAGAGAAATAGTGCCTTAAAAAAATTTGACCATTTGCAGGTAAATTTAGAAAAATTACCTTTCAGGTCCTGTTGACGAAATGCACTCCAGACTATGCTTCCAAAAATTTTTTGCTACCTGGGAAAGACTTGTGTTTACCGTCTTCCCTCTCTCTTTTTTTTTTATATGGATCTTGTCCCACAGAAACACCAAATCTGCAACTCTTTCACCCTCCAAATTAATCAAATCATATAATAACATGTTTATGCTTCTACTTGAAGGGTTTGCAGAATTCTTTCAAAGGGACGAAATGTAAAAACCCCCCAGGATCAAATACCTTAAAGCCTTCATAGACCCAGATCATCACATCTTCAGATTTATGTAACAACTCAAAGAGATCATATTTTATTCGTATGTCATGGTTCTTAATAGCTCGAACATTTTGTGGTTGCTCTACTGCTTCAATATCCAAGATTTCAATTTTTATCCCTCTAGTAGAATTTTCATAATTTGCTCTTTCACCTGAGCCTTGCTTAGATTTAACCCCATCAATGTGTAATGTCCAAATATCATTGTTGTGATTGGTTAGAGCTGTAACTGGTCTCACCTTCTCAGTTTTCAAATTATAATCTCCAATATCTGTATCAACACGGTTTACAACCTCTTTCTTAATATTATGTTCAGTGATCACATGCTTATACTGAGACTCTTTATCTATTCCGAGTTGGTTGACCACATTCACATTTACTATCTTTTTCTCCTTTTCTTGAAATTCAATAGGTGGTCCAGAGTAAGTTTCAATCAAGTTATCCTTTTGTTCAACAATCTGAGCCAGTTCATGGAGGGTGATGTTAGCTTTAATTTCCTTCATATCCTCAATGATATTATACTCCTTCCTAGTTACTTCTGTATGGTGATATTGAATCTTATTTTCATCATCCTTTGGTGAGGGAGGATCATTATTAGGAGTAGGTTCTGGATTCTCACATCTCAAATTATAACTGTCCCTTTGGAACTATTGAAAATCTTGCATTTCATCCATAGGAATTTCTACAACATTTTCTAACTCTTCGGGAAAAGTGAATGAATCTGAAACCATAGTCGTACTATTTTTGGATGAACCAGAACTATCAATATTTCTCTGATTTTTAGGAAAATTTAACTCACCAGGAAAAGCTTCAAAGTTGGGTAATGCTAGGTCACAAATGTTTACTTCAGGCACTTCCACCTTGAACTTGTCAGAATCTTTCTCTATATTTTGCACATGCTGAGTGGATGTCACAGTTAACGGAGTTTCCTTGGGTAGAGCATGACATGTTGGCACTAACTCATGATGTGGAATGGGATTCAAAATAGGCATGTTCTGTGTAACATAGGATATCAAAGGACTGCTCAAAATTTGAGGTCCTAACTGTCTTTCAAGAATTAAAGCTTCCTTATAAGCTCCTGCCAGGGTTGTGATATTGATGTCTCTCTTGAGGAAAATAGAGGTCACCGAATCCAATGCATTCTTATAGATTTCTAAGGCTAGATTTGCATTTGGGATGTAATGACCAGTCATTCTACCATAAGCTCTTTGGAACCTCATATTGAAAGACCTGACAGCTTCACCCGACTCTCTCTTAATGCTGGAAAATTGTTGGTATAACACACTGGGGTCAATCACTTCCCCAAATTGTGATACAAAAACTTTCTCTAGGTCATTCCAACTAGTAATAGAATCATTAGTGAGATTCAAAAACCAGTCGTATGCTCCCTCCTGGAGAGTGAACGGGAACAATCTGCAAGCCACATCTTCATGCTGTATATTTAACAATTTTAGAGCATTCTTATATGCCATCAGGTGTTCTTCTGTTGTTTTAGTTCCATCATGCTTGTATCTAGGAAGATACCTCTCAGGATTTTTGGGCAGATCATGGGCTGCACCAGGGATATTTAAGGCAGTGGGACCCAACCAGTTTGCCATTACTACTTGATTGACGATGATATTTTTAGTTGTAGTTGGAGTAACTACAAGTGGTGATAAAACAATTTCAGACAAGGACTTGGCCCTTCTAAGGCTGCATTCTAAATCTTGGTGTTGAGTCTAATTTAGGCATAAGGACTCTAACAAGCTCTAGAGTAGGGAAATTGTTACTCTATAATTAGAATCTAGCTTTTTCACCAGCACTTACAACCTTACAATACTGAACGAAGTTCAGCCCTCCTTCTAGCACCAATTTTAAATGTTGGTGTTGAGTTCCGTTGTTTAGGCAAAAACTCAAACAAACAAGTTTTAAAAGGCTGAGGAGGAGGGAAAAAGGCTACCAGACTCTGGATAAAATACAGTATTTGTTAAATACCACATACAATCATATTTCTCAACTCAAGCGCACTAAGAACGTAAGTTCGGCCCTCCTTCTAGCGCCAATTTTAAATGTTGGTTCGACTTTTATACACACCCTGTGAAGAATGAGCATGAAAACCCGATAACACTTATAAGGGATAAATCCCACTCACTTTAGGATCTTGCTGGATATCCAAGGTGTGAGTTACAGAGTTGGGTCGAATGTCTATTCACTCTTTTCCGCTTCTGGAATAGTTTCAAGTGGACTTTCTGTTACCTTACAATGGGCTCGGACTTTGGTTCAGTAATGTTTTTGGAGTTGGTTATCTTTGTGGACACTCGGATTTACAATCAGTTCTTTGATCTAGCTCTTTATGTTTTAGCAGATTTAAATAAAAGACAAATTCTAAAAAAAGATAAAAATGGATCATTCAATCGGTGGAACAGAGAGAGTAGGGTAGGGTCGAAAGAGAAGTTTATCTAACTTAGCTGCAAAACCAAAACTACCAATTTTAGTTATACCGGTTAGCTTCACAATAGAACAAATCAAAGAGGAAAGTGTCCAGCTTTCTAAGATCACCTTCCACTAAGAGCATAAGACAGAGACAAAAATAGATCTGAAAGAAAATCACAAACAGAAGGAAAGTCGGTTGAAATTGGTATCTCTCACCAGCAGCTTAGCTCGCATAGTGAGGACAGAGCAATTAGAACAGGCCTGAACCTTAAATCTGATAATTTTCCCTAGCATACAATAAAAAGAATGAAGCCTAGTAGCATACCCAATCTTTGATAACACAGATCTACAACATAAATTAAATAAACCTTAATGAAACGAAAACAAAAGAAGATGAACTTATCGTAGTCTGAAAGAGATTAGGCTCCTGGCCATGCTATCACAGAAAACAAAACTACACCAACTCCAGGTCCAGAACAAAGCATTCAAACAAGATTTGCAGGAAATTGCTCCAATAGCTTTTATTTCTAAGTTTTCGCCTCCTAAATTTACATTCGAAAGAAGTATATATAGACTCAGGACAAACCCTGATCTTTTTAGAAATATCTTCTTCCAAAACCCTAAATCTTATCCTCTAAACCCTACTACCCAGGTTTTACAATATAAGGCCCTTTAAAAATAGAGTTTTGATAAACCCTAACCACTCTGCAAATCTTAGTGCAGTTACTTGCCATAAATGGAGAAGGCATGATCTGATATTATTCTCATCCATCCGTAACTGCAAGTAAATATCTTCATCTTTTTGGTGCATCTGCCGGGAGCGTCTCATTAATTCCTCAAAGAAATTCGGAATGAGTCACTGGTTTCTCCCGACATTTTATCTTCGCAGAGCCGCTTCGAGTTGAAATTCTCTGCACGCCATTACTTTCACCATAAATTCTCCTGTTAAATGCGTCCATCGGCAAATTTCGGTAATCGTGTGTAGATATTTTCATTTTTCGGTCAATTTCCGACATATTCCATTAAATGAGGCAGCTGCTTAGTCACCGTAAAGTCTCTTTGCGGCCAGATCTGTAAAATCTGGATGGACCAGAAATTCTCGGCATCTCACATTTCCATCTGACGGCCTTCGCTTGATCCGTGCTTATTTTGTCTTTTTCGCCATTACTTCCGCTAGTATGCAACTGCCAGATGGCTTTCTGCAAAAGACAAAACCAAGATTAGCATTTTAATATTATTAAATTAAAACCTAATGTTCATTATATGTCGGCTTTATTTCTTTTGACACGTGTCGCGATAACGCGACGTTTTCCTCAAGCTGCTTTTTCATTTTGGCCTCTCTATCGCGAAACCGTGACATGTCACGAAATCATGATGTTCCTGAGGCTTGGCCTTCTCTTTACCAAATGCATCATGATTTTGTGATGTTCTTGAGGCTTGGCCTTTCTTTCCTTAATGCGTCGTGATTTTGCAATGTTTTTGAGGCTTGGCCTTTCTTTTCTTAATGCGTCACGATTTCACGATGCATTTGAGGCTTGGCCTTTCTTTTCTTAATGCGTCATGATTTTGTGACATTTTTTAGGCTTGGCCTTTCTTTTCTTAATGCATCACGATGTCATGATTTCACGACGTCACGATTTTGCAACGCTTTGAGGCTTGGCCTTTCTTTTCTTAATGCATCATGATTTTGTGATGCTTTGAGGCTTGGCCTTTCTTTTCTTAATGCATCATGATTTTGCGATGTCGTGATTTCATGACGTTCCTACGCCTTCGACTCCTTCTTCCAAATGCGTCGCGATTTCACGATGTTTTCAACACTTGCACCTTCTTTCAAAAACACATCGCGATATCGTGACGTTTTCACCACTTGCATTCTAGTCCAAATATGTCGTGATATCGCGACATTTTCTACAAGCTTTCCTTTTGGTCCAAACCTGTCGTGATATCATGACGTTCTCATCACTTGGTTCTTTTAGTCCAAATATGTCATGATATCGCGACGTTTTCTACAAGCTTCACTTTCAACCAAAATATGTCGTGATATCGCGACATTTCCAAAAATGGAAATGTTGCGATATCACGACGTTTCCAAAAACAAAAATTTCATGAAATCGCGACATTTCCAAAAATGGAAATGTCGTGAAATCGTGACGTTTTCATTACTTAGCAAATTTTCTAGAAATTGTAGGTTGACTCTAATGAATTCATTCATCTGTATTCTACATTTTTACATATTAGTGAAAGATCTTCTTTACTCAGAATGATTCTAACATTTAAAACATGAATTCTAAATTGAAATCAAAGCCATATGCAAGCCTACTTGGATACTTTGATATAGGCAAAACTTGAAGAAGGAGGCAAGCAAAATTTGGAATTTAAACCTGAAAAACATCAAGAGGGTCCCTGTAGTAAAATGAAAACTTAAATATTTTCAAAGGATGGAATTTCATTTTCAGTGGGGGTGTGTTGCTTCTCAAAAATTATTCCATGCAAAAAACCAAAAATATATGAAAATAGGATTGAGGTGGTGGATTTTCATGCAAGAGAATGTTGGTTTTAAAATAGAAGGTTCCATGCATGTTAATTCCACTAGATTTGAACAAAGTGTATATTGAACAGTTGAATTTTGGAGTATTCAAGAGCAAGGAGTGTACAATAAAATTATTTCCTTCTACACACGTATGAAAATATCATAGTTTAATAAATTCTCTTGACCCAACAAGAATTTGCACCATGGAATCTTCTTGTTTTCGAAAAAGCAAACCGAAATTGGAGAAAAAGCAGTAAAAGCAAGGGTTTAATCCAAAAAAAAGAAAGCAAGGTGTTTCTAGAAAATGTACCAAAAAGCAAAATTTGGGTGGAAAATATAGGGTTCAGAGATAGATAAAAATCCTAAGTGGTAAAAAATGAGGCTAGGGTTTGAGCTAATTTTTTATAGAAAAAACAAAATGGAGTGAAATTGTAAAACCCTAG
This sequence comes from Wollemia nobilis, assembly GCA_028583015.1. NCBI lineage: Eukaryota > Viridiplantae > Streptophyta > Pinopsida > Araucariales > Araucariaceae > Wollemia > Wollemia nobilis. The sequence goes on along the minus strand of JAQPPZ010001844.1, from coordinate 2,601,116 downwards.
TTTGCATAAAAAAATGAGTTGATGAAAAAGGAAATGTTTCAGCTATTACATGTGAGCAAAATTATAAGTAGAGTGTTGTACAAAGATATTGCATATATTTCCATAGATAACTACACTTTTGAAGATTACACAATCAAAGTAAAATTGTATAGATGAACCAAAATTTACACCAGAAAGAGGAATTGCATAGTGACGAAAAAAGGGTGCAACACAAATCATACAAATCATACAAAAATGTGAATTTTAGGGAAAGTATGGGCTAAAATAGCTTATCATATGATTTTAGTATGATACTGTATGATTTGAGGAGATATTATATGATTTTAGGGCATGATTGTATGAATTGGGGCCTAGATTATGCAATTGTATGATTTCAAGTACAATTGTATGATTTTTGATGCAATTGTATGACAGTGAGGTGCATTTGTACAATTTAGAACCTTTTGTATTATTTATAGGTGGAAATATATGATTTTGAGCCTTTTGTATGATTTTTATGTGGAATTGTATGATTTGGGACACCAATTGTATGATTTGGGTGAATCATATAGAATTGCACTACAATTTTACAATTTCAAGAACAATTGTACGATTTTGGAGGTAGTTGTACAATTCCAAAAAATATATGTAACATTGTGAGTAGTTGTACAATTTCTAGGGGTAGCTATACGATTTCTATTGTAGTTGTATGGAATTATAGCAAATGGTACAATTTGTGATGCAATTGTCCTAACTTGATAAATTGAATACAATTGGTAAAGAAGTGGTTCCAAGATGAGAACTAGTGAAGAATAAGCATTGAGAGGTAATTTTGATATCATTTATAATGGATTATAGCAACAAGTATTGAATTATCACTAGGATAGCTACACCAGAGGGATTCATGGCCTAGAAAAATTGAAGTGATCTACCTAGTACAAGGCCAAGTATGAGGGTTTCAGCCACAAGGAGGACATGACTACCACCCTTAGAGAGGAAGAAGTTATAAGCTATGGAGGGGCCATAGCATCTAGCATGGTGGCAGGGAATGAGCACAACTACAATTTCATGAGGAAATAGAACCACCAAGGGCACATTAAAGGGATATTTATCATGAGGTACATAGAGAAACTATCCTAGATGAACAAATATACCTACCTAGCGAGGATGAAGTAGGGTAGGTGGAATTGAAGGATACTAATTTCACACAATCGATAGGTGAATTCTATCAAAAATGATGGAATAAAATTTATGAGACTCGCCCATTGAAGAAAATCTTAACACAAGCTGGAGTGAGAATATTGGCATAGGTACAACCACAATATAAAGTATTCTTCCATGAATACTTGTTGTATATGGTGTAGTTGTATGACTCAAATAGAAATTATACCTTTTTATGGATTGGAAACCGACATCTCAAGGTAGAGTGGTATATTATTTTGAAACTCATCGGTTAATCACCATAATGATAGAGCTTAAATCCTCAGTAGATACAAAGGCTTTTGGGTTGAGAGGATGAGGAATCAAGCAGAGCATATTGAAAATAATGGCTCTTATATGTGTTATAAATGTGTTGATATCTCGAATATCAAGTGAAGTACGATCTTTGAATATTTCAATCTAGATGGCACAATACATGGAAGGTATCACATAAGGTATGCAATATGACTGGGGGACATATTGGGCTTAGAGGATGCAATAGTTATTGTAGAGAACCAAGAAGAATTTCAAGATGATATTTTATGCAATCATTGTTCTATTGGATGTGGTTGTTATATTTTGAGGATATATGTAGTGGGAGAGATCTAAAATAGGTCCTAATAATATACAAAAAATATGAGAGAAAGTGATTTTGCAATATGACTAAAATATACTATAAATAGAAAGTGATAAAAATACAATGAAGTATGGAGGTAATGGTCACTCCATTAATATAAGATAAAGAACTACATTGTACTCCATCCAAAATTTCTAATACTATCTACTACTCTCTACTACAATGCACTTGATATTCTGATATGTCTCTATGAGGCCCTTTATATAGGAAGATAGATTCCTTGACCAACACTCTACCTAGTTGTACAAGGGGACACCTTACACATTACAAATTGCACATTGATACTTGTAAATTTATTACATTACTTGAAGTAACTAGCTAAATTCCTCCTAAAGTAATCTCCTACTCTAACTATGTACCAAAGGTGGTACATTTACATTACCCAAATGATGTATGCTCTAACTCTAACACCCCCTTGTATTACATTATTTGGGTATTGATGATTTCAATATTCATTGTGGATATTTTTCTTGATAATGGTATTGATCAAGTTATTATTTAGTTGATTAAGTCTTCATGTTATAGCTTCTTGCATTTTCCAATCCTCTGTTCTTTGACATCATATGTATTTGATGAACTAGTGATATCATAATTTTGCATGTGTGAAGTGGATCAGAAATGACACATTTTTTCTCCTTTGGATTTTTGTATGACTTGTCTCTCTGACCTTCATGAGTCTCAAACTTGAGCTCACTATTAGTAGATGCTTCTAGAATAAGATTTTCAAAGTAGGAGTCTATTATGTATATTAATATTTCTTCATGGATTTTATAATATTTGTATTTATAGTAGTGGGATAAATATGAGTGATTATTCCCTTCACAATATTTGCATGGATGGAAATTCCAAAAATTGATCTTCTCATGAATGTATAAGAGAATTTCTTACTTATTTGTAGTCTATATTAGGGATATCATGTTTAGCTATATCCTTGACTAGATCCTTAAACCGTATGTGCAAAATTGAAGCTATTTCATTTTTACTTCTTTGTATAATGTCTTCTTGATCTATTTTTTCTTCTCCATTTTGGTTGTGGTCCTTTGTATTTTCATTGGTATAGTTATCATTAGTTTCATTAGAAGAGACTATTTTTCTATGGATATCAGAACTTACTTCCCATATTGTTGACTCTTCCAATGTATTATCAATCATGATTTTAATCTATATTGGTTTTTTTCTCATTCCACTTCTAAGTGTATTGCTTAAAATATTGGTAGTCATATTTATAGATTCTTGGATTAGAGTATATGAACTTGATTTGATAAAACCTTATGTAGAACTTAGGTTTTGTAGACTTCCTTATATCTCCCTAGTTAAGAGATTTGATTTAATAAAATCCTTGTAGAATTTGCAGAAACCTTATGCAAATGGATGGAATACTTAATAAGCCTTGATGAATGCTTTTATTATCAAGTTTTGTAGAATGTCTTATGTCTCCCAAGTAATTTTGGATATTCTATATGATTGATAAAGTGCTTTTTGTGAATAGTAGTTCAATTTTAGGTTGATTTTGAAAAGTTTTGTAATTACCAAAATCAACTTTTATTACTTATTATTTCTCGTATTGAACTAAGAACTTTCTACTTTGATGAGGTTCTAATGATTGGATTCCTTTTATCCCTTTAATGTGATTTTGAGAAAAGTATACCAATTAATTTCCAACTCTTGATATTCCTTAATGAACCTTCCTTTATAGATTTTGATATTTTATATTTAATATTTCTAAATTCCAATTTCCTACTTTGGTGTAGTATTCCTTATAACTCCCTAATTTGGAATATTAGAAAAATATATATTATTTGTAATAATGGAATTTTAATTTTCCAAGTAGAAATCCTTATTTCTCATATGTTTAATTTATAAATATTAAGCTCTAATTCTCCTTTAATTTTTGCTTTCAAATATGGTTGATTTCCCTATAGTTTTCAACCTTATATTACACCGTTATGACTCTTATTAATTAAAACAAATTATAATAAGGTAAATTCTTGCCTTTGTAATGCTCAAAACCTCTACGTATTCAATGCTGATTTTAAGACATAGATGATAAAAAATTCTTAGTGTACCTTGTAACCATATTATCCAAAATATGGGTGTAGATGAAATTGACATGCTTTAATGCTTGTTTTGAACTCGGACAGTGGTTGAATATTGCTTTTCTTTGACTACAACATTTTTATAGTGCATACCTCATGCCTGACCATTATTGACCAAGAGCTTTAAATGCTCTCTTTTATCTGCTATGAATGTTAATTCTACTCTAAAGTCTACTATGAACTCGGCTCTGATTATTGCTATGAATTTGGCTATGAATGCTACTATTGAATTCTACTACCTCCTTGGTCTTTGGTACCTCAAATAAGAACTAAGTCTTGTAGTGGGTGATAAGTGTCACGTACATTTATTTTTAATGCTTGGGATAGTTGACACTTGGACTCTTTTGAAAAATGAGCATTATAGTCTTGTATGAACGCTCATATTCCTCCTCCTGTGTAACTACTTCTTTGATAGTCCTTCAAGTGTTCAAAGGATGAGTGCTCATGTGGGAGACGTTATGGGTTTCCTTCAATGTGATAAGTGTTACCTTCCCTCTTTGCATGAACCTTTTCTTCTCAACATATTTCAACGTATAATTTGCAAGGTTCTTTTATCAACGTATTGTGACCAACTTCTCCTTTATTATATGCTTTTGATGGTGCTTGGTTTGAACTATTTCCAACTATAGTAGTGAGAAACACTTTAATGGCTATGAGCTATGATTGTGAGCAAATCCTTTGGTAGCTATGTGCAGGGCTTTTCTGGAGTTTTTGAGATACTCTAATGATGCCCTTGAGTGCTCCTTATGGACATATGTCTATATGGTATATCCTTTATTCTTGTGCTTTGTTTTTTCTTATCTCAACCTGAAATGTATTTGCCTTTGTAGTAATATTTCTCCTCCCTTGGATGATGTTGTATTTTTTTACATGTACCTTGATACAACTATTCAAAACCATGGATTATATGAGCTCTGTGAGAGGCTCTTTTACCTTGCTTGGAGGATGCTTTGAGCTGATTTATTCTTATGAAGAATATATCTTTGTGGCACTTAAACCCTATCCTTATTCCTATGTAGTATAGATTGGTATGGTGCAAGATAATTTAAATAAACTTGTAAATAAAATACCTTCTTTTTGCATCTCCTTTTGCACTCTATTTTTCTGGTTTTAATGACAACTTTCTTGTAGGCAAGGGCTGATTTGATGTTGTCTACTTTGCTATACAAATCTCTCCTTTGCTTGGTTACTTTGGTAATAAACCCAAGCTAATAATTACATAGATAGAATATTTTTTAGAAGTGATTTTTGCTCTAATTTTATTTTGTAAATGGCCTTTAGTGCACCTCGAATATGAGACTCACCAATTCTTGATTTGTGGTTTTTTTTACTATTTTTTATGGTGGCTTTCTTCTCAACTCCTTGGAGGAATATGCTTTTATTTTGGTGGCTTCTTTTGGCCATGAAATGTTGCAGGTTCTATGCACCAAATAGTATCTCTAGACACTTTGATAATCTAATTGTTTTTTTCCCTTGATCTTTAACAATGAACAAACACAAACTAATTTTTTTGAGATTAACTAGTTAAATATCAACTAGTATAGTGCTAATGGATTAGTAAAGCAATTTTAATGGTAAAAATAATCTCACCTTATTGCTCTTTTAAATAAAATCTCAAAATAATTTCAAATGCACTTAATAATCTCTGTAACTATTAAGAGTAATCTATAAAGAACCCTTATTGAATATTTTGCAATTTTTCACTACAATACATATTATAGGATGTAGTCTTCTTTCTTTCTATATAGATAATAGGTAGGTGATAATTTTATTTCTTTTGAAAAATATCCAACTCCTATTTAATTTGCAAATATATCTTAAAATGAACTCTCCTTTTTGCACTTTCTTGAATACTATAATATAAGCACTTTTCCTTTGCAACTCTAATCTAGATATGGTGCTTAATGGAATTTGATAATGAACCCTAATTTTAAGTTCAACTATTTGTACCCAAGTTGGTTACCTTTAATGGATTATAAAGTAGATGTAGATCTTGGTGTTTGATTCACCAAGATTTTTCCTTGTAATGGATGAATTCAAAGATTCTTGTTGTTTATCTTGAATAGCTTCTTGATTCACCAAACTATGGTCTTGAACTTTCTATCTTGAGCCTGGGATTTGGTGATTTTATCCTTCCAGTGATCTTCTATCTTCTACAATGGATTCATAGAAATATTATCTTTGATCTGTGACTTATTGCTATAAGATATAATCTCCAAATCTCTTGTATTTTGTAGGCTTATTCTATTTAAATCATCCTTCAATATTCTTGCTGAATTCTATCTTCAAATAGGCTCTTCTTCTTAAGATTTTGAATATCTTGAGATCTTCATTGGATTCTTGTTTGGGATTTGGAATTCTTTTCCAATTTTTTTTCTCTTGGGCTTGTTGTCATATGGATAAAATTATCCCAAGTCCTTCACTATCAGGAGCTTCTCCTTGGTAATGGATTTCTCCAATGATTTCTACTAGGAACTCTTTTAATGATGCTTCTACGAGATCTACAACAGGGCTCTCCAAGACTTCTTTTCCTTGAGACCTCTCCAAGGTCTTATATCTTGTAGCTTATTTGGTCTTCTATATAAGACATTTTCTTCAAAATTCTACTTCTGGAAGTGTTAGTGATGAGACCCTTTTCTCGAATCTCTACAATCTATTACTTCTAGATTCTAGACTGGGAATTTATTGGTCCTTTTATTTTGCAATTTTTAGGCTTTAATGGAGATCACCAATACCCTATTTTATGGACTCCTCTATGGAGTCTTCATCTAAATTAGAAATTCTCCCTCTAAATTAGGAATTATTTTCTAAAGTCTTATTTAGAATTAAGGCTTTTATTACCCTTTTTAATTTTATACTTCTACAGGTATTGATATTGAATGGAGATCACCAATATCCTATCTCTTCATTGACTCATATTCTAGAGTCTCTTATTCCTTGAGTTTGTTATAAGACTATTGTTTCCTTTTCTTTACTTCTACAATCTGTAGGATTTGCAATTTTTGTAATGGGACCTTTTTTATAAGTTCTTTGTAATATTTGATCTTCTTCTTGTTGTTGCAAGTGTTGGAATAATTCTAGTAAGATGTTATTCCTAACTCTCTCATAGGAAGCTTCCTAAATTTTTCTTGAAACTCCTTTTCTTGCAATAATTAGTTAGAAATTGGAATGGAAGAATTTATAATTTTGTATCAAGGCTTCTATGGCCTTCTTCTATATCAAGGATTCTATGGTATTTCTTCTAGATCAAGTATTTTATGGTATTTATTCTATATCAAGGCTTCTACAACATTTTTACAATGTGAAGTTTTCCAATCTATTAATGGAGATCTCCAATATTTAAACTTCACCAAGACTACTTCTGGAGTGTCTTCCAAAATTTATATTTTCTATAATAAAGAACTTTTAATAATGGTTAGCATGAAAAGATCCAGATCCTTAAATACTCTTCACTAGTTGATCTATAAAACTAGTGGAATGAATGCTAAGTTCTAGTCTTCATGAGTTTTCCTACAACTCTATGGAAAGTCTCTAGCTAGATGTAATCTCAGAATCTCTATAACTGAGATTTATTTTAGTCCTTTAATATTTCATGTGACTCTCTCTATTCCTATTGACCTACTATGGATCTTTCTATCAATTGATTCATAGTGGTATTTTTTGCATGCAACGGTGCACAATGATAGATTTGGTTTGCAAAGATGCATGCTCACAATAGTAAAGGTGACTCTTCCTAATCCTATCTCAATTCACCATGGATCTGATACCACTTTTAGATTTTAAGGATATATGTAGTGGGAGAGATATAACACAAGTCCTAATAAGAAGCAAAAAATATGAGAGAAAGTAATTTTACAATATGACTAAAATATACTATAAATAGAAAGTGATAAAAATACAATGCAGTATGAAGGCAATGGTTACTCCATTAATATAAGTTAAAGAACTATATTGTACTCCATACATGAGTTCTACTGCTATATACTAATCTCTACTATAATTCACTTGATATTCTTATATATCTCTACAAGGTCCTTTATATAGGAAGATAGATTCCTTGACCAAAACTCTACCTAAATATACAAGGTAACACCTTGCACATTACAAATTAGACATTGAAACTTGTGCATTTATTATATTACTTGAAGTAACTAGCTAAATTCCACCTAAAATAATCTCCTACTCTAAATATATACCAAAGTTGATACATTTACACAAACGATGTAATATGCTCTAACTCTTACAATGGTCTCTCAGGCTAGCATTACATTCCATGGGCTAATAGCATCATGTGATCTTCTAGGGGACCAATATACCATACTATGAATGGTAAAGAAAGCACCACTTATAAAAGTTACTCCAGATAATCCAATTTAAAAAAGAATACCAAGAAACTAGAACCTCCCTTGATTGAATATAATGAGACTTTTTTAGAATAAGTCCACCATAAGAGGAAGAGAAGGCAATAGTTGAACCTAGATTCTAAGGTAAAATAGTAGGAATTTGCACAATGGTTGTAGGAGCAACCCTTATCTCATCAATAGGATAAGGTAGTAGCACCAACACATAGTCTAGTATAGATTCAAACATGTAGGCAATAGGAGAGGTAGACACAAGATAAATCTCTTGTGTAGAGTGAGCAATTGCAATCAATACTCAGTGATTTGGTTGATATGCAAATAAGATTGGAAGACTTAGAGATAACATATATCAATGTTGTAAAACCAGCGAACCAAAAACATATTATTGATCAGGCATTTAAATAAGAGTTACATAGCCGGGAATAGAACCCGACGGAACAGATCTGTTACGCAGTTGTAACAGACATCTAAATAATGTAAAGGACAAAGTACGTTAAGAATACAAAGTACGCTAACATCCCCCTTTATTACATTATTTGGGTAATGTAATAACTAATAGCTATACTAGACTACTAACATCCCCTTACATTATTTTGCAATACAAAGTGAGCTGCGAAACAATTCAAATTTGACACGTCCAAGTGCCTTAGTGAAAATGTCTGCAACTTGAGCATCGGTGGGAATGTGTTGAAGCTGAATTTGGTGCTTTGGAACTTCCTCTCGAATGAAATGACATTGTGTGTCAATGTGCTTTGTTTTTTCATGATGGATTGGATTCTTGATGAGGTTCAGAACACCCTGATTGTCGCAAAACAAGTGTATTGGAGATTTTTATGGATGGCCCATACTTGTCAGAATGCTACGTAACCATATCACTTCGCACACAGCTTCACATGCGGCACGATATTTTGCCTCTGTAGATGAGATAGCAACCACCTGTTGCTTCTTGTTGTGCCAAGAGACAGGACCGGATCCCAGATGAAAAATGTATCCAGAAGTTGACTTGCGATCATCAAATGATCCGGCATAGTCGGAGTCCGTGTATCCTTGCAAGAAGAATTTGTTGTTCCTCTTGTATTCTAGGCCATATTCCATAGTACCACGGACATAGTGAAGAACACGTTTTGTTGCTTTCCAATGAGTGGTCTTAGGCTCCCGCATGAACCTCGAAAGATAGTTGACGAAGAAAATGATATCCGGCCTAGTATTGGTCGGATATATGAGACTCCCAATCAGCTGTCGATAGAGAGTACCATCTACCCGAGGTGAGTCATCATATCATGATAAGCTCGAAGTCCATTCTCCATAGGAGTTGCCATTGGCTTGCGATCGATCATGCGATATTTATCCAAGCAATGTCTTGGCATACTTTTTCCGAGACACTTTGATGGAGTGCTCCTTCCGGATGAATTCCGGACCAAGACGAGAATGGAGAAGTCCGAGATCTGTCATCTCAAAATATTTGCACAAGTTTCTTTTGACAGTAGAGATCATATTTTCTGAACTCCTTGTTATGAGCAGATCATCCACATAGAGTACAAGCAACACTATCTCAGAACCCTGTTTCTTGAAATAGAGGTTTGCATCTGACGGACATCTCTTAAATCCATGCTACATTAGGTGATTGTCCATTTTTATATACCAAGCTCGAGGAGCTTGTTTCAGACCATACAAGGATTTGACCAATTTGCAAACTTTCTGCTTTTGGCCTTCCACTTCAAATCCTTCAGGCTGTGTCATGTAGACTTCTTCTTGGAGATCACCATTAAGAAAGGCACTTTTGACATCCATCTGGTGAACTTTCCACCCATATTGTGCTGCCATAGCACACATAACCCGAATTGTGGTCATCCGAGCAGTAGGTGCAAAAGTTTCCTCATAGTCGATGCCTTCCTTTTGAGCATAGCCCTTTGCAACAAGACGGGCCTTATGCTTATCAATTTTTCCATCTACCTTGTACTTGAATTTGTATACCCATTTGCAGCCAATAGGTTTCTTTCCATGCGGCAGATCAACAAGCTTCCAAGTTTTATTCTTCATCAGAGACTCATACTCTGTATCCATAGCGGCCTTCCACCGAGGCTCACTAAGAGCATCTTGCACTGATGCAGGTTCAAGACTATCTATGGTAGACATGAATGCCCTGTCATCATCAATATCCATATCCTCTACTTCTGCACTTGGAGTCACAGAAAGTTCCTCAAAATATTGACAAAGATCATCAACCTCACCAATTTCTCTGGCTTCTCTTTCCTTTTGAGCCATACTGCGTGTACGAGGTCTATCCAAATTCAAATTGGGAGGAGTGGATAAATTTGCATCTCTGATTGTATTTGTACACCATTTAGGATTCTTCTTCGGTGGTGATGAAGAAGATGTAGAAGGACCTCCTGTCTGTGTTGACAAAGGAATCTCCTCTTCCTTAGGTTCCACAATATCCTGGTGTACTGTAGATGTGCTCTGTGATGTGAAAGCTTCATCAAAGACAACATCTCTACTGATATGAATTTTCTTGGTCAAAGGATCTATCAACCGATATCCTTTAGAGTGCTCAGAATATCCAAGAAAAATACATCTCAGTGTTTTCTCATCTAGCTTCTTCCTTTTCTCTTTCGGTATGTGCATGAAATCTTGACACCCGAAAATACGTAGATGAGATATGGAGGGTTTTTGACCACTCCATGCTTCCTGTGGAGTCATTCCTTTTAGGGCCTTTGTGGGTGCCCTATTCAACAGATACACTGTAGTGGTGATAGCTTCTACCCAATATTGTTGCCCAAGAGTAGCTCCTGTGAGCATACAACAAACCATTTCCATGATAGAATGGTTACTTCTCTCAGCAACTCCATTTTGCTGAGGAGTATAGGCAGTTGTTAACTGTCTCTTGATCCCATACTTATCTAGGAATGCAGAAAATTCATTAGAGGTAAACTCTCCCCCTCGATCTGAGCGGAGGGTTTTGATAGAAGCTCCTTACTCCTTCTCAACGGATTTCTTGAACTGCTGGAAGAATGCGAAAACTTCAGATTTCGGTTTGAGAAAGAAAACCCACATCTTTCGTGAGTAGTCATCTACGAATAACTGAAAGTACCTCTTCCCTCCAACACTGTTGGGTGTGAAAGGACCGCATAGATCGGTGTGAATTAGCTCCAAAGGTTTTCGTGCTCTTGTAGAGCTCTTATCAAATGGTACTCTATGCTGCTTTCCTGCCAAGCAGTCAGAGCACACTGGCAATGTGGCTGAAAGGGAAGGAAGACCCTTTACCATCTCATACTTGCTGAGCTCAAGTAAGTAGCCCGAACTAAGATGCCCATATCTCTTGTGCCATAGGGAAGTTGCCTCCTTGGTAGAGAAAGTCATGGCAACATGTGGAGTAGAGATAGCATCTAGTGCAAATAAGCCATGCTTATATGAAGCTGTTGCAATCTGCTTACCCTTCCTGGTAATTGTACAACACTTCTTTCCATTCTCAAAACGAAAGTTGACAACCATATTTTTGTCCAGGATTTGTGTCACTGACAAAAAATTGCTGGCCAATCCCATAACATAGAGGACTTTGTCAATCTGACACTTACCATCAGGAAGAGTGACTGAAACTGTACCCTCTCCCTGAACCCTGTAGGTTTTATCATCAGCAATGGTGACAGGTTTGCCCTCCTTGGCCACAAATGATTCAAACCATGATTTGTCGCTAGTCATATGTTTACTAGCTCCAGAATCAACATACCAAATAGGATCCTTTTGTGTGGAATCTATGGTAGTCATGAGCACCTTGTGTGCCCATTCGAATCCGAGTCAGATTCTTCAATAGCAACATTCACCTGAGGTTGCTTGTTCTTATTTTGTGGTTTGTTTTGGCCTTTTTGCTTGTTCTTATGCCAACACCTGTTGGTGTCATGGTTGTCTTTCTCACAGATCTTGCACCACCTCTTCTTATGTTGAGGTTGTTTGCCTTTTCCTTTCGTATCCTGTTGAGAATTTCCTCCTTTCTAAAAGTTGCCTCCTTTTTGCCCATTACCTTTCTTCCTAGAACCCTGCCTGTTGGTGTATAGGGCTGTATTGGAAGAATCATCCTTGTGAAGTTGGCGTGCCTCCTGTTGTTGAAGCAGATTGACCAACTCGATGTAGGTAATTTTTCTTTGGGACACCTGGATGGAGGTTATCAACATATCAAATGAAGAAGGTAAAGCTCTCATCACAAGTGAAATGAGAAGCTTTTCGTCCATAGTATCTCCGAGAGAACTCAATTTCTCTTTCAACTCAGACACTCTGCACAGAAAGAGTTCAACTGTTTCACCCTGCCTCAAACTCAGGTTATGAATTTTTTGTTGAAGATGAAGAATGGTGGATTCATTCTTCCCCTCATATATGGTTCTAAGGGCATCCCATGCCTCTTTACCACTTGCTTTGTCAGCTATATGAGGTTGCACTTCATCTGAAACAGCAAACAAAATGAGCACCTTTGCTCTACTTGTCTTTCTTGTCAAAAGCAATCTGATCTCGTTGAAGGACCTGTGGATCCCGCTATTGGTGAAGGCCTGGTTGCTACTCCAGTAACAATATCCCACAAATCTTCCATTTGGAGAATTGCCTTCATCTTATGTTTCCATGGTGTATAATTTGGACCTTTCAATAACTGATGTGGATCAGTCATCAATTTTGCAACAGCGGCCATAGTGAAGGTTCCTTATATCACCAAATTGGTCCCCCTTTCTATATACATTTTGCTAGGCCAATATACCGTACAAAATACCCGCCCTTATGTGAGGGAAACTATAGGTATTTAGAAAGATCAACAAAAATCACCCGCCCTTACGTGAGGGAGACTATAGGTGAGTTTTAGAGATCATACGATACGTGGAACATAAGCGGTACTGAAAGGGAATCACCTTGTTGATGGCACCTACCATAGAATATTCTTCTCATGCGTGGGGCGTAACTTCCCCTAAACACTATGAAGAATACTTCGTCAGGATTTACGCCTAAACACAAGTGCGATAAAGGGTAGTGGATGGAGTAAAAAATGCAAAAAAGGCGTACTTATTCCTCCTCGATGATTTATAGAGAACAAGCTCAGACGTCATTATAGCAGCTATATTAGGCGGCGGATACAGTAGCCAAATCACGACAGCTTTACCTGTAAGTGATGGCCAGAGGTATCGCAAATACCGAACGCTGCAGTGCAATAAAATTGCACAGATGGGTTTTATATTCCGGGGACTTAGGGAGTGTTTTGATTTTAATTTTTAATGTTATAGTGCAAAAATGAAATATGCAACATACAACAAAAAAAATTGCCCACAAGAATAACCCACAAGGTGTCGGTCACAGCCGAAAATGCACCTTTTACAATGCCAAATTGCTATTTTTCGAAAAATTACTCACTATCCCCCTTTGATTTTTTGAAAAAATATCCCCCCTTAAAAGGCTTTCTTTAACAAAGCATTTTAATAATTATTATAAATTTAAAAAATTAAAATAAATAATTTTAATTTATATAGTTTTTAAAACTTAAAAAAATAAATTAAAATTAAATTTTAATTTATTAAAGTTTAAAACTATATTAAAAAAAATTAAAATTAAAAATTTTAATTAAAAAAAAATAATAATTAAAAAATGACTTTGACAAAAAGAAATTATACCTTGGGGGGAGTCGGCGGGATTCGAACCCCCGACTTGCAGGCTCCCTGAGCCTTACCGCACGGCTCACGACCACGTGAGCCAGCGGGCTGATCCGAGAGGATCAGTGAACCTCCTCCCTTATCAACCCGAATGCTCCTCCTCCTCGGCCTCTACGGCTGCCGGCACTCTGATTCCCGGTGCTCCTTCTCTGCAAATCGACCTCCGGTCTCCGTCGAGCTCTTCCGCTTCGACCTCCGCAGGCTTCCGGTTTTTTTTTTTTTTTTTCGAAGATTTCGCCGTTTTTTTTTTTTTTTATAAAATGGGTGAGTGGGGGAAGGGCGCGCGCAGCGCAATTCACGCTGCGCGCAGGGGGGGGGTTTATACCCCCTTCAATTCCCGCGCGGCCAGGAATTTTAAAATTCTCGCGTGGTGGGGGGGGTGCGACAGCTCTGTCGCGACGTCTGCGAGCGCGCGGGGGTAGAGTCGTCGCGCGTCTGCGACACGTCCTGTCGCACGCACGGGGGAGGGTGTCCCTCCTCTGTCGCGCGACAGCGACAGACGTCCTGTCGCACGCACGGGGGACGTCGGAGGGGGGGTGTTCTAGCCACCCGCGATGCAACGCGCCAAGCGCTTGCCATCCGCGGGGCTGGGGGGGCGCAACCTTTCGTGCTCCGTCCCCTTCCTCCTGGCTGGGCTGCTGCCTGCCCTGCGTCCGCGATAGCGTCTACTCTGTACACCGCCAATCACGCTGACAGTGTGGACTCCTCTTGCACGACGGGTCCCGGGATGTCCCGCAAAAAAAATTATTGCTTTTTTTTTTTTTTTTTTTTTCAGCATCGGCTTCTCGTCACGTCTCCCTGCAAACAATTTCTGTGCCTGGCTCTGATGCCATGTAAAACCAGTGAACCAAAAACATATTATTGATCAGGCATTTAAATAAGAGTTACATAGCCGGGAATAGAACCCGACGGAACATATCTGTTACGCAGTTGTAACAGACATCTAAATAATGTAAAGGACAAAGTACGTTAAGAATACAAAGTACGCTAACATATGTTCCATTAGGGACAAACCAGATTAGAGCATTGGTGGGATATCCTACATTATTGTAATCCAATGAATAAGAAATTGTTGAGGCCTCTAAATATTATCTAGATAGAGCAATATCACCACCAAGGATAAAGGAAAAAAAGTATTGGTAGTTCTACCAGAGCAAACTAAGGAGAAAAAGAAGCAATAAATAATGATTTTTATGAGAGGTGGTAATAGTCATCCAAAGGAAGGGTACACAAGACCATCATAAAAATAATCCGATCTAAAACATGTCTCCATAGTAGTAATAGAAGAATAGTCAAATCCATATGAATAAGGGTTTTAAAACACATATAAAGAAGAGTTTCCAAAGCTACAAGAGGAATTCCAAGCACTTGTGGAAGAGTAGCAGATGATAAAGAATATCATTGATGTGTAGGAGATCATACTAATTGAGAAAGATATGGATATAATTGTAGCATATGTTTTTCTATAGGAGGATATTGCAATGGGTACAATTAAGGAGCTGATAACAATTTCACATTTGTAGGAGGAATAAGATGAGAGGACTTCACCATAGGAAATGGATGAAAGTCTTCGTATAATATTTTTGCTTAAATTACCATAGTTTGGTGTTGCAGAGGAATATGGAGAAGACATCAATGAACAGCTGGATCATTTCCTGAAATAGGTCTATGATATGTTCACTAGTACTTGGCTGTAGTTTTGCATAGGATATATTGGGAATCTAAAATAGTGGAGAGAGAAGACCTTAAATAAAATGGAGAATTTCATGGAGTGGGTATGTAGTTAGGAATAAATTAGAAGCATAGCCTAGATTCATGCATGACACCCATGGCAGTTACCTAAGGGAGAGGTAACAAGTATGTTGGAAATTGTGGATTTATTGGAAGGAAAAAAGACTATCATGCATTACCATGGGTGTACTTGTATCTAGATAAGAATAAAAAATGATCATTGGACACATAAAATACTAAGTATCAAAGGGTATCTCTAGAGTTGA
Organism: Wollemia nobilis; assembly: GCA_028583015.1. NCBI lineage: Eukaryota > Viridiplantae > Streptophyta > Pinopsida > Araucariales > Araucariaceae > Wollemia > Wollemia nobilis. The sequence goes on along the minus strand of JAQPPZ010001844.1, from coordinate 2,585,165 downwards.
CCTTCATCTTTTAGAAATTTAATTTTCTAACACATTGGATTGAGTGGCTGAGTGTGGGTCTTGAACAGATCTATCAGGCCAAGAAATCACAGAAGGATGATATGGAAGTAGCTCAAAGAGATATGATTACAATTGAAGAAGAATTAGAATGTAGCAATGCTAAGGTCAAGGAGAAGTTGAATAAGGTTGACATTGATTGGAATAATATTAAGCTAGCCTATGAAGAGAAGTTGTGAATACAAGAGGAAGAGAATCAACTTATGATCCAAAAAGCGAAAGAGAAAAATAATTAATTAGAAAAATAGGAAGCATTGTTACAATAATATGCAGTATAGATCAAGTAATAAGAGGAACAATTGAGTTTGCACAGTCATCAAATCAAACAATAGGAAGAATAGTTGGTAGTCTAGAAAGAGTAATTAGCCAAAAAGGAGGACCATTTGAAGGTATTTGAAGAACTGCAAGATAGAGGAAATGATGAATGATACCAAATGCTATAATTCTATAATTATATATATCATAAGGTAACACTTCAGGTCAAGGAAGAGCATCAGTTAGCCCATAAAACTAAATTGTAGAAACATAATAGTGTTATTGCAGAGAAGGATGAGGAGTTGGCCATATGAGCTTAGATAGAGGTAACATTTAAATAAAATCTATGCAAGGGTACATCTAAGTGAGAGGATTTATTGTATATTATAGATACTATATAGGAGGAAACCAACAAGTATGGCTTAAAGGTCTAATAACTCAATAAATACACAACCAAACTATAAAAATATTGAGCTATTCTTTGAGTATAACTTTAGGATCTTCAACAAGACTACTCAGCCAAGACTAATACAACCAAGTCGGTGAGGACATCGACTGATGTAAATGGGAGGATATATGTAGGCATAAAATACACCTCCTAGAATATGAAGAAGAATATGTATTTGTATAATTTTATCCATTCTGTCAAATGTTCAATTTTTGGTCTAATTGTACAATGTAGGGTTATAACTATACAATTGTGTAATTGTAAAACTGGTCATAAACATACAATTATATGTGAAATAAAATTAATTGGAACGTGCATTTAAGGTAATTTGATAAAAATAAAATTATGCTTAGAGAAACCTTAATGCATAAATTGTTTTGTGGGAAGGTAGTTGTAAATAATGGTTCTCTCAAGAACTACCTTGGAATAGCATTATAAAGCCCCCCATTCAAATTTGATGGTTATTCATTATTATGGTTCATACATGTTAACTATTATTTGATGTTATTCATTGATGTTGACAGTTGTCCATTGATGTTCATTTGTACTCTGGTTTGGGATTGATCTTGTATCTCTTACAAAACCATATTAATATGAAAGTAGAATTATAGATTATGTGTCACTATGAATTCTATTTGTACATTTTATTGGTGAAATTAGATTGTATATTCTAAGCAAGTATGGTTTGAATGGTGTGGTAAATGGATGAGATAACCAAGGAATTGTAATATTTATGATTTCACAACCTAATATGAGGATGGAGAATTTGCTTTAAGCATTTTTGTTGTTGTACATAGACATCTATAGGAAACTGTATAATTTTTTGGAATAACAATAATCAAAATGGATGGTATTAATTAGATGTAGTAACTTTGGGAATGCATGTTAGAATACTTGGTTGGCAATTGCACCATAAACATAGATAAATCTTATTTTATGGAGATACTATGTGTAAGTGGTAAATATGTAAGTGAAGAATGAAGCAAGGGTTTGTGCAAACCATATAGTTAGCCAAAAAAATTGTACAAGTAAGAAATTACACCATTTTGGGGATTGCATTTGCATAGTTAACTTGGTCAAAGGTGGAAAATGAAGACATAGAAGAGAATAAATACAAAACTATCAAGTTTTTGCCCAAAAATGTCTTCCAATAAATTTTATGAGTAACAAATCATATGGACCAAACTTTTGTATGATTTGGATCATGGAACTATAAGATTTGAAAACTATGCAGTCAGTTTTGTGACTTTTATAAATCATATAGTGGTAAATCATACAACTGTATGATTCAGATCAAGGTGATTATAAAACTCAAGCATTCATTCCAAAACATCCCAATTTACCTATTCCCCCAAGAATACTTCCCCTTGTGCTACATTCACACCATCCCATTGGAAACATCAAAAGATAAATTAGATGAACTATTGGGGGCACTTACAATTGCTTTTGATAGCTCCAAAAAAGACTCTTCCCCCATAGTCATCCTAACAGAGTTCTTGGATGATGATGATATTTATCAATAAATGTTCCTCGCTCCACTCCCCATTTTCACTATGCTTCTTTCTCAAGAGATTCCAAATGCACACATGCATCTATCGCCTCCATTGCTAATCCATTCAAATCCATATTTGTGCATGTTGGACTAAATCCTACCCCATGAGCATGCCCTTGATAATCCTCCCTCTAATCCACTAAAACCCATCACCCCACAAGTTATTATGGTCTCCATTGACCTATTTGCACCCCTCCACAACCCAAGTAATCCATAAAATACCATCCACATCAGTACAAGTCTTATTGAATTTGAGAGTATTTCTACTTTACCCTCCCTTGTTGATTTCCTTCCATCTATCCAAATTATTCATCAAAGCAATGTCTACATCCTAAACTTCCTTGTCACCTTATCCACCTACCATTCATCACATTGACATGAGTGATATTGATTCACCCATTTTTTAAAATTCAATGGATGACATCCACCTCAATCTCACTCCTCACCAATTGGAGGAAGGTTACCACATGCTCATCAAGGACACCATTGATATATACCTTAGGAATGATATAGAATACCCACAAATCATCAAACTTGGAATAAGCCTCTCTTTTGAAGAGTAAGAATAGTTCATTTCCTTACTTATTAAACACAAACAAGTGTTCACATGGTTATAAAATGATATGTCAAACCTCAACCCTAATTTAGTGGTCCACAATCTCATTTTGAGCCCTAATGCAAAACCAATAAAGCAAAAACAATGAAATATTCATCCTACCATAGCCCCAATGGTTAAAGAAGAGTTAAAAATATCACTAGATGTGAGTTTCATACGGTAGACACCTAAACAATGTCATGTTTAGGATAACTACTTACATAGGCACATTCATAGGCCATGTGACTAAACCTTGGACTTTCCAAGTATCAAAAGTGGTTATCACCACTCATCTGGGGCAGTCTTAGCCCATACAAGCTTGGTTGCTATAAACCAGAGTGGCTAGATCTTGGCATCTCAAGCTCAGAGCGGCCAGACCTTAGCCGTTGAATACGACAGTGACCAAACCTTAGTCATTGTGTATGACAACGACTAAGCCATAAAAGCAAATTTCTGATAAATCAACCCATTCATGGGTGGAAGTGGTAGTCTGCATGCAATAAAGGTGAATGGGGACAACTTTACATTCCCCTTTCATGACCAGTTCACATAGGAGACTCAAGTCCAAATTTAGACTTTAGTTAAACATAGAAAAACAAAAAGCTTCTCATGCTAACACCTAGTACGCATGAGGAATTTAGTCCTAGGGTTTTGAACATAGACCTAGGGCTTCACACACTTTAAAAGGTGTAAACCTAAGAGCACCAAGGGAGAGATCATATATCAAAAATCACAAATGAAATAGAATAGGTCATTGAGGAGAGCTTCCCTTGGAGATAAATTTTGTAGTGAATCCCTATTGAATTGGAGAGCATATTGGATCATCCTTGAGGAGCAACAAAGTGCTAGCCGATCAAGGGTTTAACACACATAGGATATTCAACACATCGATAAAATCAACCACCATTTCAAAATTGGATACAAGCTTTGGTCCATATCCTTGGAGTAAAGAAGATAAGTTTCACTTTAGCAGCCACTGTCTTGGATAGTGGCTCGCAGGCCTAACTTAGGGTGTAGACACTAGTTTATTTTATTTTGATTTCTTCATGTCTTCATATTATTAGCATATATTTACTTGATTTCATAGCATTAGTTCATTGTACTTGCATTAAGCTCATTCATTGCTAACAACATCATCTAGGGATGTAATCTCAAACATCTAAGTACATGTTGTTGTTTCATTACTTATAGGGCTACAGGTTCATCGAGCAAATCCACAACATACAAGAGCAAGAGGATTCCTCTAATAATCAAAACTCGAGGAGGCATCTGTAATCCCTCATACATTTCTGTGTGCATCATCGAGAATCTTTATAAAGCATGCCCCCTATGCGAGGGGATATTTTATACACCTGCTACCCTCTTTGTGTGTAAAATCATGTATCAAACTAAGGGTATCCCTTAGAGGGATTCATATGTAATCGGATATTGGAAATATCAATACAAAAAACATTCATTCATTTATTTCTTCACATTCTAGTTATATCTACTTTATGCCTTAAATTTATTTCATGCTTAACATTAAAGGAATCAATTAAATTGCAAGTAGAGTAGTTAGCGGATGGTGCACTACTTCCTTGAGGTCACTATAGATGGTGATCACAGTGGGACTCCTGCTTATTTCTATAGTTTACTTTCATTTTCTTTCACTTTATTGACTTAGGTTTTGTGTACAAGTTTAGCTGCTCTAATCTACAATGGCTAGCAATCAGGCGCTCTGGTCTACAACGGTCAGGAGTTATCCACTATGGTCTATAGTGGTCAGAAATTAGTTTATTTGGTCGACATTGGCTAGAACTAGAGTGCAATAGTGGATAGAACCTTTATTCTCTGAGTTGGATTAAAGTTCGGTACAAATATTATGGTACTTTATGGTTTTCTGTCTGCTTCTATTTTCTTAAAAATAGTGATAATTAAGACATATTTCAATTTTGAAAACTGAAAGATTGAAAAATAAATAACTTGCATCTTGCACATCTTAGGTTTCTTTTTAGATTTTCCACTAGGCATTGCTAGGAATAACATCTTTTGTTTGTAAATTTTGCCCTAGAATCCAATGTTCTAGGAATTGTGTGTTGGTTTTATTTCTTTGAGGCCTTTCTAAAGGTCATACTTGCACCTAATAGAGTGCATCCATTAATCTCACAGTAGCTATGCATATTTCTAAAAATTTAAATATATTTTGCATTAGGCATATAGAAAAGAGTCATTGCTACTGTATGATATATTATTATTCATGCAAACTTAAAATGAACCCCACACACACATGCATCTTTCAAATATTAGGGAGTTGGATTCATCACCAACACTCAATTTAGTTCTATGGTGTTGACATTCATCTCCTTCCATCGGTTTACCCCCTAGAGCTTCCTAGAAATGGATTGAGGAACTTCCTTATAGTGGTACTAAGTTACTTATGTTCAAACTATCTGATGCGTAGTCGTTATACCATCATTAATTCTTAAAGAATCTGTCAATCCAGGGCAGTGTACAAGGCTATCTGCGAGAGAAGAAGTGAAACAACTATAACTTAGGTCAATCTAGGGCAACAAGTCTTATTGGTGGAACCGGTTTTGTGGGGGGTTTTGGAGCATTCCTATCTCTAAATTGCATGAATTAAATCTTAATCTAAGTTGCAGAATTGGAAACTAATCTCTAACTGCAGAAATGAAGTCCTAATTACAATTGCAGAATAAACAGTTGCAGAATTGAAAGTCTGATCCTAATTGCAGAAAGGAATTCTAATTACTTTTGCAGTAATAAAAGTCTAGATCTAATGTGGAAAGAAAAGATCTAATGTGGAAATAAAAACTATCAAAATTATGTAACAGAAGGTTGTCAATCCTCTGTTCAGATTTTGACAGCAAAACAGGAAAAATGCAGGAAATTGCTGAAAACAGTAAATTCTGAAAATAACAGTTCTGAAAATAAAGTGAAAGCTTGGCTGAAGGTAAGATTACAACTAAAACATTAAGCACACAATTTATCTTAGCATAAATAAACTAATACTGCAAATATTGTCAACTATTCACAAGCAATTTAAACAACAAGTTCTGCAACTCATTTTGCTGCAGCAAAATCAGAATAAAAACCTGTTTTGTTAGTCCTCCTCCTAGGTCTGGAAGTGGCCAGCCTCTTTATCCAGAAGAAGGTGTAAGTCTCTCTTTCTTTTCTAAATCTTAATCACACTCATTTACAAGTAAACTGAAATAGAACTGGTGCACTTTATTGATCAAAATACATGATTACAAGAATTCTGCTAAAAAACTGTTACAGTAAAACAGTCAATACTCTGTATTCTCTGCTAGTTTTCTCTATCTTCTGCTACTTCTCTACCTTCTACTTTCTATCCACTAGGCTCAACCTGAACGGGAGCAATATTTATAACTATCCTATGATCTGATTACAAACAAAGAATATCTCAAAAGATCTAATCCTATAATGCTGCAACAAATTCTGGTTTTATCCTAGAAGAGGACTAAAACCTGATCTTTCCCTTAATGATGGCTTTGGTCGGCAATGACGGCAAAAACAGATGGCAGATATTTCTCTTTACTTTTTCCAACCTTTATTTCCCATTTTTCGGCTTCAAAAATCGGTCAAAAAGGTCAAAATTACATTCTGTTCTTCATTCCGAAGATAAGTGGCTTCATTCCGAAGACAGTGCAGTTTTCATTCCGAAGATCGCTCATTCCGAAGAGACTGTATTCTCATTCCGAAGATCGCTCATTCCGAAGATATTGCATGCTTCATTCCGAAGATCCGCTCATTCCGAAGATGCTGTGTTTTCTTCATTCCGAAGATATCTGTTCATTCCGAAGATGCTTCGGAATGAACAAATGTATGCTTTTCCTTTGATTTCTTCTGCATCTCTCAGGTGGGTTATCTCCTAAGATCAAATTCTAATGGTCTTCATTCCTTTCCTCATGTGAATTCCATGCCTTGCTATTTATGGACAGCTGGCTGGAATTTATATGGGAAAGACCAGTTTTTGCTGCACAGCAACAGTTTGCTTGCACTGTTGCCAGATTCAGGTGAAGTGAATACTTGAAACAAATCAGAATATGATTAGTGAAATGCTGCTAATATTCTAAGCATATCCCATTGTAGCAAATCATAACAAAAAGAACACAAAACTATGCAAAAAGCTATAAAATCAGCATATAATATCTCAAATACATTGATCATGCAAAATGGTTAATATACAGCATATTAAATCAACTTAACTAACATATCAGATAAAACATAAGAGTTTATAGGCATTTTTAGTGTACAAAACATGTTATAATTGAGGCATTTCCAGGCCTCATCATTTTCCCCCCAACTTATATTGATGCATGCCCTCATGCATTCTGTTGGGCTATGGACTCACAGATGTCCATGTTCAGATTCCATGACTGTAGAATAACTTCTTGCCTATGTAATATCCTCTGTTTTCCTGAATGTTTCTGAGCCAATCTTCAAATTGTTCATCAGGTTGTTCATCTTCCTCAAAGTAAAATGGAACTGGGGTAATGATGGTTGGAGGCCTGAACCTGAGACCTATCCAGTTATGCTGCATGATCTGGATCAGTTGGACTACACCTTCTGCTCTTCTTCTGGACCACTCTAGATTGATGGGGGAGATAGGTTCTCTTTTCCTCAAAGACATGGAAAGTTCATTCCATCTGTCTCTGCATACTGACAATGCTGGAAAGAAATTGTGATCACAGAAATTGTTAAATCTGGTCACACAGTCCCTCAAATTGTTCAAGTACATTCTCTTGATATCATCCCTGTTCATCATTGAAAAGTGCTGTTGAGTGATATTTAGGTGATTTGGCTGGATTGCTCTGACTAACAACTCAGCCCTTGTTTCAATCACTTTATTCTGCCTTTTCTCATGATCCCAATAAAGCTGATTTTGCAAGGTTGACATAAATGCTCTCAACTGAACATCTCCAATGTAGATTTGAGGATGAGAGTCAACTTCCTCTGGTATGAAGAAACTATGCAAAAATAGTTCACACAGGAGATTTTTCTGCTCAAAAGGACTGTCAAAATATGCCTCCAGAAAATCTTCAATAGTGTCCAATTTGTATGGAAGGTTTGAAGTAATCCTCATGACCTGCCATCTAAGGTATTTCTCCTTCAAAATAAGGCTGTAAAATCTGGCCGGCCGTCTAAATTGGACTAAAAACTCAGCAATTTGGCACAGGTCAGATACCTTTTCTTTCAATGCCTGAATTTCTGTGTCCTTGGCTTCTAGCTGTTTTGCTTCCAATTTGAATTTTTCAGTTTTATTGGCAAGCTGTTCATATCTAAGCATCCAGCTAGCTATGTCTGCATTGTACTATTCTAAGGACACAGTATTAGGTGGTCTTACTATAGGGGGAATCCTAGGCACCAGATCTGTCTGAACTCCTTTTTCTGCCACTTCCACTGGCTGTTCATCTGTTAATATCTCTACTTGCACCCCCTTATTTGCTATCTCTATGGGGTTGTCATCAAATAGTATTTCTACTTGTACCCCCTTATCTGTTGTTTCTACTGGAAGTGTAACAATTTGTAATGCAGGGACCTCAGTAGGAGTACTTACTTGAACTTTTTCCTGCTGTTGGGACTGTTCTTGTGCTGGTGGCTCATTTTCAGCATCCTCTGCAATATTCCTCACTATTTCTGAAGCATCTTCAGAACAAGAAGGCACTGCTTCAGAATGAACAGGCACCTCTTCAGAATGAAGGAGTGCTGTTTCAGGATGAACTTCTATGTTTGCTTCAACAGAGTCATCTGCTCTTGACAAACCCAGAAGCAATTGAGCCAAATTATCTTCATCATGGGACACAGCTGGCTGCTTTTCAGATTGTGCCAACAACTTTTTTAGTTCTGCCACTTCCTGCTGGAGTTCTACAATTTTTCTTTCTTGCATCTCAATGATGCTTTCTTTCTCTGTGATCCATCTGGTCTGTGTCTTGACAACACTCCTTGCTGCCCTCAGCTGCTCAGTGATGTCTTCCACTTCTGTTTCTGCTTCAGAAGCTGATGCAGACAAATCAGTTGCAGTTGGCTGTTCAACCAAATTTTCCTCTTCTACTGCAACATTCTGTTCTTGTTCAGGAGGCTCTGTGAGACTGTCTACAAGGACATCCACCATATCTGTAGCCTGTTGAATTGTAGCCTCTTCCAAACCAACTTGCTCAGTTTCTGCTTCAGCTATCTGTTCAGGGAATTCTGGAAAATTGTCAGATGCTGGTTGTATCTCTGTGACATCTGGGCTACCTGGTCTATCTTCTTCCTCCATGACCTGTTCTGCAGTTTCTTTCAAATGGATTCTTGTAGACCTCCTAGTCCCAGATGCAAACTTCTTCTTTTTGCTCTATTTTTTGGTGACAGCAAGGGTCATGGGGTCAGTTTTTGATGCCTCTGTTTCCCTTGTTTCACTTCTCTGTTCTGACAAGTCAGTTGCAGCTTCAGCAAACCGAACTCTCTTTTGTTTTTCTGCTCTGCTGCTAGTTCCAGATCCTCTTTTCTTTTGTTTCTTAGCCTGTGAAGTTGAAGGCTCAGGAGCAAGGTTTTCTGCTGTCTTTGTGTGGTGTAGTGCTGTAGCAGCTTTAGGGGTATCTTCTGCAGCTTCTTCTGCAGCATCCTCTGCAACATTTTCTGCAGCAGCTTCTGCAATATTTTCTGCAGCAGCTGTTTCATCCTCTGCAGCAACATCAGCAATATTTGGCTCCTCTTCTTCCTCACTTTCTTCCCCAAAAATGACATCATTTAAGTTAGAGTAAAACCTGTCAAAACTCCTAGGGTTTCCTCTAAAATGATGTTGGCAAACTAATTTGATAAGGCCATGATGGCGAAGGCTCCCTTTACCCTCCTGATATCTTTTTGCCATGTTCTTTAATTCTTGATACAAATACAGGGGAAGATTAACCCTAACTTCTGGTTGTTGTCTACCATGCCTGAGATGGTTCAAAATTCATAGATGATGCCCTGACAACAGCACATACTGCCCTTCACAGGTCAAAAACTTAATCACCCAGGTGGCTACTTCATCCCAGGGTTCTTGCAGGCTAGCTCTTTTTAACCCCTTGCATGTGTTGTTGTGGGTTAAGTATTCAGGTTCTCTATCATTCTCTTCTACAAACTGATTAACTACATTTACCAATGTGTTCTTGCCAGATCTAGTAATTGAAATTCCCTCTAATGGCAGCTCTGTAATTTGACTTAGAATTTCAGGGCTTACCTCAATAGACATGTCGTTGACATTTGCTCGGTTATTTCTGAACGTGTGGGCAAACATGCCAGCTAAATCTTCAGAAGATCCATTGAATTTGTCCAGAAATGTCATAAACCCTCCGTCTTCAAAAATCTGCACAACTGCCAGATTTTCTCGGAGGAAATTGGTATCTGCAGGTTCTGTTCTGATCTTGCGTCCCATTTTTCTCTGTTTAAAACTTGTACACTGCGACTGCTGTCTTACTACAGGATTTTTTGACTGTTTCCTATTGCTAATTTGCAGAGTTTAGAACCTTCGCTGCCCTGTTTCTCCTTCTTCTTCGTCTTCTTCGGAATGAGCCGTATTATGTGCACTGTACCTCGCAACACGTCTTCGGAAAGAAGGATGGCACACATATCGACTTCTGCACTGTACACCTGTTCGTTGATAATTGCATGGATGTCCTTGCCGTCAGATCCACGTCATCAGTTTTGCAGATTCTCACGTGCATGTTAATTGACATTAAAAACTGGTGGCATATGGTTGCAGATTCTCCGTATTTCCAATGAGTGCAAAAATAGACCATGTGTTGATTGACACGTGTCCCTTCTTCGCATGCAACTAAGAAAAAATCTTAATTTTGTCGTATCTTATTTTCTTGGACGCCACGTGGAAATGCTCTTTCCAAAAATGCAAACAAAATTTCATTCCGAAGATTATGACCTCATTCCGAAGACAAGTCTTCATTCCGAAGACAAATCCTCATTCCGAAGATTATGACCTCATTCCGAAGACAGGTCTTCATTCCGAAGACAAATCCTCTTTGCAGAATTTTCATTCCGAAGATAGATCTTCATTCCGAAGATCAATCCTTATTCCGAAGATTAATCCTCATTCCGAAGATCAAGCTGTATTGTGAAAGTAAATCGTCATTCCGAAGACAGACCTTCATTCCGAAGATAGATCTTCATTCCGAAGACAAATCTTCATTCCGAAGATGATGCAGCAAATCGTCATTCTGAAGACCAAGTTTCATTCTGAAGACAAATTGTCATTCCGAAGACAAAGTTTCTTTCTGAAGATAAAGTGCAACATTCATTTTGCTGTCATTCTGAAGACAATTTCATTCCGAAGATAATACAACAAGTATTGTTTTTGGCATTCTTGTTCCGAAGATTAGGCAGAAATCAATATTATCATTCTTAAAACATGTTTTTAAGTATGCCAACTCTTATGAATACCTTTTATGCTAATGGTTAATTGTCACATACTATATACCAATCATTTTACAATGAAGAAATGTAAGAAATATATACCTGATAAAAACAGTTAATGCCAGTTTTGAAGAATGACTGCTTTTGTTGATATTCTACTGAGATTTTCTGCAACATTTCAAAACAAGTGCACTAGGTGAATTTGTACAATGATGATTCAAAAATTTCTCAAGGTTATGCATGCCAAAAAACTGGTTTTCATGCATACCAACCCAGTAGTGCCTTAAAAAGGTTTTCACTGCTGAGTTATTCATTTTTCTCTCTTTTTTTTTTTTTTTTTTTGATTTTCCCCATTTTTTTTATTTTTACCTCTCCTTTTCTCTTTTTTTTTTTTTCTTGATTCTGACTATGCCCATGAAGGAATTTCATGATTTCCCCTGAAACCATGCCCATGAAGGAATTCATACTCAGAATTTATTCATCTTTTTGTTTTCTATTTTTCTGATTTTTTTTTTTGTATTTTCTATTTTCTTGAAATCCACTGATCATGTTGATTGTTTTGAAGTGGAAGAAGGATTCTCTTCCACCTGCTGTGTATCCAAACTGTCAAGTTGCTGCAAGAACTCCTCTTTAGTCAGAGGTGTATGGTATACCCTGAGGCGATGTCCATTCACTACCAACTTTCTTCGTGACCCATCAATGGGGGATAAACGAGCTGCTCCATTGTTGAATACTTCTTCAATCCAGTAAGGTCCCAACCATCTAGTTTTCAGTTTTCCAAGGAAGTCTTCATATTGAGAATCGAACAGTAAAGCCCAATCTCCTTGTTGAAGTTTCTTCTGCTGAATGTGACTGTCATGCCACAACTTCCTCTGCTCCTGAATTACCTCAGTTTGGTGCAGAGCATCCAATCTAAGTTCATCCAACGCATTCAGCTGCAGAATCATGTCTGTCTATGCCTGCGACAAGTCAATTCCAATTTCTAGTGTTGTGCGCAATGTTAGTAGCTCAAATTCAATAGGTAAAAGAGGCTTTTTACCAAAGACTAGTTCATAAGGTGTGAATCCAGTAGTGGACTTCCAAGTGGTATTGTAGGCCCAAACTGCTTCAGGTAATTTGTCTAGCCAATTCTTCCTATGAAAAGCTACTATTTTTGTTAAGATGCGTTCTAGTTCCCTGTTTGTTACTTCAACCTGGCCATTTGCTTGTGGGTGGTAGGGTGATGATTTCCTATGTTTGATTTCATACAATTCTGTAAATACTTTTATGACCTTGGATGCAAATTGGGGTCCTTGGTCTGTGGTAATAGACCGTGGAGCTCCAAATCTCTGAAAAATCTGAGTATACAAGAAATCAGCGACCTTTTCTTCACGAGCATGTTTGAAAGCACGCACCTCTACCCACTTTGTCAGGTAATCAGTGCATACCAGAATATGCACCTTTCCTTGAGAAGGTGGATCAATAGGTCCTACAAAATCAAGCCCCCACTTCTCAAATGGTTCTAAAACCATTTGAGGCTGCAATGGCATCTCATTTGTATGAGTGGGTTTCCCCATTCTTTGGCATGCATCACAATGCCTGATGTACTTTTTCACATCCTTGTGAAGAGATGGCCAATAATATCCTATCCCCAAGATTTTTCTAACTGTGCTTTTTACAGAATAGTGTCCACCTGAAGGTTCATCATGACAAGCCCTAAGGATGTCATACACTTCATCCTTTCGGATGCACCTACGTAACACATGGTCAGGACTGCACTTAAAAAGCATACCCTTAATCCATTCAAAAGAAGAACTCTGTTTGATCAATTGTTTTTTCTGTTTTGAGGTGAAATGTGAAGGAACTTTCCCCTGTGACCAAATAATTGGCTATATCTGCAAACCAAGGTGATTGAACTGATATAGCAAATAGTTTTTCATCAGGAAAAGTGTCATCAACTAATTCCCCTTCATCTGTGTTCTGCAACCTGGACAAGAAATCTGCAACAACATTAGCTTTTCCTGGTTTGTTGATTATGGTGATATCAAATTCTTGCAGCAACAGCAACCAACGAATAATTCTTGCACTTACCATAGGTTTATTCATCAAATACTTAATGGTTGTATGATCTGTGTGAATAAATATTTGATAACCTGTGATATAATGCCTGAATTTGTTGATGGCATAAATCACTGCTAGGAATTCTTTCTCAGTTGTTGTATAATTTTTCTCTGCTCCTGTCAAGTTTTTGCTAATGTTGTAGATGGTATAATGTTCACCATTATCAATTTGTCCTAATGCTGCTCCAATTGCTGTATTGGAGGCATCAGTTTGAATGTGAAATGGTAATGTCCAATTAGGTCCTCTAAGCACAAGTGGAGTTATCAATTTCTCTTTCAGAGCTTCAAATGCTTCCTGACACTTTGCAGTCCAGGAGAATTCAGAATCTTTAGTCAATAAGGCAAACAGTGGACTGGCTATTGTACTAAAGTTGGGAATAAACCTGCGGTAAAAACCAATGTGTCCTAGGAAACTTCTGACATTAGTCTGAGTTTTAGGAGGAAGGAGGTTCTTGATAATTTCAACTTTCTTTGGATCAACTTGGATCCCTTCAGGAGAGATGTGATGACCAAGAACTATCCCTTCCTTCATCATCATGAAGCATTTATCTGGATTTAAGGATAGGTGGTATGTTTCACAGCGAGTTAAGACTTTATCAAGATTTTCCAATGTAAAATCAAAAGTTTGTCCACATACTGTGAAATCATCCATGTAAATTTCAACACTTTTGGTGGTCAGATCAGCAAAAATTGCTAGGACTGCTCGCTGAAAAGTTGCTGGGGAATTACACAAACCAAAAGGTAAAACCCTATAGGCAAATGTTCCCCAAGGACATGTAAAAGTTGTCTTTTCTTGATCTTCAGGTGCAATCTGAATTTGATTATATCCACTGAATCCATCAAGAAAACAAAAGTATCTTTTTCCAAAAAGAGTGTCTAACACTTGATCTATGAAAGGTAATGGAAAATGGTCCTTGTATGTCACTTTGTTCAATTCTCTGTAGTCTACACATACTCTCATTTTTCCATTTTTCTTAGGAACTATTACCAATGGAGAAACCCATTGACTATCAGAAATTGGGTAAATGAATCCTACTTCCAGGAGTTTTTCAATTTCTTCTTTCACAATATCTCTTAAGGCAGGATTCAATCTTCTTTGAAATTGTCTGACTGGCTTGACTTCTTCAGTATAGATCTTATGGGTACATATATCAGGATGAACTCCTGACATATCTTTGTAGTTCCAAGCAAAAGCATGAACATGCTTCTGCAAAACAACTATCAATTTTTCTTCCTCTTCCCTAGTAAGCTGGCTGTAGATATTCAAAAATTTGCCTGGCTGGACTTCTATTTGTTTTGTATTCAGAAGGACTGAATTCACTCCTTCATACTTGGTGATTAAGGGATTAAGAGGACATTGCTGTGATGGGAGAAATGAAGCAGTTTCTGTTTCATTGCTGCTTGAGGGAAGCATTTCTTGTATGGAACAGTGAGAAGGAAAAATCAGATGATGGTACCATCCATGTGATAATGAAACAGAGTTTCCTTGTGATAGCACAGATGATTCATCTTCAGATTTTTGATTCTCCTCATTACTTATCAATTGTTGGATATTTGTTGCTTCCCCTTCTAAACCTTGTTCATGCAGAACATTCATCAGGATTGTTTCATTTTCTAAGTTTTCTCGTGTCACTGAGGTCTTCTGTGTGTTCTCTTACTACTAAGGTAGCTAGTGTAGAAATGACCTCTTCTGGTTCTTCATCTGAGTCAGAAAACCATAACTGGCCTAAAAATTTGCTAGATGGTTTTGCAGGAGGATATAAAGAAATTTGTTTCAGCTCAATACCATTTGAAATAGTCATATTTCCAGATCTGCAATCTATGAAGGCTGCTGTAGTTGCAAGCCAAGGTCTTCCCAAAATAATGGGATATCCATGTGCTGAATTTCTTGGCTGTAAAACCAAAAAATCTACAGGGAATTCCCAAGAAGAAACTTCTATAGGGACATCTTCAATGATTCCTTCGAGGTTTTGCAACTGACCTATCAACCATTTCTAAAACTGTAAATGTGGGGCTGAGATGTTTGAGCTGTAATTGTTCCATTGTATCTTTAGTCATGACATTTATTGCAGCTCCTAGATCCACTAAAACATTTGATATTGGCACTGAATCTATGGTGACTGTGATAACTGGGCTTCCTGGATCACTATACTTTGGAGGTAGTAGTTTTCCAGATAAAATATCAGCTATCTTCCCTTCAACCTGCATAGTCTTAGGGAATGCTTTCTTCTTTCTCCCTGTTCTTTTAATACACAAATTTTGGACAGTACTGTTAATTTCTGGTATTTCCTTAATGGCTTGCAATAAGGGTAATGAGATAGTCAACTTTTTGAGTTCCTTGACTACTTCTGACTCAGAAATTTCTGGTATTGCATTAAGTCTTTCAGGATATGGAACTATCCTTGGTATTTGTTCTGCTTGTGTTTCTTTTTCTATTGTTGGATCCAATTTTTCTGTTTCTTTTGTTGGTTGGATTCTCTCTGGTTCTGATGATTCTTGCTCTTCATTATCTTTGATTTCAATTAAAACTGGTTCAGGTACAATTTTTCCTGAACGGAGTTGGATATCACTACAATCAAGAACATTAATTTCAATATTTTCTTCAACTTCAGCCACATAGACAGGAGGTGTCTGTCTTACATTGTTTGGATTAGTGACTGGCTGAGATGGCAATTGAGGTTGCTTCACTTGCTGTGTTTGCTATTTTTCTTGAAAATTCTGATTAGGTGCAGGCAACAAATGCTGAGTTTGACCTTGATTCCTTTGCTGCCTTGGATAGGACTGGTATTGTTGATTCCATTGTGGTTGGTTTTGCACCCAATGTGGATTAGTCTGATTTTGATTCCAAGGTGGATTATTTTGATTCCATGAGGGGTTGTTTTGATTCTGATTCCAGTGCAGGTTATTCCAATTTGATTGTGGCCATTCTTGGGAATTTGTCCATTGAGGATAATTCCAAGGACGTTGGGGTGGTTCTGATTGTCCCCAAGGCATAGTACCAGGATTATGCCCCCAGTTTGTAGGAAAACGAGGGGGATTTTGATATTGAGTGAAATTCCCCCCTGTTTTGGTCCAACATAATTGAGTTCCTCAGTCTGGTTTTCTAACACAGTTTTGAGTTGTGGTAGCAGGTGGCATTGATCAGTTGAATGCCTTTTTGAACAGATACTACAAATGGCTGAGATGGTTGTTTTATTCAAAGGACATTCCTGCAAAGCATGTTTACTTCTACATCTTGGGCAATAAATTGCCAAAGGTTCTGTATTTTTAGCTTTTGCAGAGATTTCCCCTAAAGTAGTGTTTAGATGCACTAGGATATCAGTTTTGAAATTTGCTAGTTCCTCTATCAGGTCCTTTACATCAGTGCCATTTGTGCGGTTTTTTCTTCTTCTCTGCTTAGTGCGAGAGTAATTCCTGCAGAGATCCATAATCTCCTCATTATTGAGAATGGTTACATCCCCTTTTCCCATTAAATCCAGAACTTCTCTGGATTCATCTTGCAATCCTCTCAAAAAGATAGTTTTACACAATTCTGGTTCTACTAGTCCACATCTCCTTTGAACAAAGGAGAACCTATCAAGGTAATCTTCCAAGGTCTCATCATCTTCCTGCTTGATTCTAAATAACTCATCTTTTCTGTTCCTTACACGGCAGTATTCCTGATATTTGTCTAAAAAGACAGTCTCCATTTGATCCCAGGTTCTTATGGAATTTGGCTCTAAGCTCATGAACCGAGCGCAATGCTGAATCCTTGAGAGTTGAGGGAAAAACCTTAAGTTTCTGATTGTCATTTATATAATCATAGGTCTGACATACTACCTTGAATTCAAACAAAAACTGGTCAGGATCTTCAGATACAATACCTCGGAAGGTTGGAAGTACTGAAGGTGAAATGGTCTTCATGGGAGAGTTTTGTGTTGGATTCAGATGAATAGGATATTCAAATGTTCTGGACGGTTGGAGCACATCCTGATCATCCCCTTCATTATGAACATAGCCATGCTGGCCATCTACATTGCCTGCCATAGTTTCTTGTTTCCTAGGAGAAGTTAAAGTTGTCCAAATTGTTCTCTCAAGAGGTCCAAGATTTTCTGTTGATGAATCTGATGAATTATCTTCCTTAAGATATTCTGTTGATACAATTGGTGATTTTCCTTTCTCAAAATGTTCTACTGATGGTGAGACTGGTGATTTTTCTATCAGTCTTTCAGGTAGTTCAAACACAGGTGATTCACCCCTTAGGCGTGAAGATCTCCTTAATGGGACAAGCCAGGGATCCTTTGGGGTCTCCCTAGACTTACTCATTCATGTTTACTCCTAAATGACATAAATTAAGTCAATAGTTGCTTATCTTACTCTGCTGTTATATTCAGATTTTAACCTGAATATTCACAGTTTAGTCTGATTACAGCTATTGGACTATTTGTTTTCTTCTGACAACACTATTCCCCGACAACGGTGCCAAAATGATGCGTAGTCGTTATACCATCATTAATTCTTAAAGAATCTGTCAATCCAGGGCAGTGTACAAGGCTATCTACGAGAGAAGAAGTGAAACAGCTATAACTTAGGTCAATCTAGGGCAACAAGTCTTATTGGTGGAACCGGTTTTGTGGGGGGTTTTGGAGCATTCCTATCTCTAAATTGCATGAATTAAATCTTAATCTAAGTTGCAGAATTGGAAACTAATCTCTAACTGTAGAAATGAAGTCCTAATTACAATTGCAGAATAAACAGTTGCAGAATTGAAAGTCTGATCCTAATTGCAGAAAGGAATTCTAATTACTTTTGCAGTAATAAAAGTCTAGATCTAATGTGGAAATAAAAGATCTAATGTGGAAATAAAAACTATCAAAATTCTGTAACAGAAGGTTGTCAATCCTCTGTTCAGATTTTGACAGCAAAACAGGAAAAATGCAGGAAATTGCTGAAAACAGTAAATTCTAAAAATAACAGTTCTGAAAATAAAGTGAAAGCTTGGCTGAAGGTAAGATTACAACTAAAACATTAAGCACACAATTTATCTTAGCATAAATAAACTAATACTGCAAATATTGTCAACTATTCACAAGCAATTTAAACAACAAGTTCTGCAACTCATTTTGTTGCAGCAAAATCAAAATAAAAACTTGTTTTGTTAGTCCTCCTCCTAGGTCTGGAAGTGGCCAGCCTCTTTATCCAGAAGAAGGTGTAAGTCTCTCTTTCTTTTCTAAATCTTAATCACACTCATTTACAAGTAAACTGAAATAGAACTGGTGCACTTTATTGATCAAAATACATGATTACAAGAATTCTGCTGAAAAACTGTTACAGGACTGTAACAGTCAATACTCTGTATTCTCTGCTAGTTTTCTCTATCTTCTGCTACTTCTCTACCTTCTACTTGCTATCCACTAGGCTCAACCCGAACGGGAGCAATATTTATAACTATCCTATGATCTGATTACAAACAAAGAATATCTCAAAAGATCTAATCCTATAATGCTGCAACAAATTCTGGTTTTATCATAGAAGAGGACTAAAACCTGATCTTTCCCTTAATGATGGCTTTGGTCGGCAATGACGGCAAAAACAGATGGCAGATATTTCTCTTTACTTTTTCCAACCTTTATTTCCCTTTTTCCGGCTTCAAAAATCGGTCAAAAAGGTCAAAATTACATTCTGTTCTTCATTCCGAAGATAAGTGGCTTCATTCCGAAGACAGTGCAGTTTTCATTCCGAAGATCGCTCATTCCGAAGAGACTGTATTCTCATTCCGAAGATCGCTCATTCCGAAGATATTGCATGCTTCATTCCGAAGATCCGCTCATTCCGAAGATGTTGTGTTTTCTTCATTTCGAAGATATCTGTTCATTCCGAAGATGCTTCGAAATGAACAAATGTATGCTTTTCCTTTGATTTCTTCTGCATCTCTCAGGTGGGTTATCTCCTAAGATCAAATTCTAATGGTCTTCATTCCTTTCCTCATGTGAATTCCATGCCTTGCTATTTATGGACAGCTGGCTGGAATTTATATGGGAAAGACCAGTTTTTGCTGCACAGCAACAGTTTGCTTGCACTATTGCCAGATTTAGGTGAAGTGAATACTTGAAACAAATCAGAATATGATTAGTGAAATGCTGCTAATATTCTAAGCATATCCCATTGTAGCAAATCATAACAAAAAGAACACAAAACTATGCAAAAAGTTGTAAAATCAGCATATAATATCTCAAATACATTGATCATGCAAAATGGTTAATATACAACATATTAAATCAACTTAACTAACATATCAGATAAAACATAAGAGTTTATAGGCATTTTTAGTGTACAAAACATGTTATAATTTAGGCATTTCCAGGCCTCATCACTATCTCCCACTATTGGAACAATCATTGGTTTAGAGTGAAAGAGCTAAGTGAACCCCCCACTAGGATTTAAGTGGTGTACCCTAGCCTCTTTTGATAAATCATGTTTGACATGAGTGTTCTTTATTATCACTATGGATGAGTCTCCTCATTCTCAATACAAAGCAAGAACAAGAAACGAGAAACAACAAAACATAAAAATACAACAAACAGTTTAGAGCACACTTAAATTGATAATCCAGATAAATATTTGCTTGATATTGTTTGGTTATATTTAAGTGTAACACAAAAGCTAAATTCCCAAAAATAATGGTCAAAACAAGAATTAAACATCTTTAGTTTGATACCGAGGAAGAATCTAAAGCAACACATACCTTGAGGTGAAGTCGTAGTAACATTGAAAGACCTACTCGTAAGATCGTGAAACATATTTCCATGAGTCTAAGGGATGATAACTCAACCCTTTGGGGTTCTCCTTGATAAACCCCAAATATGGAACCACATCATGAAACTACATCACATAAACACAAAAATATCTCATGGCCATCATCATCAAGGAGACACAAGGAAACCTCAAGGGCTTCCTCTAAACACACAAAAACTTCTCAAAGACATGAGGAGGCTTTAAGAGCTTCCACCCTGCATGTATATAAGAGAGGTTCCAAAATCCATTCTTCACATAGATATGATGAGGTATCCATATCTCCATCCTCATGGATAATGGGGGTGACCATAAAGCCTTCAACATCAAAAGGACACACGGGGGTTACAACATCCAAACATTCACATGAGACATTTAGAAAAAATCAGCCCACCGAGGGGCATGAAACTAGAGATACATCCAATAATAGACATCAAACAGAAGATATCCTTCACACAAGAGGAAGGATTCCAATATAATATGACCTCATTGGAGTAAATGGCACCCCACAAGATCAGCCATGGAAAACAAGACAATTAGATGAGTTGGATCAGATTTATTTGAGGCCACCTCCCAAAATTGTAGCTACGGAGAATTCTGCATCTGGAAGTTCATGAACCATGACTTACAATCCCACTTCTCAAACAAGGGGTGCCTTAGAGTTATCCCAAAATAAACATATAGAGTTTAATCATAGAGACACTCAACAATACACTGAACAAATTATATTAGCTAGCAAGAGCAAGGAAACAATGAAAACCTCTTTGAGGAATCTACAAATCAAAACCACTAGAACAAGGTCAGATAAGTATGAGTCTTCTATGACAGTACAAGATAACTGCATGTGGTAGTCATAAAACAACTTGTGCAAAGAGTGAGAGATTTTAGAAGCTCTCAAACATGATAAACAAAGAGAAATGATTTTGCGCCAACATGAGCAATGGTTAAGAGAGCAAGTTGAGTAGCTAGCTCATAACAACCAACAAGAAAATAGGAATGATCATCAAAGAGATCAATACGTTGACTCGCCAAGAGAGGAGTGCACTAGACAAGAAGAAAACCCACAATAAAACCACCCTCCAAATCATTAGCAAAATCCAACTGGTATGGAAAGGGTAAACTTGATAGAGCAGGATCAGAAACATCCTGAATCCCCTCACAGGAGGGAAGAAAATAGAACAAATAAAATGGATATAGGGTTACCTCCACCACCACCATGGGGGGGGGGGCTACAAGAGGAGGAACTCATCATCTCAAAGGCATTCCAATAACTTGATAAAAGTATGAAGTAATTTTAAAAATAAGAGATATCTGGGAACCGATCGACATTGAGCAAAATACACAATCAACCATATGTCCATCTATCCCTAGCCTCACATACCTTAAGCATTTTGAGATGCCTAGGTTGGAAAATTTTAAGGGTGAAGAGGATGTACAAGAGCATGTTACCAATTTTATCAATTCATGTTTTCATCTCGAAGACAACGATGCTCTATTGCTAAGGATATTCATAATGACATTTTTGGGTGTCACCACTTAATGGTTCAACCAGCTACCCAAGGATAGCATATCCAATTTTGAAAAACTAGTGAATGCTTTCCTGAAGCATTTCTCTTTTGGTTCTAAGAGGAAGGTGAACCTTTTAGACCTAACTAATTTGGAATATTATGATGATGAGCCAGTAATGAATTACGATAATAGATGGATAAAAGTCATGGTAAAATTAGCATTCTCTGTTCCCACAGAAGAGATTGTCTGGATGTTCACCAAGAGTTATTCCAAACATATTTCCCTCTTTCTACAAATTTAACAATACCCCTCATTTGAGGAAGCCTTGGCACAAGCCAAACTCATAGATGACATAAAATTATATGAGGAAACCATCCAAATTTGAAATAAGGAGTGGAATAAAAATGATAAAAATGGTAAATACAAGCAGAAGCAAGAAAACCTTGCTCCAATTAATCAAGTGGTATTGTATGCGCCTAAGGATGGGGCTATGCACCAACCCTAGAATTATCAAGCATAGCCCCCACCAACCAATTATGGTCAAAAGAACAATGAAGGGTGAAATAAAGAATGCAAACCCCCTCGCTATTTCAAACCATTGATAGAATCAATGCAATCAATATTAAACCAATTAAGAGAGGTGGGAAGTATTAGGTTCCTTGATATACCTCTTATAGAAACCAACCATCCTAAGCCAAAAGGATATAGGGAAGATCAAATTTTCCCTTATCATAGGATATCAGGGCATAACATTGAGGTTGGTTTTGGTTTCAAGCATCAGGTGTAAAACATAATTGAGGCTGGAGAACTTAAAGTTGACAACCCACTAGCTCCTAACAACAGAGATATGGGCATATACAAAAACCTACTACCAAACCATGAGGTCCCTAGAGGGTAGGGTGCACAAGTCAATCAAGTCCTAATTGATACGCCTACCCATGGGTGTGTTGGGATGGTTGAAATTGTCAATATAGCAACCAAGAGTAGATGGTATGGTCAACCGCAACCTCCTACAGCTCCCATTAACATCCCCATTGTACCTAGGCAAAGGCAAGGGCAAAACAACCTTCTAGTTCCACCAACCCAACCTGTGGTAACTATTCGGAGTAGACTTGAGCAAAAATTACAAATGAATCTAGTTAAGTTATCCATATATGATCTCATACAACAATCCCAAAAGCGTAGGGAGACCTTGATGGAGATTTTAAGTTTGATTGACCTCCAACCACAAGATCCAAATGCATTCACTCATTTTGTGGTACAAGTACAAGAATGCCAGGAACCTGTAATTTGATTCTATAATTATGAGATTAAGATAGTACTTACTGCCTTACTAGACCTTCTAATGCACATTGTGGTGTCAGTAAATGATTTACCTTTTAAGCGGGTATTGATCGATATAGGTTCATCAATCAACATCATCACAACAATAGCCATAAAACACCTTAAGATCCCTAAGTCCAATATCATTTCGGGAGCCTATACAATAAGGGATTTCAATGATTCTTTATGCAATACTATGGGAATGATAGTCCTACCTATCAAGGTGGGGCATAAGACCATCCCTATGATGTGTCATGTCTTGGAAGGGGCCTTGCAATATAAAAACCTCCTAGGGAGACCTTGGATAAGGGACATGAAGTGTGTTCCTTCGATGTTACACCAATGTGTCAAGTATGTACATGATAAAAAAGTATACATGGTGTTGGCTGATGAAGAGCCATTCAAATATGTTCATCAGGTGGAATTTCTAGGAGAATTTATGATTCCTTCTACTCACTTGTATGTAGGACCTTCATCTCCAACTATGCAACTGAATGATAAAGACAAAGAGGTACAAAAAGACCCATCTGCATCAACGCCTCATCCAATGCCCAACTTAACTAATGCTTCTAAGAGACCATCAACATCTAAATAAAAAGAAAATCAGAAGCTAAAGGCACCTTTAGTTGAGGAAAGAAATCTTATAGAAGTGCTAACCATAGCTATTGATAAAAGTCCAAGTCCCATGGAATAAGAAGATCTCTAGGATCAAGCTGAGGAGATACTAGAACCCACTTTTCCAATATCGTTTGTAGGATCATCCACATCACATGCGACTATAAACTTGGTGAGTACAGGGATAGGAGAGTATTTTATGTAGAACATAACATTCATGCCCATCATAGAGTTTGCACAAGACCTGGGATGACCAAAAGACTTAAGACCACCAGTAGGAATAGTGGTTCCACTTGGAATCCCTCCCAACTAGACAAAATTTATCTATGTTGGACTAGACTGTGCCCATAAGTCTACCTATGAATAAGATTTCAATGATGAACTATTCATTGTTAATATTTGTTATCTCTCTAATCCTAAGTTTTCTCTAAGCTACTTTGAACGTTGCCATTGGCATGGTTACGATCTTGGTATATATGAGTAGGGGCATAGACGGCCATTCAAGCCACAATACTAGCTTCCCACTGATAGGTTTAGGTTAGGCCATCACATCAGAGGGAGGGATGACTCTCTAGTAGTAGCCTTGGATAGATTGAGCTTGGGGTTAGGAGAAGATATTAATTTTATTTCTTATAACCCACCAAGTATAAGACATTTGATTAATAGATAAGTGGTTGTGGTAAACATACCACCTCCCGAGACTTATCATCCAAGATCTGCAATTGAGACCATCCCAACAGGTTGTAACTTGTGGGATGAGGAACGAGAAGGAAAAAAATACAAGGTAAATGATGATGAAGCATAGATAAACTTAGCCTATCATGGGCCTCACTATTTACAAAGCCTTGCCTGGTCTGGCCACAACAAGAGTGGGTACATATCGGATGAAAGTGTCTATGAGTTAGAGGACTCAACAGAGAGATCCTACCTAGGAATAAGACAATGGCCCCATGACTTGGGGCAACATACTAATGCAAATGGAATATTCATAAGTGATGAATAATATGAGGATGAGACAAAGATGGCCTACTTAGGGTTAAGAGACGTGCCCCTTATCTTGGGGCCACATACCAATGCTAATGGTTTTTGTATAAATGATGATGATTTTGATGATGAAATTGATATAGATTATCTTGGACCTCACCACTTGCATCACATCAACATATTGGTAGAAAGATAAGTGGTACTTCATGCCATAGACCCTGGCTTATAGTTTTTGGGGAGACCTGTTGACTTAAATGTCATTCATCGTATGGTCAATCCCCCTTCGCCTACATTCAGGAAAATATTAGAGCCTAATGATCCTATTATCTAGCTTGCTCAGGGCTAGATTCAAATATTCCTTTTCCTCCAGATCCTCATTGTGAGTATGGAAGGAAAACCTCTAATATAATATTTCACCCTTGTGGTTCTAGAGGTTTTATCCTATCCATCAACACAATATCCACTGATTTGACCACTCCATTTCATAACCCAATAGATCCCACTAAACCTTTGTGTCTTGATACAGAAGCTATTGATTTGGATCATGTTGATTCACCCATAGATCCTGAGTATATTTTATCTAATGAAGAGATGTTACAACCATACCATTTTGCATCATGCTATTTTTATGACGTGTTCCATGCTGGTTTGTATTCTGACTCAATAGGACTTGTAAATCCTGCCAATGATATTCATATGATACCCATGTCTCACCAACTAGAAGATGGGTCACATATGGCTATAGAATCAACTTTTGAGGTGGACATTAGTAATGATCCTACCCAACCAAATAAAGTCAAGTTCATAGAAAGTCTTTCTCTAGAGGAACAAGCCATCATAATTCCCCTCATTAAAGAGAGGTCAAATATTTTTGCTTGGACTTGCAAAGACATGCCAGGGATCAATCCAAAATTTGTTGTTCACAACCTTTCATTAGATCCCATGAAGAAGCTGATCAAGAAAAAATTGAGGAATATGCATCCAACCATTACTTTTATGGTGAATAACAAGTTGCAAAAACTACTGGATGCGATTTTCATAGTTCCCATTGACTATCCTGAATGGGTATCAAACATGGTTCCCATAGGAAAACCATATGGAAGAGTGTGCATTTGCACAGATTTTAGAGACTTGAATAGGGCAGCTCCAAAGGATTAATTCCCATTGTCAAACAAAGATGCCCTTGTTGACACCACTGCAGGTCATGAGATGCTCTCCTTAATGGATGGTTTTTCTAGACACAATCAAATCCAGATAAAACATGAAGACCAACACAAGACTACTTTCATTACTCCATGGGGGACATTCTATTACAAAGTGATGCTATTTGGCCTAAATAATGTTGGGGCTACATACTAGCGGTCCATGACATACATATTTCATGACTACATGCACACAATATTGGAAGACTACATGGATGACTTGATGGCCAAATATTTAGTATGATAAGAGCACGTTGAGATCCTTACGAAAGTCTTTGATTGCCTCATAGAGCATAATGTTAGATTGAACCCTAATATTTACATGTTTGGCATGACTTATGGTAAACTCTTAGGTTTCATTATTTCCAAGAGAGGCATTGAATTAGATCCTAAAAAAGTATAAGCTATACTGGAAATGGTTTCCCCTACCAACATTAGGGAGTTGAAAAGCCTATAGAGCAAGGTAGCATCCATAAAATGGTTCATCGCTCAATTGTTATATAAATGTCGACCCATGAACTAGTTGCTACGCAAGGATGACCCATTTCATTGGGATGAATAGTTCCAACAAGCCTTTATAGAGATCAAAATATACCTGGCAACCCCGCCAGTGTTGGCTCCACCAAGGCCAGACATACCATTTTTGCTATACATATTGGCTACTAATTTTTCTTTGGACACCATGTTGGCCCAAAAGAATGCACAAGACAAAGAGCAAGTCGTATATTACATTAGTCGCACCTTGGTGAGTTATGAGCTAGGATATGCGTATATAGAAAAGTTATGCTTAGCAATGGTCTTTGCAACCAAAATATTGTGACACTACATGTTGAGCTATATGACTTATGTTATATCAAAATAGAATCCTTTATAGTATATGATGAGCAAGACCTATCATAATACATGTATAGCAAAGTGGATTATGCTATTGGTAGAATTTTATCTAGATTTTGTAAGCCAAAATTCTATTAAGGGTCAATTCATAGAAAATCAATTAGCAGAGGAACCTCTTCAGGATAGCAAGCTTCTCACCATATAGTTGCCTGATGATGTGGTCTTCACATTATCAGATCTACCAAAACTCAAAGAGCCTAGAAAAGAAAGAGACATGGCATTGTTCTTTGATGGTTTAAAGTACGATGAAGGGGGTGGAGCAAGGATAGTATTTATCATACCACAGGGTTCTCTATTGCCCTTATCATTTAAGCTAGACTTCCCTTGTATGAACAATAACACAGAGTATGAGGTCTTGATTTTAGGACTTCAAACAGCTATGGCAATGGGTACTAAAATATTGAAGATCTTTGATGACTCCTTACTCATAGTTAACCAAGTCAAAGGATTGTTCCAATGCATGTGCCCACTCCTGAAAGCTTACAAAGATCTTGTTGACACTTACCTAGCCTAACTAGAATGGTATGACATCGAGGCAATCCCTAGTACATTAAACAGATTTGTAGACACCATGACATCTTTGGGATCCTTAATCCCTCAAAATTTATCTACTAATTTCACAACCATTCATGTGAAGGTGCTTGCACACTCAACAATACAACACAAGGCTATTGAAAATAAAGAGGCAAAATTCTATTAAGGGTCAATTCATAGAAACTACAGAGTGTGGAACAACCATTCATGGCTGGTCCTTCAAATTTAGAGCTTTCTTGCTAAAAACACCTTGGGAATATTTTATCTCTCAAGGTACTACAGAGTGTGGAACAACCATTCATCATAGGACTGTTTCCCAATATGTGTTCACAAATGTTGGATCACAAGAGGAACATGTTGTGTTATCCATAGAAGTTGTGGCATATCAGGATTGATTTTCCCAAGTATGAGATTTCTTGAATCTAGGAATGGTACCGTAAGACCTGTCACATGCTAAAATATGAACCTTTAAATAAAATATGATAAGATATATCTTTCTAGGAGGGATACTATATAGATAAGGCTATGATGGAATGCTTATTTGTTTTCTTGAGATCTAAGAAGCATCCTGGGCAATTTCACAAGCTCATGATGGTACGTATGGTTGTAAATTTAGTTTCATGACCATCGTTAAGCGCATCTTGAGAATAGGTTACTACTAGAACACTATGGAGAAATAGTGTTGTGAGTATGTCAAGAAATGTGTTAAGTACCATCATCATGCAAAACTCACCCACTTTCTATCATAAGCCTTGCAACCCATCCATATAGCATGGCTCTTCTTGCAGTGGGGATTAGACTTGATTGGGAAGACCTCTTCCATGTTTTTGGACCAACACATGTTCATCATAACAGCCACTGAGTACTTCACCAAATGGGTTGAGGCGATCCCCTTAAAATAAAAAACTAGACCATGGATTGTGGAGTTTATACTCCACAATATCATAATTCATTTTGGGGTCTCTTAAAATATAATTTTGGATAATGGGCTATCATTAAAGAACAAAAATGTGTGTGCTTTAATGAACAAATACCACATTCAGCACAATTTTTCAACACCCTATTATCTGTAAGCAAATTGGCAAGTAGAAGCCTCAAACAAAATAATCATCTCCATATTAAGGAAGACGGTTAAATATAATCATAAGGATTGGCATTTTCAATTGCCTCTTGCATTATGGGCATACAAGACTAGTGTGCGGACGCCCATTGGGGCAATACTATTTTCACTTGTATACGATACTAAGGCCATCATGCCACTAGAGTTGGAGATTCCTACCTTGTGCATAGCATTGAAGGACTTCATGGATAATGACACCACACAACAAGGCTACCTTGATCAATTGATGCTTATTTATGAATGTCGAGTCAATATCTTGGATCATCTCTGCATTTATCAGAATCACCTTGCACGAGCATATAATAGTAAAGTGCATTTGAGGGAATTCAAATTTGGGTATCTTGTGCCCAAAGAAAACCAATATAACTCAAATCTGTCGCCCCACCTATGAGATAAATTTATGAAAAATTGGATATGCCCCTACATGATTTCAGAAAGGGTTGGGCCTAGAGCATATCACCTTACATCATTGGATGGTGTTGAAGAGCCTAAACCTCTCAACATCATTCATTTGAAGGTGTTTCATACATAAAAAACAAAAAAATTCAAATACATAAAAATAAAAAAATTCAAATACATAAAAATCAAATACATAAAAATAAAAAACATTGAAATACATAAAAATCAAAAACATTAAAATACATAAAAATAAGAAACATTTAAATTCATAAAAATAAAAACATGGTCACATTCATCAAAAACGCTCTAAAGGCATCTTAAAGCCCTTTGGTCAAATCATCACAAAAATACTCCAAAGGCATCTTAAAGCCCTTTTGTCAAATCATCAAAAAAATGCTTCAAAGGCATCTTAAAGCTGTTTGGTCAAATCATCACAAAAATTATCCAAAGGCATATTAAAGCCCTTTGGTCAAATCATCATAAAATGCTCCAAAGGCATCTTAAAGCCCTTTGGTAAAATCATCACCAAAACAATCCAAAGGCATCTTAAAGCCCTTTGGTCAAATCATCACAAAAATGCTCCAAAGGAATCTTAAAGCCCTTTGGTCAAATCAAGACACAAAAAGAACCAAAGGTACTTTAAAGCCCTTTGGTCAAAAGAAAAAATACAAAAAAAAACAATGCAAAATTCAAAATTACAAAAACTTTTGCATCTTACATCCGCATACACATAGTTGCATTTCATTATGACATACATATCCATTGCATTCATGTATGTTATGATCATATTATTATAAATTATGCCACGGTTGTATCACAATCACAATATTCAAATCCATCTTCATCCATACATCCATGTGTGTAACTGTGTTTTTCAACACAACCATTTCATGTTGCTATACGAAATATATTAAGGTTTCCTAGTCTTTAAACAATATCTAGTTGTCTTATTATCTTTTGTAGAAAGCCACCTTGATTAGTAGAGGGCATGGTCTAGTTGTGATAATACCTTGGATATTTAGGATCCCATAACCAATTGAAACACTAAAATCCTAGTTGGTTCAAGGGAAAGATGAAAACTGCAAAAGTGGTCTTGGTTACCTTAAGTGAAAATGATATTCCTTGCTTATCCCCATGTGCAACCAGTTTAAAGGTGCTGAGAATTGGCAAAAGGATAAGTTCCACCCTACCCAAAAATGAGTGATGATCATCATTGCATAAATCCCTTGCTTTCATCAACAAAAGTAAAAATCTCAAACAAAGCACAAATTCAAAATCTCAGTTTTCAAATTCATAGTTCAAAGAATGTAAAAACAAAGCAAAGAGTGATTATCGTCACTACATAGGTCCCTTGCTCCAAAAAAAAAAAAAATCAATCATAATAAATAATTATTCTCATCACTACACATGAGCAAGTATCCCAAATGAAATGAAGAAAATAAGGGAATGGAGCTTGAATAAATGGAATTCTAAGCATTGCACAAAACTGGAAGGAGAAATCCTTACGCATGACGATATGTCTATTACATTAGTTGTTGGTATTTTTATAGACCAATGTTTGAATGTGGATGAGCTAGCTTAGGTAACCCAATATTACCTAGTGGTATAGTCCAACTAAGTCCAACATAAGGATGAGATGAACTCTTGAGGATCCTTGATATTATCAATGGGATGAAAGAATCCTACCTAACATCAAAGAAAATGCCTGAATCTATCTCAAAATATATATTCATTTGCACACACAGGGATAATGAATATCCAAGAACATGGTGAAAGCCTTTCTTTTCAAAATTCTTGTATGGTCAGTACATCGTTGTTGATAGGGTAACTAGAGTGTTTGAAGTCTCAGGAAGAACCTCAAAAATTCCTACATGGCAACAAATCATATCATCATCACATCATCAATTTTCTTCATAAGCTTATGTAAATTAGAGGGTATTAATAAATAAACTAGATATCAAACATATGTCAGAAATGATATCCAATTGGCCACTAATTATTTTATATCCTTTAAATTACACAAAATTATCCAAAAAATACATACATTCCACATCATTA
This sequence comes from Wollemia nobilis, assembly GCA_028583015.1. Lineage (NCBI taxonomy): Eukaryota > Viridiplantae > Streptophyta > Pinopsida > Araucariales > Araucariaceae > Wollemia > Wollemia nobilis. The sequence continues at coordinate 2,554,341 of JAQPPZ010001844.1, read as the reverse complement.
CATTGCACATATGGATGGTTTGAATAATTATTTCTTATTATTAGAATTATTATTAAACATTCATGGTTGTTATACTTTCTATGGTATCACCCAGTAGATTGTCAACATCATAGCATATGCATCCATTATGTTTTAAAGTGGTTAGAACATACAATTTTATTCACATTATATTACATACTACATTCACCATATCATAGTATGAGTTAGATGCACACGTTGAAATAAAAATAAAACATGCATTATAACAATAAACATTGCATCCATAAACACATAGTTCATAAATCATCCATTTACATCAAAAATCACATCATAATCTGCCTATGCATACAACCATAAATCCATCATTAAGTCAACACATGATACATCACATCATGTTACAACAATTAAATCATACCATACCTACATAAGCATCCATCTAAACATCCACATAATCATAAATATCACTTATCATCTAACACATACATCAAATCATCATAATGCCATCATCACACCACATATTAAAACAAAATAAAACAAAAACATGAGAAATAAGCAATACACATAATGAGTCAAAATGCAAAGATATTATATAAATGTGTGCCAAAAGTATGTGGGTATACAAAATTGTCTATGGGCTACAGTAATATAGGTCAGGTAGACCTTAAAAATAAAATCCAAGTACATCATCAATCAAACATGAGGCCTGTACCCCCAACATAACCTCCCCCTATGGTTGTGTCATGTGTAGAGTGATGTAACCCTGTTGGTATCTTTGTGTGATTCTGAGTCCTATAGCTAGGATGGACGAAGGACTACCCAGAGGTGGACCACCTACTGACCTGTGAGCCACCTACACCTAGTGCCTCCCTAGAGACAACTCCATGCTGCCTAATCTGCATCTAGAGATAGGCTATATGGGAGACATACCCCTAGATATATCCCTCATACTCATCTAGCAAGGCCTGCAGGTGTAGAACCTTTGCCCCTATATCTGCCTCAGTATCTGCCCCAGTATCACTCTATGGTGTATAATGAGGAACAAAACATTACATCCTAGTAGCATTGCCCTTGATAGTGGCCTGAAAATCCTAGATTTGTAGCGTAGGCTACTCTATAGTAGCATCTCTTTGGGATATGGTAGCATATCACTACTGTACTTGGATCTTGGTTGATTGAATCTTGACATCAATATCATGCAACTATGCTCTCTGAGGAGAATCTATCTCCTTGGGATCCAGCTCCTCATCATCCTCCATAGGAGCCTCCTGTACCTCCACTACCACCTGCTCTACTGGCTGACCCCATGCCTCAGTCCTAGCTCAAACTCTGTGCCCTACTGGATCTACACCATCATCCCTGACATCATACTCATAGCCTAGGATTCCATAACCATGCCATATTAGATCCCCCACCACTGAATGAATGCATGTATAAATCCCCCAGTGACTCCTGAGTCAACTACTGGGGTATCCTCCTCGTCGAAAAGCTTTGTGATCTGCGGTGGGGGAAGGTCTCTCTCTATTGCTAGGTGCTTGTATAAAAATAGAACTAGTGGTACATCCTTCTATAACCCATACTAATGAAGAACCCATGAGTAGAAGAAATACTCCTTGATTCCAACCTTGTAGTCTATAAGCTATTGCTCATACCGTATGCTAGCTATAAAACTAGCTGGATCATTCCAAGCTGGGCACTCAAGATATAGATGCCACATGATATCATTGGCCTTCAACCTAGTAAAAGTAGCAGTGTAGTGAGAGAGATCCTCTGCATGAGGATGGCTCTTGAGCTCCACCTATGGTTGTGTAATGTGTATAATGATGTGACCCTATGGAGGACTACCCAAAGGTGAAGCGCCTGCTGACCTATGAGCCAACTGCACCTGGTGCCTCCCTAAGGATAACTCCATGCCTCCTAAGCTACATATGGAGAGAGGATATATGGAAGACATACCCCTGGATCTATCCCTCGTACTCATATAGCAATGCCTATAGGCGTAGAACCTCTGCCCCTGTATCTACCCTAGGATCTACCCTGGTATCACTCTATGGTGTATAAGGAGGAACAAAAAACTACATCCTAGTAGCACCACCCTTGATAGTGGTCTGCAAAGCTTATATTTGTAGCATAAGCTTCTCTATAGTAGCATCTCATTGGGCTATAGTAGCATCTCATTGTTGTACCTAGATCTTGATCAACTAAAGCTTGGCCTCGACCTCATGCAACTATCATCTCAAAGAAAAATCTCTCTCCTTAGGATCTAGCTTCTCCTCATCCTCCTTAGGAGCCTCCTACTCCTCCACTACCACTTGCTCTACTAGCTAGGCCCATGCCTCGATCTTGGCTAGAACTCTATGCCCTATTGGATCTACACAATCATATCTACCATCATCCTCATGGCCTAGGCTACCATAACCATGCCACATCATATCCCCCCACCACTAAACAAGTGCATCTGACTCCCCCAATGACTCCTAGGTCAAATTCTAGGGCATCCTCATCAAAAATATTTGTGATCCATGGTGGGGGAATTTCTCTCTCTACTGCAAGGTGCCTATACAAAAATAGAACTAGTGGCACATCCTATTGTAGCCCGTACTAACAAAGAACCCAAAAGTAAAAGAAATACTCCCTGATACCAACCTTACATCTGATGAGCCATCGCTCATGCTACATCCTAGCTATGAAACTAGTTGAATCATCCCAAGCTGGGTACTCATGATACATATATCATCGACCTTCAACCTGGTAAAAGTAGCAGTGTAGTGAGAGAACTCCCCTACATGAGGATGGATCTTATGCTCCTCCCACCATCAAGCCCATATAGCAACATAGCACTACATCCATTCCTTGATGATTATAATCTTGGTAGGAAGCCCTCTGGGATGATCTACCTTGATGTGTTCCCATACCAAAACCTATAAGAGCAAGTTGTAAGTGATGCCAATGTGACCCCATCGGTGGATGTGGTATAACTCATCATAACACTAGGCCAACAGGGACCTCCCCCATACATAATTGATGGGATCCTCACTGTCCATAAGATCCTAGACCATCGCAAGGAGGATCCATGGAACCTCAAGCCTGAGCAATCTAGAATAAGAATGTTGTTGACAACCATCAACAACACTGCGTGCCTCTCGGAGAAGACCCTCTCCTAGTACCAGTGCATAATGAATACACCACCAAATTTGGTTTCCTTGAATGCATATGCAGCATGCCTACCAAAAAATTGAAGAAATATAGCATCACGATCATTAGTAGTCGAAGAGACAATGGCCACTCCATCAAAGGGGATCCAAAAAAATCTATACACATCCTATGGCATGATAGTCATCTCGTGGGTGGGAAGGTGAAAGGTATTAGTTCGAGAGTTCCACTAGTGTACTAGGGATGTAAGGTAAGCCTGATATTACATAATAGTGGGTAGCCTAGTGATAAAATGTAGCCATTGGGCCTTGATCTAGGCCCAGTCTGTAGAACTCAAAAGGTGTAGAAGGTCATTCATCAGCTTCAGGTATCGAGCTTGAGTAATGAGAATCTAAGATCAAAAGAAAGAAAAGAATAAATACAATGCACCTAAGGTATAAATCACAATAAAGAATGAAAAATGGTGCAAATAATGATAGGTTATTTTAATGTCTAGGAGAAAAGAGCAATAAATGCACCTAACCATGCAACAAATTTCAAAATTTCAAAATTTCAAAAAAAATCAATTAATCACTTCAAAAATTCAAAAAAATAAAAAAATTGCCTAAGTGTTCTTAGTCGTTGTCGCCTATAGTGGCCAAAAATTGACCGCTAAAGCAAGAAGTGGCTAAGCTGCCAATGGTAAAAAATTTTATCATTGAAATTCAAATCAGCCACTGCCATCAACAATAGCCAAATTATAGGCCAAGATAGCTGCTCTAAGTAGTAGTGGCCATTAAGCAATGCGGCAGACGCATCTGCCCTAGGCCAAAAATACCAAAAAAATTAACAAAATAACAAAATAGGGACAAGCCCACCAAAACAAATCCAAAACTAAACTTAACTATGAGTTTGGTTCATTTCCAGTGAGCTTAATGAGGTTCATTTATCGATTACTTAATGTGGTTCATTTTACTTAAAAGTGAGTAGGATTAAAGGTTTTGAAGATTACCTGAGAAGCTTTGACTCCTTCACTCGATGATGCCTCACCCTGCGCAACCATGATCCTCCAAACCGCAACAACACTCAAAATCACAAAAGTCACTTTCACTGCAAAGCTCTAAAAAATGAATCGCCAGCTGGAGAAAAGTGAAAAGTCAAAACCCTAAAGTACTTTTATATTTTTGAATTATGCCTTAGCCATTGTTGTTGTCAGTGGCCCAAACTTCTTTGCCGCTTAGGACTAGAGAGGCCATAAGCAGACATTTGGGGTTCGCTGGATATTGCAGCGGCCAACATCTAAGCAAGAACAGGAGGAATTCGCTCCATGAGAAGCAACAAAAACATTAAATAAACACATTTTGATGACTCATGATCATAATAATGTTCAAAATAGCAAAAAAATCACATAAAAACACATCTCAAGTAAACCACGTATCAAGTGACTTACTCTATCAACTTAGTGGTTGTAGTGATTTGCACTCCATGCAATTCAGTGATATGAGTGAGTTACAATAAGGCTACTTGGGACAAAACATGCATTTTGGAATTATGATGTGCCTCCTTCAATCTCAAAGAAGACCAAGATGGTCGGACTACTCCACGGGTATGAAAGAATCATCCTAATTCCTCTATGACACAAAAATATTGATCCAAGTGATGCAATATGAGCATACATAGAATCACTCATATCAATTCTCTAAGAAGGATATTTATAGTCAAATCTCTCCTCGAGATAGGGATGAATGATTATCATAAACAATTAAAATCACACTTGGATGGGGATTTTCTCATTAAGAGAACAAATACTAGAAAGAAACCAAAACTAGTCATATTTGTTCAAGAGACTTGTCGCCTCATTCATTGTCCTTCTCTCACCAATTCATTATGTGAGGGGGTAGTTCAAATATTCAAATCATCATAATAAAAATCAACAAAAGATCACTCGATCATATCAAGATTGCATTCATCCTACAAATCATTGCAAACAACAACTACAAATTTTCCCTTGTTTGTTGGGGTCATAAGCAAACTATGACATTATTAGTTTGTAGCTCTCCTACTGGTTGGATCTTATTGTAGAAGAAGAAGCTACTTGATTGTATATGAGGAATGAGTGTGATTGAACATGAGAAAGCCCTGTGCTAAGTTAAGCCTTTGAAACATTGAAGCAATGATTCAAGGATATGCACCATCTTACATGATTGGGATATCCAACATTGATCATACTAATGATCATCATACACCTTACAAACATATCAGTCTATTTTTTCTTAGTGTTGTGTTTTTCCACATAGCGCAGTGCAAAAAGGAGCATCTCAGAGACACCTAAAACATGTCATGTTTAGGATAACTACTTACATAGGCACATTCATAGGCCATGTGACTAACCTTGGACTTTCCAAGTATCAAAAGTGGTTGTCACCACTCATCTAGGGTTGTATTATCCCATCCAAGCTTGGCCGCTATAAACCAGAGCAGCTAGATCCTAGCCACTCAATCTCAGAGCGATGAGACCTTAGCCACTGAAGATGATAGTGGCCAAACCTTAGTCACTACAAACGATAGTGGCTAAGCCATAAAAGCAATTTTTTGAAAAATCGGACCATTCATGGGTGGAAGTGGTAGTCTGCATGCAATAAAGTTGAGTGGGGACAACTTTGCATTCCCATTTCATGACTAGTTCACATAGGATACTCAAGTCCAAATTTAGACTTTAGTTAAACATAGAAAAACAAAAATATTCTCATGCTAACACCTAGTACGCATGAGGGATTTAGTCCTAGGGTTTTGAACATAGACCTAGGGCTTCACACACTTTAAAATGTGCAAACCTAAGAGCACCAAGGGAGAGATCACATATCCAAAATCATAAATTGAACAGAACAGGTAATTGAGGAGAGTTTCCCTTGAATATCACTTTTGCAATGAAGCCCTATCAAATTGGAGAGCATATTGGATCATTCTTGAGGAGCAAAAAAGTGCTAGCCGATCAAGGGTTTAACACACAGTATATTCAACACATTGAGTAAATCAACCACCATTTCAACATCGGATACAAGCTTTGATCCATAGCCTTGGAGCAAAGAAGACAAGTTTCACTTTAGCGATCGATGTCTTGGACAGTGGCCCACAAGCCTAACTTAGGGTGTAGACACTAGTTTATTTTATTCTGCTTTCTTCATGTCTTCATATTAGTAGCATAGATTTACTTGATTTCATAGCATTAGTTCATTGTACTTGCATTAATCTCATTCATTTCTAACAACCTCATTCGAGGAGGCAATATCGAACATCTAAGTGTGTGTTGTTGTTTCATTTCTTATAGGGCTATAGGTTCATCGAGCAAATCCACAATATATGAGAGCAAGAGGATCCCTCTAGCAATCAGACGTAGAGAAGGAGGCATCTGTAAGCCCTCATACATTTTCATATGCATCATCAGGAAGCCTGATAAAGCATGCCCCCTGTGTGAGAGGATATTTTATACACTTGGTGCCCTCTTTGTGTGTAAAATCATGTATCAAATGAAGGGTATACCTTAGAGGGATTCATATGTAACCATATCTTGGATATATCAATACAAAAAGCATCCATTCATTTATTTCTTTGCATTCTAGTTATATCTTTTTAATGCCTTTCATTTATTGCATGATTAACATTAAAGGATTTAATTAAATATCAAGTAGAGTAGTTAGTGGATGGTGCACTGCTTCCCCAGGGTCACTACACATACAACCCATTGTCTATCCAAAATTGGTTTCTAATATGGTACCTATTAGCAAGCCCAACGGGGGAATACACATTTACATAGATATTTGTGACCTCAAAAAAGCATTCCCTAAGGATAACTTCTTGCTTTTGAACATGGATATGCTTACCATAATCCATGAAATGCTCTCCCTAATGGATGGTTATTTAGAATATAACCAAATCCATGTTAATACCACTGACCAACACAAATAAGCCTTCACAACACCCTAGGGAATATTTTGCTACAAATTCATGTCATTCAGCTTGAAAATTTTAGGTGCAACATATCAACACACCATGACTTATATCTTCCATAATTACATGCATAAGATAGTGGAATATTATGTAGGTGATCTATTGGCCAAATCAAAAACACATTATGAGCACATAAAACTATTTATTGATTACTCAAACACAAGGTGAGACTTAAAACTAAGAAATGTATTTTTGGTGTCACATTAGGAAAAATATGAGGGTTTATCATATCCAAACAAGGCATCCAATAGTATTCAAATAAAATCAAACAAATCACTGAGGTGTCACCCCTAATGAATCTTAGAGAGTTGCATCGTTTACAAGGAAAAATCCAAACAATCTGTGACTTTATTTTTTAATTGTTAGATAAGCCTTTCAACCATATATTGAAAAATGGGGTTATCTTTACATGGATTCAAAATTTTCAATATGTTTTTGATACCATCAAATAATATCTCACGTCCCCACCTATATTGACACCACCTCGACCAAGTGTACTATTTCATCTATATATCCACCATTGAATTTTTCCTTGGCACAATGCTAGCACAAAAGAATGAAGTAAATAAAGAGTAAGCCATTTATTACACAATTTGAATTTTGGTGAGTTATGAGACCAAGTACACATGTCAAAATGCTATTCCTAACAGTTGTCTTTACAACAAATAAAATTTGACATTACATGATAGACCATACCAAACATGTCATAGTCAAAGGGAATACCCTAAACTATATTATGATCCAAACCTACACAAATATTACAACTCACAAATGGATAATACTTTTAATAAAAAATCCTAGGTAATCATAGATCAACTCACTAAATTTTCATCACCAGATGAGCACCCATTTATTATCGAGTTGCATGACAAAAACATATTCAATATCATAGAGTAGGAGGATAATGTCGAACTTGAAGATCAAGTTGATGTTATCATATCCTTTGATGGTTCCAAGTATGAATGAGGAGAAAGTTCTAGAGTTGTATTCTTCACACCTCAAGGAGCTCCTATACCCATATCATTCAAGCTTAACTTCCTTTGCACCAATAAAAATGCATAATATGAAGCTCTAATCCTAGGTCTCCAGATTATTATTGCCCTAAGCATCAAATATATCAACATTTTTGATGACTCTCAACTCATTATCTCTCAAGTTAAGGATATCTACTAATGCAAATACCCAGTCTTGAAGCAATTCAAGTATATCATTGATAAGTTGCTTAAGCACTTTGACTGGTATGAAATTGATAACACACCTAGGTCAAACAATCAGTTTGTAAACACTAAGGCATCTCTTGGATCACTCATATCATAGAATACTATCAATAGCAATACATACATCAAGATCAAAATATTATCTCAATAAACTATTGAACAAGAATCTTCTCAGACTAAAGAGAATGTGAACTTTGTTCAAACTGAGCCATACAACGATGGCTTCTTGCAAATAAAGGATTTTAATAAAAATGGGTATTCTACTTGCTGATTTGTCCTCAACCGCTAAAATCATGTTTTAAACAAAAATGAGCTCATTACACTCTCTTGGGTGATATCCTTTATTATCATATTTTTGATGGTGTTCTCTTTAATTGCTTTGAACCACAAGAAGTAAATTAGGTTATTTCTCAAAAACATGATGGAACATGTGGTGGTCATTTTAGTGTAATGACCATCACAAAGCATATTTAATGCATGGGTAACTATTGGTCGAACATGGAATGTGAATGTTGCACATATGTCAAAAAGTATCCAAAATATCAACATCATGCCAATTTAACCCATGTACCATCATAGTAATTGTAACCAATTTAAGCTCTTTGGCATTTTTAGCAATGAGGTCTCGATATTATATGAAATATATATCCTCCTTCATCAGAATACCATAAGTTCATCATCACCACTACTAAATACTTTACCAAATGGTTTGAGGCAATTCCTCTTACCAGTACGACTAGAACTTGAATTGCAAAGTTCATACTCCACATCATTTGTCATTTTGGTATACTATCCAAGATCATTTTTGATAATGACAATCTATTAAAAAAAGGACGTTTGAGCACTTTTCACTAAATTTGACATTCAATACAACTTATTGACTCCTTACTACCAATAGAGTAATGGGCAAGCTGAGGCCACAAACAAGACTACCATTGTCATTTTGAAGAAAATAGTCAAATAAAATCATAAATATTGGCATATTCAACTCCCCCTAGCATTATGGGCTTATCGAACAAGTATACGTATACCAATTGGGGCAACACAATTCTTACTAGTCTATGACACTAAGGCCATAATATCCCTTGAGTTCAAAATCCCATTGTTGCATGTATCTTTACAAGAATTCATCAATGATGATACCCCATTATAAGCGCACCTTGATCAATTGAACCTACTTGATGAACGATGAATCAATGCACTAAAGAATCTTTGTGTTTATCAAAATAGGGTCAAACATGCTTACAATAACAAAGTGCATCCCTAAGAATTTCAATTAGGGTATTTAGTCCTCAAGGAATATCAATAGAATTTGAGCCTTCCACCACACTTGTGTGACAAGTTTACAACCATTTAATTTTGTCCATTTATCATTATGCAAACAATCAAAATTAGGTCATACAAGCTTACCACTCTTGAAGGAATTGAAGAACCTGAATTCATTAATATCCTTCATTTGTGTGCCTTCTATGCTTAACTCATAGATAGCATTGTTAAAAAATACAAAAAGCATCTAAAATTAATTCAAGATAGAAAAATATCATAAATAATTCAAAATACAAAATATCGAAAAATCATTAAAAATACAAGAGAATTAGAAAAATCATTCAAAATACAAAAATATTGATTTAAGAAAAAAAACAACAACAAGCAATACATTTTTCACACTACTGCAAATCATGTTGCATTCACACACATTGTATTATTCCACCATCACAAATAAAATTTTGGTCATCATTTGGTCCATGCTTTAAATTGTTTAATAGCATTGATTTTATCACATTAATCAAGGGCATATTTTTTATGGTGTTTATATTGCATTAGATACATTTGTGCTAAATCCCCCACACCTTCCTGCATTCACCCATTCACAATACACAAATGTCATATTTAATTTTTTAAGTCTTTAGTTTAGAAATTATTTATGTTCTTTTAGTCATTCAACCATACTGAGTGTCTCATTCAAACCTCCATTGAATATCATTAGTTCTTGAGATGTTATAGGTCTTTCTGGTGACCTTAAATTTTCTCTAAGACCATGCATAAGTCATACATTAACACAATTTTGGTGCCTATGAAAGACAAACTCATGATTCACTATTACCATAAAGTGAATCATTTCCCCTCTCATCCTATCATGCACATAAGCTAAACCCAAGGATTGGTAAAATGACAAGCACAAAGCCAAAAGACAACTCTATTTAAAAAAATTAAATAAAATCATGAATCCTTGGAATTCTCAGGTCATTATATCATGGGGTTAACCTCCATCCCTGATAGTGGAGTATATCCTGCATGGTAACATGCCTAGCATATTAGTGATTTTTTTTTGTACAGACCCATGTACGCTCGTGCATGAGCTAGCTTATTGACATAAGTCACAAATGATTAGTCCCTTACCCAAAATATAAAATGAACAATCCACACACATATTGGTCATTGAGAAACTTGAATAACTTGGCTGATATTACCATCTTCAAGTGATATTTAATTAATAGATGAGTTTGATCAATGTCACTAGGGTGTTTGAGCATCATGAAAGCACTTTTAGAATCTTCATTCCTAGGACATGCAAAAGTACAAATCATGTCATATTTACCTTCACAATAGCATAGTTATTGTAAACCACCACATAACATTCCACAAAATCCATTTCACATGAAAGTCAATACTCTTGGGTTGATGCCCTTGATTAATGAATTAAACTCATGAATAATAATACAGGTTTACACATTTTTTTGAGTTTAATCAAAAATATGTGCATACACTCATTTCACCCATCAACATTCAATCATTCAATAAAAAATTACATCAATTCACAAAAAAATAAGCATTATAGTTACTAGATCCTTGATTAGATTCATAAACCATATGTTCACAATTGAAGCTATTTTATTTTTACTTATTTGTATAATGTCTTCTTGATCTATTTTTTCTTCTCCATTCTGGATGTGGTCCTTTGTGTTTTGATTGGTATAGTTATCATCAGTTTCATTAGGATAGACTATTTTTCTATAGCTATCAGAACTTACTTCCCATATTTTTGACTCTTTTTGTCCTTATGTATTTTCCTTGATGTTATCCATTGTATTACCAATCATGCTTTTAATCCATATTGGTATTTTTATCATTCCACTTCTAAGTGTATTGCTTAAAGTGTTGGTAGTCATATTTATAGCTTCTTGGATTAGAGTATATGAGCTTGATTTGATAAAATTTTATGTAGAACTTAGGTTTTGTAGGCTTCCTTATATATCCCTAGTTAAGATATTTGATTTAATAAAATTATTGTAGAATATTTAGAAACCTTATGCTTCCCAAATGGATTGAATACTTAAAAAACCTTGATGAATGCTTTTACTATCAAGTTTTGTACAATGAATTTTGTCTCCCTAGTTATTTTGGATATGCTATATGATTTATAAAGTACTTTTGTGAATAGTAGTTCAATTTTTGGTTGATTTTGTAAAGTTTTGTATATACCAAAATCAACTTTTATTACTCCTTATTTCTCGTATTGAACTAAGCACTTTCTAATTTTATGAGGTTATAATAGTTGGATTTCTTTTGTCCCTTTAATGTGATTTTGAGACAAGTATACCAATTAATTTACAACTCTTAATATTCCTTAATGAACCTTCCTTTATATATTTTGATATTTGATAATTAATGTTTCTAAATTCCAATGTCCTACTTTGGTGTAGTATTCCTTATAACTTTCTTATTTGGACTATTAGAAAAAAAAAAATTGCAATAATGGAATTTTAATTTTCCAATTAAAAATCATTATTTCTCCTATGTTTAATTTGCAAATATTAAGCTATAATTTTCTTTTAATTTTTTCTTACAAATATGGTTGATTTCCCTATAGTTTTCAACCTTATACTATATCCTTAAAACTCCTATTAATGAGATCAAATTAGAATAAGGTAAATTCTTACCTTTGTAATGCTCCAAACCTCTACATATTCAATGCTGATTTTTACATGTAGATGACAACAACCTCTTAGTGTACCTTCTAACCATTATCTCCAATGTATGGGTGTAGATAAAATTGACAACCTTTAATGCTTGACTTAAACTTGGATAGTGGCTAAATGCTAATTTCCTTTGACTGCAATATTTGGATAGTGAATGCCTCATGTCTGATAATTATTGACCAAGATCTTTAATTGCTCTCTTTTCTTTGCTATGAATGCTAACGCTGCTCTAAATTATTCTACAAACTTAGCTATGAATGCTGCTATAAATTTGGCAATGAATGCTACTATTGATTTTTTATACCTCCTTGGTTCTTTGGCACCTCAAATAAGAACTAAGTCTTGTAGTGGGTTACAAGTATAACATCCATTTATTTTTAATTCTTGGAAAATTTGACAATAGGAATCTTCTAAAAAATGAGCATTATAGTCTTGTATGCATGCTCATATTCCTCATCCTATGTAACTACTTCTTGGACCGTACTTAAAGTGTGGAAAGGGTGAGTGGTCATGTGGGATACATTATGGTTTCCTTCAATTTGACAAGTGTCAACTTCCCTCTTTGCATGAACCTTTTCTTCTCAACATATTTCAATGTATACTTTGCAAGGTTCTTTTATGAACATATTATGGCCAAATTCTCCTTTATTATATGTTTTTGATGGAGCTTGGTTTGAACTATTTCCAGTTGTAGTAGTGAGCAACACTTCAATGGCTATGAGCAAGGATTGTGAGAAACTCTTTTGGTAGCTATGGGTAGTGCTTTGGTGGAGTTTTTGAGATACTCCAATTATTCCCTTGAGTGCTTCTTGTGTACATACATATATATGGTATAGCCTTTCTTCTTGTGCTTTATTTTTCCTCCTTTCAACCTATAATATATTTGCATTTGTAATAATATTTCTCCTCTCTCACATTATTTTGTATTTTCTTGCAGGTACCTTGATACGACTATCTAAAACCATGGATGATATGAGCTCCTTGAGAGGCTCTTTTACCTTGCTTGGAGGATGCTTTTACATGGATACTTTGAGATGATTTCTTCTTGTGAAGAAATACCTTTTTGGCACTTAAAACTTGTCCTTCTTCCTATGTAGGACAAATTGGTATGGTGCAAGATAATGTAAATGGACTTGTAAATAGAATACCTTATTTTTTCACCTTATTTCATTCTGTATTCTACTAGTTTTAATGGCAACTTTATTGTAGGTAAGGGCTGATTTGACATTGTCTCATTTTATTTACAACTCTCTCCTTTGCTTGGTTACTTTGGTAATAAACCCAAACCAATAATCACGTAGATAGAAGCTTTTGTAGAAGTAATTTTTGCACTAATCTTTTTTATAAATAGCCTTTAGTGCACCTCAAAACTAAGACTCACAAAGTCTCGATTTGTATCTTCATTTACTATTTTTGATGTTGGCTTTCTTCTCCACTCCTTGGAGGAATCTGATTTAATTTTGGTGGCTTCTATGGGCCATGAAATATTGTAGGTTCTATGCATCAAATAGTGTCTCTAGACACTTTGATAATCTACTATTTTTGTGCCCTTGATTTTTTTTTTTTTTTTTTTTTAAGTGAAAAACCCCTTGTAGGGCCGCCTTGGTCTAAGAGACCATGAACAGGGGGTTCTACACCATCAAAGTCACCCGGGGTTGCACCTAGCCCTGCCCGCACCAACATTATCAATTGGATTTTGGGTACCCAATTCAGATTTTTTGTAGGGTGGATATTTGAACCTGGGACCTCCCTTGGAGGATTGCCCTCTCCTCTCCAACTCACCTACAACACCTAGGTGTGCCCTTGATATTTAACAATCAACAAAAACAAACTAATTCTTTTGAGAGTAACAAGTTAAATATCAACTAGTATAGTGCTAATGGATTAATAATAAAAGTTTATTGGTAACAATAATATCACCTTATTGCTCTTGTAAATAAACTCTCAAAATAATTTTAAATGCACTTAATAATCTCTGCAACTTTTAAGAGTAATCTGTAAATAACCCTTAATGAATATGCTACAAATTTTCACTTTAATAAATATTGTAGGATTTAGGATTCTTACTTTCTAGATAGATAATAGGTAGATGATAACTTTATTTATTTTAAAAAATATCCAAATACTATTTAATGTGCAAATATATCTTAAAATTAACTCTCATTTTTGTATTTTCTTGAAGACTATAATATAAGCAATTTTCTTTTGCAACTCTAATCTGAATATGGTGCTTAACAGAATTTGATAATGAACTCTAATTTGGAATTAAAATAATTACACCCAAGTTACTTATCTTTAATAGATTCTAAATTAGATGTATATCTTGGTGTTTGATTCACCAAGTTGTTGCATTGTAATGGTTGAATTTACAACTTCTTGTTGGCTATCTTGAACAGCTTATTGCTTCACCAAAAAATGGTCTTGAACTTTCTATCTTGAGCCTAGGGTTTGGTGGTCTGATCCTTCCAATGATCTTCTATCTTCTATTATGGATTCAAAGAACTCTTACCTTTGTTCTATACCTTATTGCTATAAGATATAATCTCCAAATCTCTTGGATATGGTAGGTTTCTTCTATCTGAATCATCCTTCAATATCCTTGTTGAATTCTATCTTCAAACAAGTTCTTCTTAAGATTATAAATTTCTTAAGGTCTTCACTAGATTTTTCTTTTCTATTTGGAACTCTTTGCCAAATTCTTCTTCTCTTGAGCTTGTTATTAGATGGTAATTATTGTCCCAAGTCCTTCACTATCAAGTGTTCTCCTTGGTAGTGGATTTGTCCAATTATTTCTCCTAAGAACTCTTTTAATGATGCTTCTACGAGATCTGCAACCAGGCTCTCCAAGCCTTCTTTTTTCTCCTTGATATCTCTCTAAGTTATTCTATCTTTTAGCTTCTTTTGTCTTCTAGCTAAGACCTTTTCTTCAACCTTCTATTTATGGAAGTGTTGGTGATGAGATCTTATCGAATCTCTAAAATCTATTGCTTCTAGATTTTAGAATGGGGCTTTTCTTATCCTTATATTCTTTTGCAATTTGTAGGCTTTAATGGAGATCACCAATATCCTATTTTGTGGACTCTTCTCTGGATTATTATTCTAAATCAGGATCTCTCCTCCTAAATCAGGAATTCTTATTTAAAGTCTTCTTTAGAATTAATGCTTCTATGGGTTTTTTTGCTTCTACACTTCTATAGGAATTGATCTTGAATGGAGATCACCAATCTCCTATATATTCCTTGACTCATATTCTAGAGTCTCTCCTTCCTTGAGTATCCTATAAGGCTATTGTTACCTTTTATTTACTTCTACAATATTTAGTATTTGCAGCTCTTCTAATGGGACCTTTTTTTTCAAGGTCTTTGTAATATTCAGTATTTTTATTGTTATTGCAAGTGTTTCTAAGAATATATTCTTCCTAAATCTCTTGTAGGAATATTTCCAAATTTTTCCTGAATCTCCTTTTCCTAAAACAAGTAGTTACAAACTAAAAAGGAAGAATTTATAATTTTGGATCAAGGCTTTTATGACCTTCTTATGTATCAAGGATTCTATGGCATTTATTCTGGATCAAGAATTTTATGGCATTTTTATAATGTAAAGTTTTCCAATCTAGCAATGAAAATCTCCAATATCCAAACTTCATGAAGAATCTACTCCTAGAGTCTCTTTCGCAATGTATATTCTTCTAAAAAAAATAAATTTAGATAATGGTTAGCATGAAAATATCTAAATCCTTAAATAGTCTTCCTAGTTGATTTTTTAAACTAGTGGAATGAATGCTAAGTCCTAGTCTTCACGAGTTTTCCTATAACTGTATGGAAAGACTCTAGCCAGATGTAATCTCAAAATTTTTGTAACTAAGATTTATTTTAGTCCTTTAAATTTTTCATGTGAGTCTCTCTATTTATTTTGACATACTATGGCTCTTTCTATAAATTGATTCATAATTGAAACTTTTACATGCAACGATGCAAAATGACAAATCTAGTTTGCAAAGATGCAAGTCCATAGTAACAATGGTGACTCTCCCTAATCCTATCTCAATTCACCATGGCTCTAAGACCACTATTAGATTTTGAGGATATATGCAGTGGGAGATATCTAACATAAGTCCTAATAATATGTAAAAAATATATAAGTGATTCTCAAATATTATTGAAATATACTATAAATAGAAAGTGATAAAAATACAATGTAGTTTGGAGGTAATGGTAACTCCATTAATATAATATAAAGAACTCCATTGTACTCCATACAATAGTTCTACTACTATCTACTACTCTCTACTACTATGCACTTGATATTATGATATGTCTCTATGAGGCCCTTTATATAGGAATATATATTCCTTGACCAAGACTCTACCTAAAAATACAAGGAGATACCCTGCACATTACAACTTGCATATTGACACTTGTGTATTTATTACATTGCTTGAAGCAAATAGCTAAATTACCCCTAAATTAATCTTCTACTCTAAATATGTACCAAAGGTGATACATTTACCCAATCGATGTAAATATGCTCTAACTCTTACAATGGTCTCTCAGGCTAGCATTACATTCCATGGGCTAATAGCATCATGTGATATTCTAGGGGACCAATATGCCATACTATGATGGGCAAAGAAAGCACCAATTTTAAAATTTACTCCAAAAAAGACAAGTTAAAAAAAAAAATACAAGAAAACTAGAACCTCCCTTGGTTGAAGATAACGAGACTTTGTCAGAAGAAGTCCACCATCAAAGGAAGAGAAGGCAATAGTTGAACCTAGATTCTAAGGAAAAATAGTAGGCATAAACACAATGGTTGTGCAAACACCTAAAATGCATTATGTCGAGGTGAGTACTCATATGGAATATGCTAGAAGACCATATGGAAGACCTTGGACAAATACCAAGGTATAGCAGTGGTTTTAAACACTCAATTACGTAGTTTGGCCTAATCACTATTAGCCATGGTTGACACCTACAGTTAGCAGTGCTGACCACACCTAAAACTCATGGCTCACAGAAATAATTAGTTGGACCTTGGCTGATTCAAAATTGGTTGCACATACGAGTGGTTTAGGGGTGGAAATATCCAAAATTTTCCCTCCAACTGCTCTAGTTTTATATTCTTGATCTAGGCTTCCTTAAGAAGCTAAGACATAACCCTCCTAGATGATATAATAACCCCATCCAAAATTGTAAAATGGAGAGATACATAGGATAATTTGAGTGGTGAAGACCTGTTGAGTTCATTACTCACCTATTTGCATTGAGATAAAGCTTGGTCATAAGCATCGAGAGATCAAAATGGCAATTCAAGCCATGGAGATCCTAGGAGGCTAGGAGAGCCAAGAAAATCAATTACACCAACTTCACATGTAATATAAATAATCCAACTACCAAACTAGTCAGAGGACACAGAGGCAACTCTTGACCATCAATTTGGTAGGGAGATTCAGAGATTCAACCCTTAAATTGGAGGGAAAATATATTTCAGGCTTAATCATGACTATCATTCATGGCTAACAGTGCTAACCATGGGACAAATCCATGGTTAGGGTACCATATATGATCTCTCTATTTTCTAGCCATAGAATATTTTAACTTCATTAGATTAGGCATGTTTCATGTTTATTTGCTTTAATAGAGACTCTAACTGATAGAATTAGGGGTTTTAGTCACTTTTATTTCATTCTTGCAATCAAGATACTAATGATATTTTCCATGCTTTCATGCTTTTATATTCATAATTGAGGCATTAGATAGATTGATTGATGTTTCTTTTATAGTATTAATGGTATAATTATCATGTTTAATGTAGTTTAACATGTTTCTTGCACTTTCTTGATTTCATGTTGCTATGACATATTTTATATAATCCTCCTCAAAAAGCCTCATCAACAGAGGTCTAATTTATTATTGATATACATATTGTTGTTTATTGCACGTAGGACTAACAGGGTTTTGACATGCAAGGCAAAAAACCTCTAATCATACATAAGAAGGTCATCGACACCTTGGAGCAGTTCGTGTCATTGTAGAAGGTATTGAAAGACACCTACCCTTGTGAGGGATCTTTCTTTTTGTAATTGTTGTATCAAATGGGTATCCCTAATAGGTATGTATTTGTAACATGGATTGATTCAAATTAATGGAATATACATTTTTGGTTATGTGTTATTCTTTTTCAATTTGTGTATGAATGCTCATTTTTACATGCTTTACAACCATTACAGCATTAGGTGCTAGCCTCTTACAATGTTACAGGTTGTAGGAGAAACTCTTATCTCATCAAGATGAGGAGGTAGTAGCACTAGCACATGGCCTAGTATGGATTAAAACACATTGGCAATAGGAGAGGTAGACACAAGATAAATCTCTTGTGTAAAGTGAGCAGTTGCAATAAATGCTCACTAATTTTGTTGATATACAAATAGGGTTTTAATACTTGGAACTAATAGATATAAATGTGCCACTAGGGGTAAACTAGATCAGAGTATTGGTGGGATATCCTCCATTGTAGTAAGCCAATGAATAAGAAATTTTGAGAACTCTAAACATTTTCTATATAGAGCAATGTCACCACCAAGGATAAATAAAAAGAAGTATTGGTAGTCCTACTAGATGAAATGAAGGATAAAAATCCATAAATAAGGATTTTTATGAGAGGTGGCAATAGTAAGCTAGAGGAAGGGGACACAAGGCCATCATAAGAATGATCTAATCTAAAACTTGTCTCCATAGGAGCAGTAGAAGAATAGTCAAATCCATATGGAGAAGGGTAAAAAAAACATAGCAAAAAGAGTTTCTAAAGATACAAGAGGAAGTCCAAGCACTTGTGGAAGAGCAATATATGACAAAGGAGATCATCAATGTGGAGGAAATAAAATTTATTAAGAAATATATGGATAGAACTGTAGCATATGTTTTACTATAGGAGGAGATTGCAACGGGTCCAATTAAGGATATGACAAGAAGTTTACATCTACAGGAGGAAGAAGAGAAGAGGACTCAACCATAGGAAATGGACGAAAGGCTTCATATAATATTTTTTCTTAAAGTACCATAGTTTGATACTGCAGAGGAATATGGAGAAGACATCGATGAACAACAGGACCATTTCCTGAAATAGGCCTATGATATGTTCACTAGTACTCAATTGTAGTTTTACATAGGCTATGTTGGGAAGCTAAAATAGTGGAGGGATAATACCTTCACTATAATGAAGAAGGTCATGGAGTGGGTATGCAGTGAGGACTAAATCATAAGCATAGCCCAAATTCATGAACAACATCCATGTTAGTTACCTAAGGTAGAGGTAACAAGTATATTGGGAATTATTGATTTATCAAAAGGAGTGAAGAATAACTATCATGTATACCCATGGGTATACTTGTATCTAGATAAGAATAAAATATGGCCATTGAACACATCGAATACTGAGTATCAAAAGGTATATCTAGATTTGACCTTCATATTTTAGAAATTTAATTTTCTAACACATTGGATTGAGTGGCTGAGTGTGGGTCTTGAATAGATCTATCAGGAAAATGAATCACAAAAGGATTATATGGAAGTAGCTCAAAGAGATATGATTGCAATTGAATAAGAATTAGAATATAGCAAGACTAAGGTCAAGTATAAGTTTAAGAAGATTGACATTTATTGGAATAATATGAAGCTAGCCTATGAAGAGAAGTTGTGAATACAAGAGGAAGAGAAACAACTTATGATCCAACAAGATGAAGAGAAAAATAAGTAGTTATAAGAATAGGAATCATTGTTACAATAATATGCAACATAGATCAAGCAATAATAGGAACAACTGAGTTTGCATAGTCAATAGTCCAACAATAGGAAGAATAGTTTGTAGTCTAGAAAGAGTAATTAGCCAAGAAGGAGGGCCATTTGAAGGTATTTGAAGAACCACAAGATAGAGGAAATGATGAAGAATTCCAAATGCTAAAATGCTATAATTATAGATCATAAGGTGATAATTTATGTTAATTAAGAGATTTAGTTAGCCCACCAGGCTGAATTGTAGCAACACAATAGTGTTATTTTAGAGAAGGATGAGGATTTGGTCATAGCATCTTAGATAGAGATAATATTGAAAGAAAATATATGCAAGGGTACATCTAAGTGAGAGGATTTATTATATATTCTAGCTACTTTAGATGAGGAAACCAACAAGTATGGCTTGAAGGTTGTAGAACTCAATAACTACATAGCTAAACTATAAAATGATTGAGGTATTCTTTAAGTAAAAATTTAGGATCTTCAAAAAGACCAGTTGACCAAGGCTAAGACAACCGAGTCAATTAGGACATCAACTGATGAAGGATATAGTAGATGTAGGCATAAAATCCACCTCCTATAAGAAGAAGAAATAATATCTATTTGCACAATTTTTTCAAATTTTTCAAATGTTCAATTTTTTATCTAATTGTACAATGAAGGGTTATAACTATACAATTGTGTAATTGTACAATTGGTCATAAACATACAATTAGATGTGAAATAAAATTAATTGAAATGTGCATTTAAGGTAATTTGATAAAAAATAAATTAGACTTAAGGAAACCTTAATGCACTAATTATTTTGTGGGAAGGTAGTTGTAAATAATTGTTGTCTGAGGAACTACCTTGCAACAAAATTATAAACCCTCCATTCAAATTTTGATGGGTGTTCATTAATATTGTTTATACATGTTAATTATTATTTGATGTTATTCATTTATGTTGAGAGTTTTCCATTATTATTGTCCATTAATGCTCATTTGTACTCTAGTTTGGGATTGATGTTGTGTCTCTTATAGAACCATATTAATATGAAAGTAGCATTATAGATAATGTGTCACTGTGAACTTTATTTGTACATTTTTGGTGATATTAGATTGTATATTCTAATAAAGTATGGTTAGAATGGTGTGGTAAATAGATGAGATAACCAAGGAATTGTAATATTGATTATTCTGCAACCTGGTGTGAGGATGGAGAATTTGCTTTAAGCATTTTTGTTGTTGTACATAGACATTTGTAGGTTACTATATAATTTTTTGGAATGACAATAATCAAAATTAATGGTATTAATTATATATAGTAACTTTGGGAATGCATTTTGGAATACTTAGTTTGCAATCGCACCATAGAGATAGAAAAATCTTACTTTGTGCAGATTTTGTGTGTAAGTGGTAAATTTGTAAGTGAATAATGAAGCAAGGGTTTGTGCAAACTGTATACTCAACCAAACAAACTATAAAAGTAAGAAATTACTCCATTTTGGGATTGCATTTGCATAGTTGACTTGGTCAAATGTGGAAAATGAAGACTTAGAAGAGAACAATTACAAAACTATCAAGTTTTAGCCCAAAACTATCTTCCAGCAAATTGTACAAGTAAAAAAACATATAGTCCAAGGTTTTTTATGATTTGGATCATGCAACTATAATATTTGGAAACTGTACAGTCAATTTTGTGAATTTTGTAAATCGTATAGTGGTATATCATACATTTGTATGATTTGGACCAAGGTGATTACAAAACTCATACATTCATTCCAAAACCTCCCAATTCACCTTTCCATCCAATAATACTCCTCGTTATACTACATTTACACCATCCCATTGGATACATAAAAATATAAATTAGATGAACTATTGGGGACACTTTTATTTGCTTTTGATAGCTCCAAAGAAGACTCTTCCCCCATAGTCCTCCTAATAGAGTTCTTGGATGATGGTGATATATATCATTGAATGTTACCTATTCCACTCTCCATTTTCACTATGCTTCTTCCTCAAGAGAATCCAAATGCACACACACATATTCCACCTCCAATGCTAATCCATCCAAACCCATGTTTGTGCATGTTGGACCAACTCCTACCCCATGAGCATACCCTTAGGAATTCTCCCTCTAATCCAACAAATCCTATCACTCCACAAGTCAATATGGTCTCCATTGACCTATTTGTACCCCTCCACAATCCAATAAATCCATAAAATCCCATCCAAATTGATCCAACTCTTAATGAATTTTAGAATATTTCTACCTCACCCTCCCCTATTTATTTCCTTACATCTAGCCAAATGATCCATTAAGCCAATGTCTACATCCTATCTTTCTTGTTGCCTCCACCTACCATTCATCACATTGAAATGATTGTTTTTTATTCACCAATTTTTGAAAATTTAGTGGATTAAATCCACCTCATTCCCACTCCTCACCAATTAGAGGAATTTTCTCACATGCTCATCGAGGAAACCATCAAAATTGACCTAAAAAATGATCTAGAATACCCACAAATCATCAAAATTGGAATAAGCCTCTCTTTTGAAGAGTAATAATAGTTTGTTTCCCTACTTACTAAATACAGACAAGTTTTCACATGGTCATACAAATATATGTAATACCTCAACCCTAATTTAGTAGTCTACAATATCATTTGGAGCCCTGATGCAAAACCAATAAAGCAAAAACTATGGAAGTTTCATCCTACCATAGCCATAATGGTTAAATAAGAGTTACAAAAATAGCTAGATGTAGGTTTCATCCAACCCATTGTCTATCCAAAATGAGTTTCTAATATGGTACATATTAGCAAGCCCAACAAGGAGATACACATTTACACAAATTTTTGTACCCTCAACAAAGCATTCACTATGGATAACTTGTTGCTTTTGAACATTTATATGCTTGTGGATTCTACCATCAGCCATTAAATGCTCTCTCTAATGGATGGTTTTTTATGATATAACCAAATCCATGTTAATATCGATGACCAACACAAAATAGCCTTCATAACACCCCAAGGGAAAGTTTGCTGCAAATTCATGTCATTTAACCTAAAAAATGTAGGTGCTACATATCAATGCACAATGCATTATATCTTCCATGATTACATGCATAAGATAGTGGAATATTATGTAGATGATCTATTGGCCAAATTGAAAACACGTTACAAGCACATAAGCATTTTACACAAAAATTTTGATTGATTACTCGAACACAAGGTGAGACTCAAACCTAAGAAATTAATTTTTGGTATCACATTAGGAAAACTCATAGGGTTTATCATATCTAAACAAGGCATCCAAGTTGATTTAAATAAAGTAACACAATTACTAAGGTGTCACCCCTAATGAATCTTAGAGAGTTGCATAGTTTACAAGGAAAAATCCAAATGATCTATCATTTTATTACTTAATTTTTATATAAATGTAAGCTTTCCAACCATCTATTGAAAAATGGGGTTATCTTTACATGGATTCAAGAGCATCAAGATGCTTTCAGTACCATCAAATAATATCTCACATCCCTACCTATATTGACATCACCTCGACTAGGTGTCCCATTTCATCTATATATATCCACCATTGACTTTGCCCTTGGCACAATGCTAGTGCAAAATAATAAAGTAAATAGAGAGCAAGCCATTTATTATAGCAGTTGAACATTGGTGAGTTATGATACCAAGTACACATGTAAAAAAGCTATGCCTAATAGTTGTCTTTGCAACTAAGAAAATTTGACATTACATGATCGACCATACCATGCATGTCATAGTCAAAGGGAATTCTTGGTGGAGAACAGATCTTGCACAAGACAGAAAACTAGAGAAACAAGAGACAACAATTTCTAATTCAATACTTCGAAAGGATTTTACAAGAATATATAGCCAAACTGCCATGGGCCCACCCCCTCTCATTACAATCCATGGGTTTTTATCGAGGTCCCGATCCTCTATGCTTTCAAACTTCCCATGATCTACAATTGCCACCTGGAACAATTCTGGAAAGTTGCATTGATGAGACTCTAGGTGAGGTGCGTGACTGGCTGCCATACCCAAGGAATTCATCCTCTTGATCTGCTACTTGTTGTTAGTTGCTTTAAACGTGTCTTCCAGATATCCTGCATGAGTGGTCAACATGCCCATTGAAATCCTCCTTTGAACTGCTGCTTCACTGGCGCTATCTTGTCGCACACGAAGGGACGCCTTTAAGAAAGCTGGGAGTGTGTGTTTTCCTGTTTGGTCATGATATCACGACATGTCATGATATCACAACCATTTCCTTCCTGCGCCTTCTCTTTCTTGCTCCCATCGCGATATCGTGACATTTCCTCCTCCAAGCCTTCTCTCCCTATTTTGGCCGTGATATCGCGACCTATCGCGATATCACGCCATTTTTTTTTGTTGGCCTCCGTTCTCTTGCTTTGGTCATGAAATCGCGACATGTCACAATTTTGTGACCTTTTGTCTTCGTGCCTTGCCTTCCCTGCTTCGGTCGCAAAATTGTGACATGTCACGATTTCACGACCTTTTGTCTCTATGCCTTGCCTTTCCTGCTTCGGTCGTGAAATCATGACATGTCGTGATTTCGTGACCTTGTGCCTTCCACACCTTGGCTTCCCTACGGTGGCCACGATTTCGTGACATGTCACGATTTCGCGACCTTGTGTCTCCCGGCCTTGCTTTCCCTGCCTTGGGTCGCGATTTTGCAACATGTCACAAAATCATGAAATGTCACGATTTTGTGACCCTGTGTCTTCTGGCCTTGCTTTCTCTGCCTTGGGTCACGATTTCGTGACCTTTGCAACACTTAGAAAAAAATAACTTTGCAACACTTAGAAAGAAATAACAACAAAAGTTTGGTTGATGCTCGATTGCTTTGCTGCCCTCGGATGCTCCTACATCAGACACCCGAGGTGGATCGAGAAGTGATCCTCACTTCTGATCTTTGGGAGGAAGACCCAGGTAGTCAACCTCTATTTTTGATAGCCAAGTTTCATATTCTACAGGTCTACCCTTCCACTTGATCAAATACTCAGAATATTGTTTGTTCCTTGTGCTTCTGCCTTCACGAGTATCTAATATTTCCTCGATCTCGTCTTTGGTTGGGTTAGACGCTGGAATGCTCCACAATTCTGTGCTTGGTGCCTCTGTACTATCTCCTTCATGGTATTCCACTAAATCAGATATGTTAAAAATAGATGAAATGTCAAGCCCACTTGGCAATTCCACTTCATATGCATTGCTTGAATCCCGTTTTTCCAGTATTCTACATGGCCCAAACTTCTTCATCTTTAACTTGTTATACGTTTTGGCTAGAAATATTTCTTTTTTGAGATGGACCATGACTTCATCCCCCACTTCGAACTCTTTGAACCATCGCTTTTGGTCTACTCTTGCTTTATACTGAGTATTCATTTTTTTAATTTGTTTCTTCACTTCTTCATGCAGGCTTTTCATCTGTTTCATGAATTCCTTAGCCTCTGCACTGCACTTTTCTCCTTTGTCTAATTTTCTCAACTCAGAAACGTTTCTTGGACTATTTCCATATATGATTTGGAATGGAGATTTGTTTGTACTCTTATTGATAGAATTGTTGTATGCAAATTCTGCCTACGGCAAAACTAAATCCCATCCCTTGGGTTTATCTGCTATCAAGCATCTTAATAAATTACCCAAACTTCTATTTACCACCTCTATTTGTCCATCAGTTTGTGGGTGGTATGCAAAACTAAACTTTAGATCTGTCTTAAGCTTCTTCCATAATGTTCTCCAAAAATACCCAACAAACTTTGTATCTCTGTTAGAAACTATGCTTCTTGGTAGACCGTGAAGTCGTACCACTTCTTTGAAAAATAACCCTGCAATGTGAACTACATCACTTGTTTTCTGGTAGGGAATAAAATGTGCCATTTTGGAGAATCGGTCAACCACCACAAATACAGAGTCATTTCCCCTCTGTGTTCTCGGCAACCCAAGAATAAAATCCATGCTGATGTCCACCCATGGCCTCTCAGGTATAGGTAACGGCTTGTATAATCCTATGTTTTGCCTTATGCCTTTTGCCATCTGGCATATTCTGCAACTTTGCACAAACTTTTTCACATCTTGCTGAAGTTGCGGCCAGTAGTAATTTTCATTCACCAGGGCAATGGTAATTTCCTTACCAAAATTCCTAGCCAGTCCTCCGCTGTGCTTTTCCTTTATTAAGTTCTCCCGCATGGAACTCCTTGGAATGCATAATTTACTTCCCTTGAACAGCATTCCATATTGGATTAGGAAATCTAACCATTTTGTCCTGTCTACAGTAACAATTGTCAAGCAAGCCATCTAGGCTTTTGCAAAATCAGGATCTTCAGGATAAATACCCTTCAGTTCTTTGAATCCTACCACTTCCACTATCATTTCAATCAGTAGATTCTGCATTCTACTTAAGGCATCTGCAACTCTATTTGATTTCCCACTTCTGTGCTTTAACACAAAGGTATAGCTTTGGAGAAACTCAACCCACTTCATGTGCCTCTGATTCAGTTTTTTTTTGTTGTTGATGTACTGCAATGCCTGATGATCCGTAAATAGAACAAAATATTTTGGCAATAAATAATGCCTCCACTTCTTCAGAGCCTAAACTATAGCATAAAATTCTTGGTCATAAACTGAATACTTTTTCAAGCATCATTGAGCTTTTCACTAAAATAAGCAACAGGTCTGCCTTCTTGACTCAGTACAGCCCCTATTGCACTACCACTGGCATCACAGTCTACCTGAAATACTTTGTTAAAGTCTAGGAGTGCCAAAATAGGCTATTATATGACCCTTTTCTTTAATGCATCAAAGATCCTTTCAGCCCCTAAGGTCCACTTGAATTCTCTCTTATCCCCTCTCATTGTTTCTATGAGGGGTGCACAATGAAGTTTCTTATGAACTTTCTGTAAAAGCTGGCTAGACCATGAAATGATCTTACCTCTGTTGTGCTTCTTGGTGTAGGCCATTCGATGATAGCTCTCACCCTCTCTGGGTCCATTTTCAGACCTTCTACTAAGATTACAAATCCTAGGTATACTAACTCTCTCTTGACAAAATTACACTTTTTTAGATTTATTAATAACTGCTCCTCCCACAGCTTTTCAAAAACCCTCCTGATGTGCATCAGGTGTTCCTCCAGGGTTCTACTGAATATTAATATATCATCTAAATAAACAATGACAAATTTTCCTAAAAACTCTTTCAGTACCTCATTCATCAGCTGCATGAAGGTACTTGGTCCATTGGATAGCCCAAATGGCATGACCAACCACTCATACAAGCCCTCTCTTGTCTTGAATGTTGTCTTCCACTCATCTCCTTCCTTGACACGGATCTAGTGGTAACCACTCTTGAGGTCAATTTTGGTGAAGTACTTGGCTCCACTCAAATAGTCCATTATGTCATCCATCCTTGGTAGTGGAAATCTGTATTTTATTGTGATCTTGTTGATGGCTCGAGAGTCTGTGCACATTCTCCACTCTCCATCCTTCTTGGGTGCTAGTACTATAGGTACTGCACATGGGCTAAGACTCTCCCTAATCAATCCTTTCTCCAGCAACTCCTGGACCTGCCTATTTAGTTCTTCAGTTTCTATAGGTGTCATTCTATGTGCAACTTTATTGGGCAAGCTTGATCTTGGCACCAAATCAATATGGTGACTGATTTTTCTTATTGGGGGTAAACCCTCAGACACATTATCATATATGATATCTGGAAATTCCTTCAATAGATCTTGGACTTCTGTTGGGGCATATTTTCATTCTGTATCCCTGACTCTAGGAATTAATGCATAACACATATGTTCATGCTTTAAATCATCTAAAAATTATCTTTCGTCAACTAAGAAAATTCTTGCACTGCCACATACCTTTTCTTCCACCTCCTTTAGGGGTTTCAACTTATGACGCATTCCATTCTTGGTCATGGAATAGGTGTTGGCTCGACCATCATGAACCGCACACCTATCAAACTGCCATGGCCTTCCCAGCAGCAAATGGCATGCATCCATGGGCAGAATGTCGCACAGGACCTCATCATGGTAATTTCCAATACTAAATTTTACCAGGCACTGTTCATTGACCAAAACCTTATGGTCTTTTTGCAACCACGTGATCCGATATGGATGCGGGTGTTTCTTTCTCTCCAGTTGTAGCTTTGTAACCATTCCCTCTGAAACTAGGTTATCTGTGCTACCGTTGTCAATGATAATGTTACAAATCTTACCCGCGCATTTACACCTTGTGCGGAATAAGCTTTTCCTCTAATCTATAGCTCCCTCTTCATTCAGTAGGACTCTCCTTGCAATCATTACTTCTCCTCTCTCAGCTTCTTTAGAATGCTCAGATCCAAAGATCTTCATCAGCGACTGCTACTCTGGAATTTCCTTTTGACCTTCGATTATTTCTTTCTCGTTGTTGTGGGCACTCATATTGGTGATGTCCCTCTTCCCCACACTGGAAGAAAGTTCCACAAAATCTTCCTCTTCCCTAGCCACGTCCATCTCTGCCTATTCCCCCTTGATAACCATTATTCTGATTATGGGGGTGATCTATATTTTCTCTCCTTTGTTCTTGATTGCTGCTACCTTCTCCATTTTTTTGAGAATCTTCATTTCTTCTTCCACTGTTCCTTCAGTCGGTTCTTCTGCCATGACCTCTTCCTCTTTGCTTGTTTTCAAACCTCTTATTGAGATTTTCTTCAACCTTTAATGCAAATTGGTAAGCGTCCTCTATGGTGGTCATCCGGACTAGACTTAATTCTTCCTAAATACTTGCTCGTAACCCATTAATGTAACGGGCTACCTTCTCCTTGTTGGCCTCTGAGTGGCCTATTCTAATCATTATTTTATGAAATTCTTCTGTGTATTCTTTCATAGACTTGCTTGATTGCCTCAATCCTTGCATTTTCTTTAGCAGGTCTAACTCATAATCACCAGGGATGAACTGCCTCTTTAGCTTTTCTACCATCCGTTCCCACTTATTTATTCTCTCTTTCCCTCTTTTATTTTGCTCCAGCTGCACTCCCTTCCACCAAATGCTAGCATGACATTTTAGTTTGGTCTTTGTGAATCTAACCCTATCAGGATCCTCAACCTCTTCATACTCAAAGTACTCTTCTAGGTCGTTGATCCAGTCGATCAATTCCTCTGGATCAAGGTTCCCAAAATATGTGGAAACCTCCATCTTCGACCTCTTCCCAATCTGAGATATGGCTTTGTATAGTCTGGCCTGAGCAGGATCTACTACTTCTTCTTCCTCAGGTTGGTCTTCTTCTTCATCATCTTCCTCTTCACTACCTTCGTCTCTTCTTGGCTCCAATCTTCTGTGCATTTCTTCTTGCAAGGCTTGCATTTTTCGCTGCAAAGCTCGAACATCTTTCGCTGCTGCCATGCCTCTCCCACCAACCGGGTTTCTCCTTGGAGGCATTCTGCTCACCCAATTCCAAGCCCTTCCCATAGATCCTGGTGTAACTACCTCACCTCCGATGATCTGTTACACACTCAAGAACTACTGGCTCTGATACCACTTGGTGGAGAATAGATCTTGCACAAGATAGAAAACCAGAGAAACAAGAGACAACAATTTCTAATTCAATACTTTAGAAGAATTTTACAAGAATATACAACCAAACTACCATGGGCCCACACCCTCTCATTACAATCCATGGGTTTTTATTGAGGTCTCGATCCTCTATGCTTTCAAACTTCCCATGATCTACAATTGCCACCTGGAACAATTCTGGAAAGTTGCATTGATGAGACTCTAGGTGAGGTGCGTGACTGGCTGCCATACCCAATGGATTCTTCCTCTTGATCTGTTGCTTGTTGTTAATTGCTTTAAAAATGTCTTCCATATATCCTGCATGAGTGGTCAACATGCCAGTTGAAATCCTCCTTTGAATTGTTGCTTCACTATCGCTATCTTTTTATGCACGAAGGGACGCCTTTAAGAAAGCTAGGAGTGCATGTTTTCCTGTTTGGTCATGATATCGTGACATGTCACGATATCACGACCATTTCCTTCCTGCGCCTTCTCTCTCCTACTCCCGTCATGATATCGTGACATGTCGCAATATTGCGACATTTCCTCCTTCAAGCCTTCTCTCTCCATTTTGGCCGCGATATCGTGACCTGTCGCGATATCGTGCCATTTTTTCTGTCGGCCTCCGTTCTCTTGCTTTGGTCGTGAAATCGTGACATGTCACGATTTTGTGACCTTTTGTCTCCGTGCCTTGCCTTCCCTGCTTTGGTCACGAAATTGTGACATGTCATGATTTTGTGACCTTTTGTCTCTCGTGCCTTGCCTTCCCTGCTTCAATCACGAAATCATGACATGTCACGATTTCGTGACCTTGTGCCTTCTGCACCTTGGCTTCCCTGTGGTGGCCGTGATTTTGTGACATGTCGCTAAATCACGACATGTCATGATTTCATGACCTTGTGTCTCCCGACCTTGCTTTCCCTGCCTTGGGTCGTGATTTCATGACATGTCGCAAAATCAGGACATGTCACAATTTCGTGACCTTGTGTCTTCGGGCCTTGCTTTCTCTGCCTTGGGTCATGAAATCATGACATGTCACGATTTCGTGACCTTTGCAACACTTAGAAAAAAAATAACTTTGCAACACTTAGAAAGAAATAACAACAAAAGTTTGGTTGATGCTCGATTGCTTTACTACCCTCGGATGCTCCTGCATCAATTCTTTACACTATATTATGAGCCACACCTACACAAATAGTACAAATTCCAAATGGATAATACTTTTAACAAAAAAATCTAGGTAATCATAGATAAAATCACTAAAGCTTCATTATGAGATGAGCACCCATTTATTATTGAGTTGCATGATAAAAATATATTTATTATCATAGAGTAGGAGGAGAATGTCGAACCTAAAGATGACGTTGATGTTGTAATATCCTTTTACAGTTCCAAGAGTGAATGATGGGGAGGTGATAGAGTTGTATTATTCACACCCCAAGGAGGTCCTATGCCCCTATAATTAAAACTCAACTTCCCTTGCACCAATAACAATGCAAAATATTAAGCTCTAATGCTAGACCTCCACCCAGGTGTTGTAGGTGAGTTGGAGAGGATAGGGAAATCCTCCAAGGGAGGTCCTAGGTTCAAATCTCCATCCTACCAAAAATCTGAATTGGGTATCCAAAATCCAATTGATAATGTTGGTGCGAGCAAGGTCGGGTGCGACCCTCGGGTGACTTTGACAGTGTAGAACCCCTTGTTCATGGTCTCTTAGACTAATGCGGCTCCGCAAGGGGTTTTTCACTTTAAAAAAAATGCTAGACCTCCAGATTACTAATTAACTATTGCCTTAGGCATCAAAAAATTAGAATTTTTGTCACTCTCAACTCATTATCTCTCAAGTTAAGGAGATTTACCAATGCAAATACCCATCCTTGAAGCAATACAAGTAGATCATTGATAAGTTGCTTAAGCACTTTTACTAGTACAAAATTTATAACACACCTAGGTCAAACAATAAGTTTGTAAACACTATGGCATATCTTGGATCACTCATATCATAGAATACTATCAATAGCACTACATACATCGAGATCAAAATATTGTCTCAATCAACTATTGAACGAGAATCTTCTTAGAATAAAGAGAATGTGAACTTCATTCAATTTGACCCATACAATAATGGCTTCTTGTAAATAAAGGAATTTATTAAAATGGGTACTCTACTTGATGATTTTTCCTCAATCGCTAAAATCATATTCAAATAGAAAGTTGTTCTTTACACTCTCTTGGGTGATATCCTTTATCATTGTAGGTTTGATGATGTCCTCTTAAATTGCCTTGAATCACAATAGGTAAATTGTGTCATTTCTCAAGCACATTATGGAACATGTGGTGGTCATTTTAGTGGAATGGCCCTCACAAAGCATATTTTATGGATGGATTACTATTGGTCCACCATGGAACATTATTGTTGCACATATGTCAAAACGTGTCCAAAATATCAACATCATGCCAATTTACCCATGTAGTATCATAGAATTGCAACCAATTCAAGATCTTTGGCATTTTTCACAATGAGGTATTGATCTTATAGGAAATATATATACTCTTTTCTCAAAATACCATAAGTTCATCATCACCACTACTAAGTACTTTACCAAATGGGTTGAGGCAATTCCTCTTACCAGTATGACTAGACCTTGAATTGCAAATTTTATACTCCATCACATCATTTGTCATTTTGGTATACCATCCAAGATCATTTTTGATAATGATACTTTATTAAAAAAGGATGTTTGAGCACTTTTCATTAAATTTGATATTCAAAACAACTTCTTGAATCCTTACTACCAGTAGATTTATGGGTAATCTAAAGCCACCAACAAGACTATCATTGCAATTTTGAAGAAAATAGTCAAATAAAATCATAAATATTAGCATCTTCAACTTCCCCTAGCATTATGGGTTTATCGAATAAGTATAATTATGCCAAATGGGGTAATACCTACAGAGATATTTCTATCTCTTGCACAATGAAATACAAATAAACAATTATTATACAGACAGAGGACGAAGCGAATAAGAATAAGGAATTACGGCAAACGAAATAAAATAAAACAATGGCCACTTAAGGTGGGCACACCCTTGCGCAGAAGCAGCAGATGAAAAAATATAAAAGATATGATGATTCTTATTCAAACCAACTACGGTGAATATATATACTAAATTTCTATCTCTTGGAGAAACATAGCCGACGCTGCTATGTTTGGACTGCAACATGACTCCCCTTCTCGAAAAGCTTTGTCCTCAAAGCCGGAAATGTCTGGAAGATACTTTCAGGTTCCCATGTTGCATCTTCCTCTGATAAATCTTGCCATTTAATGAGAAATTCATGAATCTGACGTGATCTCAGTTTGCGGACTCGATGTTGTAGTATATCTTCTGGTTGGAGATGTATGCGTCCTTCCTCATCGAGCACTGGTAATTCTGATTGACTTTGTACTTTCTGACCAATTACTTTTTTGAGACAAGAAACATGAAATACCGGGTGTATTCGTGAAGATGTCGGTAGCTCTAATTGATAGGCTACTTCTCCAATGCGGCGCACAATTTTGTAGGGACCATAGAATCGTGGGGCCAACTTCTGGCTGGACTTTATCTTTAATGAGGCTTGTTTGTAAGGTTGCAACTTGAGGAACACCCAATCTCCTATATTAAAAGTTCTCTCTGATCGGTGCAAGTCTTGTTGTTGTTTCATACGATTCTGTGCTTGGGCCAAATTCTCTTTGAGGATGGTAAGCGTAGACTGCCTTTGTTGGAACCAATCATCCACTTTAGCTACTTTAGATGATCCCTGTACGTAATCTGCAACTTTTGGAGGTTTGGTGCCATACAATGCTTCGAATGGAGACATCTTAATTGAGTAATGGTAAGAAGTGTTGTACCACCATTCCGCTAATGCTAACCAATGGCTCCATTGGTATTGTTTATCTTGAGCAAAACATCTTAAGTATGTACCCAAACATTTGTTAACTACTTCTGTTTGACCATCTGTTTGTGGATGGTATGCTGAAGACATGTTCAATTTGGTACCACTAAGTCGAAATAATTCCCGCCAAAAGTTACTAGTGAAAATGGGATCTCTATCACTTACAATATTCTTTGGCATACCATGTAATTTGAAAATTGAATCCATAAATACCTTTGCCACCTTGCTTGCGGAAAATGGATGTTGTAAAGCCTGAAAGTGAGCATATTTGGATAACCGGTCTACGACGACGAAGATTACCGTCTTGCCTTCCGATTTTGGAAGACCTTCAATGAAATCCATGGATATATGTTCCCACCGTCGTTCAGGGATGGGTAATGGTTGTAATAATCCCGGTGATTTGACTGTTTCTCCTTTATTGCGCAGGCAAACTTCACATTCTCGCTACCCATTGTTTGACTTCCGCTTTTAATCCTTTCCAACAAAATGATTGTTTGACCCTTAAATATGTCTTCAAAAATCCTGAATGTCCTGCTGATGGAGAAGCGTGTGATTCGTCGAGGATTTTTGATTTGAGTTCTGAATTATGTGGAATGTAAATGCGGTTCTTCTTCCGGAGGATGTTATCTTCATAAGAGAACCCAGGGTGTTTGGAAGACCCTATAGATAATTCATGAATTATCTGGGCAGTTTCACTATTGGACAGCCATTCAATTTGTAATTGAGTTACCCATTGGGAACAAGGACCTGAAATAGCATTGATGACTACTTCATCTTCATATTTTCTGGACAGTGCATCGGCAGCTATATTTTCCTTCCCTTTCTTATATTCAATAACGAAATCATAGCCTAGAAGTTTGGTTAACCACTTATTTTGTTCTGGATAAGAAAACCTTTGCTCCAAAAAATGCTTGAGGCTACTATGATCTGTTTTGATAATGAAGCGGCTACTGATTAGGTAGTGTCTCCATTTTTCTACCGCATGAAGAATAGCCAACATTTCTTTTTCATATGTTGATCTTCCCAAATTTTTTTCGGAAAGTTGTTTACTTTCAAATGCCAAAGGATGACCTTCTTGCATTAATATAGCCCCAATTCCCGTTCCTGATGCATCACATTCGATAATAAATGGTTTGTGAAAGTTGGGAGTTGCTAAGACTGGAGTTGTACACATGGCTTGCTTAAGAGCTTCAAAAGCTAAAGTAGCCTCGTCCGACCAACGAAAAGCATCCTTTTTTGTGAGTGCTGTGAGAGGTGCTGCAATCTTACCATAATTCTGTACAAACTTGCGATAGTAGCCTGTGAGACCCAAAAAACCACGAAGTTTCTTGATGGTTTTAGGTAAAGGCCACTCTTGAATTGCCTTAATCTTATTGGGATCGACTTTGACACCCTCATGTGAAACTATATGACCAAGATACTCGACTTCTTGAACACCAAATGAGCATTTGGAGCGTTTAACAAATAATTTTTCTTTGTGTAGGATGTGAAGGACTTTATCCACATGATGTAAATGGTCCGCCCAAGTTTTGCTGTATATGAGAATATCATCAAAAAAAAACTAACACAAACTTACGGAGGAGTGGACGAAACACTTGGTTCATGAGACTTTGGAATGTGGATGGTGCATTAGTGAGACCAAAAGGCATGACCAAAAATTCGTAATGACCTTCATGAGTACGAAAGGCCGTTTTGGGAATATCTTCTTCTCTAACACGGATTTGGTGAAAGCCAGAGCGAAGGTCTAATTTTGTAAAAAATTTTGCACCATGCAACTCATCTAATAGGTCATCTATGACAGGGATAGGAAATTTGTCCTTGATAGTGAGTTTATTGAGAGAACGAAAGTCAGGACACATACGCCAAGAGTTATCTTTTCGTCTAGCCAGGACTACAGGTGAGGAATAAGGACTAGTGTTGTGACGAATGACTCCATGATCCAACAAATCCTGAACGATCTGTTCGATTTCTATCTTTTGTGGCTGAGGATAGCGATAAGGACGACTGTTAGGTGGGACACTTCCTGGCATCAAATGGATGGCATGATCATGAGATCGTTTAGGTGGTAATCCTTGAGGTTCTTGGAAAACCTCGTCGTAATGTGTGATGATATCTTGTAACTCAGGTGCAATAATATCCGAAGTTGCCGCCGATTGTTTTTCCAAACAATTAATTTGAGCTATAAACCCATATCCACCCTTTTTTAACATCTTTTCCATACTATGAGAGCTCACCATTTGTGTTGGAGGAGTAGTAATGCCTTGTAAGTGAATGACTCGTCCATTTTCCTTCCATTCCACAAATAATTTTTTGAAGTTGAAGCTAATTGTGTCTAATGTTTCCAACCATTCAACCCCCAAAATGACATCGGAATTTCCCAAATTCATGACAAAAAGGGAACCTAACCGGTATAAGTTCCCATATTTATGGAAACTTGAGATGTGCGACCCACGCATTGTGCGTTCACCCCGTTGGCCACTAAAACCTGGAATTTGTCTTTGTTGGAAGAGTTAATGAATAAATTCAAGGCTTTTGTTGTTTTGATGTCGATAAAATTGTGGGTGCTACCAGAATCAATTAGCACATTCACCTTTTTCTAGCGGAGAAAACCTGGTACCTTGATGGTATGGTGGGCGGTTAAACCCATGAGAGCATGCACTGAAATCGCCATTGTATCCTCTTCTTTTTCGTCTATAGTACCTGGTAGGTCTTCTGGCATAGGTTCTTCTGATTGGTAAGGTTCATCCTCTTCCCCTTCACCTTGATCACCTTCAATATGAAAGTTTTGTTTTTGGGCACAAGCTTGTTCCCTGGGGTGATTAGTGCGACATTTATAACAAAAATATCTTGATGGTTGATCATTTCTACGAAAGGAATTGTTGCGGTATGAAGGACGATTATATGTTTCCCGCTGTGCAGACAACTGGTGTCTCTTCTCGGCCAACTTGGCTATTCTTATACAACTGTTTAACAAGGTTGGATCGTGCATGTCTACCTCTACTCGAATACTTTCTTTCAAACCATTGCGAAAGGCACCTACCACTGTGTCGGGACTAAGGTCTGAAGTGTATGGTAGTAAACTGGTAAACTCCGAAACAAATTCACTAACTGACCCTTTTTGTTTAAGAGATAACAATCTTACTGTGTAGGATGATGTAGCTCCGTCATCAAATCTTTCTAAAAAAGAGGTAGCGAATTTTCTCCAAGTAATAATGGCTCCATTCTCTTGTTTAAGCCATACAAACCATTGGTAGGCCTCAGTGCCTAATTTTGAGGCAGCAAAAGGAACTCTATCAATTTCCCTAATTTGATATAAGTCAAGGCTGCCTTCCATTTTGGCTAACCAACCACGAGGATCATGACCTTCAAAAGTGGGCATATCAATTCGTGGAAAGTTAATATTAGGGCCTCTTGGTTGGTGATAACCCGTGTCCCTTTCTTGATTTTGGTTATACCGTTGTCTTTGATAGGGATCCCTGTAATTATTCGCATCACCTCGTTGTTGTTGCCAATCATCATTAGGATCGACAGTTTCTACATTCTGTTGGGCATGGGAGTGATTTTGGGGATTAGTATTGGGATTAGGTTGTTTTTGTGCTTGCACAAGTTCTTTTAGGGTGAGACCCATGTCGTGTAGACTCTCTAGTATGCTGTGAAGAGACTCCTTATCGGACATGGCTGAATTACTTGAGTTTTCTTGCGTGATGTTTTCGTGAGATGGGGAAGGATTAGTAGCCATAGGATCTACTAGTGGGTGATGTGGATTATAACTACCAATTTTAAAAGGAGAAAGAGAATTTTTTGTACCTGGGCTGCGATGAGCTCTTCTTATGTTGGTATTAGTTGTGTCTGAGCTGGATAATCGACCGTTAGGACCCTTGCTCCAACTTTTACTCATGCACTGCTTACAAACTCTTGCTTAGTAGTCTTTGAACTTCAAAATTTTGGCCACACTGAATTATAAAAATTTGTGTTGTTTTCCGCCTTGCTACCACTCCAACTGTGGTGCGGAACTGGATTTCGTTGGCTCACCTTCCTGATGAAAGCTGTTGACCACTTGACTGCAATGAAGCCACCTAACTCGAAATGGACACAACGGACCCTCGACACGATGCGCGGAAGACAACAGACGCGACACACACGACACACGATGACAGAACACGACGGACCCTCGACACGATGCACGAAAGACAACAGACGCGACACACACGACACACGACAGACTCGACACACGACGATAGAACACGACGGACCGAGACACGAGGCGACAGACAACAGACCACAGAAAACCGACACGTGACCACGCGAATACCACAGCGCCGGGGAGCTCAACGTGTGACCGTAGTCACACTTGAGAATGCGCGACACACGCTATAAAAACCACTCGGCGTGCTTACCACACCACATGTGGGATAAACGTTCTAGCCAAACTCGCAACCAAGTTTCTGCTGACGTCAGCCGACGAATAATAAAAAGAAACCTTAGAAACTGTTTAATTAGAAAATATTTCGCGATTTTCTATTGGACGCCGGTGGTGGATTTGCTGGCTGCGTTTGTAACGATGGCGGTGATGTGCAGAGCTCGGTTGCTTTCGAAACAGTAGCTGCGAAAGGAATTGCACCGATTTGCCGTTAAAATGGCTACGGACGGAGGAAGATGAATGGTAACAAGACGAAGGAAGACGAACGAACGAATGGAGCGGCCGTTGCTGCTGAGGAAGACGAAGGAAAATGACGGGTGACAGCGGAAGGAAGGATTAGCCACTGAAGCGGATGGAACGGACGGCGACAGGAACCAATAGATCGAAGCGGATGATACCACTTGCAGAGATATTTCTATCTCTTGCACAATGAAATACAAATAAACAATTATTATACAGACAGAGGACGAAGCGAATAAGAATAAGGAATTACGGCAAACGAAATAAAATAA
Organism: Wollemia nobilis; assembly: GCA_028583015.1. Lineage (NCBI taxonomy): Eukaryota > Viridiplantae > Streptophyta > Pinopsida > Araucariales > Araucariaceae > Wollemia > Wollemia nobilis. The sequence goes on along the minus strand of JAQPPZ010001844.1, from coordinate 2,515,811 downwards.
AACAATGGCCACTTAAGGTGGGCACACCCTTGCGTAGAAGCGAGATGAAAAAATATAAAAGATATGATGATTCTTATTCAAACCAACTACGGTGAATATATATACTAAATTTCTATCTCTTGGAGAAACATAGCCGACGCTGCTATGTTTGGACTGCAACAATACCATTCTCACTAGTCTATGGTACTGAGGCAATCATACCCCTTGAGCTCAAAATCCTATTGTTGCATGTATCTTTACAATAATTCATCGATGATGATACCACATGATAAGCACACCTTGATCAATTGAACCTATTTTATGAACAATGAATCAATCCACTAGAGCATCTCTATGTTTATTAGAATATGGTCAAACATACTTACAATAATAAAGTGCATCCTTAAGAATTTAAAGTAGGGGATTTATTCCTCAAGGAAAATTAATAGAATTTGAGCCTTCCACCACACTTGTGCAACATTTTTATAGCCAATTGGTTTGGTCCATTCATTGTTATGCAAAAAATTAAAACTAGGGTATACAAGCATACCACTCTTGAAGGAATTGAAGAACCTGAACCCATTAATATCCTTCATTTGTGTGACTTATATGCTTAACTCATAGATAGCATTGTTAAAAAAATACAAAAAACATCAAAAAATCATTCAAAATACAAAACATCATAAAATCATTCAAAATACAAAACATCAAAAACTCATTCAAAATACAAGAAAATTAGAAAACATTAAATTCCAAAAACATTGCATTAAGAAATAAAACAACAAGCAATAAATTTTTCACACTCATACAAATCGTGTTGCATTCACATACATTGTATTATTCCACCATCATCAATAAAACTTTGGTCATCATTTGGTCCATGCTTTAAATTGTTCTATAGGATTTATTTTATCACATTAATCAACGACACATTTTTATGGAGTTTATATTGTATTAGATACATTTGTGCTACATCCCCCACACCATCCCTCATTCACCCATTCACAATACATAAATGACATCTTTACTTTTGTAAGTCTCTGGTTTAGAAACTCTTTAGGTTCTTTTAGTCATTCAACCATACCTAGTTTCTCATTCAAACCTCCATTGAACATCATTAGTTCTTGAGATGTTATAGGTCTTCCTAGTGACCTTAATTTTTCTCTAATACCATGCAAAAATCATACATTAACAAAATTTTTGTGGCTACAAAAGACAAACTAATGAGTCACTATCACCATAAAGTGAAAGGTATCCCCTGCTCAGCCTATCATGCACATGAGCTAAAACTTAAATTGGAAAAATGACAAGCACACAATAGAAAGACAACTATCTTAAAAAAGCAAATAAAATCTTGAATCCCTAGAATTCTTAGGTCATTATATCATGGGGTTAACCTCCATCAAGGCTAAATATGTTTGACTGATAATGGAGTACATCCTGCATGGTAATATGCCTAGCAAATTAGCGATATTATTTTGTGTAGACCCATGTATGCTCATGGATGAGCTAGAGTACTGGCATAAGTTACAAATTATTATTTCCTTACCAAAAATTAAAATGAACAATCTACACACATTGGTCATTGAGCAAATTGAATAACTTGGTTGATCATAGCATCTTCAAGTGCTATTTGATTAATAGATGAGTTTGATCAATATCACTAGGGTGTTTGAGAATCATGAAAGCACTTTTAGAATCTTCATCCCTAGGACATGCAAAAGTACAAATTATGTCATCTTTACCTTCACAATAGCATAGTTATTGCAAACCACCACATAACATTCCACAAAATCCATTTCACGTGAAAGTCAGTACTCTTGGATTGATGCCCTTGATTAATAGATTAAACTCATGAATAATGATATAGGTTCACATATTTTTTGAAAGTAATCAAAAATATGTGCATAAACTCATTTCACCCATCAAAATTCAATCATTCAACAAAACTTTACATCAAATCACAAAAAAATAAGCATTACATACAAAATAAGTAGCACATCACATCAATAATTTGCACATGATATATATATCATCATCAAAATATTCATATACAATATTTCTCATAGGCTACCTATGTAAGAGTTTTCAAATCTCATAAAAATCATAAAAAGAGGGATACATGGCATCTCTAAAAATATCATGCAAATCTCAACATACACATGTCATTATTTGCCCTCACTAATATCCCTACTACCCTTGGCCTAATATCCTTAGGCATACCCATTACTATTGCTATATATTTGACTCTCTCCATGATATATCCCTACCTATGAGTCTCAGTAAGTCGATGCCTCTACAAAATGTGGTAAAGGTAGAGCTACTTAATGAGCACCTAACACTCCACTCCTCTAACTCCATGAGGATTGGGAGGATGAAAGTGATGGTACTGCTATATCTTTAAGTAGTAGAATATTCTCCATTAATCTCACATAGTCCCTCTATCACTTTAATTGCACCATTAGGAACCTTGATCCCTGACTCACTATAGGTATTTAAGACCTTTCTATTCAAATCAAATCTCACTCTACCCATATCGCATCTCACTCTACCCTATCATATCATGCTTAGTTATTAGTCTATCTCACTCCTTTTATAATATCTACACCTAAGACTACATTATATTACTACTCCTCCCAACCCCACCATCTTTGGTACTCCCCATGCCACTGACTCTGCTCTTGGACAATGGTAGTCGTTAACTCTATATTTTACCTCTCCATCACCTACACCTGATTTGACATAATATCATACTCTACTATAGATTTGCTACTATCACTATGCCCCTCTCTACCAAATATCTCCTCTATAACCCCCTTCCTAGAATCTCATGATGATCCTACCCCAAGATCCATCCATCACTGTACCCACTATCCTATAGGATCCTCTAGTCTTATCTCTCCATCACTTGCAACATCACCCCCTACCTTTGGATTGATCGCTTGTATGCCAACCCATAGATCATACTCTAACATTATTATTGCATCATCTATATCTACTATAGTTGGCACCTTATCCACATATACCCCTACAATCTCATCCTCTATATTGATGACTATCTTAGTATGTCATTGTTTGTACATTACATGGGCTAGAGGAACACCCTATGGAAATATAAACTACCACAACAAGCAATCCAACTAAAAAAACTTGTACTCAATCCCATGGTGACCCACCACCCATATCCCCCACCAAATCCATACTATATGTAATATATCCTTCAACCAACTTAAACCCTCCCTCTAAGGCCTCCATAACACCTCCTCTAGATAAAATCACAAAAACAAATCATCATAATATATCCATACCACTAAGAATGGATAGCTTCTACCCTCCTCTTGATCCCTACTCCATATCATGGCATAAAGAGTGTCAACCCCATGTCCTTTACCTCTAAATAGAGTAACCTCTTGGGTTTTCCAATCACAAAGTGCTCCCATACCCAAATTTGTAGTAACAAACTATAGCCCAACGCAAATCTACTCTAGTTCCATATCTCATATAACTCTTGATAAGTCTATACCAGTAGCACTAGAGCCCATGCCATCACCTTGGGCTCCTCTACCAAGTCTTGTACTAGAACAAGCGGGTTCCATAGGAACTAGGCACTAGATGAATCTGGTAGTATGACATTGGAGATCAATATCATCAATATTATGTGCCTCATTGTTAGCCACTATGGTTAATGATGACTATCAACATTCATACACCCACTATCCATAATAATAACTACCCAATGATCCCCATACACCCACTATAGTAGGGTCTCCCTCTGATATGTAGGATCTATCTCAATCTAATAAACCTCCATTGGTATCTAGAAAATTTGATATAATCCTTGAGAGTGATTGTGATCTCTTTTTTGAAAAAGTAAAATGTACATGTATTGAGATCCTACTGATATTTCAATGATGTTAGATATTCATGATCTGCATGCACATTCTTTAACCTAGCTATATATTATAGCCCAATCACATCCAACCACTTCTACTCCTATTCTGATATTCATCTTCGAGCTTTGTAAAACATACCCCTAAACTGATGCCTCAATCTATATTATTTCCACTAAAAATAAACAAATCATATTAATTAATCAACACCATGCTCTACAATAAAAAATAAAAAATAAAAAACAATAAAAACATACTAATCATTTGATAATTGAAAGACCATCAACCATCATTGTTCGGTCAACACATGGCCACAACAACTAAAAAAAATTAATAACAACAAAAACACATCGACTATCCAACTAGCGTATGACCATCATCATCTGGTAAACAAACAATCACAAAAATTAAAAAGAAAAACATAAAACATAAAAAAAACACACACAAGCAATCATCACATGTAGTTGGAAGCAAACAACCACACCATGGTTTCTTTTTATCCAAAGTGAAATTGCAAAAAATATCAATTTTATTACTTATCGATCCTCCAATGCTAGCCACTCTACATCCTAAAGCCATCCAATCACCCCCACTCATAATTTGGCAAGACCTCAGTATCAATTTTCCACTCACACACCTCACTCTCCTCTCGTTCCTTGTTTGTAATGGTGAAAATGACCAACTGTGCACCCAAAGGTCAATTTATATCCTCTAGGGTGTGATCATCTAATACGATTTTTTGGTAGTTTTATCATCTTGCCGCATTAAATTTTGTTAAAATTTTATTGATGGTTTTTATTGTAAAAAGGCAAAGTATAATGAATAATGTAGCACTTCAAATTTTTGCCAATATATTTTGTTGCAATTATTTTTGTTTCAAATCCTCTCCTTTAAATTTTCATGGACATTGTACCAGGAAATAATGGAGTTTTAAAAACAGAATTAATGTCATGGATAAAAGGAACATAGAAATGAGGTTAGATGTTTACAGAAAGCAAAGAGCATTGATAGAACTGGCAAGAAAATAAAGAGAAGTGAGTTCACCTAGAGAGAGATAAAAGTCATTTTCACCTCCTTGGGGGTGAAAAATAGTAGTAGAAGTGATTGCATCCAAAAGAATCAAAATCGCTCAAAAAATATCCAAGGGAAGAAAATGAGTGCAAAAGATGTGTTTTCACACGAAATTAGCACAAAAAGTATTTTTGCCTCTCCTTGGAGCTAACATCAATTTAAAATAGAAGTGGGTGAAATATTGTGGTTCCATGGAGTTGAAAAATGCTAGCAAGAAAATGTCAAAGGTAAGTTCGTCCCAAAGAAAGGGTGAAAATCCTTTTCTCCTCTCTTTGGGGAAAAATTAATTTAAAAATGACTAGGCACTTGTGGGCCCACCACTAGCAAAACAAGAGCAAATATTTAAGGTATGTTCACCCCAAAGGAGGGTCAAAAAACCTTTTCACCCCTCTTTGGGGTGAACACTATTTTAAAAAGCAAGTGGCTACATCAGCAAGAAGAGCTGTCAAGTTAAATTCAAAAAGGGCTTTCACCCCAAGTGGGGGGTGAAACTCCCTTTCACCCCTCCTTGGGGTGAAACATAGCATGAGGAAGAGTTTAAAAGGTAGCATGTCATGGGCCTGATATTTACAAATAAAAGCAAGTTTTAAAGAGGTATTTCACCCCAAAGGAGAGGCAAAAATCCTTTTCACCCCTCTTTAGGGTGAACGTATATATTAACAACACAAGATCACGATTATTAAAAGGTTGAAAGGTAAAAAAAAGTACTTTCACCCTAAGTGTGGGGCAAAACTCCTCTTCGCCTCTCCTTGGGATGAAACCATATTAAAAGGGTAGGGGCACCAATTGCAATTGAGAGGCATGGGCCCCTCTTTCAACTCATCTTGGAATTTTTGTTCATGCTAGGGTGAAACTAATAAATGTCATGGCTTTTCAAGTTTAAAGTATTTTTTTGCCTTACTAATGATGGAATTAAAATATGGGTGTGCTATTCCAAATGCAAACATGGATGAGGGAGGTGTTTCAACAAAGAGAAAGGTAAGAAGTTATGGATGGATAAGAATGAAAAAGGAAAGAGCATTTTGGAGTGAAATCACCAAGACATTGACCAGAATTTTGTTGTCACCCGTTAATGCTATAAAATGGCTTTTTTCCCCATTTGAGGGTAAAATTCATTTACTCTCAGAGGCATTTCTTCCCAAAGTATCATTTTTCATAGATTCTCTTAGGAAGGGTTGAAGAATTATGGAATTTAATTTTTGAAGCAATGCAAGCTATATTTCCAGAATTTCTACTTTGAATTTGTAATATTAGTTGTCATTCTTGTTCATTTCCAATCCCCACCCATAAATTTTGCTACTTTTTAAAATAAAATTAATACTCAGTGGACTTTCCTAGTGGAGGTGGAGTTCCAAGGTGCAAGGGTGAAGATAATTAAATGGCCAAGCTCCTAATGTTTAGGTAACTTCACCACGTCCCAATGCACCGATGTTGAGACTACTTTCCATCATTTAATAATGCCAATTTCCCATGTGATTCTCCCACCAAAGTAGGATCATTATTTCCATGAAGAATGTTTTTACTGGAACATCACTGATGTCGAGGAGGAAAATATTCACACTGGTTTTTTATCTACCAGCATTTTATTTGTATGAGCATTAAATTAAAGAGGCATAACCCTCTATAAATACTAATCATTTTTCATGTAAGAAAGGAGGATGGACACTTTGTAGAAAGAGACTTCAATTTTTTGCATCAATAGAAAGATATTCAGCTTCTGGTTCTTTGAATGGTGTTGCATTTGATGATTTTTTTGTGTCATTTTTTAATACATTCATCTCCATTTTATGATGTATTTAAATATTGCATCTAAATTTAATCATTGCTTGTGAGGGAGTGAATATTGAGATGCTCCTTAGAGGTTGTCTTTGCAAAACTATAAGTAGATTCTGTGCTTTCATTTCTATTTAATGTTGATCGCTGCTTGATTTAAATTTTGGCTATTAGTCTATCCCCATCCTACACTTTCGATTTATAGCCATACTTCCCTATTTTTTTCTATTAACATAAGCTTTAAACTGGAGTAGATTATAAAGGGAGCTAGCCCTCTCTAGAGATTGACCCGGTGGACATTTCTTTTCTCCAATATTTCAATGTTGCATGGGTCTAGGGTGCACAAAATGTAGATTTTTTACTAAGCAGATTCGTGACCAATATTTTTTGGTACACCTGGAGGGACTTTCAAAAGGTTCCACTTTCAACAGTATTGAGTTTTGACGTTCATCTTTGTACTATATTATTAGAACATCTGGAAACTTAGCTCTACACAGAAGCCTTGGAACATGAAGTGAGAGAAATATTTCTTCATGATCACAAGATCGAAGGCCAAAAATCTAGAAGATCTTATTGAGTTTTATGAAATTGACACCCAAGTGCTAGAACACCCTAGGTTAGTTACTCCAACTATCCCATCAATTCTTCATAGTTAGCTGGTGTATTTTTTTCCTTCGAGTCCTACTAGTACAACCACTATTTTTCCACCTCCTCAACCACACCCACCAGTCCATATGGCTCAAAATCCACCACCACAACCACCAAGGCAGTTTCCAATATGGAACCACTTTGGACCTCTAAATTTGCCAACTCATAACCCAATCCTACAAGCAGTGATGAAGGCTTTACCAACTTATTATGGCATGCGGAAGACGGCCTATGATAATATTCAAGACATAATTGCTTTGGTGATAATTCATGGCATCATAAACAAGGATATAATGGTAAGATTTATTATTCTCTCTTTCGAGGGAAAATTGCTTTACTGGTATTGGTCATTACAACTTGCCACCATCACCACCTAGGACTAGTTGGTTAAAATTATAATCAAAAGGTTCAATGAACAAGAAAACCTATTTTCCCTATTGCATAAATTCACTACTATTTAGAGGAATCCATAGGATAAAATCATAGACTTAAATTTTAGGTTCACCCAAAATTGGCATAGGGTTCCTAATGGTCCTTGACTGACTCCCAAAAAAGTAGTATTTTACTACCTCAAAGCTTTCAACTCTGATATCAATATGGCCATTTGACAGTATAATACCAATACGTTCTATGATTTGTATTTTGTGATATAAAAGGTTGAAGCTGATCTAATTGCTATCAATAAGCTTCTACCCAAAATGGCCATGCCTATTTTCCCTTACCTTCCATAGTATTTGTATTCTAATGCATCTTCTCATCCTTTGCCCATGTCACCCATGTATCCAATTCCTTCATGGAATCCAAGCACATTCTAAACCATGGTGATAGTTTTTATCCCCCAATTCCCTACTCTATCCATTTTGAAGTTACCAACCCCAATTCTATTTTTGATACTACCATATCCACTTATTTCATTACCATTACCAGCTCCCCCAACACCCTCAAACCCTAATCCATAAGACAAGATACTAAAGAAGTTGCAATCCATGAATTCAACCATAAGAGTGATGGGTAAAGAAATTACGATGATCAAAATAAAATAGGCTGAAAGTGATTTTAGACCAAGTATATTTCAACCACCATCAATCACCAGAGAATAAATAGTTGCTCTTAGAAAATCTCCCGAAAGGGGTACTACTATGCTTGCAAATGAGGAAGTTGGCCCATTAGAGAGAATATTATGGTGTTCTACCTATAATGACCCACATGGTGAAGAAACTTGCATGGTTCATTTGAACTATGTGTATACACTGGTGGATAGCTCTTCTAATGGTCAAGTCAACATAATCATGAAAATCAATCATAACTTCATGGTCCCATCTATTGAATAAGTTTTAGCTCTCACAAGATCTAGGAAAAATTCTACCACTGTAGATCTAGCTAAAATGGATCCATTGAAGGTACCTACTGAGCAAAATATGTAGAATGAAAATATGCCATATTAAGTGAAAGTGCCTACACTGGCACCTCAGGTAAATGAACTTGTTTTGTTAAAGGATATTTTTCCTACCCTAGCAAGGACAAATTACAAGAAAAACCATCAACTTTACAATATTTGGTTGAATAAGTGCAAAAAAAAATGAAATATTAGATGAAAGAGAGGCTCAAATACCCATCCTTGACCAAGCATCAGAGGGTAGAAGTGACATAGTAGTATCAAAGCAAGTGCAAAGCTGGTAGTGAAGGAAGGCAGTCCAAAATGCAGTCATACAATATTTTCGAAGAACTAAAGAGGATTCTCACCAAGGTGAGCCTCTATGATGCACTGCAACTACCTGGATAAGTGGACTTGTTGTAAGAATCATTGAAATTTGTGAAGGATAAGAGGAAAAATTCTATGTAGATAGTGTTAGCTCAAATGTTGCCCACTTTTACCATGAGAAAAAAATAGAGCTCCCCTATTCTATCTATCTCTCAAAATTAAGGGTTGGATCGTGCACAATTGTATGATTAACTTTGGTGCAGCAATAATTGTCATGTTGAAGGTAGTTGTGAAATCATGGGTATGGAATACACAACAAGTAGCGTAGGCATCTTGCAGTTGTATGGCACTCCTATCAAAATTGTGTGGGTGATCAAAGATATCCCGATTCTCTTACACAACATACCCCAGATAACTATCATTCAAGAAATTATTGTTGTAGATTTTGAGTCATACTTTAGTATGTGCCTAGCAAGGTAGTTCATATCCAATTTAGGAGGCTATTTATCTCTGGACTATTCTCACTGGTAGATTCCATTCAAATGGAGGAGAATACGGATTTACAATGAGAAGCCCTCCACATATCAAATTGAAAAGATTGAAGAAGAAGAGAAGGTTGTAGATTTGATCAATATGGTGACTAAAGAACTAGAGAAGATGGATCTGATGAAGGAAGCTCTAGATGAGATTCATTTAGAGGATGGATTTTTAATGCTTGATTTCAATGTGATGATGGAGACCAAAATCAGCTATTACACCATTACTAAGCCTAAGAAGGCCAAAGTAAAGGTGCCTAATGATCTAGGTTCTACCCCTGATCAATTGTGGAAAATATACTTTGATGGTGCTAGATGCAAGAATGGTGTCAAAGCTAGAGTAGTCTTTATCTCTCCTTCTGGAATCTAGAAGACATATTCATATCGATTGACCTAGAGTTGTATAAACAATGCCACTAATTATGAAGTACTATGCTTAGGCCTAAAGAAAGAAAAAAAGCTCAGGATCAAACAACTATAGATTTTCAAATATTCAAAATTAATTGTCAACCAGGTGACTAGTAAGTGCATTTCGAAGCAACTACCTAAAGGTGTACCGCAATAAGGTATGGGATCTATTTAAGTCATTTATAACATTGAATATTTAAGAAGTTTTGTGAGAATGAAATAAACATGCAAATATTTTGGCATCCCTTGGTGTGAAATTCTCTCCTATTGAGCATGTGGTAAGAAAACCCAAGACTATGAGGTTAATCTATAGACCTTCAGCCCCTGATAAAAATATCTACTAGAAATTTTTTGACAATGATGAGAATATTGTGAATTTTTTGATTAAAGAAGTTGGCAGTGTAGAGGGAAGGATATTGGATGAAGATGAAGCTGAGGGTTTGATCCAAATAAAAATAATCACATCCCAAAAGAATTGGTTACTCTTGAAAATCTCTTTGATTAGAATGATAGAGCAAAAAAGCATAGAATCAAAATGGACGAGAAAGAGTATACTAAGCTAAAATTAGAACCTAATAAGATAATCAGAGACAAAACATATTACTCTCTAGAGGAGCTCAAATAAATTAAGGAGTTATATTTTGAGTTCCCAGATATTTTTTCCTAGAGCTATCATTATATTAAAGGCTACAAAAAGTTGTAGGAAGGGATAAAACCCTTTATACAGAAAAAAATGATCTGTTAATTCGAATATTGAGGTACTAATGAAGGTGGAGTTACTAAATATGCTAGAGATGAAAATCATATATCCTATCAAGCATTCAACCTAGGTGGTGAATATGGTCCCAACATGAAATAATAATGGAGACATTCGCTTGTACATGGATTTTTCGTAATTTGAATCAGGCATCACTAAAAGACCATTATACCTTGCCATAGATCGATCAAATCCTTCATGTAGTTTTAGAGCACAATATTTTCATTGCTATATGGTTTCTCTAACTACAATCAAATTTGGGTGAAGGACAAAGACCATCACAAAACAACATTCACTACCAAGTGGGACACCTTTTGTTGGAAATTTTGAGTAGTTTTGTTGTCATTGATGTCAAAAGCATATTGGTTCAATTTCATCATCATTAAGGACATCAAGTGGTTTTTCCAAAAGCAAGAAGGTCTTGAAAAGGAATAGGATATAATATTTATTTTTAATATTATATGCCTAAAAAGGCCCAAAGGATGAAGACCCAAGGAAGGAGAAGCAAGTTTGAATTAAATAATAATATTATATTATTATAATATTTCGGGCCAAATAACAAGGTGAAGAAGAACAAGGTTCAAGTTAAAAAACCCATGAGCAGTTTACAAAGGATTTAATTTAAATTAAAATATTTTAATCTTTGATTAAAATTTTAATTTAAATTAATAATGGGTGCAAAGGTTTTAAATTTAAAATATTTAAAATCTATTTCAAATTTTTAAATTCAAAATTTGCCGACGTGTAAAAGACAAGAAGCATGTGTATTAATATAGGAAATAAATTTTTTTTCCTATATCCTTTGAAACATACACCTTGGTATAAAAAAAAAATCATGCACTGTATATGTTGGAAGAAGATATTTTGCATTTCAAATCTTGGGTGGCAAAAAAAGTAAATAAAGGTAGCATCATGGATAGAGGAATCCACCATAGTGAATAGCATAGGTGGTAGTTGAGAGAGTGCTAAGGCTTGCAAGGAAGGGATCACGGGTTCGATCCACGCGATTGACGTTTTGCTTGTGAGAGGCCTTCATTTTTTTTGTGGGCAATTTTTGAGAGGAGGATAAAGAGGAAAATGTGCGCCAAGTGTCTCATGTGGGCACGTAGCCCACTTGGTAGCCTAGCTTGAGGCTAGGGTGTTGGAGAAGCTACGTCATGTGTTCGAATCAAGCAAAAATGTTTTGTGGGCAGAATTATTGAGAGGTATGCTATGCACTTTTTATTTCTCCAAAGGTTTTGAATTTTGAAAAGTGCTTAGAGGTTTTAGTGAGTTCTAAAAGTAGTTATAAGTGTTTGAGGGAGTTATAAGGTAAAGAAAATTAAAATATTTTATTTTTATTTTTTGTGATTGAAATTTATTTTATAAAGTGTGGAGATTATAAGGTGTATAAAGGAAATTGTTGTGTATTTTGTTATAATGAAATTGTTGACTTATATTATGTAAGTTTGGAGATTATAAGGTGTACTAAGAGATTTGATATTTTGTATGGAAAAATAATTATTGGGAAAATTATTTTATGGAGATCTTGAAATAAGTTGTGGCTACCTAACCTTGATATTGGCAAAGAAAGTTTAATTGTGATAAGACAGGTTTTGAAGACATATCTCCATCAAAATAAAAGGTATGGGCACATCTTCCTATGAGTGAAATATTGTTGGATTGGATGTTGTGAATGCTAAGTTGGAGTGAAAAGGATTGTTTGATAAGCATTGTTGAGTTTGGTTTTGAGATATCCAATATTGATTGATGAAGGTTTTTCGAATGAAGGTTGATGCTAGAAACCTTGTTTGATAAGCATTGTTGGAAATATTGAGTGAGCCTTCATGTGCATGATTAGGGTTTGTGAAAGATCAAGAGTATCATTGTTATGTGAAGTTAATTGAACTAGGGTTTGTAAAATAACTTGAGTATCATTGTTATGTGAGGTTTGTTTGATAAGAATTTTTGAATAAGCTTTCATTGAGTGATTGGTTGAGTGGAGTTGATTGAGCATAATTGATTGGAAGTGTTGGAGTGATAGTTCAAGTTCTGTGAAACAAATTGTTCTTTATTTCTGGATTGAGTTGAAGGAAATATTGAAAGTGATTAAGCATTGTTGTGAGTGAAACATATTGAGTCTCTAACAATTCTCTATATGTTTCTATGGTAAAACAAGAGATATTGAAAGTGATTGAGCATTGTTGTGAGTGTGAAGCATATTGAGTCTCTAACCATTCTCTATATGTTTCTGTGAGATTAAACAAGAATCTGTGTGAAGCTTGTTTGTGTGATTGAAGAAGTTTTCTATGATAGATTGAGTTGAGTTGAATAAGATTTTGTGAAAGCTTGTGAGTTGATTTGAGTAAGTCCTAGAGTGGACTTAAGGATATATTTGTGTGAGCTTTTGTGGAAGCTTACAATCAGATTGGACAAGTTCTAGTGAGGACTTGTTGAGCAGATTTGAGGTAAGTCTTGGTGAAGACTTGTTGAGTAGATTGGACAAGTTCTAGTGAGGACTTGTTGAGAGATTTGAGGTAAGTCTTGGTGAAGACTTGTGAGCAGATTGGACAAGTTCTAGTGAGGACTTGTTGAGCATATTTGAGGTAAGTCTTGATGAAGACTTGTGAGGATTGGAAGTTCTAGTGAGGATTTTGAGTAGATTTGAGGTAAGTCTTGGTAAAAAATTGAGAGCGGTTTGAGCAAGTTATAGAGAGGAATTTGAGGATAGAGTTTGGTGTAGATTTGAGGATAGGTTTGTGCTAGACTAGAGATAAATATTGAGCATATTTGTGCTAGATCGAAGGACTATGTTTAGTGTATATTAGAGATAGATATTGAGTATATTTGTGCTAGATTAAAGGACTATGTTTAGTGCAGATTAGAGATAGAGATTGAGTATATTTGTGCTAGATCAAAGGACTATGTTTAGTGTAGATTTGAGATAGAGTTGAGAGCAAGATTTGGAGGTGATAGAGTAGAGGATAGTAGTCTCTAGTGGATAGAGATCCATTAGCTAGGGTAGTGAGGATAAAGATATTCTGAGTGAGGATAGAGTCTTCTATGGATAGAGATCCACAAGCTAGTGTAGTGGAGGTAGTAGTCTTCTAGAGGATCACCAACTAGAGTAGAGGAGAAGGAGTTCTCCTATGGATAGAGATCCATGAACCAGCTGAGGGGATTGGTGTCTCCTGTGGATAGAGATCCATGAAATTTGATTAGGGTATTGGTGTCTCCTTTGGATAGAGGTCCATAAACATTGTAATAGGGAAAGGATTCCCAAGAGATTTGTTGAGAAAATTTTAGTGAAATATTTTCTCCGTGGAGTAGCCCACATTGGGTGAACCACGTTAAATTGGTGTCTCTATTGTGTGTGGTGATTTGTGCATTGCTTTGATTACTACTATTGATATTGCCATTGATATATTGCATAATATTATTTGGGAAAGAAAAGTAAAAAGTGGTCTTATATTGTTCACCCCCTCTCAGTATAAGCTTGTGTTCTTCAATTGGTATCAGAGCGGGTTCCTTCGGAAGAGTTTAACAACTTGAAGGAAAATCTTACAAGAACATAGATGGATTCTTAGAGTGGATCATTAGGGAATTCAGCACCATTGTTCGATGGGAACAATTATGCACTTTGGAGTACAAGGATGAAGTTTCATCTAATGGCACTTGGAAATGAAATATGGGAAGCAGTTGAGAATGGATACACACCACCAACAACTCCACCTACAGATAAAGATGGTAAGCTTCTACATCATCACAATTCAAAGGCAATGAATGGAATTTTGAGAGGTTTGCATGAAATAGAGTTTATAAAGGTTATGCATTGCACATCAGCAAAGGAAATTTGGGATAAGTTGAAAGGCATATATGAGGGAGACAAAAAGGTCAAAAGGGTAAAGTTGCAAAACTTCAAGAGAACATTTGAAGACCTAAAGATGAAGGATGAGGAAAACATTGTTGCATATCTACTTCGTGTGGATGAGGTTGTTAACTCCATGCAAGGACTTGGACTTAAAGTTGAGGAAATAGATGTTTGTGATAAGATTTTAAGGTCACTTCCAAAAAGGTTTAGTGAAAATATTTCAGCTATAGAAGAGTCAAAAGATATTGAAATTTTGACAAGGGATGAATTACATGGCATTCTCACAGCTTTTGAGATGAGAATAAAAGAGGAACCTATTCCCCAGAAAGAAGCAACCTTCAAAGCTACTAAGAAGACAAAGGGTAAGAAGTTAGATTCAAGCAATGAGTTATCCAGTGATGAAGAAGCAAATTATGGCAGAAGGAACAAGGACTCAAGAAAGTATAAAGGTACGAAATCAGTTAGATGTTTTAATTATGGTAAATATGGTCACTATGCATCTGATTGTCCAGAGGCTAGAAATAGCAATGATGAAGAAAAACAGGATCATAAGAACAGGGAAGCAGGAAAGCACAGGTACCAAAAGAAAAATAGGGATGGACAAGGTACACAAGGAAAGAAGTTTTTCCAAAGGCATAAGAAGAGTTTTTATGCAGACAAGGCAAGTAAGAGTTCAAGTGATAGTGATGGAAGCTCTTCAAGTAATGAAGAAGAAGAAACCCTATTTATGATAGTAGAAAAATAAAATGTTAGAAAGAAAGGTCCAATGATTCTCAAGTGTTTTAGATGTGGTAACTTTGGTCATCTTGAAGATAGTTGTACAAGGAATGGATTATGTTTCAGTGAAGATGAATATGAAGATGCAAGTGAAGGTCCAAGAGAAGAAAATATTCTTATGGCAATAGAAGAAGAAGGGAGTACTTCTAGTGGAAATAAATCAGAAAGGAATGAAGATGATCCCAAAGGCAAACAAATAGAGGAAGAATCAGAGAAAGGAGAAGTTGATCTTGAGGGTGAGCTTATTTATGCCCTTGATGCATTAAGAGAGGTAAGAAAGCAAAACTCAAAACTCAAGCTTAAATTTCAAGAATGTGATGAAGAGAAAGGAAAGCTTATAGAGGATCTAACCAACTCAATAGCTAAGACAAGAAGATTCAAAGAGAAGTTAGAAGCAAAGGTTTTAGAATGTGAAAGGTTAGAGCATGAGGTAGCTTCACTAAGGAAGGAAGTAAAAGAGTCTAAGGACAAGTTACACAGGTTTGGGAGAAGCTCAAAGAACTTGGATAAGATTATCAAGGTACAAAGATCTTCTTCAAACAAAACAGGACTTGGTTTTGAACAGGTACAAAAGAAACAAGGAGAGGAGTCAATCTCAAGCTCCGAAGAAGAAGAAGCTTCAGAAGAAAGTGTAAGAGAAAGTGAGACTTCTGAGGATGAGTTGGACAATAGAAAGTTCAACAAGGAAAGGAACAATGCACAAATGAGGAACAGATGGAACAAGAAACAACACAGGGTAGAAGAGACTAAGAGACCAATGAGGTCAAGGCAAGGTAGTTTCAATGGATGATGCTTCTCATGTCATAGGTTTGGGCACAAGGCTACATAGTGCAGGACACATGAAAGATAGGAATATGGAAGTTTCAAAAATAGATAGCTTTTTCAAGGGTATTGCTACTCTTGTAATCAGTTTGGTCACAAGGCAGTGAATTGCAGGGTTCATGATAGGAATGGATATGGCTTCACTAGGAGAAATCCCAAGATATTTGCACCTTCAAGGAATCACAATATTAAGTGCTATAAGTGCAATAATGTTGGGCACATAGCTAAGTGGTGTAGAGAAGAACTTCCAGAGACAAGCAGGAACATGAATAGTCAGAGGAATCAAAAGGATCAGTTGAGGAAGAAGGTGGACAAAGGTAAAGATCAGTGTATGCTGGGAGTAGAGATACTCCCACCCCAGAATTAATCACCTCAAGAGGAGGTGGGGGAGGGGCTAAGCTAAGAGTCTCATTCTTAGCCCCAAGCCCCAAAGGTGACCCTTTGCCATTGATGACAAAGGGGGAGAGATTTGAGTTAGGGGGAGAGCATTCAGTCAAGGGGAGCAGTTTCTCAGGGAAAGCAACTTTTGAAAAAGAAAAAGGAATGGTAAAAATAAAGGGGTTGCCATCAATGACAAAGGGGGAGATTGTTGGAAATTTTGAGTAGTTTTGTTGTCATTGATGTCAAAAGAATATTGGTTCAATTTCATCATCATTAAGGACATCAAGTGGTTTTTCCAAAAGCAAGAAGGTCTTGAAAAGGAATAGGATATAATATTTATTTTTAATATTATATGCCTAAAAAGGCCCAAAGGATGAAGACCCAAGGAAGGAGAAGCAAGTTTAAATTAAATAATAATATTATATTATTATAATATTTCAGGCCAAATAACAAGGTGAAGAAGAACAAGGTTCAAGTTAAAAAACCCATGAGCAGTTTACAAAGGATTTAATTTAAATTAAAATATTTTAATCTTTGATTAAAATTTTAATTTAAATTAATAATGGGTGCAAAGGTTTTAAATTTAAAATATTTAAAATCTATTTCAAATTTTTAAATTTGAAATTCGTCGACGTGTGAAAGACAAGAAGCATGTGTATTAATATAGGAAATAAATTTCATTTCCTATGTCCTTGAAATATACACCTTGAATGAGAAAAGAAATCGTGCGTTGTATATGTTGGAAGAAGAGAGTTTGCATTTCAAAGCTTTGGTGGTAGATGAAGTAAATAAAGGTAGCATCATGGATAGAGGAATCCACCAATGGTGGATAGCGTAGGTGGCAGTTGAGAGAGTGCTAAGGCTTGCAAGGAAGGGATCACGGGTTCGATCCACGCGATTGACGTTTTGCTTGTGAGAGGCCTTCATTTTTTTGTGGGTGCTTTTTGAGAGGAGGATAAGGAGAGAAACGTGCACCAAGGGTCTTATGTGGGCACGTAGCCCACTTGGTAGCCTAGCTTGAGGCTAGGGTGTTGGAGAAGCTAAGTCGTGGGTTCGATTTTCACTGAGGATGTTTTGTGGGTAGAATAGTTGAAAGGTATGCTAAACACATTTTTATTCTCCAAAGGTTTTGAATTTGGAAATGCTTAGAGGTTTTATGAGTTAAAGTATAAGTATTTGAGGGAGTTATAAGGTAAAGTAAAATTAAAAATATTTTATGTTGAATTTTTTTTGTTGGTGATTGAAATTTATTTTATAAAGTGTGGAGATTATAAGGTGTATAAAGGAAATTGTTGTGTATTTTGTTATAATGAAAATGTTGACTTATATTATGTAAGTTTGGAGATTATAAGGTGTACTAAGAGAGTTGATATTTTGTATGGAAAAATAATTATTGGGAAAATTATTTTGTGGAGATCTTGAAATAAGTTGTGGCTACCTAACCTTGATATTGGCAAAGAAAGTTTAATTGTGATAAGATAGGTTTTGAAGACATATCTCCATCAAAATAAAAGGTATGGGCACATCTTCCTTGTGAGTAAAATATTGTTGGATTGGATGTTTTGAATGCTAAGTTGGAGTGAAAAGGATTGTTTGATAAGCATTGTTGAGTTTGGTTTTGAGATATCCAATATTGATTGATGAAGGTTTTTGGAATGAAGGTTGATGCTAGAAACCTTGTTTGATAAGCATTGTTGGAAATATTGAGTGAGCCTTCATGTGCATGATTAGGGTTTGTGAAAGATCATGAGTATCATTGTTATGTGAATTTGTGAATAATCTTGAACTAGGGTTTGTGAAAAGAACTTGAGTATCATTGTTATGTGAGGTTTGTTTGATAAGCATTGTTGAATAAGATTTCATTGAGTGATTGGTTGAGTGGAGTTGATTGAGCATAATTGATTGGAAGTGTTGGAGTGATAGTTCAAGTTCTGTGAAACAAATTGTTCTTTATTTTTGGATTGAGTTGAAGGAAATATTGAAAGTGATTAAGCATTGTTGTGAGTGAAACATATTGAGTCTCTAACAATTCTCTATATGTTTTTGTGGTAAAACAAGAGAGATTGTAAGTGATTGAGCATTGTTGTGAGTGTGAAGCATATTGAGTCTCTAACCATTCTCTATATGTTTTTGTGAGATTAAACAAGAATCTGTGTGAAGCTTGTTTGTGTGATTGAAGAAGTTTTTTGTGATAGATTGAGTTGAGTTGAATAAGATTTTGTGAAAGCTTGTGAGATGATTTGAGTAAGTCCTAGAGTGGACTTAAGGATAGATTTGTGTAAGCTTTTGTGGAAGCTTACAATAATATTGGACAAGTTCTAGTGAGGACTTGTTGAGATATTTGAGGTAAGTCTTGGTGAAGACTTGTTGAGCATATTGGACAAGTTCTAGTGAGGACTTGTTGAGTATTTGAGGTAAGTCTTGGTGAAGACTTGTAGTATTGAGAAAGTTCTAGTGAGGACTTGTTGATATATTTGAGGTAAGTCTTGGTGAAGACTTGAAATTGAGTTATTAAGGATTGTTGAAGATTTGAGTTAATTTTGTAAAGAGTTGAGGTTGAGAAGCTTTGTGTTAAGGCTTGAGGATAGATTTGAGGATAAATTTTGGTGCAGATTTGAGGATATGTTTGTGCTAGAATAGAGATAGATATTGAGTAGATTTGTGCTAGATCGAAGGACTGTGTTTAGTGTAGATAAAAGAGATATTGAGCATATTTGTGCTAGATGAAGGACTATGTTTAGTGTAGATTAGAGATAAGATATTGAGCAAATTTGTGCTAGATTGAAGGACTATGTTTAGTGTATATTTGAGATAGAGATTGAGTAGATTTGTGCTAGACTAAGGACTATGTTTAGTGCAGATTTGAGATAGAGTTGAGAGTAAGATTTGGAGGTGATAGAGTAGAGGATAGTAGTCTCTAGTGGATAGAGATCCATTAGCTAGGGTAGTGAGGATAAAGATATTTTGAGTGAGGATAGAGTCTTCTATGGATAGAGATCCACAAGCCAGTGTAGTGGAGGTAGTAGTCTTCTAGAGGATCACCATCCAGAGTAGAGGAGAAGGAGTTCTCCTATGGATAGAGATCCACAAACTAGCTGAGGGGATTGGTGTCTCCTATGGATAGAGATCCATGAACTTGATTAGGGGATTGGTGTCTCCTTTGGATAGAGGTCCATAAACATTGTAATAGGGAAAGGATTCCCAAGAGATTTGTTGAGAAAATTTTAGTGAAATATTTTCTCCATGGAGTAGCCCACATTGGGTGAACCACGTTAAATTGGTGTCTCTATTGTGTGTGGTGATTTATGCATTGCTTTGATTACTATTGTTGATATTGCCATTGATATATTGCATAATATTGTTTGGGAAAGAAAAGTAAAAAGTGGTCTTATACTGTTCACCCCCTCTCAGTATAAGCTTGTGTTCTTCAATTGGTATCAAAGTGGGTTCCTTCGGAAGAGTTTAACAACTTGAAGGAAAAGATTATAAGAACATAAATGGATTCTTAGAATGGATCTTCAAGGAATTCAACACCATTGTTTGATGGGAACAATTATGCACTATGGAGTACAAGGATGAAGTTTCATCTAATGGCACTTGGAAATGAAATATGGGAAGCAGTTGAGAATGGATACACACCACCAAAAACCCCACCTATAGATAAAGATGGTAATCTTCTAAATCATCACAATTCAAAGGCAATGAATGGAATTTTGAGAGGTTTACATGAAACATAGTTTATAAAGGTTATGCATTGCACATCAACAAAGGAAATTTGGGATAAGTTGAAAGGCATATATGAGGGAGACAAAAAGGTCAAAAGGGTAAAGTTGCAAAACTTCAAGAGAAAATTTGAAGACCTAAATATGAAGGATGAGGAAAACATTATTGCATATCTACTTCATGTGGATGAGGTTCTTAACTGTAATGTCCTATCCCTTTCGAAGGCAAATAAATTTGCCACCCAAAGATCCAGGTTTCGATCTTGGGTTCCAAACTAAAAATTTGAATGTCTTGTTTGCTAATTGATTTGATATCATGTGATTTATGCAAATATGAATTTTTTAATACCTTTTGCAATAATACAAATTCTGGAAATAAAAATAGCAGCAAACTAGAAATGCTTGTATCTTAAAAATTACTCCTCCAATGACTATGAAATTTAAGCACAAACTTCTTCTAATGATATTGAGCAAACCCAATGAAGGAAATTGTACAAGGATAAGTGTACCCATAGATCTAAAGGCCTGATATAATTTTGGAAGTTAACACCAGCAACAACAAACTTATATATTCATTAAATATACTTGTAATACAATTTCTCTAGCATACTAATTGTTTTTTGGCTGTCCAACAAAGAGAAGACCTCATACAACACAATGAATACTCCAAATGGGAGGTGTTTGGCCTCAATAAGTGCACGTCCTTCACTGTAATTGGTATGGCCTGTTAAAAACCCTTCACAAATGACATAGATCCCTTCCAAACTACTGAAGCGTATGGTTGATAAGCCGATAAAAAACTATGAATAATCAGCAATACAATATTCTTCAAAACCCAAGAAATCTAATTCAAAATAGCCTCTAATGGTTTGGCCTCACTGGAAACATATGCAATCTGAAGTAACTCTAAAAATGGCACCAAGTGCACCCCAAAACTCATCAACAACCTGCCACTTTGAAGCTCAAATAATTCCCCATCATGGAAATGCCACAATCACTCCAAGGATATCTTGCAATCCCAAAAGTGATGTTCCTATTGGAGGGTTTCATTTCCAAACAAGCCAAATCTACCCTTGCTTGTGTTTTTTCGTCACAAACAAGCTAGATATCTTCTTGCAAACTCTGTTGCAAGCAAGATCCTTTATCCAAACATGATATGTAATAACCAAAGATGTCACAATCAACTCTTCAATGCCATTTTTACCCTTTCCCAAAGCTGGTTGATCCATTCACTTCTTGAATGTGGGATAATTTATCTTTCCAAATGCTACGTTGCACCTTGAAGACATTCTTTTTACCATAAATTGTAATATATTTCACTTATTACTTTCCAAGGAGACCATACCACTTTTATGACATTAGAAATATGAAATTTATAAAATCCCCTTTAATTCAAGTGGTTACATGACCCTTTCTAAGATTAAATTAATGCCCAACATTAATATATTTAACTTTTATATTTAAATATAACATTATAAATCTTTGGGCATTAAAATTATTGCTCTCCCAACATCCAACCACCAAACAACTTACGGAAACGGATACCCATTAAGCCGAAGATGCCAGTCGTACTTTCTATTTCCCAAGAATCCAACCCTAACTGACTTACTAAAAATAGTAAGTCTTTAAAAATATTGCCATAAATGGTCCTGAAAGCTGACAACTATGAATGCAGATCATCCAACAATATCTTCATAACACCTAGTGGTTCCTAAAATCTCGACATTGCCTACGAAAACTTATGAATAGGCAAGTCCATATTATGCTCTGTTAGTTGACTAGGATGGGGACATTACAGTCCTCCCTCCTCAAGATTTCTTGTCCTCAAGAAATCCAATATCAAAACATGACAATCTCAAAAAAAATTGCCATGCAATCCCTAGATCCTAGATGAACTGATGAGCTTCATATCTCTAACTGAGATAAATCCTACACTACTGACCCTCTGCAAGTGTCATCTCGTGTAGTCCTCTATCCATAAGTGCAATCAGTCTCTAAAATAGTTCAACCAACTCATAAGTAAACTGCTCTCCATAATCCCGGTCAAGCTCTATCACCACACTAAAACCGAGCATATCCTCTAAGTCCCAAATCAACATCCTATCAGAACTAACATGCTGAAATTGTGCCACTCTGATCAAAACCAAAAACTCATAGTAACACAGTCGCACACACCTCATCTGTATTCCCAAAATGACAACACCCCAAACTAGACTAAAAAACCGATGTGAGAGGACAAGTAAATCAAGGATGGTAAGTTGAGGAGATGCTGGAATCAACCCCCCAAAAACTCCCAACAACCAAAGTAACCGATCCTTGACCAAAAAATCTCTTCAATATTTCTATTGACATAATATTGGAGTTAATCAGTTGCTAATCCATAACCAAACAATAATGACCCATCTAGGATTCTGAACTAACTCCCACCACCAAATAGCCAATGAAAGTGACATCAAGGCACGATCTCCACAGATCACTGACCTCCATGGGCACACACATCCTGGATCCCATGGGCCAAAGAATATCCTAGTAGTCATGTCAACTACCAATTCGATGAAACAACAACTAAACCACTGACAACTACCTGGATCCCAAATCCATATGTGGTCCCCTGCCATATCACCCAAACCAAGGAAAAATCCAAGATCCAACACCAATATATCATAACTACATACAAGTGAAGAGTTGTTCAGCCATAACTCTGTCTCTGCACTACATCCATCATGTTGAACCAAACAATCATCCCAGCAATGAATCACCTTACCCTCTAATGAAGAAGGCATATCATACCCTAGTGAAGTATACAACCCGCTATAACCATTTTTCAACCCACCACTATGTGTCATCCAAAAAAAGGTCCACTCATATACATGTGGGCTGAAATCAAAATGACTAGCATACCTCACTATACAATCCATATGAACCTCACGAACTGAACCCCTATGAAGCTCCAAAGAATCCCCTGAAGTATGGCTCACATCATCATCCTCTGGATCAGAATCAGGTAATGTACCATTATCTACTACACAAAATGAGGAAGTAGCATCCATTAAAGAAAGCATATCATCACTTCACTTATGCACATACTAATCGAATTGAGTGAATGTGGAATCATTATTACTAATCAATCCTTCCTTATGTCCAATATCATGTATCCCCTCAATCAACTGCTTAACCACCATAGTATCCAAATTAGTCTCTGAATCATGTGAAGTGGATGCAAAAGATGACTAGATTTTCACTGTGAAAAGGGAGTGATGAGCTAAACTCAACTCAAGACAAATCTCATCAATCTCCTCATATTTTCGAGTGAGCTCTTAGGAAGTCTGCTCTGCAAACCGCATAACCCGATCCCTATCAAATAATAGCCTCAAGTAATATGATTTTATTACCTCTAATGCTCGCTTTATGGCCTGCAAATCGTTAGCAGTAGCTCCAACTATCAACTGGTGCTGTCTCTCTCCAAGCTGGGCTATCTGATAAAGGCATTCAACAAACTTATGTGTGCTATTGAAATGTGTCAATGTGTGGACAACCTGCTCATCTGTAACCTGTATGTGATCCTGCAATGAACTAGAATCATCAACATAAAATAAACTCTCAGGTGTATCCTCCAATGCATAATGATCAATCTTAGGCCTTTTTAGTACACTGCATTCACCAACCTCATACTCTAAAGTGATGATAGAACTATGCTTATCCTCTGAATCACCAACTACATCAACAACTGAATCCTCAACCACAAGATCAGCATGCTCATCAATACACACCTCTCTAGTATTCAACACACAAGATGAAGTGGCCTCATCATCATCAATTACTACTGCTGCTTTATTTTCCCCATCAATACAAGAATCGACCTAAACCTCGATTATGCATGAAACATTCTCTAAATTTTCAACCTCCTTCTTGTCCTCTTCACTATCCACCACTATGCTTGGCTGCAATGAGTCGTTTCCCTTTGTCCCTATTTTTATTCCAACTGCTAATGGAGGCTTCAACCACTTAGGATGATGTTCTATTATTGTTGTAAAAAACTCATTTTGTTCTTGAAATTTTTCCATCAGCTCTATCATGAATTCCTAGATAGTAGCCATTACCAACACACTACTACAACTTTGTAACCCTTAGGCTGGCAAGATAAGCTATGCTCTGATACCACTGTAATGTCCTACCCCTTTCGAAGGCAAATAAATTTGCCACCCAAAGAGCCAGGTTATGATCTTGGGTTCCAAACTAAAAACTTGAATGTCTTGTTTGCTAACTGCTTTGATATCACGTGATTTATGCAAATATGAATTTTTTATACTTTTTGCAATAATACAAATTCTTGAAATAAAAATAGCAGCAAACTAGAAATGCTTGTATCTTAAAAACTACTCCTCCAATGACTACAAAATTTAAGCACAAAATTCTTCTAATGATATTGAGCAAACCCAATGAAGGAAATTGTACAAGGATAAGTGTACCCATAGATCTAAAGGCCTGATATAATTCTGGAAGTTAACACAAGCAATAGCAAACTTATATATTCATTAAATATGCTTGTAATACAATTTATCCAGCATACTAATTGTTGTTTGGCTGTCCAACAAAGAGAAGACCTCATACAACACAATGAATACTCCAAATGGGAGGTGTTTGGCCTCAATAAGTGCATGCCCTTCACTACAACTGGTATGGCCTGTTAAAAACCCTTCACAAATGACATAGATCCCTTCCAAACTACTGAAGTGTATGGATGATAAGCTGATAAAAAACTATGAATAATTAGCAATACAAGATTCTTCAAAACCCAAGCAATCTAATTCAAAATAGCCTCTAATGGTTTGGCCTCACTAGAAACATCTGCAATCTGAAGTAACTCTAAAAATGGCACCAAGTGCACCCCAAAACTCATCAACAACCTACCACTTTGAAGCTCAAATCATTCCCCATCACAAAAATGCCACAATCACTCCAAGGATATCTTGCAATCCCAAAAGTGATGTTCTTGTTGGAGGGTTTCATCTCCAAACAAGCCAAATATGCCCTTGCTTGTGGTTTTTTGTCACAAACAAGCTGGATATCTTCCTGCAAACTCTGTTGCAAGCAAACTCCTTTCTCCAAACATAAAATGTAATAACCAAATATGTCACAATCAACTCTTCAATACCACTTTTATCCTTTCCCAAAGCTGGTTGATCCATTCACTTCTTGAATGTGGGGTAATTTATCTTTCCAAATGCTACGTTGCACCTTGAAGGCATTCTTTTTACCATAAATTGTAATATATTTCACTTATTACTTTCCAACGAGACCATACCACTTTTATGACATTATAAATATGAAATTTATAAAATCCCCTTTAATTCAAGTGGTTACATGACCCCTTCTAAGATTAAATTAATGCCCAACATTAATATATTTAACTTTTATATTTAAATATAACATTATAAATCTTCGGGCATTAAAATTATTTTTGTCCCAACATCCAACCACCAAAAATCTTATGGAAACAAATACCCATTAAGCCGAAGATGCCAGTCATACTTTCTATTTCCCAAGAATCCAACCCTAACTGACTTACTAAAAATAGTAAGTCTTTGAAAATACTGCCAAAAAAGGTCCTGAAAGCTGACAACTGTGAATGTAGATCATCCAATAATATCTCCATAAAACCTAGTAGTTCCTAAACACTCGACATTGCCTACAGAACCTTATGAATAGGCAAGTCCATATTACGCTATGTTAACTGACTAGGATGGGGACATTACATTAACTCCATGCAAGGACTTGGACTTAAAGTTGAGGAAACAGATGTTTGTGATAATATTTTAAGGTCACTTCCAAAAAGGTTTAGTGAAAATATTTCAGCTATAGAAGAGTCAAAATATATTGAAATTTTGACAAGGGATGAATTACATGGCATTCTCACAGCTTTTGAGATGAGAATAAAAGAGGAACCTATTCCCTAGAAAGAAGCAACCTTCAAAGCTACTAAGAAGACAAAGGGTAAAAAGTCAGATTCAAGCAATGAGTTATCCAGTGATGAAGAAGCAAATTATGGTAGAAGGAACAAGGACTCAAGAAAGTATAAAGGTACGAAATCAGTTAGATGTTTTAATTATGGTAAATATGGTCACTATGCATCTGATTGTCCAGAGGCTAGAAATAGCAATGATGAAGAAAAATAGGATCATAAGAACAGGGAAGCAGGAAAGCACAAGTACCAAAAGAAAAATAGGGATGGACAAGGTACACAAGGAAAGAAGTTTTTCCAAAGGCATAAGAAGAGTTTTTATGCAGACAAGGCAAGTAAGAGTTCAAGTGATAGTGATGGAAGCTCTTCAAGTAATGAAGAAGAAGAAACCCTATTTATGACAGTAGAAAAAGAAAATGTTAGAAAGAAAGGTCCAATGATTCTCAAGTGTTTTAGATGTGGTAACTTTGGTCATCTTGAAGATAGTTGTACAAGGAATGGATTCTGTTTTAGTGATGATGAATATGAAGATACACTTGAAGGACCAAGAGAAGAAAATCTTCTTTTGGAAATAGAAGAAGAAGGGAGTGATCCTATTGAAGATAAATCAGAAAGGAATGAAGATGATCCCAAAGGCAAAAAAATAGAGGAAGAATCAGAGAAAGGAGAAGTTGATCTTGAGGGTGAGCTTATTTATGCCCTTGATGCATTAAGAGAGGTAAGAAAGCAAAACTCAAAACTCAAGCTTAAATTTCAAGAATGTGATGAAGAGAAAGGAAATATTATAGAGGATCTAACCAACTCAATAGCTAAGACAAGGAGATTCAAAGAGAAGTTAGAAGCAAAGGTTTTAGAATGTGAAAGGTTAGAGCATGAGGTAGCTTCACTAAGGAAGGAAGTAAAAGAGTCTAAGGATAAGTTACACAGGTTTGGGAGAAGCTCAAAGAACTTGGATAATATTATCAAGGTACAAAGATCTTCGTCAAACAAAATAGGACTTGGTTTTGAACAGGTACAAAGGAAACAAGGAGAGGAGTCAATCTCAAGCTCCGAAGAAGAAGAAGCTTCAGAAGAAGAGAGTGTAAGAGAGAGTGAGACTTCTGAGGATGAGTTGGACAATAGAAAGTTCAACAAGGAAAGGAACAATGCACAAATGAGGAACATATGGAACAGGAAACAGCACAGGGTAAAAGAGACTAAGAGACCAATGGGGTCAAGGCAAGGTAGTTTCAATGGATGATGCTTCTCATGTCATAGGTTTGGGCACAAGGCTACACAATGCAGGACACATGAAAGATAGGAATATGGAAATTTTAGAAACAAGTATCTTTTTCAAGGGTATTGCTACTCTTGTAATCAGTTTGGTCACAAGGCAGTAAATTGCAGGGTTCATGATAGGAATGGATATGGCTTCACCAGGAGAAATCCCAAGACATTTGCACCTTCAAGGAATCACAATATTAAGTGCTATAAGTGCAATAATGTTGGGCACATAGCTAAGTGGTGTAGAGCAAAACTTCCAGAGACAAGCAGGAACATGAATAGTCAGAGGAATCAAAAGGATCAATTGAGGAAGAAGGTGGACAAAGGTAAAGATCAGTGTATGCTGGGAGTAGAGATACTCCCACCCCAGAATTAATCACCTCAAGAGGAGGTGGGGGAGGGGCTAAGCTAAGAGTCTCATTCTTAGCCCCAAGCCCCAAAGGTGGCCCTTTGCCATTGATGACAAAGGGGGAGAGATTTGAGTTAGGGGGAGAGCATTCAGTCAAGGGGAGCAGTTTCTCAGGGAAAGCAACTTTTGAAAAAGAAAAAGGAATGGTAAAAATAAAGGGGTTGCCATCAATGACAAAGGGGGAGATTGTTGGAAATTTTGAGTAGTTTTGTTGTCATTGATGTCAAAAGCATATTGGTTCAATTTCGTCATCATTAAGGACATCAAGTGGTTTTTCCAAAAGCAAGAAGGTCTTGAAAAGGAATAGGATATAATATTTATTTTTAATATTATATGCCTAAAAAGGCCCAAAGGATGAAGACCCAAGGAAGGAGAAGCAAGTTTAAATTAAATAATAATATTATATTATTATAATATTTCGAGCCAAATAACAAGGTGAAGAAAAACAAGGTTCAAGTTAAAAAGACCCATGAGCAGTTTACAAAGGATTTAATTTAAATTAAAATATTTTAATCTTTGATTAAAATTTTAATTTAAATTAATAATGGGTGCAAAGGTTTTAAATTTAAATATTTAAAATCTATTTCAAATTTTTAAATTCGAAATTCGTCGACGTGTGAAAGACAAGAAGAATGTGTATTAATATAGGAAATAAATTTCATTTCCTAAGTCCTTCGAAACATACACCTTCGAATGGAGAAAATAAATCATGCATTGTATATGTTGGAAGAAGAGAGTTTGCATTTCAAAGATTTGGTGGAAGATGAAGTAAATAAAGGTAGCATCATGGATAGAGAAATCCACCAATGGTGGTAGCATAGGTGGTAGTTGAGAGAGTGCTAAGGCTTGCAAGGAAGGGATCACGGGTTCGATCCACGTGATTGACATTTTGCTTGTGAGAGGCCTTCGTTTTTTTGTGGGTGCTTTTTGTGAGGAGGATAAAGAGGGAAACGTGCACCTAATGTCTTATGTGGGCACGTAGCCCACTTGGTAGCCTAGCTTGAGGCTAGGGTGTTGGAGAAGCTAAGTTGTGGGTTCGATTTTCGTTGAGGATGTTTTGTGGGTAGAATAGTTGAAAGGTATGCTAAACATATTTTTATTTCTCCAAAGGTTTTGAATTTTGAAAATTGCTTAGAGGGTTTTGTGAGTTCTAAATTATAAGTGTTTGAGGGAGTTATAAGGTAAAGAAAATTAAAATATTTTATTTTTAATTTTTGGTGATTGAAATTTATTTTATAAAGTTGGAGATTATAAGGTGTATAAAGGAAATTGTTGTGTATTTTGTTATAATGAAAATGTTGACTTATATTATGTAAGTTTGGAGATTATAAGGTGTACTAAGAGATTTGATATTTTGTATGGTAAAATAATTATTGGGAAAATTATTTTGTGGAGATCTTGAGATAGGTTGTGGCTACCTAACCTTAATATTGGCAAAGAAAATTTGATTGTGGTTAAGACAGGTTTTGAAGATATATCTCCATCAAAATAAAAGGTATGGGTACATCTTCCTTGTGAGTAAAATATTGTTGGATTGGATGTTGTGAATGCTAAGTTGGAGTGAAAAGGATTGTTTGATAAGCATTGTTGAGTTTGGTTTTGAGATATCCAATATTGATTGATGAAGGTTTTTTGGTGGAAGGTTGAACTAGAAACCTTGTTTGATAAGCATTGTTGGAAATATTGAGTGAGCCTTCATGTGCATGATTAGGGTTTGTGAAATATCATGAGTATCATTGTTATGTTGTGGGTGTAAAGTACATTGTTATGTGAGGTTTGTTTGATAAGCATTGTTGAATAAGCTTTCATTGAGTGATTGGTTGAGTGGAGTTGATTGAGCATAATTGATTGGAAGTGTTGGAGTGATAGTTCAAGTTCTGTGAAATAAATTGTTCTTTATTTCTGGATTGAGTTGAAGGAAATATTGAAAGTGATTAAGCATTGTTGTGAGTGAAACATATTGAGTCTCTAACCATTCTCTATATGTTTTTATGGTAAAAAAAGAGATATTGAAAGTGATTGAGCATTGTTGTGAGTGTGAAGCATATTGAGTCTCTAACAATTCTCTATATGTTTTTGTGAGATTAAACAAGATTCTGTGTGAAGCTTGTTTGTGTGATTGAAGAAGTTTTCTGTGATAGATTGAGTTGAGTTGAATAAGATTTTGTGAAAGCTTATGAGCATATTTGAGTAAGTCCTAGAGTGGACTTAAGGATAGATTTGTGTGAGTTTTGGAATTAAATTGGACAAGTTCTAGTGAGGACTTGTTGAGATTTGAGGTAAGTCTTGGTGAAGACTTGTTGAGAAGATTGGACAAGTTCTAGTGAGGACTTGTTGAGAATATTTGAGGTAAGTCTTGGTGAAGACTTGTGAGTAGATTGGACAAGTTCTAGTGAGGACTTGTTGAGTAGATTTGAGGTAAGTCTTTGTGAAGACTTGTGAGCAGATTTGAAGTTGTATGATGATTGTTGAAATCTTGAGGTAAGTGTTGGGAAGATTGAGAGTTGTTTGATTGATAGTTTTGTGTTAAGGCTTGAGGATAGATTTGAGGATAAATTTTGGTGTAGATTTGAGGATAGGTTTGTGCCAAACTAGAGATAGATATTGAGAATATTTGTGCTAGATCGAAGGACTATGTTTAGTGTATATTTGAGATAGATATTGAGAAGATTTGTGCTAGACTAAAGGACTATGTTTAGTGTAGATTTGAGATAGATATTGAGTAGATTTGTGCTAGACCAAAGGACTATGTTTAGTGCATATTTGAGATAGAGTTGAGAGTAAGATTTGGAGGTGATAGAGTAGAGGATAGTAGTCTCTAGTGGATAGAGATCCATTAGCTAGGGTAGTGAGGATAAAGATATTTTGAGTGAGGATAGAGTCTTCTATGGATAGAGATCCACAAGCTAGTGTAGTGGAGGTAGTAGTCTTCTAGAGGATCACCAACTAGAGTAGAGGAGAAGGAGTTCTCCTATGGATAGAGATCCATGAACTAGCTGAGGGGATTGGTGTCTCCTATGGATAGAGATCCATGAACTTGATTAGGGGATTGGTGTCTCCTTTGGATAGAGGTCCATAAATATTGTAATAGGGAAAGGATTCCCAAGAGATTTGTTGAGAAAATTTTAGTGAAATATTTTCTCCATGGAGTAGCCCACATTGGGTGAACCACGTTAAATTGGTGTCTCTATTATGTGTGGTGATTTATGCATTGCTTTGATTACTACTATTGATATTGCCATTGATATATTGCATAATATTATTTGGGAAAGAAAAGTAAAAAGTGGTCTTATACTGTTCACCCCCTTCTCAGTATAAGCTTGTGTTCTTCAATTGGTATCAGAGTGGGTTCCTTCGGAAGAGTTTAACAACTTGAAGGAAAAGCTTACAAGAACACAGATGGATTCTCAGAATGGATCATCAGGGAATTCAGCACCATTGTTCGATGGGAACAATTATGCACTATGGAGCACAAGGATGAAGTTTCATCTAATGGCACTTGGAAATGAAATATGGGAAGCAGTTGAGAATGGATACACACCACCAACAACTCCACCTATAGATAAATATGGTAAGCTTCTACATCATCACAATTCAAAGGCAATGAATGGAATTTTGAGAGGTTTGCATGAAACAGAGTTTATAAAGGTTATGCATTGCACATCAACAAAGGAAATTTGGGATAAGTTGAAAGGCATATATGAGGGAGACAAAAAGGTCAAAAGGGTAAAGTTGCAAAACTTCAAGAGAACATTTGAAGACCTAAAGATGAAGGATGAGGAAAATATTATTGCATATCTACTTCATGTGGATGAGGTTGTTAACTCCATGCAAGGACTTGGACTTAAAGTTGAGGAAATAGATGTTTGTGATAAGATTTTAAGGTCACTTCCAAAAAGGTTTAGTGAAAATATTTCAGCTATAGAAGAGTCAAAAGATATTGAACTTTTGACAAGGGATGAATTACATGGCATTCTCACAGCTTTTGAGATGAGAATAAAAGAGGAACCTATTCCCCAGAAAGAAGCAACCTTCAAAGCTACTAAGAAGACAAAGGGTAAAAATTTAGATTCAAGCAATGAGTTATCTAGTGATGAAGAAGCAAATTATGGTAGAAGGAACAAGGACTCAAGAAAGTATAAAGGTACAAAATCAGTTAGATGTTTTAATTGTGGTAAATATGATCACTATGCATCTGATTGTCCAGAGGCTAGAAATAGCAATGATGAAGAAAAATAGGATCATAAGAACAGGGAAGTAGGAAAGCACAGGTACCAAAAGAAAAATAGGGATGGACAAGGTACACAAGGAAAGAAGTTTTTCCAAAGGCATAAGAAGAGTTTTTATGCAGACAAGGCAAGTAAGAGTTCAAGTGATAGTGATGGAAGCTCTTCAAGTAATGAAGAAGAAGAAACCCTATTTATGATAGTAGAAAAATAAAATGTTAGAAAGAAAGGTCCAATGATTCTCAAGTGTTTTAGATGTGGTAACTTTGGTCATCTTGAAGATAGTTGTACAAGGAATGGATTCTGTTTCAGTGAAGATGAATATGAAGATACACTTGAAGGACCAAGAGAAGAAAATCTTCTTATGGCAATAGAAGAAGAAGGGAGTACTCCTATTGGAAATAAATCAGAAAGGAATGAAGATGATCCCAAAGGCAAAAAAATAGAGGAAGAATCAGAGAAAGGAGAAGTTGATCTTGAGGGTGAGCTTATTTATGCCCTTGATGCATTAAGAGAGGTAAGAAAGCAAAACTCAAAACTCAAGCTTAAATTTCAAGAATGTGATGAAGAGAAAGGAAAGCTTATAGAGGATCTAACCAACTCAATAGCTAAGACAAGAAGATTCAAAGAGAAGTTAGAAGCAAAGGTTTTAGAATGTGAAAGGTTAGAGCATGAGGTAGCTTCACTAAGGAAGGAAGTAAAAGAGTCTAAGGACAAGTTACACAGGTTTGGGAGAAGCTCAAAGAACTTGGATAAGATTATCAAGGTACAAAGATCTTCGTCAAACAAAATAGGACTTGGTTTTGAACAGGTACAAAGAAAACAAGGAGAGGAGTCAATCTCAAGCTCCGAAGAAGAAGAAGCTTCAAAAGAAGAGAGTGTAAGAGAAAGTGAGACTTCTGAGGATGAGTTGGACAATAGAAAGTTCAACAAGGAAAGGAACAATGCACAAATGAGGAACAAATGGAACAGGAAAATAACATAGGGTAAAAGAGACTAAGAGACCAATGGGGTCAAGGCAAGGTAGTTTCAATGGATGATGCTTCTCATGTCACAGGTTTGGGCACAAGGCTACACAGTGCAGGACACATGAAAGATAGGAATATGGAAATTTCAGAAACAGGTAGCTTTTTCAAGGGTATTGCTACTCTTGTAATCAGTTTGGTCACAAGGCAGTAAATTGTAGGGTTCATGATAGGAATGGATATGGCTTCACCAGGAGAAATCCCAAGATATTTGCACCTTCAAGGAATCACAACATTAAGTGCTATAAGTGCAATAATGTTGGGCACATAGCTAAGTGGTGTAGAGCAGAACTTCCAGAGACAAGCAAGAACAGGAATAGTCAGAGGAATCAAAAGGATCAATTGAGGAAGAAGGTGGACAAAGGTAAAGATCAGTGTATGCTGGGAGTAGAGATACTCCCACCCCAGAATTAACCACCTCAAGAGGAGGTGGGGGAGGGGCTAAGCTAAGAGTCTCATTCTTAGCCCCAAGCCCCAAAGGTGGCCCTTTGCCATTGATGACAAAGGGGGAGAGATTTGAGTTAGGGGGAGAGCATTCAATCAGGGGGAGCAGTTTCTCAAGGAAAGCAGCTTTTGAAAAAGAAAAAGGAATGGTAAAAATAAAGGGGTTGCCATCAATGACAAAGGGGGAGATTGTTGGAAATTTTGAGTAGTTTTGTTGTCATTGATGTCAAAAGCATATTGGTTCAATTTCATCATCATTAAGGACATCAAGTGGTTTTTCCAAAAGCAAGAAGGTCTTGAAAAGGAATAGGATATAATATTTATTTTTAATATTATATGCCTAAAAAGGCCCAAAGGATGAAGACCCAAGGAAGGAGAAGCAAGTTTAAATTAAATAATAATATTATATTATTATAATATTTCGGGCCAAATAACAAGGTGAAGAAAAACAAGGTTCAAGTTAAAAAGACCCATGAGCAATTTACAAAGGATTTAATTTAAATTAAAATATTTTAATATTTGATTAAAATTTTAATTTAAATTAATAATGGGTGCAAAGGTTTTAAATTTAAAATATTTAAAATCTATTTCAAATTTTTAAATTCGAAATTCGTCGACGTGTGAAAGACAAGAAGCATGTGTATTAATATAGGAAATAAATTTCATTTCCTATGTCCTTCGAAACATACACCTTGGAATAAAAAGAAATCGTGCATTGTATATGTTGGAAGAAGAGAGTTCGCATTTCAAAGCTTTGGAGGCAGACGAAGTAAATAAATGTAGCATCATGGATAGAGAAATCCACCAGTGGTGGATAGCGCAGGTGGCAATTGAGAGAGTGCTAAGGCTTGCAAGGAAGGGATCACGGGTTCGATCCACGCGATTGATGTTTTGCTTGTGAGAGGCCTTCATTTTTTTCATGGGTGCTTTTTGAGAGGAGGATAAAGAGAGAAACATGTGCCAAGGGTCCTATGTGGGCACGTAGCCCACTTGGTAGCCTAGCTTGAGGCTAGGGTGTTGGAGAAGCTATGTCGTGTGTTCGAATCACGCCGAAAACGTTTTGTGGGCAGAATTGTTGAGAGGTATGCTATGCACATTTTTATTTCTCCAAAGGTTTTGAATTTTGGAAAAGTGCTTAGAGGGTTTTGTGAGTTCTAAAAGTAGTTATAAGTGTTTGAGGGAGTTATAAGGTAAAGAAAATTAAAATATTTTATTTTTAATTTTTGGTGATTGAAATTTATTTTATAAAGTTGGAGTGATAAGGTGTATAAAGGAAATTGTGAAGAACACAAGCTTATACTGAGAGGGGGGTGAACAGTATAAGACCACTTTTTACTTTTCTTTCCCAAATAATATTATGCAATGTATAGATAGCAATATCAATAGTAGTAATCAAAGCAATGCATAAATCACCACACACAATAGAGACACCAAATTTATGTGGTTCACCCAATGTGGGCTACTCCACGGAGAAAATATTTTACTAAAACTTTCTCAATCAATATCTTGGGAATCCTTTCCCTATTACAATGTTTATGGACCTCTATCCAAAGGAGACACCAATCCCCTAAATCAAGTTCATGGATCTCTATCCATAAGAGACACCAATCTCCTAACTCTTCTCTGGTTGGTGATCCTCTAGAAGACCTCTGCCTCCACTACCCTTAGAAAATGGAACTCTATCCATAGAAGACACCTGTCCTCCCTTATCTGGTTGGAGATCTCTATCCTCAACTCTATCACCTCCAAAGATCTATCTCAAATCTATACTAAACATAGTCCTTCGATCTAGCACAAATCTATCCTCAATATCTATCTCTGGTCTGGCACAAACCTATCCTCAAATATACACCAAAATCTATCCTTGAATCTATACTAAACATAGTCCTTCGGTCTAGCACAAATCTATCCTCAATATCTATCCTCAAGCCTTAACTCAAAGCTTGACTAAATCTCAAATCAACTCTTCTAGATCTACCCCAAACCTTAACTCAAGGTTTGAACAAATCAATCAATCAACTCTGCTCTCAAGTCTTCTCAAAGACTTATCTCAAATCTACCTTGTAAGCTTCCACAAAATCTCACACCAATCTATCCTTAAGTCCTCTCTAGAACTTGTCCAATATTCTCAATAAGTTCTCACAAGAACTTATCCAAATCTACTCTCAATATGTATTGTAAGCTTCCACAAAAGCTTACCCAAATCTATCCACAAGTCTTCTCAAAGACTTACCTCAAATCTGCTCAACAAGTCCACACTAGAACTTGTCCAATCTCATAGAAACATAAAGAGAATTGTTAGAGACTCAATATGCTCTATACTCATCACAATGCTTAATCACTTTCAATCACTCTTTTAGAAACATACAAAGAATTGTTAGAGACTCAATATGCTTCACATTCACCTCAATGCTCAATCACTTTCACTCATTCTTTTAGAAACATATAGAGAATTGTTAGAGACTCAATATGCTTCAAATTCAACTCAATACTCAATCACTTTCTCAAATCAATTCAGAATATAGAATAGTTTGTTTTATGGAACTTGAACAATCACTTCACACATCCACTTGACTAGGCTCAACCAACTCTACTCAACCAATCACTCAATGAAACAATCCTTGCTTGCAAACCCTAGTCCAAGCATATAAACCTTCACTCAAAATGTTTCCAACAATGCTTATCAACCAATCTCACATAACAATGATACTCATGTTCTTTTCAAACCCTAGTTCAAGTTCTTCACTCAACCAATGGCTTCAACAACAATGCTTATAAAACAATCTCACATAACAATGATACTCATGTTCTTTTCAAACCCTAGTTCAGATTCTTCACTTAATCAATGGCTTCAACAACAATGCTTATAAAACAAGGTTTTAACAACAACTCTTTATTCCAGAAAACCTTGAAGCATTAACTCAACACACTCAATAAGGAAATCAAATTAAATCCTTTTCACTCCAAACTTGTTTTCCAAAAACCAACCAATCAACTCAACTATGGAAGAATGTGCTCATACCTTTTTCTTGATGATGAAGGAACCTCAAACATCTGCCACAACCACAAACACTTCTTTGCCAAGCTCAAAGAAGTTAGATAACAATACAAAGCATATAATAACTCACAAATACACCTTATTACTCCATTCTTAAAATAATATCCAACACCACAATAGTTTAAATATTCACTTCTCAAAACCCTAACTCATCACAATTTCATCTCAACCATTCAAATTTGACATAAGCTACTTCAGAAAAATATCCTCAAAAATTAACCCAATTTCTACTTATAACTCCCTACTTTAATATTGCATTTAAAAATAATTCTTTTGAAAAATAATGCAATAAATAATTTTCCTTTCCTCTAAGGTAAAAATATTTTTACCCACAAATTAATCTCAGCAAACACCTTTCATAAAACTCATAAAAATTCTCTTTAACTTAGGCTAAACTCCAAAAAAAAATATTCCCCTTATTTCTCCTAAGACAAACTTTAGCCTAAGCAAAAATCAAATTTAATAATTAAAAAGCTTTACCACTTTGGCATGCGCATGAGTCGAACCGAGCGCATCTCTCCCACTAGCACCTTGACCATGGCTTCCACACCATGGAGCCACGTGCTCCTCTTGGAGCCTCCAAGCACCTTCAGCGCTTTGACCTTCTAAAACACATGAGCCAAAATATGGCTCCTTCACCCACGCTCTATGAAATGCGTTGCACGAAGTTACTACCACGAGGAATGCGCACGAAATAGCATGTGATAGTCTTTAGCGAATCGGGTGGATAATTTTACCTTTGGAAAGGCTATGGTATATATATACCATATGCCTTCCAATGTGCTCCCATGTCGATGGAGGAAGACATCGACAATGCACGCGATGAAGTCGGTGGAGGGAGACATCAAAAATGTACGTGAAAGAACCGACGCCCAACATTAGACTTTGGCCATTATTTATTAAATATAATAAATTAAATTCTTTTAAGAATTTAATTATTATAATTTAATAATTAAATGGACTTTGGCCTTTTAAACCAAACTTTAGGGCCTCCTTGGTTTTTAGAAAAACCTTACAACTTGCCCACATGGTTTTAATGAAAAAACCTTTTATTTTTGCCATCATTGGTTTTAAGGAAAACCTTTTATTTTTCCAAAACATGGTTTTAATAAAAACCTTTAAACTTATGCTTCCACATAATATTAAAAATATTATGAAGCTCTTTTGCCATTAACCTTTGCATTGTTCCTTTTGACCTTTTTACATCAACGGTAGCTTATTCCTTGACATCAATGACAACTTCGTTTCTTGACATCAATGACAACTTTGACTCAAAATGTCCAACAATCTCCCCCTTTGTCATTGATGGCAACCCAAATTATTTTTACCAAAAACTTAACCTTTTCTTTGTTCTACTCCCCTTGGGACATTGCTCCCCCTGGCTCAATGCTCTTTTTGAATCTCTCCTCTTTACTCAAATACCAAATCTCTCCCCTTTGACATCAATGGCAAAGGGTCACCTTTGGGGCTCGAGGCTAAGAATGATTCTCTTAGCTTAGCCCCTCCCCCACCTCTTCTTGAGGTGGTTAATTCTAGGGTGGGAGTATTTCTACTCCCAACAAGCACTGGTCTTTACCTTTATCCTCTTTTCTTCTTATCTGATCCTTCTGATTCCTCTGACTATTCCTTTCCATGTCCATGCTCCTATCCATGTCCATATTCTTATTCATGTTCCTATTCTTGTTCTTGTTCATGTTCATATCCATGTTCCTGTTCATATCCATATCCCTTTTCCTGTTTCTATTCCTATTCATACTTGATTCTGGAATGTCTGCTCTACACCATTTTGTTGTGTGTCCATAATTATTGCACTTATAACACTTAATGTTATTATTCCTTGGAGGTGCAAATATCTTAGGATTTCTCCTAGTGAAGCCATATCCTTTTCTATCATGAACCCTGCAATTCATTGCCTTGTGACCAAACTGATTACATGAGTAGCAATACCCATGGAAAAGTTGTTTGTTCCCATATTCCTGTCTTTCATGTGTCCTGCATCGTGAAGCCATGTGCCCAAACCTGTGACATGAAAAACATATTCCATTGAAGTTTCCTTG
The DNA here is from genome assembly GCA_028583015.1 of Wollemia nobilis. NCBI lineage: Eukaryota > Viridiplantae > Streptophyta > Pinopsida > Araucariales > Araucariaceae > Wollemia > Wollemia nobilis. The sequence continues at coordinate 2,477,051 of JAQPPZ010001844.1, read as the reverse complement.
TCTTGACCTCATTGGTCTCTTAGTCTCTCTTGACCTATTCTGATTGTTGTTCCATCTATTTCTTCTTTGTGCATTGTTCCTATCTTTGTTGAACTTTCTATTGTCCAACTCATCCTCAGATGTCTCACTTTCTCTTACATTGTCTTCTTCTGAAGTTTCTTCTTCTAAAGTTTCTTCTCCTTCAGAACTTGAGGTTGACTTTTCTTCTTGTTTCTTTTGAGCCTATTCAAAACCAAGACCTATTTTGTTTGTTGACCTTCTTTGTACCTTGATCATCTTATCCACAATATTTGAACTCTTTCCAAACTTTTGTAGCTTACTCTTGGAGTTTTCTAAATCTTCCTTTAGTAGGACTACTTCTTGTTCTAACCTTTCACATTCTAAGACCTTTGCTTCTAACTTATCTTTGAACTTCTTTGTCTTAGCCTTTGATTTGTCTAGATCCTCTATAAGCATTCTTCTCTCTTCATCACATTCTTGAAACTGAAACTCAAGTTTAGAGTTTTGCTTTCTTACCTTCTTTACTATTTCAAGAGCATAAATAAGTTCTCCCTTAAGATCATATCCTTCTTTATCTGATTCTTCCTCTATTTGTTTACCTTTGTCCATATCTTCATTTTCTTTTGACTTGTCTTCTATAGGATCACTTTCTTCTTTCTCTAGAGCCATTAGAATATTCTCTTCTGGTCCTTCAAGTGTATCTTCATATTCATCATCACTAAAACTATAACCATTCCTTGTACAACTATCTTCAAGATGTCCAAAGTTACCACATCTAAAACACTTGAGAATTATTGGTGACCTTTTCTTGACTTCTTTTTCTTCAATCATAAATAGGACTTCATCTCTATCATTATCTGAAAAACTATTATCACTATCACTTGAGTACTTACTTGCCTTGTCTGCATAGTAGCTCCTCTTTTGCCTTTGAAAGAACTTCTTTCCTTGTCTGCTTTGTCCATCCTTGCTTTTCTTTTGATGCTTGTATCTTTCTGATTCCCTATTTCTGTGATCCTGTTTATCTTCATCATTGTTATTCTTAGCTTCTTGACAATCAGTTGCATAATGACCATATTTTCCATAATTGAAACATCTAATAGATTTTGCATCTCTAGATCTTCTTGAATCCTTGTTCCTTTTGCCATAATTAGCTTCTTCATCACTGGATGACTCATTGCTTGATTCTGACTTCTTACCCTTTGTCTTCTTGATTGCTTTGAAGGTTGCTTCCTTCTAGGGATTAGGTTCTTTTGTTCTCAACTCAAAAGTTGTAAGAATACCAAGCAACATATCTCTTGTCAAAGAATCACCATCCTTTGATTCTTCTATAGCAGAAATATTTTCACTAAATATTTTTGGAAGAGATCTTAAGACCTTATCACAAACATCTGATTCTTCAACCTTAAGTCCAAGTCCTTGCATAGCATTAACAACCTCATCGATTCGAAGTAGATAAGTACTAATGTTTTCCTCATCCTTCATTCTTAACTCTTCAAATTGTCCTTTGAGGTTTTCGTATCTTTGCTTTCTTGACACCTTTATCTCCTTCATATATATTTTGCAACTTATCCCACATTCCTTTTGCATCTTGACAATGCATAACTTTTATGGACTCTGTTCTATGCAAACCTCTCAAAATTGCATTCATTGCTTTTGAATTGTAATGTTGTAGAAGCTTACCTTCCTTATCTGTAGGTGGATCAACTGAGGGATCGTATCCATTTTCAACTGCTTCCCAAATCTCATTGCCAAGTGCCATCAGGTAAATCTTCATTCTCATACTCCAATATATATAATCACTTCCATCAAATATTGGTGCTGAATTATCTGATGATCCATTCTTAGAATCCATTGTGTTCTTGTAAGATTTTCCTTCAAGTTGTTAAACTCTTTCGAAGGAACCCGCTCTGATACCAATTGAAGAACACAAGCTTATACTGAGAGGGGGGTGAACAGTATAAGACCACTTTTTACTTTTCTTTCCCAAACAATATTATGCAATGTATAGATAGCAATATCAATAGCAATAATCAAAGCAATGCATAAATCACCACACACAATAGAGACACCAAATTTACATGGTTCACCCAATGTGGGCTACTCCATGGAGAAAATATTTTACTAAAACTTTCTCAATCAATCTCTTGGGAATCCTTTCCCTATTACAATGTTTATGGACCTCTATCCAAAGGAGACACCAATCCCCTAAATCAAGTTCATGGATCTCTATCCATAGGAGACACCAATCTCCTAACTCTTCTCTAGCTGGTGATCCTCTAGAAGACCTCTGCCTCCACTACCCTTAGAAAATGGAACTCTATCCATAGAAGACACCTGTCCTCCTTGCTCTAGTTGGAGATCTCTATCCTCAACTCTGTCACCTCCAAAGATCTATCTCAAATCTGTACTAAACATAGTCCTTCGATCTAGCACAAATCTATCCTCAATATCTATCTCTGGTCTGGCACAAACCTATCCTCAAATCTACACCAAAATCTATCCTCGAATCTGTACTAAACATAGTCCTTTGGTCTAGCACAAATCTATCCTCAATATCTATCCTCAAGCCTTAACTCAAAGCTTGACTAAATCTCAAATCAACTCTATTGGATCTACCCCAAACCTTAACTCAAGGTTTGAACAAATCAATCAATCAACTCTGCTCTCAAGTCTTCTCAAAGACTTATCTCAAATATACCTTGTAAGCTTCCACAAAATCTCACACCAATCTATCCTTAAGTCCTCTCTAGAACTTGTCCAATCTGCTCAATAAGTTCTCACAAGAACTTATCCAAATATGCTCTCAATCTGTATTGTAAGCTTCCACAAAAGCTTACCCAAATCTATCCACAAGTCTTCTCAAAGACTTACCTCAAATCTGCTCAACAAGTCCACACTAGAACTTGTCCAATCTCATAGAAACATAAAGAGAATTTTTAGAGACTCAATATGCTCTATACTCATCACAATGCTTAATCACTTTCAATCACTCTTTTAGAAACATACAGAGAATTGTTAGAGACTCAATATGCTTCACATTCACCTCAATGCTCAATCACTTTCACTCATTCTTTTAGAAACATATAGAGAATTGTTAGAGACTCAATATGCTTCAAATTCAACTCAATACTCAATCACTTTCTCAAATCAATTTAGAATATAGAATAGTTTATTTTATGGAACTTGAACAATCACTTCACACATCCACTTGACTAGGCTCAACCAACTCTACTCAACCAATCACTCAATGAAACAATCCTTGCTTGCAAACCCTAGTCCAAGCATATAAACCTTCACTCAAAATGTTTCAACAATGCTTATCAACCAATCTCACATAACAATGATACTCATGTTCTTTTCAAACCCTAGTTCAAGTTCTTCACTCAACCAATTGCTTCAACAACAATGCTTATAAAACAATCTCACATAACAATGATACTCATGTTCTTTTCAAACCCTAGTTCAAATTCTTCACTTAACCAATGGCTTCAACAACAATGCTTATAAAACAAGGTTTTAACAACTCTTTATTCCAGAAAACCTTGAAGCATTAACTCAACACACTCAATAAGGAAATCAAATTAAATCCTTTTCACTCCAAACTTGTTTTCCAGAAAACCAACCAATCAACTCAACTATGGAAGAATGTGCTCATACCTTTTTCTTGATGATGAAGGAACCTCAAACATCTGCCACAACCACAAACACTTCTTTGCCAAGCTCAAAGAAGTTAGATAACAATACAAAGCATATAATAACTCACAAATACACCTTATTACTCCATTCTTAAAATAATATCCAACACCACAATAGTTTAAATATTCACTTCTCAAAACCCTAACTCATCACAATTTCATCTCAACCATTCAAATTTGACATAAGCTACTTCAGAAAAATATCCTCAAAAATTAACCCAATTTCTACTTATAACTCCCTACTTTAATATTGCATTTAAAAATAATTCTTTTGAAAAATAATGCAATAAATAATTTTCCTTTCCTCTAAGGTAAAAATATTTTTACCCACAAATTAATCTCAGCAAACACCTTTCATAAAACTCATAAAAATTCTCTTTAACTTAGGCTAAACTCCAAAAAAAATATTCCCCTTATTTCTCCTAAGACAAACTTTAGCCTAAGAAAAAATAAAATTTAATAATTAAAAAGCTTTACCACTTTGGCATGCGCATGAGTCGAACCGAGCGCATCTCTCCCACTAGCACCTTGACCGTGGCTTCCACGTCGTGGAGCCACGTGCTCCTCTTGGAGCCTCCAAGCACCTTCAACGCTTTGACCTTCTAAAACACATGAGCCAAAATATGGCTCCTTCACCCACGCTCTACGAAATGCGTTGCACGAAGTTACTATCATGAGGAATGCGCACAAAATAGCATGTGATAGTCTTTAGCGAATCGGGTGGATAATTTTACCTTTGGAAAGGCTATGGTATATATATACCATATGCCTTCCAATGTGCTCCCACGTCGGTGGAGGAAGACGTCGACAATGCACGCGATGAAGTCGATGGAGGGAGACATCAAAAATGTATGCGAAAGAACCGACGCCCAACATTAGACTTTGGCCATTATTTATTAAATATAATAAATTAAATTCTTTTAAGAATTTAATTATTATAATTTAATAATTAAATGGACTTTGGCCTTTTAAACCAAACTTTAGGGCCTCCTTGGTTTTTAGAAAAACCTTACAACTTGCCCACATGGTTTTAATGAAAAAACCTTTTATTTTTGCCATCATTGGTTTTAAGGAAAACCTTTTATTTTTCCAAAACATGGTTTTAATAAAAACCTTTAAACTTATGCTTCCACATAATATTAAAAATATTATGAAGCTCTTTTGCCATTAACCTTTGCATTGTTCCTTTTGACCTTTTTACATCAACGGTAGCTTATTCCTTGACATCAATGACAACTTCGTTCCTTGACATCAATGACAACTTTGACTCAAAATGTCCAACAAAATGTTGTATATTTTGTTATAATGAAAATGTTGACTTATATTATGTAAGTTTGGAGATTATAAGGTGTACTAAAATAGTTGATATTTGCAAAATAATTATTGGGAAAATTATTTTGTGGAGATCTTGAAATAAGTTGTGGCTACCTAACCTTGATATTGGCAAAGAAAGTTTAATTGTGATAAGACAGGTTTTGAAGATATATCTCCATAAAAACAAAAGGTATGGGCACATCTTCCTATGAGTGAAATATTATTGGATTGGATGGTTTGAATGCTAATTTGGAATGAAAAGGATTGTTTGATAATCATTGTTGAGTTTGGTTTTGATATGCCCAATATTGATTGATGAGGGTTTTTCTGGAATGATGGTTGATGCTAGAAATCTTGTTTGATAAGCACTATTGGAAATATTGAGTGAGCCTTCATGTGCATGATTAGGGTTTGTGAAATATCATGAGTATCATTGTTATGTGAAGTTGTGAATGATATTGAACCAGGGTTTGTAAAAGAATTATGTGATCAACATTGTTGAATAAGCTTTCATTGAGTGATTGGTTGAGTGGAGTTGATTGAGCATAATTAATTGAAAGTGTTGGAGTGATAGTATAAGTTTTGTGAAACAAACTGTTCTTTATTTTTGAATTGATTTGAAGGAAATATTGGAAGTAATTAAGCATTGTTGTGAGTAAAATATACTAAGTCTCTAACAATTCTCTATATGTTTCTATGGTAAAACAAAAGAGATATTGTAAGTAATTGAGCATTGTTGTGAGTGTGAAGCATATTGAGTCTCTAACCATTCTCTATATGTTTCTATTTCTATAATATTAAAAAAGAATCTATGTGAAGCTTATTTGTGTGATTGAAGAAGTTTTCTATGATAGATTGAGTTGAGTTGAATAAGATTTTGTGAAAGCTTGTGAGCTGATTTAAGTCCTAGAGTGGACTTAAGGATATATTTGTACAAGATTTTATGGAAGCTTACAATCATATTGGACAAGTTCTAGTAAGGAATAGTTGAGTAGATTTGAGATAAGTCTTGGTGAAGACTTGTTGAGTAGATTGGAAAAGTTCTAGTGAGGATTTTTTGAGAATATTTGAGATAATTCTTGGTGAAGACTTGTTGAGCATATTGGAAAAGTTCTAGTGAGGACTTGTTGAACAAATTTGAGGTAAGTCTTGGTGAAGACTTGTTCAGGTTATTGGAAAATTTCTAGTGAGGACTTGTTGAGAAGATTTGAGGTAAGTCTTGGTAAATACTTGAGAGTAGTTTGAGAAAGTTCTAGAGAGGACTTGAGTACAAATTTTAGGATAGAGTTTGGTGCAGATTTGAGGATAGGTTTGTGCCAGACTAGGGATAGATATTGAGCAGATTTGTGCTATATTAAGGGATTGTGTTTAGTGTATATTAGAGATAGAGATAGAGAAAATTTGTGCTAGACCAAAGAACTATGTTTACTATAGATCAGAGATAGAGATTGAGAATATTTGAGCTAGACTGAAGGACTGTGTTTAGTATAAATTTGAGATAGAGTTGATAGTAAGATTTGGAGGTGACAGAGCAAAGGATACTAGTATCTAGTGGATAGAGATCCATTAGCTAGGTTAGTGGGGATAGATATATTTTGAGTGAGGATAGATTCTTCTATGGATAGATATCCACAAGCTAGTGTAGTGGAGGTAGTAGTATTTTAGAGGATCACCACTCAGAGCAGAGAAGGAGTTCTCCTGTGGATAGATATCAATGAACCAATTGAGGATATTGGTGTCTCCTAGGGATAGAGATCCATGAAATTTATTAGGAGATTGGTATCTCATTTTGATAGAGGTCCATAAACATTGTAATAGGGAAAGGATTCCCAAGATATTTGTTGAGAAAATTTTAGTGAAATATTTTTTCCGTGGAGTAGCCCACATTGGGTGAACCACATTAAATTGGTCTCTATATTATGTGTGGTGATGTATGCATTGCTTTTATTACTTTTGGTTATATTGCCATTGATATATTGCATAATATGTTTTGGTAAAGAAAAGTAAAAAGTGGTCTTATACTATTCACCCCCTCTCAATATAAGCTTGTGTTCTTCACCTTCACCTACCAATGATTGCCTTTTGATCTGTCAAACGTCGATACTACCTTCCAAAGAGTAATGGATGTAGATTTTAGTGAGTTTTTGAATCATATTATTGTTATATATCTAGATGAAATGACTTTTTTCACATGACAAAAAAGAGCATGGGTCTCACCTAAGAGGTTTTCAAGAAATGTTATGTGTTTGGAATTTCTATCAACCCCAAGAAATCAATTTTTGCTAGTAAATATGGGAAAATCATAGGTCATGTGAATTTGAATGAAGGGTTATCCATTGATCCTACTAGATTTGAAGCTCTCTTGAAGTTACCACTACCAACCAATAAGAAAGAACTATAGTTATTTCTTGATCAAATTAATTTTATCTGAAATTTCATTACAGACTTCACTTAATTCATGAATTTGATGACTGATATTCTTAAGATAAATGTAAGTTTTAGGTGGATAGAGCAAAGAAGAGCTTTCTAAGAAATCAAAGAAAGAATTGTCCAAGACCCTATCCTGATCACCATAGATTATTCAAAGGATTTTATCCTTTACGCTATGGGTGAGCAAGAAAGCTACACAGTTGTGCTCATACAAAAGAGAAATGATGGAGAAGAATAGCCAATTGATTTACTAAACCAAGTCATCCAACCGCATGAGGAGAAGTATAATTTTATTGAGAATCAAATCTATGTAGTTATGAAATATTTGAAGAAATTTTGGCACTTTTTTTTGTAGAGCAAGGAATTTTTTTATGTCATTCATCTAGATGTCAGAAGTTTCATTATTTAGGGCAAACTTGGTGATAAGAAAGCCTATTGGATTTTCAAAATATAGGAGTTTGATGTAGATATTTTGCCAACTAAGTTGGTTCATCATCGAGCACTCTACCAAGAGCTTTCTAAGAACACCACTTCTCAATAAATTGATCTCCAGTTGATAATACACTAAGGGAGAGTAATCTTACTAATCAAGCTTTGATCGACCATGATTGGATAGAGGAACTTATCAAATATTTTAACTTAGAGAAATTTCCATCACACCTCAACTCCTCATATATAAGGAGATTTATATTGGAAGACCTCAAGTATGTATTATTTCCAAGTGGCTTGTTCCACAAAAATATCGATGGAGTCCTTCTCATATGTGTTAAGGATATAAAGAAACAAAGGATTTTATAGGAGTTTCACTTCAATCTATTAGGAAGTCACTATGCAGGAAGGTCCATGGCACTTAGAATCTTCAAAGTAGGTTATTTTTGGCCTACTCTCTTTTCATATGCATTCAAATTTAGTCAGAGTTGTGATAATTTCCAAAGATATATCGATATAAGTAGGAAGGCATCTTTACCCATTCATCCCATACAAGTTGAAGCACTATTTCAATAATGGGGCTAAGAATTTATCGAGGTTATTGATCCCAATTATTCTACCCAATACAAGTACATTCTGATTGTAACATATTATTTCACCAGATGGAGCCATTTTGACTAAGAAAATAGATCAATACATAGTTATCTTCTTTTTGTAGGGGTTAATCACCCGCTTTGGCATCCTAGATTCAATTATCACATATAATGGGACCCCCTTCATTGGTTCTAAAATCAATAAATTTGTAAGTATGGAATTTATCTTAAAATATCTTCTAACTACTATCCGCAAGGGAATGGTTTGGAAAAATCTACAAATAAGAACTTGTTGAGAATTTTAAAGAGGATCCTTGGAGACAACAAGAGGAGTTGGCATCTGCTATTGAACCAAGACTTGTGGGTAAATTGCATTTCAATCAAGAAATCAATTAAGGCTTCCCCTTATTCTTTGGTATATGGTAAGGAGGCAGTTTTACCTATACACATTGAGTTGTCTATCCTAAAAATCTTGTATATGCTCACAAATGAGGATGATGAGTTTGACCCTATGAGTGCTAGACTAGCATAGCTCCTACAACTAGAAGAAGAAAGAGAGAAGGCATACAATGCTTTAATGGAATATGACAGGATGACATAGAAATGGTTCAATAAGAAGACATCTGAAAGGGAATTTAAAGTCAATGATCTAGTGTTAAAATAGAACATATATAAAGCAAATCTTGGTAAGCATCATACATTTGAAGCTATATGGTAAGGTCTATTTCAGATTTTGGTGGTGAACTTAGTTAATGCCTATTATCTTCAGGACATGGATGGCCATGAATTGTCAATTTCGATAAATGATCTTCATTTGAAGGCCTATTATCACTAAAATATTTAAGAACAAGTATGTATATATGTACAAATGTTATTTTATTTTTAAAAATATTTTAGGATTTTTTATGATTATTTAAAAAAAAAAGTTTTAGTTTCGACCCAAGTTTAAATTTCACCATACAATTTTTTTTTGGGGGGTGAAATGTAATTCCGGAGTGAAACTCCCAGAATGGAAAAGCAAAAAGAAAAAAAAAACAAAATAAATAAAAATCATATGCTTTTTTAAAGACTCCCAGATTAAAAGATATTTTTGGTAAAAGAGGGGTGAAACTAATTTTTAAATTTCTTTTTCGGTAAAAGACCTTACAGTTAAAGCTTGTTTTTTTAGCAAGGAACTTTTTTTGGGGAAAAATCAGGGAAGAGGAATTGTTTTAAAAGGCCAACCAAGCTTATGAATTCACCAAGCAAACGAGGATGATTTCCTAGTTTCTATTGAATGAAGAAGCAAGTTGCAAGATTTTTTTCATCCAATTAATATTTTTTCAGCAAAGGAAGTATGCCTTAGAGATGCTTTTTCTGGTTCAAGATGATTTCGAAGTTACCAAGTGATTTTTTTCAGTAGAAGGGTGTGACCAAAATAGATTAATTTCACCCATGCACCCTAGATTGATGATTTGACATCCTTGGGTGGTATATTTGATTGATTTTCATCCTAAAAGGTGTCTATCATTAACACATGGTGTTTATCATTCTCGGTATTAGTCATTGACATCCAGGTTGTACTTTTCAATATTAAAGGTGGCCAAGCACACTGTTCAAGGAATATTTTGAGCAGAAAAGAAGTTAATGACAGTTAAAAAATTATTAAAAATTATGCCTAGAGAGAGTATCAAGGTGCACATTCATCCAACTTATCTAAAAATTAATACATGCATTTAATCTAGTAGTTGAAGGCACAACTTTAAAATTTGGTGCATTTGTGGCTTGGAGGTAAATTTTATATATATATTCTGGAGCATTGATGCATCTTGTTGCTTGATTGTAGGAATTATAGGGTACCCAAGAATTATTGAAGATGAGGAAAAAAACCACAAAGCCAAAGAGCACCATTGATCAAAATAAGGTGCATAAAAAAGTCAAGGGAGGCAAGAAGTCCAAAAAAACCAAGAAAAATGAAAATATTGACCTGGATCCATATTTTGATGCATTAGCTCAGGTTGGAGATTACATTATTTCGAATAAATGCATTAAGAAATTACACCAGTATGTGGATGTTGCAATCATATAGGGGTTGATGTCATAGAATCCTCTCACTATCGCATATCATGCTCAACTTTTCTAGAATTTGTGCACACTGGTTTATTTTTACCCAAATTTTGTGGAGGCAATTTTAAGATTTTATAATCCTGACACCAGACCTATCAAAAACATAAAGCGAGAAGTATTATTTACTATTTTATCTGATGATTTTTGAGGCATTTTATTGTGGGATTAAACCTCTTTAGATTGTTTTTTAAGATATTGCATCTTGGTAAAAAAGAGGAGAAATATAAGTCGACAATAACGCTGCACCAATTTATGGAGACCCAACTGATAAATATGCCCCAGCATGGTGAATTTCCAACTCTACCAAAGTCATTAATAGATTTTAAAGTCCAAATTTTTTTTCTATGGTGGCTTGGGTTGTGGGTCTCCTAAATGATTCAACAGTGTACAAGTGGTAGGCGATATTGCTACAGTATATTTATCAAGTCGAATTCTAAACCCCTACTAAAATTATAGTGAGGAAAAAACTGATTTTATTCGATTGGGCTGATTATATTTCTAGAGGGATGCATACCCAGCTAGAGAAAATGCAGAGTGAAGAAACCATTATGTTCAAGCACACATCATTCTTAATATGGTATTTCTTCTTTCACATGTATCAGAAAATTTCCTTCATAGTAGTTAAGCAGGTTGATAGAGAAAGTAGAAGATTGCCAATGCAAGTATGGACCTCTATCTTGTCAATAAAAGAATCATTTTATAATTTTAACTGCATGTTTGTGGATGTAGATTAAAGATACAACGCCAAACAGAAATAAAGAAATCACAATAAAAGGAATGCAGAACAGTTGTACAAAATGAATGATTTTTATTAATCAATGGAGTTTAGAAACTCCTTTTAAGTACAACGAGGCCTGTAACCCTTTTCGTGATACAAAGTTACAATTTGTGCTAGGGTTCTCCGAAACCCTAGCTGGCACAATGTGGTGGCATCTCCGAAGAATGTATCCTTAACCTCAACAGAATGAGTGGGCTTCGTTGTATCCTTTGGCTCGAACCACTCCAGCTTAAGCAGCTACTATCAACAAATCAGATCTACCATTAGAATCCTGCACACATTAAAATTACCAAAGAGTTAGAAACTAATAAGAGGGCTCCACTGTGTGAGCCCTCAGAAATAGTCTAAAACCCTAGATTTATGAAATGAAATAAAACAGAATGCAGAATTCAACAACAGATTAATACATAAAGAAAGATTACTTGCTTTAGACGAATCTATACCTTTTCCTGTTAACGCGACGAGACCAGGCGGCGGCGATGGATGCGGCGAAAGGGTTTAGTTCAGACTTAGGGCCGTAGAAGACTCAGAAGACTCAGGATTAACAGCAATAGCCAACTCCAGACTTAGATTGGAAAGATAGGTAGGTTTAGCCGAAGAGATAGATGGGGTTTGAGCCATCAAGGTGACTCAATTTATAATCTACTCTTAGGGCACACTTTAGGGTTTTAACGACACTTTGAACGTGTGGCTAAGATTAAAGTGGATCCAAGGGTAGAGAATAAATCTAGGTTGTGAAACGGATTAAGATGGATGGACGAATGAGATTAAATGAAGGATGGACGGCTCAGATTAAATCACTTAAACTTTATTTATATATATATTAAAATATATTAAAATATTAAAATATATATATAAATATTAATTTAAATAAATTTGGGGATGAAAAATGGCGGGAAAAATGAAATTGGGCCAACTAATGGTGGGAAAGTGTGGATTTGGGCCAAATAATGGCGGGAAGGATGGATGACTGACACGTGGCTGGCAAGAAGGTATATATGACTTACAAGTGGCTGGATTTTGGTGTCTACAGATTCCCCTTTTTGAGCTGCTTTGTGTGAAGACACAATGTAGCACAAAAACTTAAGACACCTGAAAAGTTGGATCAGACGCAACTCTCTCTCAATACTAAAGCACAACTTTGAAGACCAAAGAATAAAAGAATATTTAAAATTTTTCAGCTTACCCCCTCAATTGGCGAGCGAGAATGGTTCTCACAAGCCAATTGGAAGAAATTCGGAAGATAATGAACCGTTTTTGCCCCAACGGTGAAAAAAAGGGTTGGTGCATGCACCATCTGTTTATGTCCCAACAGAAAAGGGGTTGGTGTACAAACCAGAAAATAATATGATTGAAGACGATATGAGTGATGTGAAAGATGGACCGTTTTCTGCCCCAACGGTTATAAAGGGATTTTTGCCAAACTGTAAATTCCATGATCATGTAAGATGAATTCCACTATAAGAAAATTAGAAATTTATAACGGATGCCCCAACTCCTGTGTGTGAATCCATACTGTTGATGAAATTGCCTTGTTGGCACCATTGATATGCAGAGATGAAATATGCATGAAAGAGTCCAGAACTCAGAGATGCTCCTAGTGACTGTATGGATAATTCCTCGGGTCGGAACCAATCAACCTAGGTAGCCACAATCTCTAGCAAGACTTAAAATAATGACGATATGAAAGATTGTCCATGTTTAAGGCCCCATGAACTAGGCCATCAATGACAACTGTTGAGCAAAATAATTTTGGTATGACGTCACTTGAAAAGTAGAATACCCAAAATTGATTTCCAATTTTCAAACAATAAAATAATTGATGATGATAAATGGTAAGTGTCCTTATGGTGGTTTAATCCTCTTACCGAATTGCATGGATTCAAATCGCTGCAATCGCCAAGGTGATAGAATATACCACTAGATACGAGGTTTACTTTAATTTGATTTGGAAAAAATATGCATGATGAAAGAAGAATGAAATTGACGATAGATCAGAAGAATTGATGAATGTGGTTAATTTTGTGAAGGTTTTGAATATTTTTAACCCAATTTGTAAAACAATGATGAATGATGCGCTTTTTGAGCGAAATGACAAAATTTGTGTCCAAAACTGTTGTAACCTTCACAAAATGTTTTATTATGATAAGAAGAATGGATGAATGCAATTTGATGAAATTTGGAGGAGGTAAGCTTCAATTTTGTAAGTTTTGTTCCTTTATTCAATACTGACACCAAACGTCGGTCTGCGTTTATGGTTGGCAGAGACGCCCACCGGTGTTTAGGCGCTCTACAAATGCAAGACTGCATCTGAATCCACCATGAAATGCCCTACTGCATTTTAGGGAGCCAAAATCAGATATTTAAACAGTTTCAGCGAGAATTTCACTCATTTATGCGTTCGAGCTTAAGAGAAGTGCATCTGAGGGAGTGGAGTGAAAGGTTGTGTGGGAGATTGAAGCACACGGGAGCTATGGCAGAGATGGGAGCGGACGCACCAGTGCAGCCAGCTGAGGTAGTTGTTCATTTAAGCAAGTACTTATTATGTGTTTTTTTTTTTTTGGAAAAATTTGTAACAAATTTTTGTTTTATTATTTTGCAGCTTAGGGTGTTAGAGGCACGACACCGATTCTCCCCTATCATTCCGGGGATGAGGAGGTCATTGTCCCAGGTAGACTAGGAGATATTGGATGCAGTGGGGCTAGCGGAGGCAGCCCGATTGGAGGTAGTTCGGGTGGATGAGGGGTACCTCTCGGCTTTGGCCGAGAGGTGGGATCCAGATCGGGGGACGTTCCAGCTCCCAACTGGAGAGATGACGGTGACGCTTGAGGATGTATATCGCATCCTCAAGGTGCCCGTGGAGGGGGCGCGGGTGGAGGTTGGACGAGATAGGGCCACGAAGATGGCCAAGTTGTTTGGGGATGACTGGAGGGAGATCCAGGACGGAGAGCGGGGGATCCCATACTTGGCCATGTATACGGCCAAGGAGTTGGGAGCGGTGGAGGCTCTGACAATGTTCGTGTTGGCCAACATTGTGGCCCCGAACAGCATTGGGTGCAGGTTCCCATGGAACCTGATGGGTGTAGTGAGAGATATGCTCACTAATAGGGTAGTGTATGCCTGGGTGCCCTCTTTATTGGCACAGGTGTACCGGGAGTTGTATGAGGTTCAGAGACGGGGTCGAAAGGGCCTAGGTTGCAGTGTGGTGCTCCAGTGCTGGGGATGGGAGCACTTCAGAGTGGTCTGACCGGAGGGGTTGCCATGAGCTCACTGGGACGTGAGCTAGGCTTATGGTAGGAGATGGCCAGTGGCGGAGGAGAGATAGCCGAGCCGCCCCGTGAGATCGGGGCAATGGTATAGGAGACTATGGGCAGACTTGACAGATGTCCAAGTCATTTGGAGGCCCTGGCGGGAGGCGAGGTGGATCGGGGATGGAGAGCACCTGAGATGGGTGCGAAAGGCTAGATGGGTAGTGGGGCAGAGCCATGGCAAGGCAGAGTACATACAAATTTCTCGAGTACTCCGCCAGGTCGGATTGAGGCAGGATGTTCCCGGTGAGCCAGTGCGCTACCGGAGGCACAGATCAGAGGGGGATTTGTCATGTGCCGAGCCATGGAGGGAGGCGGCAGAGGATGATGAGAACATGGAAATCCCTGACGTGGATGACATCAGGGTGAAAGCTGAGTATGCAGCATGGATGGCCGCAGAGCCGAGGTGGGAGCCACCATTGGTGGCTGGTGGAGCCGAAGAGCCCGAGGCTGGGGCTGGAGAGGGCGAGGGAACCGCGGAGGTTCCCAAGCGTAGGGAGGGTCCCCGCCTTCGATTTGACAGTCGAAGGTGAAATGGGAAGATGGCACGGTAGGCTTCGGGGAGCGAAGATGATGGGGAAGATGGCAGAGAGGGCCTAGGAGAGGCTAGGGAGGTACCCCCTAGCAAGCACGAGAATGAGCTGGCGTAGCTACAACAATAGATAGCAAAGCACGATGCTATGCTAGCTGTTCGGTACGATAGGATAGCTCGGTTGGAGCAGCAGGCGGCAGTGCGGGATGCCCTGTTATCTACTCAGGAGGAGAGGATGGCCCAGCTGTAGGCGGACTTGGATGGAGTGACCAGGGTGCCCTAGGATGACAGGGTGATGAGACTCCAGGTAGAGCTAGTGGAGCGGGAGCGACAGCACGGGATAGACATAGCTAGGCTTAGGTCTAGGACTCGTTACATTGAGGCTCTGGAGGACACATTATTTAGGCATCACATTGTGTTGCCTGATCCTCCATCCTCCTCCGTCTCTAGGCGTAGTGAGTCTAGGCACACCACTAGGTCTAGGGCTCCTACTAGGTCTCAGGGGTCCTCTTTTGATGGTTAGCTTAGTGCTTAAATGCACTCTTTATGAGCCTTGGTGCTCTATTGTATATTGTAGCCTTTTGGCATTCATTGTACAGTTTGACCTTTATACATATATATATATACATGGCTTTTATTTATTTGGTGTTTTACTCTCTTTTGTGTGAATGCCTATGTTTTTGTGATGCATGTTTTTATATGTTTTAATGTTTTTGATGCATATGTGATGGAATGGTATGCAAACTTATAGATGATTAATGCGAGACTAAGTATATAACATACAAATCTATGGATGATTAATGCAAGACTAAGTAAATGATATGTAAATCGATGGATGATTAATGCAAGAATAAGTAAATGAAATATGCACTAAGAAGCACTCATACTTTTAGATAGTTATATTTAGCCAACTGTTATCATAATTGTTTAATCAAGGGCATCAAACTTGGTGGCTTGTGAATGGATGACGTATGGAATCACATGAATATGGAAGAAGATATGGAGGGTGATATGGAAGAATATATGGAGGAAGATATGGAGGTTGATATGGAAGACTGTTTTACAAAGACTCAAACATGCTAGTGGTATCAAACAAACTTACTAACACTACATAATTCAACTAGGACCAAATGTGTGTGCATGCGAGTTCATTAACCAAATAAGAAGCATGGTAGTGACTCTAGGCAATCAAAAACCTGTGTGTGTGCAAGTGTGTTCATTAACCTCATCTTGCATAAATTAGGTAACCCTGTTATGGAGAAGACTCCAAAGCTAGTTTGTCCGTATGAGCATTCAGAGGTCTCTTTTTGAGGAGAGACATGTCGCCACGCAATGAGTATACTCCACTGCCAGTCAAGCGTCTATAGCCTCGGTGAAGGTTAACTCCATAGTCCATGTTGTTTTTGACCTTTGTAAGCCTTGGGGATGACTACCTATCCGTCTAACTGGATAAGTAGTACGATCCTTACAACTTATTTGGGATCAGTGGTGTGTGAAAAATTTTCATTTCCTTAGAGCTTTGGGGAATCGGATTCTCAACCGAAGTATGATGAGAATTTTACCCTATCCTTACTACTCTATTTATATTTATATTTTGTGATTGCTTGAGATAGTGGTAAGAACCACTGTTTTATGGACTATGTTTGCATGATAGGACAAACGAGGATTACCCTTTTCACTTCAAGGCACAACCCAAGGATGGTGTTATCTCTCCTTGACACAAGATGTTTTTAAGATGTGAAAATGTGATAGGTTCAAGACCGCTTTTGAAATCATTTCCCAATACTCAAGATTTTATTTAGTGTAATTTGTGATATGGCCCTAGAGAACTTTGACATGCATTTCGAAGTTTGCTTAAAACACTAGGAATGGTTGAGTGACTGAAAACATTTTGGCAATGTAAATATGTGCAAATGGAAAATGGGTGTACGAATGACAATTCGGTTTGATGGATTTTATGAAGGTGCCCCTGATTAAGGCAACATGACTTTTGCTTGACCAAATTTTATATCCAAAAGATAGAATGGTCTCTAACATGATATGCAACTATGGCTGAAAATGAAATGTTACGTTTTTCAATGAGATGTATGCACATGAAATGCAATGTTTTTGAATGAGATGTATGCAACTAACAATGAAATGCAAATTCTTTTTATTTTATTTGTTTTTTTTTTTTTTTTTGTTGTACAAGCCATGTATATATGTACATATAAAATTCAAACTATGCGTAGAATGCCCTCAAGTGTATAACATTAAGTGGTTCGGGTTCTTCCTCTCCCTCTAAACTGGAAAGTCTATAAGTTCCATTACCCACTCTTTCAGTGACCATATATGGACCTAACCAATTAGCCACGAATTTATCTCAAAGATGCGGCAATGCATTGGTGTTTTGTTGATTCTCTTTAAGGAAAAGATCCCCTACTTGAAATTCTCTTAGATGAACTTTGGCATTGTAAGCACATTTCAATCGGTCTTGATAAACTCGCAAATGCTCTAAAGCATTGATTCATTTTTCATCTATGAGTTTGAGTTGATCAAGACGTGCTTGTCTAGCAGTATCATCATCGATAAATTCCTACAAAGAAATTTGCAAGGAAGGGATCTTGAGCTCAAGAGGCATGATTGCTTCAGCTCCATAGACCAAAGAAAATGGCATTGCCCCAATGGGAGTTCTGATGCTTGTTCTGTAAGCCCATAATGCCAAGGGGATTTGTGTATGCCAATATTTATGATTTTCTTTAACAAGTTTCTTAAGAATAGCAATTATGGTCTTATTGGAAGCTTCAGCTTGTCCATTGGCTTGTGGGTAGTAAGGAGTTGAGAAACTATGTTGGATATTATACTTTTCGCAAAGATCTTGAACATCCTTATTCTTAAAAGACTTGCCGTTATCAAAAATGATTTTAGAGGGAATACCAAAACGACAAATGATATGGTGAAGTATAAACTCCACAATTCTAGGACCTGTCGTACTGGTTAGAGGAATAGCTTCAACCCACTTTGTGAAGTATTCAAGTGGTCGTAATGATGAAAGTATGATGTCCTGAAGAGGCAGGTGAAATCTTTCCAATTAAATCGAGACCCCATTGTGAGAAGGGCCAAAGGCTTTGGATGGGCTGTAAAGCTTGTGATGGTATATGGATTAAATTAGCATGTTCTTGACACTTTTGACATTGTTTAACATATTTGCAACAATCTTGTTCCATAGTGGGCCAATAATACCCCATATGTAAAATACGCTTCACAATGGCCATTCCACTAAAATGACCACAACAAGTACCATCATGGGCTTCAGAAATAGCTCTATGTGTTTCACCTGCTTCTAGACAGCGGAGGAGTACTCCATCATATCCACGTTTATACAACACATCCCCCCAAAAGAACAAAACAAGCTACATTTTTCTTAAAACAGTGGTGGGCAGTTCAAGACAAATCAGATGGGAGTGTTCCAAACTTGAGGAAGGCTACTATCTCACTAGACCAAGGCTCATATGGATCCGAATGGATAAAGCAAACATCTTTTTCATCCTTAGACTCAGCACGGACAATTGCAGACTTAGATATTGTGGAAATGATTAGGGGTTGTACCTCTCCAAGGGAGTCCTTTGGAATCAATGATCCAAGAGAGGCCATGGCATCCGCGAATCTATTAGTCGAACGAGGCAAACTAGTGATCTCATACCAATCAAACTTAGAGAGCAACTTCATTGCTACATCATGATAAAGCTTAATGGTAGGTTCTTTGGCTTGGTATTCTCCTGTAATTTGTTTAACCATGAGTTGAGAATCCCCAAATATCCGAATACGCTTAATACTCATAGCTATGGCTGATTGAAGACCTAAAATTAAGGCTTCATACTCTATTGTATTATTGGTGCATTGGAAGTCTAGTTTGAATGATAAAGGGATGGGAATCCCTTGAGGTGTATGAAACACAACTCCAGCGCCTTGACCTTTCGCACACTTAGAGCCATCAAAGAATAGTGTGATGTCAACATCTTCCTCCGGAATGATGTCCTCTTCTTGTTCAGTGATAGCAAATACCGAATCATCTGGGAGCTCAATAATCAAAGGATGATCACTAGGTAGTGGAGCTTCTGCAAGTTGATCGGCTATAACTTGACCTTGAATAGATTTTTGGCTAATGAATTCAAGATCGAATTTGGTAAGCAAAATTATCCATTTAGCGGTATGAGTGTTATTATAAGTGCGAGACATCATATAACGCAGAGGGTTTTCTCTAGCTATGACATATTTTGTATGGCTAAGCATATAATGATGAAGTTTCTTAGTGGCAAAAACCACTGCTAAGCACAACTTTTCCACATAAGCATATCGGGTTTCATAGCTTACCAATGTTCGACTAATATAATAGACAGACTTGCTCATGATTTTGTTCATTCTTTTGTGCAAGCATTGTCCCTAAGGCAAAGTCCGTTGTTGAGATATAAATATTGAAAGGGACCCCTGGACGAGGCGGAGCTAAGACTGGCGGAGACGCTAAGTACTGCTTGATGTCATCAAAGGCTTTCTGACACTCATCTGTCCATGAAAATTGTACCCCCTTTTGTAGTAGGTGGCAAAATGGCCTACATTTATCAGAAAGTTGTGCAATAAAGCGATGGATTGAATTAATCTTTCCTTGTAAACTACGCAACTCCTTCAAATTAGTTGGAGGACACATTTCCATAATGGCTTTGACCTTGTTTGGGTCCACCTCAATACCTCATTTAGAGATAATAAAACCTAGGAGTTTGCCTGAGGTAATACCAAAGACACATTTCTTAGGGTTCAACCTTACTTTATGCTCTAGAAGTCTATCAAAAACTTTTTCCAATACATCAAAATGCTCTTGTCGAGTTTTAGATTTTGCCAATAAATCATCCACATAATCTTCGATAATCTTATGCATATAATCATGGAAAATATAAGTCATGGCTCGTTGATAGGTTGCACCTGCGTTCTTAAGGCCAAAGGGCATCACCCCGTAACAAAAAGTTCCCCAAGGTGTCGTAAATGTTGTTTTGTGTTGATCTTCATGGTTTATTCGAATCTGGTTGTATCCTGAAAATCCATCCATGAACGAAAGCATTTCATGACCAGCACAGGTATCGACAAGAGTATCAATGTTTGGAAGAGGAAAGTCATCCTTAGGACACGCTTTATTTAGATCTCGAAAATCGGTGCAAACACGTATCCCCCCGTTAGGCTTGTGAACGGGTACCATGTTAGAAAGCCACTCAGAATAATCAATCGGGACGACAAATTTAACATCCAGAAGTTTTTGAATCTCCGATTTAACTATGAGGGCCACGGTAGGATGCATTTTCCTAAGTTTCTATTTGACAGGTTTAGCATCTTTTTGTAAGGTGAGGTTATGGAAAACCAAATTAGGGTCTAGGCCTGGCATGTCTTTGTAAGACCATGCAAATATCTCCTTCTTCCTCTTGAGTAGAGCAATCATTTGCTCTTGTTCCTCTGATGATAGACTTTTAGCCGCTTCACAATTTGGGTGTCATCTTGGTCCGGACTAAGGTCTACATCGATAGTTTCTTCAATAGACATGTGGGAACCTTCCTCAAGCCGATGGGGAGTAGGGATCGGATTTATGTCATCCGAAATGTCATCAAGCTCCCGTGCCTTGCTCTCGTCTATGTCTACCCGGAAGACTTCTGGCTTAGAAGATGAAGGTGAATGTGGAGGTGAAGGAGGAATGTAGTTGGTGGAAGCCCTTAACAATTCCTCGGAAAGGATGAACTCTGAAATAGATGGAGGAGATGAAATTTGATCCATGTCAATCAGGTTTGGGTTGATCGGGATTGGCTTATCCGGATCATATGGATTATGGAGCGGGGTGAATAAGTCTTCAAAATTCATTGTCGACTTATGAAAGAAAGGATGGGCGAAATGGAAGGGAAAACCGGTGAAGACCTCGGAAGACCTGAAATGCAAAACAACATAGTTTTTCAGTTTTTTTTTTTTTTTTTTTTTTTTTGTAGTGGTGAAAACCACTATTACACACATACATAAAGCAATAAAGTATTTTTATATATTTTGATTTTTTTTTTTTTTTGGGAATTTTCTGATTTTTTTTTTTTTTGGTAGTGGTGAAAACCACTATTTTAGTATATACATATAATACAGGTTTGGATTATGGCTTATGGATGTGGCGGAGGGGGTGGTTCACCTCGTTCTTGTGGAATAAGCAAGCGAAATATGGCCTCTTGGAGAGGGAACAATTGGAGATAAAACTCGTCTTGTTCAGTGAGGGGAACAATGGGTGTCGACTCTTCTTCAAATTCATCACCATTTGACATGACGTCAAATTCTTCATAGGCTTCATCTTCGGATTCGTCGGGGTGGAGGATTTCTTCTTCTGAATTAATATTAATGCTTTGAAAAGCTTGTTCAAAAGAAGAAAGGGATGGAAGTGGTTGGTAGCCCAGACCAAAATGCTCAGTGGGTCTTTGGTATGGCATATTGATGCGTTCAGTTACCCCTTGCTCATATCGACCTAGGCCAAATTGCTGCCAATTATGTCTGTGGAAATAGCAAGAGGTAAAACCTTCCATCCTTTTGATATTGGCAGGGAATGGATGCTTGGGTTCTAGTATGGTCGTAGGACTAGAAGATGACTCTATTCCCCCATATAAAAAATTAATGGAATTTGGCATAGAGCCCATGTTATAAACCGATCCAATGGATAAATGTTGGTCATGTGGACGACAAAAATCTTTAACTGTTTGCACATTGAACGATGTGATGTGGACATCTTGGATGGCATACTCACCAATACCTACATCAGTTAGATGGACCTTGACTTGGGAGGGAGATGGACTAGATGATGGAATAGAAGAATGTGGGATAGAAGAATTGGAAGGATTTGGTTGGGTTGATGCTTCACTGACTTGTGAAACATCAGCTGGTGATGGTTGAGAATATGGAGGAATAATAGGTGATGTTGAAGAAGGTGTAGAAGAAGGGGGTAATGACATGGAAAGAGATGATTGGTCATGGCCACATGTGCATGTGGTCACTGATGAAGAAGAAGGAAGATTAGGAGATGAAGAAAGTGGTGAATGAGATGGAATAGCGAAAGAGGAATATGGTTGCGATATGATGGGTAGCTCCTCAGGAATGGGAGCTTTAGAAGAAGATGGTATAGAAGAATTAGATGGGGTCAAGAAAAGATGAGTGGATGGCAACACAATCTCATAAGGATTTGAGACATAGTTGCAATGTTTGAAGGGTTCAATGTCAACAGGTACACAATGAACCTGTCCCTCATATACATACTTCATACATTGATGCAGTATAGAAGGGACACATCTCATCTCCCTAAGCCAAGGTCGTCCAAGCAATACATTGTATGCCATGGACCCTTCCAATATGTGAAACAAGGTATGCAAAGTTTGGGCCCCTACCTCAATGGGCAAGATAACCGTGCCAACCGTGGAACACAAAGCATCATTGAATGCTTTAAGAGTAAAAGTCGACTTGGTGATAAGGGATGGCGACAACTCTAGATGACTCAACGCCGATGTTGTAATGATATTGATTGAGGAACCGGTGTCAATTAAGACTCTCTTGAATGGCTTGTGATCGATCTTGGCCATGATATGCAGTGGAGGATCTATACTTTCTATTGAAAAAGGTTTGATTTCAAAATCATAGAAAGTGATGGAGGGCTCCATGCATGTTTGAATACTCCCCACAAAGTTGTTGAAGGCATTAGTATCTTGAGTTTGAAGCTTGATTGACTTTAATATTTCCATTAATGCCTCTCTATGCGGGGGAGATTGTTGAATGAGGTCATAGATGGATAACTTGGTAGAAGCCATTTTTAAACTGGTAGTTAACCTACTACTCAATGACATGATGGGTCATTGGCATTGAGTAGAATGATTTAGCGGTTGTTGAGAAGTACTAGAACGTCGTTGGGTCACTGTTACCTAAGTTGGACTAGGAGTTTGTACAGGTGGCTGTGGTTCAGCCTGATTTGGTTGGTTCGCCCTTTGACCCCGGGTTACTACGTTAATAGTACCCACAAAACCTTGGTATGGTTGTACATGGTTGACTTGATTAGGAGGAGTTACCTGAGTTACTCCCCCTGAAGTTGTTGGAGCTTCCTCCCGATGTGGAAGGGGTGTTTGAAATATACCAAGATTTTTATTTTGTTGGGCTAAGGGGCTATCCAATTTAATGGCTCCAATCTCAATAAGATCTTGGATCACATGTTTGAAAGCTGTACAATTATTGATATCGTGTCCGTTTTGCCTATGATAAGGACAAAATAGGTACTCCCTGTAATATTTCCCCCTTCTAGATGGTTCTAAAGGTTTAAACTCAAGTAAAGTTAACTGATTTGTGCTATATAACTTGTTGAATATGACCGCATATGGTTCATCTAAAGGTGTGAACTGTCGCTTGGGACGATTTGTTTGCCAAGGTCGAGTTTCCATGGTTGGCCCAATATTGTGAGTTGGTTGAGGAGGGGCGGGTACCACATGATAAGCAATTGGTTGCGGTTGACTTTGCATTACTTGTTGTTGTTGAACCATTACGGGCTGGCTCACCACCACTTGATTAACTTGGTTAACATTTGAGGCTGAACTAGCCTGTGCTTGTTTGTTTTGGCCATAATTATTATTTCGTTGTTGGCCCTTTTGTTGTCATTCTTTTCTACGGGGTTTTAAAACACCCTCTTGGACTTTAATGTCTTCTATGATACTTGCTTGGGCCAAATCCTCTTCAAAAGTCCTGTATTGTTGTAATTGGAGTAACCAAGAGATAGGTTTTAGACAACTCTGGGTGAACATTTTGGTTAACTCCTCCATTGGTAGGGAGAATGGCAATTTATTAATGATAGCCCTCCAACGGTTTCCAAAGTCATAAATAGTCTCATCGTCATGTTGCTTGAGCTTGTATAATTCGGACAATGAAACTTTCCTTTGTACATTTAGGGAGAATCGTTCTAAAAATAGATTAATCAATTGCTCGTAAGCATAAATGCTATGGTGAGCTAAATGATTGTACCATTGTACAACATCTCCCCCTAATGTCTGAGGAAAAGTTCTGAGCATAAGAGCGTCATTATTTTGGATTCTAAAGCAGGCATGCATGAATGAGCTCACATGTTCATGAGGATCCTCGCTTCCTCAAAATTTGTCAAACTTCGGTAATGTGAAATCGACTGGATATGGCGGTGAAGGTACCGAAGGATGAATTGGTTGATTGATCAACGACCTTAGCGTAGGTTTCTGACTAGATGAGCCAAGAATGTTGAGCATAAGGTTGTCAATCTGTTGTTGCATAGCATGGAGTCAAGAATATTCATGAAAATTTTGATTCGTTTGATGATTATGATGATGCAATGGAGGAGTGGAAAAATGATGAGATGGGATGAAATTGCCTGGATTAGGCGGTGTGGAATGGACAGGTTGTTGGTATGGATGATACCGAAAAGAAGGTGATTGGGGTGAATGATGAACTGGACTGGGTTGGGAGAAATGTGGGGTAGGAATGGACACCATCGAAGATTGGGGTACCCGGGTGGGGCCTGAGCTAAGAAAAGCTGGCTGGGTAGAAATTGGTTGGGGTGTAGGATTTACTACGACAGGTGGTTGGGCATTTTGTTGTTGTTGTTGCTAAAGCAACTTGTCGAGGTACTCCCTAACCTTATTAATTTTTGACCCAAGGGATGTGGGATGATTGGATGAAGGTGGAGGGCAGGCTGCCATGGTAGTCATAGGAGACTGCATAGCAGGGGCAATGAAGGTGGCTGAAGTAGGCGGTACCTGGGAAGAAACAGTAGACTGTGCCCCAGGTAGGGTGAAACCATAAATGGTTTGGGAAGAAGAGGGTTGAAATTGGTCATGGTTAGAGGAGGTTCCACCAGCCTCATAGAGAGAATTGGTGTACACCCAGGTAAATGGAGGAGAAAGTGGTTGGGAAGACACTACATTTGTCTCCAAAGGAGGACAATTGAGCATCTGGGAAGATGTTGGAAATGAAGCCGACTGAGCAGATACAAAATTAGCCTCAAAAAAAGGGTTAGTGTAGACCTGAGTGAAACCAACGGGTATGGTTGATGCAATATCCCGCTGAAAAATAGAATCTTGCATAGGGGAATCTTGGATTGGCTCAAGGATATAACCAAGTGCCATCTCTTAAGTGAGTTTGCACTTGGGCCATATCAATGTGGGTAATATGACAGGAATTGTCTTCCTCCATGGGCATGGCCATGCGATAGACGGTAGAAGGACGTGAAAGACCTGCAGGCGAACCTGCCTGAAATTCACTAGGATAAGTGGCCATGTTGGTGGTGGAGATGTTCTATGAATTATTCATTTGATTATTTATATTTAACACTTTAGATTGATTCCTTGTTAAGACCATAACGCAATAAATCTAAACAAATTCAGAAAAGAAGAATGCAAAACTTAAATGATAAATTTACACTAAAGAAATTATCAAAAAATAGTCACAACCTAGGTTTCAACCAATATGTCTTACCTACGGTTAATTAATTATTTTCTGATATTAATCTGTAGTAAATTTTAAGTTTCCGGTTTATGAGTTTTGCATGTGATCTAATCTTGAATTATTCACAAAAAAGGTAAAAACTATGGCTAGGAAAGGACAACGAGATTCTTACTGGTGATGAAATCCAAGCAAGTTTGCTCGGGGGTGACCTATGGTGTCCGAGGCGAAGTTTAATGGATGGAGATGAATTCCACCGTCACTAAACTTCAAGCAATACCTGGTGATGAAATCCAGATATTACTATTTTAAATGCAATATGAAATGCAGTGAATTTTATTTTAAGTGTTTTAGTTGTCTAATGTATACATACAAAGCTATAAATCAAAATTTCTAATGATCTAAGCAAGAGGCCACTAAAAATATGCCATTTCCTCTGAAGAAGTGGAGTACACCGTTTAAAACCCCCTGCCTACCAATGATATCAGATATCAAAGGAGCAACCGGAAGGTTCATCCACTTATCTGCCTGGAATCACCCAATGGCAAGAGTACTATTGACATCCAATCAATAGTCCTACTTAGATAACTAAAACAGATAATTCGTAGCTATTCTAATATGCAGCTAGGTATGCAATTTTTTTTTTTTATGCAAGCAACAACCAATAATGCAATGCAAAAAAATGTAACTAAAAATGTAACAAAAAAAATGTATATACAGCTTAACTGTTCTTTTCTAGATTACTTAGTTTTTGTTCATTTTAAAGCAATGATCTGAAAAAGAAACAGAATACAGCAGAAAAACCAAAAACGTAAAAAGTACAGTTTAACAAAGAAAAAAAAAATGCACTTACTCGGAAGCCTATGCTTTTTCTGTAAAACTGCCTTCAAACGCCCAAGGGAGTCTGCACAGGCTGAAACGCACCTCTGCATTTCGGATCGGACTTCCAGACGCCGCTCTGCATCTGCTATGTTTTCTGCAAACTCCTCAGAAACCCTAGTTCGCTGGAACATCGAATTTCATGATTTTCGAAACCTACAAAATAAAACAAAAATAGGAATAGATCAATAAAGCAAGTATTAAAAACATGAAACCCTAGGGGGTCCCACCGTGATCGCCATTTGTAGATTAAAGATACAACGCCAAACAGAAATAAAGAAATCACAATAAAAGGAATGCAGAACAGTTGTACAAAATGAATGATTTTTATTAATCAATGGAGTTTAGAAACTCCTTTTAAGTACAACAGGGCCTGTAACCCTTTTCGTGATACAAAGTTACAATTTGTGCTAGGGTTCTCCGAAATAAACCCTAGATTTATGAAATGAAATAAAATGAAATGCAGAATTCAACAACAGATTAATACATAAAGAAAGATTACTTGCTTTAGACGAATCTATACCTTTTCTTGTTAACGCGGCGAGACCAGGTGACGGCGATGGATGCGACGAAAGGGTTTAGTTCAGACTTAGGGTCGTAGAAGACTCAGAAGACTCAGGATTAATAGCAATAGCCAACTCCAGACTTAGATTGGAAAGATAGGTAGGTTTAGCCGAAGAGATAGATGGGGTTTGAGCCATCAAGGTGACTCAATTTATAATCTACTCTTAGGGCACACTTTAGGGTTTTAACGACACTTTGAACGTGTGGCTAAGATTAAAGTGGATCCAAGGGTAGAGAATAAATCTAGGTTGTGAAACGGATTAAGATGGATGGACGGATGAGATTAAATGAAGGATGGACGGCTCAGATTAAATCACTTAAACTTTATTTATATATATTATAAAATATATTAAAATATTAAAATATATATATAAATATTAATTTAAATAAATTTGGGGATGAAAAATGGTATGAAAAGTGAAATTGGGCCAAATAATGGTGGGAAAGTGTGGATTTGGGCCAAATAATTGCGGGAAGGATGGATGACTGACACGTGGCTGGCAGGAAGGTATAGATGACTTACAAGTGGCTGGATTTTGGTGTCTACAGTGGACCTTTTACTAGAGCTAATTTTTGGAAAATGTGAGAGGGTACCAAGGACAATGAGAGAGGAAATCATCCAAAATGAGAAGGGCGATATATTTTTGGTAAGGCAGGGTGTCATTCTACACATTTTTTATTATGTTGGCAAGCCATTTCTTATTCCATATTTTGCCATGGGATACCTTTTTAGATTGGAAGTCATTCACTAGCATGACTTTATCAATGATGTTTATGGGGCAGGACAAGGAAAAATAACCACATGTATTATACATTTTTACTTCGAAGGCATTGAGGTGAGCCAGGTGGGCTAGAATCAGTTAATTACTAAATCCCTCTATGACATTGGTATGGTGGAGTTGTTGTGAAGTACGATTCTTTGGGTCACATCACGATGCTAATTTAGGCTAAGAAGTTTCATTGTTACCCCATGCCAGATATTGAGTGACATCAAAATAATTTGGAGGGGCATGATTTGGAATGGCACATGTAAATTATGATGTCACTCCCACCATGGCATGACTTTTATGAGATGGAGATCAAGTACAACCCTATAATGCATAAGCATCATATTCTACCTCTAGGATTATTTAGTCATATGAAGGAGTAGCTTCTTGATTGGTCTAAAGAGAAGATTACTAATAGGTGGATTATGATAACCCATCAAGGGAAAATCTAGTCGTCATATGGCCTGGTGATGGATAAAATATTTTCAAATATTTATGATGAGTTTTATACCAGTTATCAACCAATCACTTTCACTGGTATTGTACCTCAAATTTTTCAAAAATATAGCATTAAAGAAAGTGTGGCAAAAAAATAATAGCTCGTGACACAAGAGGTGCCACTTGTAGAATAAAAATAAGGATAAGTGTTGAAGGAGCCACTAGAGTATCGAGAATGAAGTAAGTGGGAAAATTACCTATCATAAAGATCTCTAAGAAGCCAAGGACTGGCATAGTTTCTATAAACCCTCTAGCAGTTTTAGTTTTGCAAATAGAAGTGTTAGAGGCTATCCCCTTGGTCCAAATAGATCCATTGAACCAGAGTGCTAATATTATCAATATTGAAGAGGAAACTACAAGAAAACCAAAGGACCGGGTGAAAAAGGAGTCAATTTCACAACCACTTTCACCCTCATCATCTCAAACGATGTTTGATTCCAAAGTCACATTTTCTCACTCTTCTCTTATTCATGAGTAGTTGATGACTATTATTTCTCATCCTATGGTTTCTATTTCCATTTCACCTCCATACAATATGCCTTCCACCTCAATTTCACTTCCTATATCTTAGCCACTAGTCACCAAATCTCCCTATTCTTCTATTCCCATTTCTTCTACTTCCCTTTCTTTCAGTTCTTTTGCATCCACCTTGAACCCATTTTCACTTTCTATATCTTCCATTCCAGTAAACTCTACTATGGCTATAAGCACACAAGCTCCTCCTCGAGTGAGTGTGACCATAGTTGAACCTCTTGATTTTATTTCCACTACCACCTCCATTTCATCAAACGTTCTCACTATGCTAGTTTCCACTTCCCTCAAGCCAAATCCATAATAGACTTGTTTCCCTTTAACCCCATTTTTGGAGCTACATGTGTTGCTTGAATCAAAGATGGAGATTGTACCAGAACAAACTATTGCAGTGAAGATCAGCCAATCTCGTCTGATTTTGTCATAGTGGTTGAAGATCCATAAAAGAAGGGAGGCTCTAGTGCTAGAAAATCCATTGAATAAAGTTGCTTTTGATCCTAACATTATGCAGGCCCACACAGTGAAAATATTTCCCCAAGTTTAGAATCCTCAAGGAGATATGGCTCTGAGTTATTACACTTATGAGTTGATCACCAAGGAGCTTACAAATATTAACACTAAAGAGAATATGGGGAACATTCATGTACATATGAATTCCTTGTACCTTCATGGTGAGCACTATAAGAAGTGCTTTTTCAAGGCTAGGGCTAAGATCACTGATTTGGAGGATAATTTGACTAAAATTCAAGTAGAATATACAAAGTCAGAAGTGACTATTTGGTAAAATAAGGCAAAACTTTTGGATAATACAGTTCAAGAGCACTAGGATACCAAGGAAGGAGCACAACAGTAGGTTCAGGTCTTGGAAGGCCAACTCCATAGTTTACAGGATCAACTAGCCATGAAAGCAACACTTGTGATTATATTGACAAAGGAAAAGGTCAAGGAGACACACAACCAGTTGCTTGTTGACTATAAAACCATGGTGGTGAAGGTGACGCAGGTCCTCATGTACCTTTAGGAGATACAAACAATCATCTCATATGGTCGATATGTAGTGGAGTATGGAAAAGAGCACCTAGAGCCCATCCTAGTGAAGGTAATGCAAAATCAAGCACTAGCTAGATCAAATCTTAGATTTTTCCCATGAGCGATATGGCTCAAGCTTGGAAAAATGCTAAAGTTGTACTGCACTAGTATTTTTCTAAGATAGATCAGGTCAAAGAGGCTCGTAATCTACTCGATGTGTTTGAGCAGGAGAGAAGAGTTTCAACACTCTAATTTAATGCAGTGGCTGATAATGGTTTCCCTAGTTTCACTACTGATAAGGGGAATATTCTATCAAAGTAGGACCTGGAAGCAGTATGGGCAATTTTTGTTGTTGATGCCTCAAAAATTGATGAGTAGAATGAGCCTCTCACTGAAGACCATGTACTGCCCCTGATGAGGAAACTTACACCCATTGAATCTACTTTTTTGAAGCTCAACCAATGGGTAAATTACATTTATATGGAGAAAGTGGAGACTTTTAGGTATCTTGTAGATTCACTTAATAGCCTAGAGCTTATCAATGGATATGCTTGGTTTGAGGTCGTTGCAGTGTACGAGACTACAGTTGAGTATCTTTAAGATTAGGAAGAAGATACAACAAAGTAGTTCAAGGAGCATAATATCAAAGTGAAAAATACATCCTCTAATGCACCAAGAGAAACTAACACCTAAGCCCAATGGATGAGGGCCTGGGTTTGATTACATCCATGTAAGCTAGATACCCCGAGAGTTGCCAAAAATGTTGGCAATTTTGTCACCTTGCCACATTAAATTTTGTTAAACTTTTGTTGAAGGTTTTATTGTAAAAAGGTGAAGTATAATGAATAATATAGCACTTTATATTTTTTCCAATATATTTTGTTGCAATTATTTTTGTTTCAAATCCTCTCCTTTAAATTTTCATGGACACTGTGTCGAGAAATAATGGAGTTTTAAAAATAGAATTAATATCATGGATAAAAGGAACAGAGAAATGAGGTTCGATGTTTACAAAAATCAATAGCATTGGAAGCATTGGTAGGAAAATAAAGAGAAGTGAGTTCACCTTGAGAGAGAGGCAAAAGTTATTTTTTCCCTCCTTGGGGGTGAAAAAAAGCAGTAGAAGTGATTGCACCCAAAAGAATCCAAATCGCTCAAAAAATGTCTAAGGGAAGAAAATGAGTGCAAAATATGTGTTTTCACCCAAAATTAGCACATAAAGTGGTTTCACCCTTCCTTGGGGCTAACTTCAGTTTAAAATAGAAGTGGGTAAAATATTGTGGTGCCATGGAGTTGAAAAGCACCAACAAGAAAAGGTCAAAGGTAAGTTCACCCCAAAGGAAGGGCAAAAATCCTTTTCACCTCTCTTTGGGGTGAAACTTAATTTAAAATGACTAGATGATTGTGGGCCCACCATTTGTAAAATAAGAGGAAATATTTAAGGTACATTCACCCCAAAGGAGGGGTGAAAATCCTTTTCACCCCTTTCACCCCTCTTTGGGGTGAACACTATTTTAAAAAGCAAGTGTCTACGTTAACAAGAAGAGTTGGCAATTTAAAGGGGCTTTCACCCCAAGTGGGAGGTGAAACTCCATTTCACCCCTCCTTGGGGAGAAACATGGCATGTGGAATAGTTTAAAATGTAGCACATTATGGGCCCAATGTTGATGAGTCAAATTAGGTTTTAAAGAGGGCTTTCACCCCAAAGGAGGGGTGAAAATCCTTTTCACCCCTATTTGGGGTGAACGTAAATATTAAAAGCACAAGACCATGGTAATTAAAAGGTTGAAAGGTCAAAAAGGACTTTCACCCCAAGTGGGGGGTGAAACTCCCTTTTGCCCCTCCTTGGGGTGAAACCATATTAAAAGGGTAGGGGTACCAATTGCAATTGAGAGGCATGGGTCCCTCTTTCAACTTGTCTTGGAATTTTTGTTCATGCTAGGGGTGAAACTAATAAACATCGTGGTTTTTCAAGTTTAAAGTATTTTTTTACTTACTAATGATGGAATTAAAATATAGGTGCGCTATTCTAAATACAAACATGAACGAGGGAGGCACTTCATAAAATATAAAGGCATCAAGTTATGGATGGATAAGAATGATAAAGGAAAGAGAATTCTGGAGTGAAATCACCAGGATGTTGAGCAGATTTCTATTGTCACCCATTAATGCTCCAAAAAGGATTTTTGCCCCATTTTAGGGTAAATTCATTTAATCTTAGATGTGTTGCTTCCCAAGGAACCATTTTCGTATATTGTCTCAGGAAGAGTCAAGGAATGATGGAATTTAATTTTTGAAGCAATGCAAGATGTGTTTTCAAAAAATTTACTTCAAATTTACATGATCATATGCCATTATTGTTCATTTCTAGAACACCACCCACCAACTTTAATACTTCTCAAAATAAAATTAATACTCAGTGGGCTTTCCTGGTAGATGTGGAGTTGCAAGGCACAAGGGTGAAGTGAATTCAATGACTAAGCTCCTAATTTTTAGGTAAATTCACTATGTCCCAATGCATCGATGCTGATGTTACCTTCCATCATTTAATCATACCAATTTTCCATGTGATTCTCCCACCAAATCAGTATCATTGTTTCCATGAAGAATGTTTTGACTGGAACATCATCGATGTTGAGGAGGAAAATATTCATGCTGATTTTTGATCTACCAGCATTTTTTTGGTATGAGGATTAAATGAAAGAGGCGTAACCCTTTATAAACACTAATCATTTTTCATGTAAGAAAAAAGGATGGACACTCTATAGATAGAGACTTCAATTTTTCTGTGTCAATAGAAAGACATTCACCTTATGGTTATTTGAATGGTAATGCATTTGATGATTTTTTGTGTCATTTATGAATACATTCATCTCCATTATTTGTTGTATTTAAATTTTGCATCTGAATTTAATCACTGCTGATGAGGGATTGAATACTAATATGATCTTTGGGGTTTGTCTTTACAAAACTGTAAGTAATGCTTGTGCTTTCATTTCTACTGAATGCTAATCATTGCTTGATTTGAATTTTTGTTGTTAGTCTATCCCCATCCTACACTTCCAGGTTATAGCTATATTTCCCTATTTCTTTCTTGTTACCCTAATATTTAAACTAGGGTAGATTAGAAATGGAGGCAACCCTCTCTGGATATTGTCCTGGAGGATATTTATTTCCTCTGGCATTTCAATGTTGCATGGGTCTAGGGTGCATAAAATATAGATTTTATACTTGGTAGATTCGTGACCAACACGATCATGTTGCACCCACCCAAAATGTTCTAGCATTTTGACCATCTAGGATGGTCATGATTTTTATCCAAAAAATATACCCAAACTGCAACTATCCAAATTTCATCTATTAGCCCATGTCCAATCCTATTGAGGTCAATCACCTTGTTGTTTTCATCCATTATGTCATCCATTGACTCACCACTTGAGGGAGTAGATAATACCAATAAAATCATACTCCAAACAAGTTCAATAATCAACAACCCATGTTGGACTTGATGTTTTCTTGAGAACCTTTTTTGATACTATCATGCACATAATATCATTTCAATTTTTGCATAGTGACTCCAGGTCATATTAACATGCCTTCCAACATAGAGACTACAGGTCTCAATATTTTAGTTATTAGTTAGCATATATGCACTCACTGATTTTTCAATGACAAGGTTTAAATATATTTGTCACCTCCATCACCAGGGCATATTACATTATTCTTGACCTGCCACAACCAAATTTCAATCCCTCAAGCAAAAGCCATCATTCATTTGCACAATTAATGATGTCATTTATTTTTGCATCGCATTGTGTTTTCACACAACATGATATAAAAAGGGTATCTATAGACACAAAAATCAAGCATAACAAACACTAATTAATTAGTATATTTAATATTAATTAGAATTAAATTAATATGTATTTTTCCAAAGTATTAATTAATTGATTAAATATTACCTAATATACACAACCACTCGTTCCTCCTCAATGGTACCATTCACCCTTACATCCCCTATGGCCACATCATTCATAGTTCACTTCAGTTCCACCTAACATCCTTCATTCTAGTTACATGTAGGAAAATATTACATTATCTAGAAATAAATGCAAGTTAACTCCACCTCTACCTTATCCTTATCTGGATGGGTGAGGATTGTCCTCACCCAAATCCAATCTCTAGTTAACTACAATCACAACCTCATCACACCTCATGCAAGTTAATTGGCACTTAAAAGATAAGGAGGTCAACATGGAGAAAATAATTAAAAATTCAAAGATAATGCCCTTCACTTCAGTTTCACAAGTTAACTAAACTCAGTGGATAAAGAAATATTTATTTAAAAATAAATAAATAAACATAATTTTATTCAAACAATTTAACTAATGATCAATCATGTTAAGATTAGTTTTTTACTTTGAGTGGGAGGATATTCCAAGATGTCTTCATCCTTGCATGCATATAATTTGCATGAGGTCACCCTCCTCCATCCTAAAAACTATAAATGCACCCCTATGCCCTCATTACGATAAGGATGGTATATGCATCAGAGTGCTACTAAAATATTGAGCACACTTTGCACCCAAAAATCCAAAGTAAATCCTACACAACCATCCTCGTCTTGTGCTAGATCTTGATCATAACATCCCATAGACCCAAATCTGGTTTTTATCAATTAAAGGATGTCACAACCCATGATTTTTTGACCCTATATGGTCTCAATTCATGTTCATCTAGACCCATACAATTAACATCCAACCCATGTGTAAACATCCAAATGTAGTAGGACAACCTGATAGATCACAATGCAATTCAATACCGCATAATGACAACAATATAGACAACAAAGCTATCTAAAGAAGGATAAAATCAATTTATGCTTTATTTAGTATTTCTCTTTTATAAATTCCCATTTAATTCTACATATTTGGAGTTTAATCTTCTTTTAAAATTGGGTCTCACATTAGGAGGCCCGATAGGTACTACTGACTAGTTGCATCTCACTTATCTGTAATTATACAGGTTTAGAGCAAGTAGATATAGGCATAGCATCAGACTCTATCACCTGGTCGCTTGGCCTTAGATAATCAATTATTGCAATCGTTCGATTCCCAAATTGTTAGAGCATATGGTCTTTGATCTCCTTGATGGTTGACATCTAGAGATAGATCTAGTAAATAGAGATAGATACAAACGTATATGTAGATACCCAAATCTATAAAAAGCAATGGTCACAATAAACCCACCCTCTATTGTTGTAGCAATGAAAGGACCAAGACACCATCATTATCTATAAAAGGGAAACCAATCTTGTAAATTCTTGTGTAACCCCTACGAGGGTCAATATTATAATCAGATAGAACAAAAACATATACAATATAATACATATGCTTTATTGCTTTCATTTAAATTGCTTTACATGGTGCATCTTTTTATCTTCTACAAAAATAATATGATGTATCTATGCAATGTTGAAAACTTAAGGGAAATTAAAAAATTTAAAAGTTTAAAAAATTATCATATATATAATATTAAAGTCCCAACCTTTTTTTTTGTTATTTTATAGAATATTTGCTAGTGGATACATTAAATATGGTAGACATGGAATTTTATTGCATTTTAGGCAAGTATAATTGTACAAGATAAAATATATGGGAAATCAATGATCAACCCAGATTTTGTAGAGTAATGGAGATTTAATGAGGTATGGTCATTCTTTTGTTCCTTAGCATTGTGCAAATTAAAAAATAATGAGACATGTCCACAGTATGGTTGAAAATGATCTCACATGGTCATAAAAAAATTCTACATAGCACATATTGGAATAATGAATAGCAATTCATTCTAAATGTAACACTATGTGAAGGCCAAAAAATTGTATGAATAGTTGCTCACTAGCTTGTTACAGAGGTTAGAAACCATATGTTAGCTAGCCTCTTTAGCTTTCTTCTTTTGTTTGCATTTTTTTCTTGTAGTTGGATGACATTTTTGAACTAAGTTTCTATTATTCTAAGCTTTGTTCTTGTAATCCACTAAAGTGGACACATTTCAATTCATGTAATCAATGAATATCTTTATAATATAAGGCATATAAAATTTAATATGCTCAATCTATGCATTTTGATGGTGATTGCACTTAGTTTATTTCACAATTTATTGTTCCTTTAAATATTGCACTATCTCGAACCTCAGGCTATGTGAATATTGGTCAAGCCAATATTGGTTTAAATTGGATATGTTGTTTTACCTGACCAAAACTAGAGTTCAAGGTAGTATTGGCTTATTTTTTTCTTTCTTTCCTCTTACCCTTAAACCTTTGATATTTTCTTTGAAGCTTGTTTAGATTAGGAGTAGATTAATTTTTGTTTGAAGCATTGAAGCTATTTTTTTGCAATGCATTTTAAAATTTCATACAACTTCAAAATAGTCATTGTTGTTATATAAGTGATAATAATATTTAAAGCAATGAATGATCTTTAAAATTTATCTTTTGGTGCCTAATTTATATTCTACTTCAAGCACATTTATTTAAATTTCAATGCAGTGGAATTATATTTTTAGATAGTTAAGTGTTTGATTTTAAAGTAGTGTGCCCATGAAATTTATTTTAAGGTATAACTAGTAAATACCCCTTGAAGAAACAACAAACAATGACACCTAAATTTATCCACACCAGCCAAGACTTGGCATACTTAAACCTTGGGGGAAATAAAATTCCTTTTCAAGAGGAAGAATATTTTTGTTCCAAGTATGTTGGCTTGTGCATGACAATGTACCATTTGCACACTCAATGCTACATAAATTTGATATGAGCAAGTTAGGGCTCTTCATAGATGAGGGGACAAAAAAAGAGAGGAAAAACACACCCCTCAACCTAGGTGACTTGATGAGGGTGGAGGAGTGAAAGTTTAAACAATCCTCAATAGAAGTGAAGTGAGATGTCTTGTAGATATAAAACCAAGAACTAAAATAAATTTCTATTTCAAAAGTTGATTTTGGACCTCAAAATTTGATATCAACATGGTTTCTTAGGTTTGGAATTACTCAAAGCTTGTGGGTCCATGTGTTAAAAGGCATGATCTCAATGGTAGAATCATCATACCTCCACAATGGATGGGATATCATAAAATGTTGAACATGGTTGATGATCCCACCATTTGGGTTACCTATAAACCCAAAATCCAAAATGTATCCTATTACAAAATTAAAAAAACATTACTAGTAGTACCTTTTAATCCTCTTTCTTAAAGAACTTAACAAATCCCTTGACTTAATCATCCCACTATATTTGGAGTGGCTTAAATATGATTTTAAACTAGTCTTGTTAGGAATTACTATACTTTTTTGGGAAGATAGATGCTTGGATATACAAAGGATATGTGTCCCTCCTTCATGTTATTAACATCTACCCAAGGCATTCACAAATGGTTAATTACACAATGTATAGTGTGTTGAATGTATTACATTATTTGTACATGTAAATAGTTTAGGGAGTGTTTAATATTTAAGCATTTATTATGTGCCATGTTGTTTGTGTGATTGTGTTTCATGTATATAAGTGTGAGTTATATATGTGATGTGTCAAACTAGTAAGTATGAGTTATAGTGACATGTCATGTTTAGAAGTAAAATTTATAAGCAATCATGAGAGACTTTGTGCTTATTTAAACATGTGATATTTATTTTGTAAAAGGAAAACATGAAGAGTTGGTTCTCCCATGAGTTTGATGAAAGCAAATATCAATATTAATGTAATATGAAGAGTCTCATTTAAGTATATATTGAAGTTAAAACTTTGTAATATATATCAAAGTAGCATTACATTTATGCATTGTTATAGTATATGTATTTTCAATAAAATATAAATTAGTATACTTTGCATTGTTTGAGTGATTTATGTTTATTCAATACTTTGATATTCTTGAGATATTATTTGATCCTAGTGATTAATAATTTTGTGATACTAGTAGTAATTTTCTAACAACAATATTAGAACCACTTTTATCAGCTACCGAGTGTGAAGAGAAGGGGAGTTGATAGGAGCTAAGGTGAAGATATAGTAAGAAGATGAAAAATTCAATTGGAGAGAAGGATATTGAAGGAGAAATATTGGATATAATAATACTAAAGAAAAAATATAGAATAGGTAGTGAAAGGAGAAATCAAAGTTTGAGACTAGCTAAATGAACGTGTGCAAAGGATGTATAGTTTAGAGAGAAGAAGGATGAGTCATTTGGATAAAGGGATATTGATTCAGAATGGGAAAAGGAGAAATATTATAAATAGTAGCAAAGGTGATATTGGACATAGCCATGAACTAGAAAATTTTGCAGATGGAAGATAGACAAGTAGCATGACCTATGAAAGCTATGAACTAGTCAAAAAATTGGACAAGAAAATAGGAGAAATGACAAGTGTCTAGAGAGATTGTTGTAGAAG
Source organism: Wollemia nobilis (assembly GCA_028583015.1). Taxonomy (NCBI): domain Eukaryota; kingdom Viridiplantae; phylum Streptophyta; class Pinopsida; order Araucariales; family Araucariaceae; genus Wollemia; species Wollemia nobilis. The sequence continues at coordinate 2,438,674 of JAQPPZ010001844.1, read as the reverse complement.
GAAACATAGAAGAATAATCAAATTATAGGTGGAATATTTTATATGACACACTCTAGAGTATTGCTTGAGGAGAAGTATGGTTTATTTTCCATAGATGTAACATCCTCATATGTAGGATCAATGCTATTAAAGGTAAAGTTTGACCATAATATTATTTTGGCAAGTTAGACACACATTTTATTTAGAAAATGTAAAGTGAATTGAATTGTTTTTAGGAGATATAATAAGATGATTGAATAATTGAATTGATAAAGTGAATAATGAAATGAATAGGAGTTATAGTGAGAATATTAATTGAAAAGAAGAAAATGAAATTATGAAGAAAATAAATTAAAGAATTAAAGAATTGAAATTGAAGGGAGATATATGAATATTTGAAATTGTTTTTTATATTTGAAACTAAAAATGAATTGATTGACTAAAAATTTGAAATTTAAAATTAAATAAGTTGAAGATTCATTGAATTTAAAAAAGATAAATTGAAGAGAAGAAATATGTTGAATGATAAAATTGAGAGAAATATTGAAAGAAGGTCTAAGAAGATGAAGATTATGAAAATTTTGAATGTGATTGAAGAAATAATATAAAATATGAAATTGAAGGAAAAGAATAAAATTTGAAGAAAGAAAAATTATTATTATTATTTAAAATATTGTTAAGGGAAGAATTCATATTGAGCTATTTGGTGTCATCGTGATTTAAAACCTGGTGTGGGCTACATCAACTATTTTTTCCAACCATTGAAACAAGGACCCATTGGTAAGAAAAATTATATTGAAATTGAAGAAAATTAATTGAATTGAAAATTTGAAGATAAAATAATTTCTACAAAATTAAAAGAAGAAAATATTGAAGAAAATTGATGATTGAAAGTAGAAATTGAAAATTGAAATTTTAAATTTAGGAGCAATACAAAATTCCACATCAAAGGAAATAAAAACAATTTGTAATGATTCAAAGAAAATTAGTACATTAAAAAGGCCATACAAGTTTAAAGGACCAATATTCATACGAAGAAACTTTAAAAAATAAAAATTATTGCCATAGACATATGCTATAAAGCCACAACAAATTCAATCAAAATCAAAAAAAGAATATGAAGATAATTTGTGGCACATTGATTTAGGAGCAATTAATCATATGATAGGTAATATTTATTGGTTTGATTCAATTCAAGTTAAAATAAATATACCAATAAAGATAGCATATGATAAAATTTATCGTGTACAAGGATCAAGGATTTTCACCCTTAGTCTATTGTATTTTGAATGTACCTTGGAAAATATACTTTAAGTTCATGGCATGGCAAATTATATTATCTTAGTATCACAATTTTTGAACAAAGGAAGAATGTGAAGAACACAAGAATATACTGAGAGGGGGGGTGAACAGTATAAGACCACTTTTTACTTTTCTTTCCCAAATAATATTAATCAATATAATCAATGGCAATATCAATAGCAATAAACAAAGCAATGCACAAATCATCACACACAATAGAGACACCAATTTTAACGTGGTTCACCCAATGTGGGCTACCTCCATAGAGAAAATATTTCTTCTAAATATTTCTCAAATAATATCATGGGAATCCTTCCCAATTACAATGTTTATGGACCTCTATCCAAAGGATATGTTGATCCCCTAATATCAAGTTTGTGGATCTCTTCCACAGGAGAACTCTTTCCCCTTTTGCCTTGGCTAGTGATCTTCTATAAGACTCTGTCTCTCTACTGCACTGATTGGTGGATCTCTCTCCACTTGAAGGCTCATCACTCAGATATATCTTTAATTGTATTGGCTGCTGGATATCTATCCACTAAAAATTTATCCTCTATACTTTGTCATATCCAAAGCTCTATCTCAATACTATACTAAACACAGTCCAATCGATCTAGCACAACTCTGCTCAATCTTGTGCACTAAACACAATACATTCGATCTAGTATAATTCTGATCAATAGGTCCACACAGAACCTAATCAAATATGCTCAACAGGTCCACATAGAACCTACTCAAATCTGATCAATAGGTCCACACAGAACCTTCTCAAATATGTTCAACAGGTCCACACAGAACCTACTCAAATCCGCTCAACAAGTCCACATAGAAACTACTCAAATCTGCTCAACAAACTCACTCAGAAATTGTCCAAAAATGCTCAAAAAGCTCACTCAGAACTTGTCCAAATATGCTCAACAAGTCCTCTCTAGGACTTGCTCAAATCTGCATAGCAAGCTTCCACAAAAGCTTACTCAAAATCAATCCACAAGCCTTCTCAAAGACTTATCTCAAATTTGCTTAACAAGCTCACATAGAACTTGTCCAATATCATATAATCATAAAGAGAATTTTTAGAGACTCAATATGTTCTATACTTAATGCTCAATCAATATCTCAATTCAATCTCATAGAAGCATAAAGAGAAATTTTAAAGACTCAATATGTTCTATACTCAAATCCCAATCTCAACTCAAATAAATCTCATAGAAGCATAAAGAGAATTGTTAGAGACTTGTTGGCATTTTTGCCGCATTTTTTTTGTTGTTGTTCATGCAAAATAATGCACAAATTGTAGAGATACTCACTCCTTTGTTTGTCCCTCCAAGCACCTCAAAAGGGATAATTAGTAAAAAACAAAAATCTCTACAAGTTTTGTGCCAAAGCAAAGTAAGTTAAAAATGTCATGAAATCGTGACATGCCGCATTTTCGTGACCTGTTGCGGTTTCACGGTGTCCAATGCAGAAAAAATCTAAGCACAAAAAAATGTCACGAAATAGCGACATGTCGCATTTTCATGACCTATTGCAGTTTCACGCTAGAAAGCAGCAAAAGGGAGCAGTAAAGGCAAAGTTGTCGTGACATGTCACATTTTTGTGATCTGTCGCATTTTCGTGGCAGACAGTGGCAAGAAAGCAAAGTGACAGGCAGAATGTCACATTTTCGTGCAATACATCGGCAAAGGGGAGCACCAAGGATGGACTGACTTGATATCATGACCTGTCACGTTTTCACGACAGGAAAGCGAGGAAGGAGCAAGATGATATGAAATATCATGATTTTGTGACATGTCAAATTTTCACAATGGAGGCAGCAACGAGGGAGAAGACAGAAAAATATTTCAAAATCATGACATAACACATTTTTGCGGGGAGAAAGAAAAAAAGTACAAGGTAGGAGAAAATTGTCGCAAAATTGTGACATGGCGCATTTTCACTAGGAGTCTTGTTTTCGCAGTGAGAAAGCAGAAAGGATAGCGCCAAGTACGAAATGACGCAAAATTGTGACTTGTCACATTTTTGTGACAAGGAGCAGTGAAGGAACAAAACGAAGGTAGATTGTCATGATTTCGTGACTTGTCACATTTTCACGAAAGTGCATGAAGACAAAAGCCAAGCGAGAGGAGGATGTCGTGATTTCGTGACTTGTCACATTTTCATGGAAGTGCATGAAGATGAAATCCAAGTGAGAGGAGGATGTCATGATTTCGTGACACATCACGTTTTCATGACTAAAGAAGACGAAATCCAAGTGAGAGGAGGATGTCGTGATTTCATGACTTGTCGCATTTTCATGAAAGTGCATGAAGACGAAAGCCAAGCGAGAGGAGGATGTCATGATTTCACGACATGTCATGATTTCATGACTTGTCACATTTTCATGGAAGTGCATGAAGATGAAAGCCAAGTGAGAGGAGGATGTCATGATTTCATGACTTGTCACGTTTTCACGGAAGTGCATGAAGACAAAATCCAAGCGAGAGGAGGATGTCACGATTTTGCGACACATCACGTTTTCACAGAAGTGCATGAATATGAAAGCCAAGCGAGAGGAGGATATCGCGATTTCGTGACACGTCATGTTTTTGCGACTAGTAGTAATAGGAGAAAGTAGTGAGGGAAAATGTCGCGATTTCATGGCACGTCGCATTTTCATGACAAAAGCGACAACAAAGGCCCAATAAAGTTATGTTCGCATTTTTCTTCATATTACATAGGAGAATGTAAGGATAAAATGAGGATCAAATGAAGTAATGTTTTAAAATCTCTCCAATTGGTTTTGAGATCGATGTCAAAGAGGCTCCAAAATTAAATGTTTCGTTTTTTACCTATGTACGCAAGATGGGAGAACATGTTAAATCATGCATTTTTTGAAGCCACCAAAATTAAAGATGCCTCCGATATTAAAATATCTTGTTCGTGATCTCCTAACACTTCAAGCATGCCCCAAGAATAGTCATTTAATGAAGAAATGTGGTCCCTTGTTTCTGTTAGATTTTCAAACTTGATCCAAAAAAGCAGGGAATGTGATTTCTTCGAGGCAGATTTAGGGGGATTGTTTCTCTTTTAAATTGCTTATTTTGTGGATCTCCTCTTCAAAATATTTTTTATGTTTTAAATGTTGTGATTCGAAAGGGAGAGGGAAGACCTCTATAAATACTAATGTACATCTCAAGAAAAGGGGGAGGACCTTTTTGCAAAAATTGAAGCAAAAATCCTAAATGCATTTTGCTCTGTTCTTAGAGTCTTTTGAGTTGGTGATCCAAACTGATGTTCATGTGATGCTTTCTATGTAATTCACTTCTTCTTAGTCAAGTGCTAAAATATAATTTGAATTCTGCTATTTTGAATTTGGCTATGTTTTCATTTGAACATTTGAAGTATAATTGAAGGCAAACTTATGGTCAATGTTTGATCCAATTTATGTATGTGCATTCTAAGAATCAGTTGCTGTTTATCTTCGGGATTTAGTTTGAGGTTATTTTATATCTGAGGTTGTTCTCCCTATCAACTGTCAGCTTTAGCCATATTTCCATATCTTTCTATTATTTCTAACCCTAAATCTTGAAATCAGTTTAGATTAGTTTGGGAGCCAGCCCTCTCTGGAGATTGTCCCGGGAGACTTTTCTTTCTCTCGGCCTTTCAATGTTGGTCAGGTCTAGGGTGCATTTTATATGACTAGGCAGATTCATGACAAACAAGACTCAATATGTTCTATACTCAAATAAATATCATAGAAGCATAAAGATAATTGTTAGAGACTCAATATGTTCTATTATCAAATCTCAATCTCAAATCAAATCCAGAATATAGAATAGTTTGTTTCATGGAACTTGAACAACCACATGCATCCACTTGACTAGGCTCAATAAAATCTACTCAACCAAACACCTTAAGTAACGACTCTTTCTCACAAACCCTATTTCAAGCATCAATCAAATCAAAATGTTTCCAACAATGCTCAAAAACAAATCCACATAACAATGATACTCATGTTATTTTCTAACTCAAGTTCAAGTTCTTTGCATAACCAATGGGCTTCAACAATAATGCTTATAAAACAAGGTTTAATCACAAATCTCAATCTAGAAAACCTTGAAGCATTTAACCAATCACTTTCGAAAAGGAAACCATAATCAATCCTTTTCACTCCAATGATATTTTCAAAAATCAACCACCCAAATCAATCAATAGGAGAATGTGCCCATACCTTTTATGAATATGAAGAAGCCTCTTTGGAAATCTACACAATAACAATATTATCTTACAAAACTTCATGAGGGTTAGGAGAAATTAAAAAACAAATATCATAACCTTTTACACCTTATTTCTCCTAGTCAAAAATCACATCCACCACTAGAAAATAATTAAAAATAATTATTTCCTCAATTAATTAAGCATAGCATGAATATTACCACAACCATTTACCATTCCCTTATTTCTCCTAAAAATCGCTTTGCACTAATGCACAACTCACTAAGCTCCTTAATACAAAAATTCCCACTTAAAATAGTAAAAAATATAAACCACAACTCATAAATCACATCACCATAGTATACCCTCAATAATGATTCTTGAAACCTTAGCTTTGACAAATTAAAACATTAATTATTCATTCTCCAAAAATTGCGATGATGGGCATACCTTAGAAAATAATTTTTTTTTGCTCTGAAGAATGCAGTGACAGTAAACCATGCAAAAATGGGTTTCGAGTGACTTGAACCCAATACTTGTAGTGATTTTACCTTTGCACTCCCTCCGCCCACCAAGTGGGCTAAGATTCCCACATGGAAGCTATTCCACCTTGTGCTCCTTATGCTTCTTCTTTTTTCCCATGATATTTTAAACAATGAACAACCCTTCAAACAGTACAATGCTAAAATGATGCTCGCAAGAATCAAACTCACGACCTTCGTGCTATCAACATATTTGCACAATCCAAGCTGCCACTAGGTCACGCTACCCAATGTGATTTAGGAAGTGGTCATTGTCTACTTTTAACCATTCACTACATCACATAAAAAAAAACACAAGCTCTTTCCTTCGCATATACCACGCAAGATTACCAATGAGCAAGGATGATCAATTTAAAAACTTGGTGGCATATTTATATGCCTTTCCCTTTGCTTGGAAATGTTAGCACATTTAAAACTGCCCTCATGACGAAGATGGACATGGTCAAAAAAAATTTATTTAATTTTAAAATTAAAATTTAAATTTTAAATAAATTTAAATTTAAACTAAACCTTTAAAATTAAATTTCTCCATCAGCAGGGCACACTTTTTGATGAAACGAAAAGCTAACTTGGATTTTAAGAAAATTCCATTTCAAATCTGCCATCCATGGTTTTAAATAAAACCTTTTATTTTACCTACCTTGGTTTTGATAAAAATCCTTCCTCGCACTTTCACAAAACATAGAGCATACCATCATAGATCCTTTTGACATCAAATAACCTTTTGACATCAATGACAACATTTTAGCTTAGGGACTCAAAATGTCCAACAATCTCCCCCTTTGCCATTGATGGCAATGCATATTCATTTTACTAAAACTTGATCTTCTTTTCTGCTCCCCCTAGGACTTTGCTCCCCCTAGCTCAATGCTCTCTCAAATATAAAATCTCTTCCCATATAAAAACTCTCCCCAATACACAAATATCTCCCACTTTGACATCAATGGCAAAGGGTCACCTTTGGATCTCGGGGCTAAGAATGATCCTCTTATCTTAGCCCCTCACCCACCTCCACATGATGTGGTTAATTCTATGGTGGAATAAATTTTTACTCCCCAAAAGCACTAATATTTGTCTTTATTTTTTCTCTTCTTTTCTGATTTTTTTGAATCCTCTCACTGTTTCTTTCCAATTCATCATATTTTTTCCTATCATCACTTTTGTTCTTGTTCATGTTCTTGTTTTCATCCATGTTCCTATTCTTGTTCTCATCCATGTTCCTATTCCTGTTCTCATCCATGTTCCTATTCCTATTCATGTTCATGTTCCTATTCCTATTCTTGTTCCTGTTCTTGTTCTTGTTCTTGTTCTCATCCATGTTCCTATTCCTATTCCGATTCTTGTTCATGTTCCTGTTCCTATTCTCATCCATGTTCCTATTCCTATTCTTGTTCTTCTCTATATTCTTGTTCTTGTTCTTATCTATGTTCCTGTTCATGTTCATGCTTTATTCTAGAATATTATTGCACTTATAACACTTAATGTTATTATTCCTTGGAGGTGCAACTATCTTAGGACTTATCCTAGTGAAGCCATATCCTCTTTTGTCATGAACCCTGCAATTCATTGCCTTGTGACCAAACTCATTACATGAGTAGAAATACCCATGGAAAAGCTATCCTTTCCCATATTCTTGTATTTCACGTGTCTTGCATTGTGAAGCCATGTGCCCAAACCTGTGACATGAAAAAAATCTTTCATTGAAGAAATATTGCCTAGTGGTCTCTTAGTATCTTCTACATGTTTCCTATTCCATATGTTCCTAACTTGTGTATTGTTCCTTTCCTTGTTGAACTTTCCTTGTGTATCACTCTCTCTTTTACTTACTTCTTTTGAATCTTCTTCTTCTCTAGTGTTTGATGTTGACTCTCCTTTTTATGCTTCCTATTTCCCTTGTTCTTATTTAGAGCTAAGTCCTGTTATGGTGACTGATGAATTTTGTGCATTGATAGTCCTTTCCAAGGTCTTTGAATTTTTGTCAAACTTGTGTAGTTTTTCCTTAGAACCTTTTACTTCCAACCTTAGTGAAACTATCTCATGCTCTAATATTTCACACTCTAGATCTTTTGTTTCTCATCTTCTTGAGCTTGAACCCTTAATCCTGAGTTCTCCCTTTTTAATTCTTCAAGAGTAATCATAATACTTTCACATTCTATATATTTTGCCTTTGACTGTTTAATCATACCTTCTTCAACTCTTCTTGCTTTTTCAACCTTATCTCTTAAGTCAAAGATATCTTGTAGAAGCTTTGTCCTAAATTTATCATCTTCTTGTATTTGATAATTCAATTCTAAATTCTCTCTTTTCAATTCAACAAGCTCCTTAAGAGCGGCTTTCCCTTTTTTTTTTCTAAAGCATCTTATTTTTCTTCTATTATTGAAAGTAGAGTTTCTTCTTCATACCTATTTTGATTGTCCTTGTTATCCTTTCTTGAACAAATCTCTAGGATTTCATTTCCAAGAATATCATCTTCATCTTCGCTACTACTAAACCCATTACAATATCTTACATCATGGCCAAGTTGACCACAAACAAAAAATTATTGTGGACAATAAGGTAAAAGGTGACCTATGTTCCTACATTTGGTACAAAACTTTATCAATCTGGATATTTCTCCATTACTTGATTCATCTCTTGAATCTATTTCTATTTGTCCTCCCAACACAACAATATTAAACTCATATTCCTTTTCTTTCATGACCATAGGTGTTCTTTTCTTCTTGTATCTCATGATTCTACTCTTTCCTTTCTTTGCCATTTGTGTTCTTATAGGATATTCCTTCAAGCTGTTAAACTTCTTCCAAAGGAACCGACTTTGATACCAATTTAAGAACACAAACTTATACTAAGAGGGGGGTGAACAATATAAGACCACTTTTTACTTTTCTTTCCCAAATAGTATTTGTAGGCCTAAAATTTTTGCACTCCTTTCCTCTAGGCTGATGGATCTGTGCCTCAGAGGATAATGGAAAATGATAGACCTACACCTCAAAAGAGAGGCTCTTGATCATGCCTTCTTGGGGTGATTGTTCGACTAATTGTGGGTTCACCAGGAAAATTTTGATGGCAGTTTCTACACCTAGGTTGAGAATGAGGTTTAATATGTTCATTTTTGGATTACTCATACAAACACCTAAGGTTGGTCTTTGAAATGCAACTAACCTATCTATGATGCGATTTTTTTTTTTACTTTTTTTTAATGAAAACAACAGATAGGAATAGAAATGACAAATGCAGTTGCTAATTCTATGCTTAAAAGAAATTCAAAATATACCTAAATCGAGATGTCTGATGAAGATTCTGATTTTTTTGATGCAGAGTAGGATCACTGCTATTTTGACAGAATCGTTGTTGTTCTAGGCAAAATCGCTCAACAATTTTTTTAAATCGCAAGCGATTTCGCTGCAATTTTGTAGCAACAAAACACAAGACACAAAATGGTTTTCTGGCACAAATATGATTCAAACTTTGATATGCTTCCTATTTAAGCATTCTTTTTCAGCTAAATGAAAGATAAAAAAGTTTTGTAATACATGTAAGTACAAGAGTCTAAATGTTCATAAATTTTATGTAAGCAAAATGCAAATTAAAATTAAAATTTTGATTAACATGATGGTGAATACCCAAGATGCATTGTTCAGTTAATGAAAATATAATTAAATAACTAAATAAAATGGAAGAGAAGGAAGAAGAACAAACAAAATAAATGTTTTTACCCCCAAATTATTTGTGAGCAAAATCGCTGCCAAGTCAGTAGGATCGCCACCAAGTCAGCATGATCGCTGCTATTTTCTATGAAATTGCACACCTACTTCGCCTGCTCGTAGAACGATTTTGTCGATTGTTCTGTAATTTTGTCATTTGCTGTGTGATTTCAACTACAACCTGCAAGTGAAAATTTGCTAAAGAGGGTAATGGGACAATGATGGATTTTAGGCAAATATGGGCAAATTGAATACGGGAAGATTATACTAATGGCTTCTCAATTCTTCTATCTGCTCAGGGGATCACTTAGAATGCTTTGCAATCAGGGATTTTACCCAAAAAATGAATTAGAAGGGGGATTAAATAGGATTAGAGGCAAATCTAGGAAATCAGGAGGTTAGGCCAAAACAAGGAGGGAGTTGGGATCCCTCCTATGTTTGCCCCCGCCTAATCTCACCATAATTTGTCGTTACAACCTCTTTCCAAACTCAGAAACCCAGTTTGAAATGGATTTTTGGCATTTTGTAAACTTGGGAAAATTCTATTTTTGATCAAAATTGCTTGACGATTTTTCTAGCCAAGCGATTTTGCTAAAAGTTAGGCGATTTTGCCCAATGGTCAAAACAACATTGGTTTGAGGGCGCAAAAATCGAGGCAAATGGATTTTTGCTAATTTTGAATGATTTTCGGGTAGACTTAGGTAAATTTGATGTTTTTATAAATTTTAATGTTTTTACTGAGTTAATCAATTTAAGTGCGTCAAATTTAAGGTGCTACATTTTACCCCCTCTAGCAAATTTTTGAAAAAATCGTTAAAGATGAAATGGCATGTTTTTCGAGGTGGCTGAAAAAAAATTGTATGCATTTTTTAGTTCATTGTTTTAACTTTGTTATTTTGACGTCTTATTATGCTTCCCCCTTCAATTTTTGCATTAATTCGACAAATTAATGAAAATTAAAAAAAATGGAAAATTTTGACCATAGAAACAGAGAGTACCTCTCCCAGCGATGTATGAGCTATCGACTCGGGCAAGTCAGAGATCCCAGTATTCCACTCGAGATACTACTGTGGCTCAGGATCCTCCACCTCCTAGAGGTGATGATGCACAGAACACTAGGGGTTTTGGACAGTCGTGAGAATTGGACTTTTGATGATGTATTTTTGGATGATTGAG